>CM076581.1:198173684-198795191 GCA_034641835.2 Pinus albicaulis | reverse complement strand
CCCAAAGCGCACATCCCGGAGACTTCTTGGCCTTCACCCTCAGTTTCCAGTCGGTCGACCTACTCCTTCCCGCCGTCGTCGAGTTAGTCCTCCTCTGAGTCTGCACTTTGACTCCTCTTTTGATTCATTGGGTTCTCCTTTTACTTCTGGTTCTCCCCCTATCACCTTCACTATGTCTGCTCCAGGGCCTAATGCTAGCGGTAATCCCGGCCCTAATGCCGGCACTACTAGTAGCGGAACCACCACAGGAACTACCTCAGCTACACCTTTGCTCCCTTACATGGCAGGCCTCAGCCTCCCTGATTTCAATCAGTTGATTAATGACCCTATCCGCCACAATGTTGGTTGGCCTGCTATGCCAACCAAGCTCCCCTCCGACATCCCTAAGTTCGAAGGCCTTGCTGGAGAAGATCCAACCAACCATGTCCGATCTTTCCACATGTGGTGATCCTCTAATTCCATTACTGATGATTCCATCCGTCTTCGGTTTTTCCAACGCACGCTTACCGACGAAGCTTCTAAATGGTATGTTGACCAAGCCACCTCTTCCCATACCACCTTCGTGACCATTGCCCAAGCTTTTTTATCGTATTTCCAGCTCCCTCTCCGATACGATACGGGTACAGAGCTTTTGACTTCTTTCAAGCAAACCTCTTCGACCCGCCTTTCCACTCATGTCCAGGAATGGCGAAGAAGATGGAGCTTATGTCGAGCTCCCCCCTTCGAAGATCGGGTTTATATGGACTGGTTCCTTCGCACTTTCTTACCTCCCATTGGCAAAGATGTCGCCTCCCATTTCCCTCAAACCGAAGAAGCCGCCCTCCAAGTAGCCTTGAAATATGACCTGATCTACGCTCAGTCTGGTTATGTTTATACCGTCCTTCCTGACCTCCCCAGGCCCAGTGGCGCTAACGCCCCGGGGGCATCTCATTCTGCCGACGGTATCGTTGGAGCTCTTTCTCATCCGTATGCTCAACCTCCTATGGGCTATGGTCTCCCTCCGGGAGGGGCCAGCACCTCTAGCACTTTTCCCCCTCCAGGTAGCATGTATCCAGGATACGGCATGCCTCATCCTTTTTCCCAACCTCTTGCTTACCTCAATGTTGCCCAACCTAACCATTATCCTTATCCGCAGCCTGGTGCGCCAGCTCCTCCAACATATGCGCTTCCACCTCCCTTGCCTCCTCCGCCCCCGCAACAACACCTACAGCCCCCTCCAGGGCAAGTCTTTGCACAGCAGGGCGCGACTAATCCCCCTTCTCAAAGAAGGCGGAGAGGCAATCCAAATCAATCTGCCCCTGGTACTCATGGACCCAATCCTCAAGGTACTGACCCTAACACTGCTAACCAGCAACAGGGCACTCAGCCCAAGCCGGACAGGCCTCTTCGCACAAATAAGCCTTGTTCGTGTTGCAATGTTTACGGTCATTACACCCACGATTGTCCCCTCTTACCACAGATGCAGTAGATGTGGGAGTCTCAAGCCACATTGTGAGGACAACATGCCTCCCCTCATGCTCCCCCTAATGTGACCACTACTCAACCAGCTGTGTTTACTGATCCTTTCCCTCAGCAAGGATTCGTGGCTACCCAACCACCTGACGGACAGGTCACCACTCAACCTTCCCCTTCTGGTTCCTCCGATTACCAGATCCTCATGTAGAACTCTGATCCATCCCCAATCGTCGACCTTCACCTTCAAACTCGGTCTCGCCAGTACCCCAAGCCTTCCACTCATTCTGCCCCCGAGTCCCCTTCTTCCAGTTCTACAGAGCCTCTTTCGACATCCAATGGTCCCTTACATATCCCTCAACCCAAAGTTGAGGTTCATACCAAGATTCCTACGGGACCATTACGTCGAAATGCTACTTCTGTTCAAGCTGCTTATTCGTATAGCATAGTAGATGATTTGGCGCAATCTCCTGCTACCATTTCCACATTGGAACTCCTCCAGTCGTGCCCTTCCCAAAAGAAGGCTCTGCTATCTGCCGTGGGCACTGTAGATCCTGCTGATGACCAAATGATTGTTTTTTACGCCCATCAATCAGAACATCCTCCTCTTCCTGCTTCCGTCGCCTTCCAAATCCCAGTCAAAATCCGGAATGCCAACGTTTCTCGGTGTATAATTGATGAGGGGGCATCCACTTGTGTGATGTCTGCTTCGGTTTGGAAGCAACTCGGATCTCCTGAATTGACCCCTTCCACGATCACCCTTTGAGCGTGGGACGGCCACGCCTCCTAGCCCATTGGCCTTTTCCGTAATTGTCCTATCACACTTGCAGGCAAGACCGTTTGCGTTGACATCGAAGTCATCGACACCCCTCTAGACTACAACATTCTATTGGGGCGAAGCTACACCTATGCCATGTTTGCTGTCCCATCCATAGTTTTTCGCAATATGTCTTTTCCTCACAATGGAAAGATAGTCACCATCGACCAGTTAACTTATCATGAGCCATCGTCTCAGACCTCCCCGGTGACGACCATCTCTTCTGTAGCCAATAAGTAAACCGTCGATTCCTTGACTAGTGTCTCTCCCGACGTCTACAAAGACTCCTCCCTGATTGGAACTTTCCCTAGTCTCCCTCCTCCTCATCTCTCTGATCCCAGCTTTCCGAATGTTTGCATGATGCAATCGTCTTGGGCAGCCCTTACGTAGCCCATTGCAGCTAGTTAGCAACCTCAACCTCACCCACTGCAACCTTCTCCTAGCCCTTCTTTTCAGCCAGTCAGCCCTCCTCCTTCTGGCCCCTCTTCTATTCATGAGCCTCTTTACCCTCCTCGAATGGTTCCTCTAAGCCTTAGCCATTTAGTAGCCGTCCCACCTGGCCATTACCCCCGTGTCAGATACCGTTCCTAGCTCCCCCACTAGGAGTGTACACGGTACCGGTCATGGCCACTCTCTCTCTTCCTAACCTGACCCTTGGGATTCCCGTTTGGTACCCTAATCCTCTAGTCGCAACCCTGCCTGGTAAACCCAAACCTTATATTGCTTTGACCCTAGTTCAACCGGTCCCCATGACTTCTCCCGCTTCAACAGTGCCTCAGTCACCTCCTGTTGCGACCACTTTGGGTAAGAAGGGCAAAGCTCGCAAGGAGGCATCAAAGGACAAGGATGCCCCGACAAACTTGGCCCCTCCTCGACCTCCACAGCATACCATCCAGTATGCTTTGTGTGATGTTGTCGGTCACACCACCCATACCTGTCCTGAATTGTTTCATCTCAAGCCCATGGTTAAAGTCGTGTTCCATGAGTCCACAGTCCTGGAAGCCTCTGTTCCTTCCGCGACCGCGACCAAGAACCCCAAGACTATTAACACCAACCACCCCTGTGCTTTTTGTGATCTCCATGGCCATTACACCCACCTTTGTCCCCACCTCGAGGACTTCCGCACCTCTCTAGCCGTGGTCCGCCAATTCGAGGCCAAGCGCAACGAGTCCACCTCTCCCATATTTTCACATTTTTCTTAAAAAAAACTACCGAACATGACTGCTCCCATTGAAATTCCCCCTCCTGATGTTGAGATGACAGAGCCTTCGTCCAGCATTTTCTACCTATCATCATCCATGAGACCCTCGGGGAACATTCCATCTGAATCTTCCCCTGTTGTTTCGCTTGACCTTCCTTCAGTGATCACCTTGGGCTCAACATCGGTAGATCCTTTATCTACTTACTCTTCTGTCACCCCTTGTGACAATGCACATGTGAACCTCTCTTCTAATGATGATGATTCAGGTAGCTTCGCCACGTCAGGTGGTATTTCTTCCACCAGTCACCCCATCTTCTATCATGATGACGACATTATGGAAAAAATCCCCACCCTTGACTTTATCTATTCCCCCTTACATCGAACCCATGCGTTCACACCACATACACCTTGTGGCCATTACATTGAAACCCAATGTTTGGGTAAGGGGGCACCCATATTTGAGAGACCAAGAGAAGAAATTCTCCATAACTCTCCTAGTGTATCTGGTCATGCTGACTTTAATACCATTATTCTTCCACATTTAGAAGAACCTCTAGAGTCCCATATCACTTCAGATCACTCTAAGGATGATACCCCTTATCATTCCTTCATCTTACATCAGCAACTCCGTCTCTTAGACATTGTTGTTGACCAACCTATAGCTTTTCTACGAGAGCATCAGTTCATTATCTCCAACTCCTCTCTTTGGGATAGTGACACCAGGTATGCCAACCCAGAATCTTAAAGTCCATTTGCTTCCTATATGCAGTACCAAAAGAGATTGGTAATCCTCCATTCCCTTTCTCAAACTGCATAACCATAATGCAAACAAATGGCGCACCACGTCATTAAAATATGTTTAGATTCCCCTTTTTCTAAATCCATTTTGGCATGACCATGCCATGCTTGGGGGCACCTATTCCCCTCAACCATAACCCTCCTCAAAATCGAATTTCTTCACTCGCAACACTCATACTAGGGGCACCATTTGGCCTCCATACTTATCCATGCTCGTGTTGATGTTTGACATGAGTTACCATCTTGTACTCATGTTTTCATGGTCCCCCATTGGACCTTTACTGTGTGGCAGCACCATCAAGTCGCCCTTGTTTAGAGCATCCAAGTTGAGTCATCATCGCATTCATGGAGTCTATCCTGAGTCCCTTTGTACCCCGCTATAGTCCTCCATCCTTCATTGCTTGGTCCCTCTCTTGTGTCACACCTTATGGCCTTTAGTCCCACTGTTCCCTATCCCTTATGATATTTTGTCAGTCGCTGCCATGTCATTCATGCCCTTTATGCTCTAACAAGGGAATTCGTCCATTTGCTACTCAGTCCCCTCCATTCCATCATCATCATTGGTATTAGTCTGTCTGTCGCTCTACCATTTTATCTCGTGCCTTAGTTGAGGATCCCTCATTGCCTCCCCTATGGCGGACCTCCTTTTGTCGACATCAGCTCCTTCATTCCAGAAGACAGGTCTAGAGAGTGGTGTACCTTGCTTCCAGCTTCCACTCTTGTTCGGTGCCTCGGATCAGGCAAAGGGATCTCTCATTTCCCTTTGACTTGATTGTGTCTCCACTCCAGCTCCTTTTAGCATGATCGAGATCCGTATGCTTGATGTTCCAGTGATGTAGCAATAGCTAATGGTGATGCCCGGGTGTGTGTGAGATGTCTCAGCCCTCATGAGGGGGTGGCCCTGCAGGTAGCCCCCCACATGCCCGTATGACCTTTTCATTGCAGCCTTCGATGCAACTCCATATATTTTATGATGTCGGCCTTATCCGCTTGTAGCACCTCTTTGATTTTCATGTATCAGTCAGATTTTGTGAGCCCTTCCCTGCTTGTAGGGGGAATTTGGGTTGTATTTGTATCTCATGTACTCAGATATTATTGTATAAGTCCTGGCTGTTATCCCAAGCACAACATGTATATGGGATCCATCATTGTATTTATATCTGGCTCATGATTATGCCCGCTGTACTTTATGGTTCAGTCCCTTGTTTACTGGACACGCTATTCTTTTGTACTTTGTCTTTGCGGGCATAGGTATGCCTTACTAGCCCTGGTCGATAATTTATGTTAGCAGTTTAGGACACTAAATTGACTAAACAGATGCTCAGGACCAAATACCTTTGATTAAACAGGTGTTTGCTCAAATTTTTTAAAGGAATCAAAAGATGAACACTAGTATGGAGGCACAGGCTGAATATCAAGTAACTCCAAACCAGACAAGATTGTTGACAACCATGGATCTAGAAAAATATTAGTTTAAAATTTCTCTCTCTCACCCTTCTGATATGACTATAGGGTCATCAAGTAATTTCAAAACTGTAAATTTAACTGTTGATGTGAGAAAGTTTCCTTTGCTTGATAAAGTCAATTTATACATGCGGACATGTCAATTAATAGTGAATGATCTGACCAAGACAAATGCAATGGCTCTTAAGGCAAAGAATATGCTAGGAAAGGTGATCAAGCAACTGAAATTGGAGAAAGCCAACTTCAGGGCCCTAACAACCCAAAATGAAGAACTAAAGAACATACTTGTGAAGATTGGAGTGGATCCAAATGGCAGGTCTGTTGTGCAGAAATTACCACAAAGTGCAAAGTCAGAGATTTCTATGTTAAAGAAAATTTTTAAATTACCTACAAGAGAGCATTCAATGATAGAAAAGGTGGTAGAAGTGGAAAGTGAAAAGGAAAGACTTCTTCAGCAGCTCTTGTAGAAAGAAGAGGAGATCTCTAATTTGAAAGAAGTTGTACTTAAATTTCAAAGCTAGATTGATTCCCATTATTGTACTATCATCATGCCATCTGGAAATGATGATCCAAAAACACAGTTATCTTAGTTAAACACTGAACTAAAAATAGCAGAGAAGGACTTCAGAAAATCACAAAGTGGTCTGGAAACAGTAACAAAAACAATGCAGGCCAAAGATGGAGAAGTTAATAAGTATATGACAGATTGTCAAACAACCAATGCTGAAATCAAGAGTTTAAAGGAGAAATTGAAGGGAAATATAACTTTGATATAGGCTAAAGATATCATCTGGAATGAAATCATTGGAGAGATGATAGAAGCCTGGGAATCCTTGACTATTGTATCAGAAGATAAATCATTTTCAGAGACCTTGAGGAGAAATTTATGCCAAATAAGCTAAAGACCATTAACAGAGCCATATGGGCGAAGAAGTGCATTGATTTCATTGATTCAAAGACTGATCAAGAGTTAGAGGAAAATTACATTAAAGATAGGATGTTGTATTCTATAGAGATTAATAAGTTGATTATTAAAAATAATTTTAGGAAGACAACTGAAAAGAAGTTGACAGATATCAAAGAAGCAGTGAGCATATTCAATAATTTGTATGACAAAAGAGCCAAAGCAGGATTTCCATCATGCTAGGATCTTAAAGGTAGTAGTTTATCATGGGATTCCTATGAACCATTATTGGTATTAGAAAAAATTAGGGTGGATAACACTCATGAGAAATCTCAAATCTTGAAGGGAGCAACTATCATTAACTTTCTTCAGAGGCATTTTCAATTATTGTGGATGGTGAAGACTTTAGTTACAGAGAAACCAACATTCAGCAAGATCACCACCTTTAGGCTTGAGTACCACAAGATGATAAACTCTCCTAAGACAAATATTGAAGTGTGGAAGAAATGCAGAGCGTGGATAGTTGATCTACCTAATGATCTGTCATCTTCAAAGAAAGACAAGTCAACCAATCAGGAGAATGTAGCAGCAGCAGAGAAAATTCAAGTTGAATAGATAGATTAAATTTTTAGTTTTATTTTATCTTTGTTGAGAGATTTTGATTGTAGTGAGACACTTTGATAGGTAGTTTAAGCAGTTCCAAGTAGTTTGAGTAGTTAAGAGTAGTTTCAGTAGTTACAAACTTCTTGACATTGTATTTAAACAGAAAGAAAAGAGAGGAAAAGGTTCTGAGCTTTGGACCTTTGGACTACTGTAAATTTTGTTCTCAATTTTTTTATGATTAATGAATGAAGATCAAGATTATTGCATCTGTTGTTATTGATATGTTTTACAGTTTCCATTTTTTCTTTTCTTTCTATGAATAAAATGAATTAATGTAGTTGAATGACTCTTTTTACATATGTAAGAGTTAAACATCCCTAATGGGTGCTCCTTCATTTTAACTATTTCACTCACATGAAATTATTCTGAAGTTTAAAATAATAGATCCTATTTATCAGCATATCAGTTTAAGCTTCCTTCCTGTTCTTCCCATCATTTCAATTTATAACAGCAGATAATGGCATTGTGAAGAATTTATTCTATCAGATTCTTGACGGTTTAAATAATTAATTTCTGAAGGTGATTAAGAAAAGACTATCTGATATCATATTTTCATGACATACATATAAAAATGTCTTGAGAACTGATTGCTTACCATAGCCAAGGGATTGTTTCTTGAGATACAACATTTTTTGGCGTCGTTGCCAGGGATGAAGAAGCGAAGTTCATTCCCTGGGTTCTTGTTATATTTCCTCTGGTTGTTCATAGAGGAGGAAATACAGGATGTTTTTGTTATTCCATAATTCTGGCGTATAAAAGACCTCATACAAGGTTAGATACCTCGCAACAGAAAGTTCTTATTCTGTCAAATCCTGAAAATTTGGTTTCTAAAAATGCTTAGAAACCAAAAACTCCTTCCACACCTAATGTTGCACTGCCTGCACCTTGCAGCAGTTCACATAACCCTTCATCTAAGGATACTTCCCGGAAACTCACTTTCTTGGAACAATAATCCTTTTCCCCACCTTCTCATTTTCAAGAACCAAGGTTATAAGAACAATCTTTTGAGTCTATTTCATTTACCTTCACACAAGATCAAACGAATACATCTACTGGTTCTTCTATCGTCATTCATCAACCCCTTCCCATATCAATCGTTTCACCCCCTTCATTCACATTCACGACCTGTTCACTAAACCCACCCGCTCAAGGAGAAATTAACCAAGGCATAAACATGTTGGCCCCCACTTTCTTAATGAACATGTATGCACCGTTAAATATTCCGCAACCTATGAATGTCATGCCCCAAGAATACCTCAAGTTACTTCCTCGTTTTACCAGTGAATATGAAGTGACTGCAGAACAACACTTGCCATTGTTTTGCACTTTTGCTGAGAATCTAAATATAGAACATCTAGATGTAGTGATGAGACTTTTTGTACAGTCTCTGAATGGAGAGGCAATAAAATGGTTTAAAGGTTTACCAAATGCCCTAATTAATAACTGGGAGAAATTAGAAACGCAATTCACTCAAATATGGGGTGAAAAAAGAGATCATGGTTACTCATTGACAGAATTTAATGCAATCAAGAAAAAGTCAGATGAAAACATGACTAATTTTCTTAAAAGTTTCAACAAGTTCTACAATATTTTACCCATAGAAATGAAGCTCCCTGCTATTGGATCAATGGTAGTCTTTGTTGGAGCCTTTGAATCAGAATTCAGTTTCACTCTAAGAGAAAGGATATCTCCTACTCTTGAACAAATCAAAACTGATGCTTTGGAGATTGAAGCAAAAATGACTGCCGCTAGGAAAACACAAGAAAATAAGTCAATTCAAGAGAAAGGTAAGGTCAAAGAAGAATCACCATAGGATCAGAGGATTGATGACATGAAAAAGTTTATCAAGAATTTGTCGAATAAATTAGTAAATATGGAGTTAGAGAATAAAAAGTCGCAAAGGCTAGCACAACAAAAGAGAGGATTTTTCAATCCTCAATTTAAAAAACAGCCCCTCCAAATTTTGCAGAGGGAGAGAAGAGATCAAGACCAAGTTCAAGCACCACTGTATATAGAAGCAACACCTTCACAGTATGTTGGAGATGATCAAAGGGAAGTTGAAGATCAGATGTCTACTATGTACATGAAAGAAGATGAGGAAGAGGAAGAATGTGAAGAAGAATACATTGAAGCTAAGGTGTCCTTTGACCAAGAAGAGATGGATGAGTATTATAGGAAATTTATAGATTTTATGTAAGAAAAGCTGCATAAGAAATATGATTTAAGATCAAGAAAGAGATCAAGGACGCAAGATGATGAAGAACAACAACAAGAGTCAATCCATTCTCCAATGGCGACTCCACAATTAAAGAAATCAGTAAAAAAATCCAATAAGGGGAAACATCCTATGAATCTAGTAAGTGGAACAAAATTACAACAGGCTCAGGCTTCCCAAAACAAGTCTATTGATACTAGTAATTTGGAGAAGGTTGTTTCTGTGCCTCAACAAATTTCTAATCCTAGCAAAAATCAAGAAGAACCTAAGAAAATTTTCAAACAAAATCAAGCTTTCAATCTATCGAAGGAGCTAGAAAAGGTTAAAATCCAAGTACCCCTTCTTTAACTAGCTAATACAATAGGTTACAAGAAAGAGATTTCCAAATTCATTAACCTTTCTCAATCTAATGACATTGTTGATACTGTGAATTTGCAAGAATAAAAGCCAGTGGTCACTTTTGGTCCACATGTGGAGGAGGTAAATTCTTCTGTTCCCCCATTTTATTAATCAATGCTTCTTCATGATTTCATTCTTCACAATTGTATGTTAGACTTAGGTGCTTCACATAACCTCGTGCCATTATCTGTAATGAAATAACTAAATTTAAAAATTAATAAACCCTATTAGAAACCTATATTCATTCTATCCTAAAAGGGTCAAGTGTGTTGGGATTATCAAAGACATGGTGGTATCCTTGGCCCAAATTCTAGCCAAAAGTATCATGATGGATGTAGTGGTTGTCGATATTCCGGCTAGGTTTGGTATGCTTTTGTCCAGATCTTGGGGAGCGAAGCTTGGAGGAGTTTTAAACTAGACTTCACATATGCTATTATTCCTATTTTTAATGGGGAATAAATAAGGTTATATAGAGAAACAAGATTTGTTAAAACTACCACAAATAAAGGTGCAGGAAATTCTCCTATTTATGGTCAAGAAAAAGAAGATCTTTCTTGCTTTATGCTGCATGAAGATGCAGAGTTTGTTGAAGACTTAGAGAAGTAGATCTCTTCAGAAATTGTACATAATGAGTTGTGTTCAAACAAAATTTGGAAGTGTTACTTTGATGGTGCCTACTCAAAATATGGCATAGGAGCTGGATTTTTATTGATATCTCCATAAGGTAATATTTTGCATTTTTATTTTAAGCTTGGGTTTGAATCCACAAATAATGTAGCTGAGTATGAGGCATTAATTTTAAGTCTTCAAACTGCTAAAAAAATGGGAATCCAGTGTATTTCCATTTTTGGTGATTTTGAGTTGATTATAAGGCATATTAAAAAACTTTGTCAAACCAAGCATCCAAGGCTAAGGTCATATAGAAATGAAGTGTGGGACTTGGTTGAGAATTATTTTGAAGCTTTAAGTCTTCAATTTATTCTAAGAGAAGAAAACAAATTGGCAGATTCACTAGCAGTTGTAGCTATTACTTTCAAGCCACCTATGAATCCAAAACTAAGGTATGAAATTGAAATGAGGCACAGACCGTCTATTCCTGACAATGTCAAGAATTGGTAGGTATTTAAAGATGACGAGAAGATAAATCATTTTTTGAAAATGACTGAAAATTTTGAAAATATCGAAATAGACCAAGAAAGTGAACAGTCTGATCAAAATGAAGATATGAAAAATCTTAAGCAATCAATAGGTGGTCAGAAAATAATCCAGTTGAAAGATAACATATTTCCCAGAGGATTAGTTCATCTTGAAAGATTATTTGATTCAAATGATGTAGCAATGGATCTAAGGAAGGTACCTCGAGAGGGCGACATGGAAGATTGTAATCTGGGAACCCAACAGGAGCCCAAGGTTGTCAAGTTATTCAAGGGTGTCCCTAAGAATTATAAATAAAGTTACATTGACCTATTTAAAAATATATATGGATGTGTTTGCATGGTCTTATGAGGATGTGAAGACATATAAAAAGACATAATTCAACACAAGATACCGTTGGAGGATGGGATCAAGCCTCACAGACAAAAACTTAGGTAGATCAATCCATTGCTTCTTGCTCCAATTGAAAAGGAAGTGAAAAAATTGTTGCAGGCGAAAATTATAGTCCCACTCAAATATTTAGACTGGGTCTCTAACCTAGTTCCTGTGAGGAAAGAGAATGGAGAAATAAGGTTATGCGTTGACTTCCAGAATTTAAACAGGGCATCACTTAAAGATAATTATCCTTTTGTCTAAGATGGATTATGTCTTACAGAAAGCGATAGGAGCATACAGATTGTCTATGGTTGATGGTTTCTCTGAATACAATCAGGTATCAGTTGAAAAAGAAGACCATTAAAAAACAACTTTTACCACGCCCTGGGGAATGTTCATGTATGTGAGAATGCCATTTGGCCTTATGAACACAGGTGCCACCTTTTAAAGGGCAATGGATATAGAATTTGTGGGTGATAATTTTTTAGTTATATATTTGGATGATGTGACCAAATTTTCTACATTTCTAGAAAGCCTTCTGTAAATGCTCCAAGTGTTCATCATCCGAATCTGAAAAGATATTTATTTTCTTTGGAGGAAGGAAAGTTGTTAGGACATATAGTTTTGAATCAAGGAGTAAAAATTGACCTAGCAAGAGTAGAAGCTATCTAGACAATTCCCTTTCCGAGGAGTAAAAAGGATATTCATAGATTTCTGGGAAAAATAAGTTTCCTGAGGAGATTTCTCCCAAATTATGTCAAAATTGTCAAAAACATAACAGATATGCTGAAGAAGAATTCAGAAGTAAAATAGGATAAAGATGCAAGATAATCATTTTCTAGGATTAAATAATCCATTCAGGAAGCTCCAGTTCTGATCAGTCTAGATTATCAAAATTCTTTTCAAATATTTTAATTTTCATCACCTACTACCATTGTTTTTGTGTTGTTGCAGAAGAATGAAGATGGTAAAGAGCAGTCTCTGTCAATTTTGAGTAAAGTTCTCAGGGACGTTGAACTTAAGTATAATATTTTGGAAAAAAGGAGGATTCTTTAGTCAAAGAATTGAAAGCCTTTAGGACTTATGTGCTGTAGTCTTAAGTAGTTTCTTATGTTCCTAACTATCTTGTGAAAAATGTGTTATTTCAAAGTGATTTTGAAGGTAAAAGAGGAAATTGGATAGCTAAAATCCAAGAGTATGACTTAGATATCAAACCTGCCAAATTGGTCAAGGGTCAGGGTTTGGAAAAACTACTAACAGAGTCAAATTTTCAAGCTTTGGGGATTAATTTTCTAGCACCGTTGGATGAAGTTGTTGAGGAAAGGGGTTAGAGAAGTACAAAGACAACAATTAAATACAAATTTCTATGCTCTAATTGGTATAAGGATATTGTTCATTACTTATGTTTTTTCTCTTGTCCAACCTCACTAAATAGAACAAAATACAGAGCTCTTAAGCTCAAATCCTAGCCATTTGTCATAATTGATGCTAAGTTATATTGGAAGGATCCTGTTGGCATCTTGTTGTTATGTTTAACAGAAGGTGAATCAATGGAAGTTGTAAAAGAGTATCATGAGAGTCTATGGGGAGGTCATTATAGTTGGAAGGTTATTGCTCATAAAATCCTCAAATCAGGTTTTTACTGGCCCTCCTTGTTTGTTGATGTATAAATATTGGTTAGAAGTTGCCAGAAATGTCACTTATTTGTAGAAAAGAAAAGGTTAGCCCCTCTACGTCTTCTCCCAGTGTTTTTTGAAGAGCCCTTTAGGCAATGAGGATTAGATTTTATTGGGGAAATTAATCCACCATCAAGTGGACAGTTCAAGTGGATTCTAACTGCCACTGGCTAATTCACAAAGTGGGTGGAGGAAATACCTACCAGAAAGGCTAATGACTAGGTAGTAATGAAATTTCTGGAAGAAAACATTTTCAGCAGGTTTGGGTGTCCAATCAAGATTGTAATATACAATGCCCAAGTATTCAATTCAGTTTGATTCATTAATTTTTTCCAAACATATAATTTTATTTTATCTCATTCTACAACATATCATCCTCAAGGGAATGGGTTAGCTAAATCTTCTAACAAGACATTGGTCAAGATTTTGAAGAAGACGATTAGTAAAAATTATAAAAATTGGGATTCAAAATTGACATTCGCTCTTTGGGTGGTACGAGTAACTACTATAAGTTCTACAGGTAAGTCCCCTTATGAACTAGTTTATGGAACTCAAGCTTTATTTCATACTCAATTGGCTAGACCATTGATTTCATTTCTTCAAGAAGCACATGAAGAACCTAATGCACTGGTGAGAAGGTTGAACAAGGTTATAGAATCAAGTGAGAGCAAGAACAAAGTCATAGAAAATTTTATCACTTATCAAGAAAAGATAAAGTCTATTTTTGATAGAAAAGCAAAGGAGAGTCTTTTTCAAACTGGAGATTTGGTGTTAATATGGGATACCAGAAGAGAAAAAAAGTGAAAACACGATAAGTTTGACCCACTCTGGTATGGCCCATACAAGATTGTTGAGGTAAGATCAAATAACACATTTATTTTGGAGAATCTTGATGGAGAGACAGTACAAATACCTGTGAATGGGTAGTATCTCAAGCATTATTTCCAACATTGAGATTTTATGGTCCACCATTGTACATATCATGATTTCTCATTGTTCATATTTCATCAAACAAAATTTGACTCCATGCTCGAAGTGAAGGCACTAATATGCAGTTATTAGTGTTTCGTGGCAAAAAACACTATCCCCAGGTGGAGCCAGATGTTGTGGCTCATTTGCAATATCCTTTATTTTGATTTTTTGAAAGTACAAAACAATGGGAAAAATATAAAATATGTGTTAAAGTAGAGCTTCCTCATACTTTAACCAAAGTTGCGATGTTTTTGTAAAGTTTAAAGTTCAATACTTTGAAGGATTCACAGAGGTGGGACCTAATGCTTTGGTTAATGTTCGAGCAATTAATAAATAGGGATCCAACGATTTTCTTGTCAAAGGTTAAATACGGCAACCCGTAGGCACATTCAATGCATGGGTTAATGGGGAAGATGCCTCCGCACTTGACCCGACTGACTGATCAGCCGATCTTGATCGACGGTTTGGATTCACTGCGGCAGCAAGGCCCGGATGAGCGCTCTGCACCACAAGGGCCTCCCACAATTACATAAGCTACTTGTTGATGACATATTTCATCCACGTCACGATATCGTTTAACAGTATTTTGTGAGTCAAATCACTATTTAATTTTAAGACCCCGTGCCATCTATTTAAGCCTGCTTCTCTTTTCAAAAAGATTAATGTTATTTATTTTTATTTTTCAACCCTGTTGCATTAGTATCTTCTATCATTGTTTGCCACCCTAAGTTGTTTCATGGCAAAACATTCATCTCTTTCTGGTTCATCTATTCATATTCCTCTCATGGACACTGAGAGGGATATCATAGATACCACTTTCTCCCTAGAACATCTCCCCTTTTATCACCAGGTCTGTTTAAATGATAAAGCCCGTCCTATTTTCTCCATCGTGGCCAAGTTAAGTGTACTATCTGCATATATTGCTAGAACCCATATTTTTCCCAATTTTGTGCACTGGTTGGTATTTTTCATGTATCCTGGTAAATTCTTCGTAATGAATTGCCTAGGAGAGAATGTTCTACAAGTATCAGCCAAGTTAGTCTATCAAGATTTATGTTACCCAAAATCTGAATCCTATGTTCAATTCACTGACGAATCATTAGCAACATATTATGATAATTTGCAGGATAGGAATTCAATCAGTTCGCATTCTTCCTAAATTCGGACACAAAGCAATTTGCACCAGATAATAAGGAGTTCTCGCTAGAATTTTCTGATGCAGAAGTTCAGCCAGTGCTACGGTGTATATCGAAGATACTGGGAAAAGAGGATGATAGCCTAGTTGATAAATCAATATTGGGGCTATTTTCTTTTATGAAGAAGCCAAGAGTAGTGCTAGACATTCTCTCTTACTGGGAGGAGGTCATCAATACTCAACTCATGAGTTTATCACTCATTGGGTCGTGCAGGTTCCCTTCTCCTCTCACTTATCTCTTTTTATATCAAAATGTGGAGGAATTCTTTCATTTGGGGTTGAATATCATGGATGTGAATAAAACGAGGTAGTCAATAGTGTTTTGGACTGATGTAGTGAGAGAGGAATAAAATGAGGAGGGGGTTTTTGATTTTGAAAATCATTTAATGTACACCACTTATAATATTTTGAATGGGGTTTTCCCCCCATGTTTCTTGCCAAAGGCTCAAGAATTTCTTCAGTTGGGTGAAAATTGTAAATTTGGAAACTGGTATGTGTATGAAGATTACTCATAGAATAGACTTTATGGAGCTAGAATAGAACCATATAGACTTCCCACACTTGTTCCTATGAGATTATTTTCCTTATAAATCGTTAGGAAAAGTTACATGTTTAAATTTCTTATGTCTGTGGGTCCACTTATAGTCAACATGAGGCAGGTAGCTGATGAGGTTACATGATATTATATGGTATGCACTTTTTATTAGGAGATAAATGGGCTTATGATCCTCATAAAATAATTTCAAATGGGAGAGTTGAAAATGGCTACTCAGTATTTTTTCATGAAAGTAGACCTGACATAGATAAATTAGCCAATAAGAGTTTCACAGGTTATTCTAGTTCTTACATACAGACTCCTATCATATCTAAAAAATAAAACAAGAGGAGTAAAGAGGCAGTTGTAGATTCCAAAGATGAGGAGAAAAGAGCCGAAAAGAGAAAAAAATTCAATGAAGACGTAGCAGGGGCTCAGCCTAGTTTCCTTCTTCAACTAGGAGATGAAAAAAATGTTCCAACCTCACCAAAAAGACATGGAGATGCTCAGGACCAAATACCTTTGATTAAACATATGTTTTCTCAAATTTCTGAAAGGAATCAAAAGATGAAGGCTGGTATGGAGGCACAGGCTAAATTTCAAGTAACTCTGAACCAGACAAAATTGTTGACTGCCATGGATCTAGAAAAATATCAGTTTAAAATTGCTCTCTCTCACCCTTCTGATATGACTATAAGGTCATCAAGTAATTTCAAAACTGTAAATTTAACTGTTGATGTGAGAAAGATTCCTTTGCTTGATAAATTCAATTTACACATGCAATCGGGTCAATTAATAGAATGATCTGACCAAGACAAATGCAATGGCTCTTAAGGCAGAGAATATTCTAGGAAAGGTGATCAAGCAACTAAAATTGCAGAAAGCCAACTCCAGGGCCCTAACAACCCAAAATGAAGAACTAAATAATATAATTGTGAAGATTGGAGTGGATCCAAATGAAAGGTCTGTTGTGTAGAAATTACTACAAAGTGCAAAGTCAGAGATTTATGTGTTAAATAAAAAGTTGAAATTACCTCCAGGAGATCATTCAATGGCAGCAAAGGTGGCAGAAGTGGAAAGTGAAAAATAAAGCCTTCTTCAACAGCTCTTGCAGAAAGAAGAGGTGATCTCTAATTTGATTGAAGTTGTACTTAAATTGCAAAGCGAGATTGATTCCCATTCCTGTACTATCATCATGCCATCTGGAAATGATGATCCAACATCATAGTTATCTCAGTTAAACACTGAACTGAAAATAGCAGAGAAGGACCTCAGAAAAGCACAAAGTGATCTAGAAACAGTAACAAAAATAATGCAGGACAAAGATGGACAAGTTAATAAGTACTTGATAGATTGTCAAACAACCAATGCTAAAATCAAGAGTTTAAAGGAGAAATTGAAGGGAAATATAACTTTGATATAGACTAAATATATCATATGGAATAAAATAATTGGAGAGATGAAATCGGCCTGGGAATCCTTGAATATTGTATCATAAGATAAAAGCATTGTCAGAGACTTTAAAGAGCAAGTTATGGTAGATAAGCAGAAGACCATTAACAAAGCCATATGGACGAAGAAGTGCATTGATATCATTGATTCAAAGACTGAAAAGGAGTTAGAGGAAAATGAAATTAAAGATAGGATCTTATATGTTGTAGATATTATTAAGTTGATTATTAAAAATACTTGCAGGAAGACAGCTGAAAAGAAGTTGACAGAGGTCAAAGAAGCAGTGAGAAGATTTGATAATTTGTATGAAAAAAGAGCTAGAGCGGGATTTTCATCATGCTAGGATCTTAAAGGCAGTATTTTATCATGGGATTCCTTTGAACCATTAGTGGTATTAGCAAAAAGTAAGGTGGATAACACTCATGAGAAAACTCAGATCCCGAAGGGAGCAATGTTCATTAACTTTCTTCAGAGGCATTTTCAATTATTATGGATGGTGAAGAATTTATTTAGAGAGCGACCAACATTCAACAAGATCACTTCCTTTATGCTCGAGTACCACAAGCTGATCAACTCTCCTAAGACAAATATTGAAGTGTGGAAGAAATGCACAGCATGGATGGTTGATCTACCTAATGATCCTTCATCTTCTAAGAAAGACAAGTCAGCCAATCAGGAGAATGTAGCAGCAGGGGAGAAAACTCAAGTTCAACAGATCGATTAAAGTTTTAGTTTTATTTTATCTTTGCTAAGAGATTTCGATTGTAATGAGACACTTTGATAGGTAGTTTAAGCAGTTACAAGTAGTTTCAACAGTTACAAAATGCTTGACATTGTATTTAAACAGGAAGAAAAGAGAGGAAAAGCTTCCGAGTTTTGGACCTTTGGACTACTATAAATTTTGTACTCAATTTTATAATGATTAATGAATGAAGATCAAGATTCTTTCATATGTTCCTATTGATATGTTTTCCAGTTTCCATTTTCTGTTTTCTTTCTATGAATAAAATTAAGTAATGTAACTACGAGTCTCTTTTTAAATATGTAAGTAAAAGTTAAGCACCCTTAATGGGTGCTCCTTCATTTTAACTATTCCACTCACATGAAATTCTTCTGAAGTTTAAAATGATAGATCCTGTTTATAAACATATCGGTTTAATCTTCCTTCCTATTCTTCCCATCACTTCAATTTATAACAGCAGATAATGGCATTGTGAAGCATTTATTATATTAGATTCTTGAGGGTTTAAATAATTAATTTCTAAAGGTGATTACGCAAAGACTATCTGATATCATATTTTCATGACATAAGAATATAAATCTCTTGAGCACTAATTCCTTACCACAACCAAGGGATTGTTTCTTGAGATACAACATGGATGAATGATTTAATCTAGCTATGAAAGTAACTAAATATCTATTTTATTATTTACCTGGGTGTGTTCATTTATCAATGTGATCTAAAAGGATATCTTTAAACAATTGTTAATAAAGATCATTCTATTGTTGAAAGATATGAAAATGATGAAAAATTATCATTTTTATTAAATAGTTGATCAAAACAATTGTGAGAGATGTATTGCATTCATATTTTTGATCATATATAAAATAACGAATCATATATAAACATTAGTACAAAAGTGAATTTAACGTTCATCTATAATAACAGATCTCATACATAATACAGATAAAAATATTATTGTCAATTCAAGAAATAAAATTCAACATAACGTGTAGAAATACCATATATGTGATGTTCGAATCATTAAATCAACAGTAGTGTCTACTCCTCTTCAAGTCAAAGAAATTCAACGAGTAAAAATGTGAAACTTCAGTTAAAGAGCTTCAATATCAAGATAAATCAGACTTTTTTTCCATTAACTCATCAAAGCATTTGCAAAAATACAAAAGTGTAGTCTTTTGCAAATGCTTTTTGATAAATTTCTGGACCCTTTTCTAAATGAATGAGAGGGTTTTAAATAGTATCTAATATGACTAAAATATATTATACAAAATTTATTTGAGGAGGTTTCAAACAACCTTCCTAATAATGAGTAACTTAAATCTAAAAATAAATGAAATCTAATTACTGGATATTATTTGGAAACTTTCTTGTTTTCCAGCTGGGCTTGAAGGTCACAAATATCAGTCATTGGTTTCACTTGTGGTGGTGTGCCGACTTTTGTTCTGATCTGTCCTGCAAATATGGCTCCGGTGAGAGGTGGAAAAATCTTCTTTGTTGAATTTGTTAGATAATCAAACATCATGATTTGACTATGTGGTTGAACAAGATACTACTAGTATGCCTCCCAATCCGTCTTTAAAATATGTTTGATCGAATCTCTTTGAACTTGAGCTTTTTCCTTCCAAATTTCACTTAATTATTTCATATCTGGTAGTGCATCTGAGTCACCTTCTTTGATCAAGTTGGTAGTATGAAGTGCATGAATTACTGTCTCTATAATATTTCTTGCTTGAATTTGTTGGTCCCAGATGTCCAATTCTGAATCATTTTGAATGGTTAATCATTATCTTTAGCGAATTGTGATAGGAATGTTGAATCATAATTTTTCTAAGGTTTTGGAAGATGGTACATTTTCCTCAGGTCTTCAGGTGTGAAAGATCCCATGAGTTCCATTCTTGAATTTCTAAACTGTTTGTCTGCAATGTTCACGTTGTTGATCACCCATTTAACCATATCTGTGTGTGGTAAAATTTTAGGTCTTTCTTCTATCCTATGAAGGAAAGAGAAGGTTGCATCACTCATTTGAGTTTTTTATGGCATTAAGGAATATTTTTTTGGTCTGATTTCATTCATTATGGGTTGTTCATCTTCGAGGAGATTATAAATAACTCCCCATGTCATTGCTCCTCCATATTTGTTTCATGTGGTATTTGGGAACAGGGGTATCATTTATGAAGACTCAGACTCTAAAGTGCTTTGCTTCTTGTTCTTTTACATCATTTTCCTTAGAGACATTTCCTTGGAAGCTTTCCTGAAATTCAAAGAAGCAAGGGTAGAGTGAAAAATAGAGAGCGGCTGAAACAAGAGAATTTCAAGTCCAACTAATGATAATGAAATATTTTCAAAGATATTGGCTTTTAACCCATCATAAGTGAAAATAGTTATCTCTTTTCTTGAGCCACTAAAAATAGTGAAATGGCTTAAGATTCTATTTGATGTTTCATTTAAGGCTATTAATTCTACATACTTCACGTCCAATCGAGATATCGCATCACAAAAATCAAGTTTGTGAAAAATATTTTCATTAAGCATTCATGCGATAATGTGATTGAAAAATCACAATATTGCATCTCGGGATTTTGCCTAGTGTTTCATTTCAAAGTTTAATATCAGAAGCTTTATTGTGGTATCAGGTTTTAAATCCCGTGGGAGAAATTATTTCGTTACATTACATTTTGCATTTCACATTGGTGAATGGGTGATAGTTATAAAATCTTTCATTACTTGTGATCTGCGATATGCGGTAGCTTATAAGAGATTTTTCTTTAACTTAAAGGTTGTTTGATGTATTCTTAGCTTTTGGGCATTTTCAGACTTAAAGGATGACTAAGAAATTCTTTATAACAATTTTGGGTCCAAGACATATCGCAAAGCGCATATGTTTAGATTTTGGGAAATTTTGAATGATATTGCACTTTAGATCTATATTTATAACTAATTTTTCCTAAGATGGATGATATAAAATTTATGAAAGGGATCAGCTATCGCATTTTGGAGATCCTTCATGATATTTAAGAATTTATTCCAAAGGGTTTGCGATATGCGATTTGTGAAATTTCCCAAGAAGAAAGTGCATTAAACTAGTATTTCATTATTTTTAGAGTTTATGATGAATTTTTTCGAGTTAGCCCTAATTATTTAAAGGAAATAAAATTTAAAAAGTGTCCCCATATATCAGTATAAATGGGTGCTTTTGTACAGTACAACAAGTTTTTGATCCTATTGTCTTCTTGTGGTTTCTTGCTTTTCCTTTTCCTTCTTGCTCCAAATCCTAAGTATGCCACACTCCTCTAAGAGTGGTCCAAGAAAAATATAAGTGTCCAAGAGTATGAGAGAGAGAATAGAAGAGAGAGATCCGAGAAAAAATTGACAAAAGTTTGTGAACTGGTCCTCAGAAGCCTTTTTATCATTTAGGCCTCTATTTTCTTGATTTTCTATTATTTTCCTTAATTTTCCTCCTCACTTGCAACATATGACCTTTCATCTTCCTTTTATCCTATTTTCCATTATTTTCATAAATAATATGAAAATTAAGGCATCATGCCTTTCCAAAGCCTTTTACATTTCCTTTTCCAACTTCCATATCCATTAATTAATCACAAGTAATCCCCATCAATATGTTTTTTTCCCAGCATTCATCTTGGAATATGTGTACCAAGACCTTTGTTATTAAATTTTTCCTTTATTAACTTTATTACCTGTATTTATAACCTGATATTTTTATATACCGATCCCCCTTAGGGGAACACCATTGTTAGATATGGGATCCCCAAATGAAAGAAGTTAGAGAAGACTCTGCAGATCAAGGAGTGGAGCGTGCAACGCGGAGTCCATTTTTAGTCTTAGGGTGTTTCGGGTGGGTCAAATCCCCTTATTATGTAATTGAATGGGATTATTTTATGAATGTTAAACTTCTCCCATGGTTTTCAGAGCATGGTATTGTAAATGAAAAATCTATGTAAAGAGCGTAGATAGAATTCGTAGGTCATCTAAGTCGAAGTCGAATTTGATGAGATGCATTTGGATGTAAGAATATTTTGAGTCTTATTCTATGGTTTTGGGTTAGACGAAAGGCTCCTGTAACTGAGTGCGTAGAGACCTTGGGAAGTATGTAGTTGAGTGCATAGACCCCTACAGCTGAGTGAGCAGGGTGAAAGTGAATGTATGAGAAAGATCTAAGAAATTAATGAAAGAATTATTTAAATGGATCTGTGTTACTATTGATGTGTTTTACTTTACTTGCGATTTATGAATATCTATTTTGAATAAGGATTTCGATCTATAATTGCATAGAGTAGTTATGTTTATGGTTGTTTACCTTTTTTTATGCATGATTAAGTTAGACTGTGCAGTCTACTAGTAAGTTCAATAGATGTGTTGAGCACTGCTTGTATAATTGATAGATATGTTCTACGAAGCTCTACCAAGGAAGGAAAGCCCTAAAATCACTTTCAATTTTCCCTCTAGATGTATAAACCTAGTTCTAGCATCCCCCTATATTGCCTCAGATGAGACTTCAATCTGTGCAATCAGATTTTTGCCGAAAGGGCCGATAATAGTGGGTTTTGTTGGTTCGCGTAGCCACATTTAAACATGGTTCTAGGACTCATAAAGCCAAAAAATGGTTCCATTTCTGGGAACGTGATATGACTAAGAAGTAGCTGGCTATGGCATCCATATGAGAAAGATATTGAAGATTGGGTAGATAAAAAAAATGTGATACAAACTTATATTGATACAGATTAGTACGTTATATTTTTCTCATCATTTTCTAGTGAGATGTACGAGTGATATCAATACTAGCTCCGCAGATGGGTTGTTTCAATAATAGGCCTATTGTGTAGACTCCAGGGTTGATCTAGTAGTTTAAGAGGGTTCATAACGAGATAGCGAGAGTGGTTGATTATTTGATTGATAGTATCCTTAGAGGGTTTATTACTGAGTTCGCGATCAATACCTCGATATCCTATAGCGAAGTAGAGCACAAATTTTTCAAAGGTCTTCGAGTTAAGTAATTGAATTCACTAAATTT
This sequence comes from Pinus albicaulis, assembly GCA_034641835.2. Taxonomy (NCBI): domain Eukaryota; kingdom Viridiplantae; phylum Streptophyta; class Pinopsida; order Pinales; family Pinaceae; genus Pinus; species Pinus albicaulis. Next base: position 198,772,141 of record CM076581.1, on the reverse strand, counting down.
ATAGATTAAAATGAAATTATGTGAAAAGGGTGTACTTCGGATGCACTGAGATCGATGTTCAGAGAAAGAGAAATCGGTGCTACATGAGGCGATAAAAGATTTAGGAAAAATTGGGGTACTTACGTTGAAACTGAATACAGTCTGTTATTCAAAACTGAGAGAGGGGAAGGCAACCCCACTACCCCAAGAAGTGTATCACTAAGATCTGAAAATCAATAGAGCACCATGGAGATTCCCCAACCTTCCACCCTAGTCACCACCCATCGCCATATTGTTCATCCACCTCCATCTCCACCTCTACCTCCCCCATTCACCATGGCCCAACCCCAAAACATGCATGTATTCAAGGGATCATATGATCATGCACAACTATCATTTGTTGCAGAAGAAATATGAACTTCACAGAACATTACATATGAAAATATTATGAAAGCATAGTTGGTTATCGTGCTACATGATAAGTCTTTGTCCTAGTAGATGAAATATGCTACCACAAATGAAAATGCTACATTCGTTGAGATAAAGACTGTGTTGAAAGCTAAATTCAAGAAACCAAATTTGCAGTCCCGCTGTATCACAGAAATTGAAGAAATTAAGTATTTGGGTACTGAGACTGTATCAGGGATTTTAAGGATGGGTATCTATTTGAAAGTTTAGAAACCTTAGCGAATCTTAGTAACATATAATATAAAATTGTAAAAAGTTTCATGATATTTTTGTAAAAATATCTAAATTACTAATTATATTATATTATTTTATATAAGATCTTGGTGATTCTTAAGGTAAAATAATTTTATGTTATAAAACTTGGGTAAATTATTTTTAGAAAAAATGGAAATTGAAGAATATTTTTTTTGGAAAAACTATAGAAAATTAGCTCGCCTACGAATATTAGACCCTAAATTTTTCCTGAACTATATGGGAAGTAGACCAAAGATTTAAGACATTGCTTATTCAGGCTAGCTTAAATATCCTGGATGAACAACATAATGAATGGTTCATTGTTGTGTTACTACCTCACCTTAGATTAATATTGTCACAATAGAATATTACAACCCAGGCTGAAGCACTAGAGATAGCAATGAAGCTTGAAGCTTTGCCGATATCATATACAAGCGTAGGGGTTCAACAAATTCAAACTCAGTTGGAAATTTTTCATATGGATCTCCAAGATCTAAAGAAAGGAAAGGAGATAAGATCTGATATGCGGTCAAAAGTCTGGTGTATCAAGTGCAAAGCGGAGGATAGCTATAAGGAACATTGTCATGTTTATAGATACTATTTGGGCTCTAGGATGAAGATTCCATTGAAGCCTAGATCGAGTATTGGGCCAAGTGTAGGGCCTAATTTCTGGTGTAGCATATGTGAAGTGGCATGCCAACATTCCATGTCCTATTGTTATATGCTGCAAAAATATGTCATATCGTTGAAGTCGTTATTATGTAACTATTGCAGTTCAGTATAACATGATGAAAAACATTGTCAAAGCTACGATATGATGATGTAGCATAGTCCTGGTGCATATAGAATGAAAGTAGAAGGGTGTGAAGCCTCAAACTTGTTGACAATGCAAGGAGGTTTCTAAGGCCGAGGGTGTGGACGAGGAGGAGGTGTTGGTCATGGACGAGCGCATATCATATGTTACAAGTGTGGACAACAGGGACATTTGGATAGGGATTTCCAGAATCCTACTAAGACTTCATGACAGTATTGTCAATAATTTTTTCATGAAATTGAAAATTTACCCATTTTATTAGCTAAAATGCAGGAGAAGCACAACCAACAAGTGACTCAGAGCATACAAATTATGTGGGATGTGTTAGCTCCCCGTAATTTGCTAGATTTATTGAGATGCAAATGGACAGGGGTAACATCAAACCAAGCTTTGGAATCCAAGGGCCTAGCCTTCCTGGATTCAAAGAGGGATCTCTCTAGTAGGTGCAAAGACGTGAACTTGTTTGCTGATTAGGGTTGATTTTAGGCTAGATGTTAAGTGTAGGGTATTTTTATTGTTTTTGGTTGGGTATGATGCTTAGATAGATTAGATAGAAAACAAGGAAGACTTCAAGTCATTGGGAAATGGATTCTAACAAGGTCATGATAAGTTTCATCAATGGTTTAAAGAGCATTTGCAGGGAAATTTTAGCTTGGTTGGTGGATCTTTAAGGTTGTGAAGGATCATGGGATGGACATTAAGCTTAAGAACAACAAGCTAATAAAGGGAAAAACATAATCCTTTATCTACTTTAAAACTGAGGGAGTTAGAAGATTTATAAGCATAGCAAGAGAATCAAAGGTATAAGAAAAACCTAATCCATTTGATTTCAGACTGAAAGTAGATAATCAACCAAGACGAACATTCAAATGAAATATAGAAAGGCAAGAAACTTATTTAACTTTCATAGATTTCATCATCAAGAGTAGAAAACATTTAAGATGCACAAATAACTATAACCATAGAAGGAGAGAAAACCCTGAACATCTAAAGTTACAGCTATGAAGGTTCTTTGAAACAATTAGCTAAGTAAATGCAAAGACCATAATTGAAACAGACTTCTTTGATAAACTTAGGAAAAGATGCTTTAAAGAGATGATTCCAAGAACAGAGTAGTTAGTGGCAAAAAATATGTAGGGCTAGCCATGAATAATATTGATATCAACTGATCTAAACTACTCAAGAAATAGAAAATCTTAGGAAATCCTTAGAGAGAAAAAATATGAATTCTCTAATACATCCTAGCAGAAGAAAACATTAAGGCAGTGAAGGAAACAAACATACCTAAGGTGCCATTAGCAAACAAGTGTTAGTCTAAATTATTTGTCCGAATACAACATAAAAATATGGAAACATATGATAAACTAGAAAACATGAGCAAAATAAAACTTAACCATGAACCAAGCTTATGGATCCTGCAAACAGTCCTCCTCCATCAACAAACAAATCGGGGGATGCATGAGCTCCAAGACATCAAATTCTCATCAAAAACTCCAAGAGACTATGTATTGCTCCATAATAAGTCATAAAAATCCAACCAATACATAAGAGCCTCATGCTCTATTTATGAAGCAAATGAGGAGGTGGAAACCCTAAGAGGCATCCAAAAACCCTAATTTAGCCATAAATGTCATAAATGTGCTTAATGACCATGCAGGGCCCAAGACACATAATAGATATGATAATAAATGAAAAATATAAAAACATAACTCCCTAATCAAATCAGGAGTGATTTTTCCAAGAAAATATTAAAAAACCAATTTGTCATTAATTAGTGTCTTTTGTTGACTTTTTGGCAAAAGGTTGTCTCTGTGCGTAGCGCCCTTTCAGCAAAAAATAGGGTCTGTTGTAGCTGATTTTTGGACCCCTTCCCGACATCGTATTTGGCCTCGTGATGGCTCGTTGGAAAGCTTGGTGAGTATAATTTCCAAAAATACTTGATTTGTCCCAAATGGATCCCATTTACCTGATAAAAAATAAAATCTCCCATGACTTCTCTGTGCGCAGTGCTTGGCCTGAAAAGGAGGCAGAAAGGTCAATTTTGAGGTGTTTTGTTACCTTTTGAAGGGAAAAGATGCTCCAATTGGCCTGAAATTTTGTGGGTAGACTGTTATTGATGTGAAAAATCCAAAAATGCAAAATTTAGAAGCTGAGGATGCACCAATTTTGTGAATAGCGCCTATGGTGCTACGCTCCTAGGGGTCAAAATTTGGAAAAAACAAAAAGTTTTCGGATTTGCCTCAAAATTGGTCTGTAGACCCCTCAAAGGGTTTTAGATACCTGCTGAGAAGAAACAGCCAAGATCCAAAGACTTTCATGCACTTTGGTCCTTTTTAGCTCTTCTATCTCCATGAGGGCTTGCTTTAGTTTGGCATTAACACACATGCTCTTCCTTGCATATTGTTTGACCATTTTCTTCTGTAAGGAAAGGCCCCTCTTCACCTCTTTGAAATGCTTGTGCTCTTCTTTATAATAGTATATAATTATTTGTGCCCTGTAAAAGTCCTTTTCCCATTCTTGAAGCTGGGCATATTTCTCTAAGAGAAGCAACTTAGTACTCATATCTTAGTCCTCATTGTCATTGTCTAGATCAACAAAAAGAGGCCATTGAGAAGTCTTCTTAATCCTTTTTCTCCTTCTAACTTGTATATTCTGCTCAAAATTTTCCATTTTTTCCTTTCCCTTGTCCAATGTTTTGGCAGTTTGAGAGGAGATGGCCCTTTTCCGTTTAGAGGCAGCAAACACATCTCTTCTCTCTCTATGATAAGTGTATGTAAGAGGGGTAACAATGGAATTTTTGGATGTAGTGTTTTCATTAGTTTTATCCTCTGATTGATTGACATATTTTTCACTTGCCTCACTTTGATTTTCTTTGTCTTCCATGGACTAATTTTTGTCAAGACATTCATGACAATTTTCGTGATTGTCAAGACTCTTTCCTTGACTATCTTGGGCACTTGGATGGCTGTCCTCCTCATCATGTTTCTCTTCTTAATCATCTGGCTGCTCTTCTTCATCATTTTTCTCACTACTTTCATATTTTTTTTCCTCTTCATCATGCTCACTACTTTCATCTTTTCCATCACTTATTTATTCATGGCTACTTCCCTCCTCTTCACTATTTTCTTCATTTTCATCATCCTCTTTTCCACTGCTTCCTCCTTGTCCATCATTACCTGTCTCAGTTTGCTCCCGACTGTTGCCTTCTATTTTTTCTTCACTAGGGCTACTGTCAGTCCCTTCACTTGGAAAATTAGGGGAAGAAACAAGAGGTGAAATTATTTGTGGAGAAGGCACATGGGGAGATGATGGATGAGTGGAGATAGATGGTTGTGAAGTGGAAGGAAAGTTCTGTTGGATGAACGCCCAGGGGTCTGTAAACACATTATGTGAGATGAAGGTTTCCCAAGATATTCTTTGCTGCTCTAGCTAATATAGGATAATCATTTTAATTAGGGAGTGGTGAAAGAGGCTTGACATTTGGTAATCATAGCTTTTCTTCTTGACAACTGAGGCCATTTTATCAATGCTTCGAAAAAGGTAGTAAGGCAGGTTCATCATTTTGACCTTGGTGAAATGCATCAACAACCTTATATGACATGAGTAGGTCTGGGAGTATCTCCCCTCACATGTGAAAAAACTGATAATCTTCCTCATCAATGCAACATACCTCTCTAGAAAATGGGAAAAAGGGAAAACAACCTTACAATTTTTTTGATAGTTGGGTTTCAAATAGGGTCCATAATAACTCAACTCCAACTTCTTTTGTTTGAACCATACATCACCAATGTCTGGTATACTTGTTGCTTTGGAAATGATTTCATATGAGAGCTCAAATTGCACCCCTACTAGATTAACTTGATGATTTTGTAAGCTACAGATAGAAAATCTAGTCAAGTCTAAATGGTTGCTGACTTGCTTGACCCTTTCACAAAATTTTTAGCACCCTATGTCCTGAAAGCATGAAAGGATTATAGGAGATGAAGTGATTGCAGTGGTGTCTAGGGGATCAAATCTTTTTGCTTTTCCTCCATGATGTTTTGGTTTGGTGGGAGTATGGCTCTCATCACTACTGGTGTGATTTTCTTTCTCTGACATGATGAGTGGTCCAAAAAAAAAAACAGTGGGACCTTTGGCCTTTCTTTGAGGGCTTTTGGGAAAAATAGGTGGTGTAGGTCAACTCTTTGCAAGATGAAGGCTAAGGTGAAAAACAATTTTTTTAAGGCTTGCACTTGGTGTTGGAGGCTAGCCCACAGTTACCCAAATCTCTTTTTGCACTCAAAACCAATTTCACTTGAAAACCCTAACTCAAAGACTAAAAATTGATTTTTATATAGTCTAGGGTTTGGTCTAACTTTGACTATGGATGGCCTCGTTTTTAGGAAAGGAATGCTTGGGAGGAGAAAAAGGTTCCACCAACCTTATGCTCAGATTTTCAGAAGACTTGGAGATGAAGTTTCGATTTTTTGGAACTCTTTGGACAAATTCTGCAAATTTTGCGAGGTGCATAGCGCCTGTGCGTAGCGCTGGGCTGGTCGGGTCATCGGAGCATAGCGCCGAGAAAACTGGGCAGCCTTCTGGGCGCCTTCCGGTCTTTTCTGAGTCTGTGCGTAGCACCAACCCATTTGCATAACACAAAGCTCTGAGCGCGTAGCGCAGTGTAAATTTACACTTCTCGCCTCCCTCCTGTGTGTAGCACTGACCTCGATGCGTAGCACCGAGAAATTTTCTCAATTTCACCTGAAAACCCTGAAACTTTCCTCCAACGATTTCTTCTATCTTGGAAAGTGGAAAATGATGCGGGGGAAAGTTAAAAAAGGCCCTTTATAGTTTTTTGAAAAAATAAATTTAAAATACAAACCCACTTTTCAAAGTTAAAGTTTCCCCATATTTTCGGTATGCCTTTTAACTGATATTTCGCTGTAAAAAACGCTTTCGACATATTTTTACAAAATTTTCACTTATGCCTCTGTCATCTTTTTGTAGGACAATCCTTTGACAAGGAGGCTTTTGTTGGGGGTCAAATAGCTTAGATGGAAGTCAAGGATACATTTTCTTTCTTGGGCCATTTTGATATTTTTGCATATGCCTATATTTCATTTGTTGTTGATCCCTTCTATAGATCTTTGACTATACTTGAAAAACATTAGCTTTTCAAACTGATACTCTTTGCATGTCCTTTACTTTTAAGAAGGAGGCTTTTTCATCTTTAATAGCCTTTCAAAACCTATTTATCATTTGTAACAAAATATTCAATGTGTACCTTATGGGGTTGAGGTGACTTCTGTCTTTGTAGCCTTTGTGATGGTTTCTTGCTTGTCACCATTGTTTTGTTAACCAACCATTAAAAACACCCTGATTCTCTTTTACATACAGGTCCACTGCCTTTGTCTTGTTTCTGTCAACCTCCTGGTGATGATAACATCTTATTACCTTACATCTTCTTATTGCTGATGGAAACCTTGGTTATTCATTGTAAAAATGTGAACAAGGGCAGTTGTCCCTTGCAGTATTTGTGTTATTTAAGCCAAGGAGGATTTTCTTGAATGACTGTTGATTAATTTTGGATCAAATTGCTTTATTTTATTTCTCTTTAAATACAATCTCTTCATGCAGAAAGGCATAGTTTGCAGGGCACCAAATCCATCCTATAACTGAGTGAGACCTTAGGTGACCTAATGGGGCCTTTCTTGGACTTTTATTTTGGACTGAGACTTAGACTTAGGGATCACCAAGTGTGAGATAGGATCTATGATAGGCTCAGTGTATTTGAATATCCAAACATAAATCATACTTGACTATCCAGGAAGGGTCTATAGAGACAATTTGAGACCATCAGTGTTTGGGAGTATCATGTGAGACAGAATAAAGCTATTTGATTGGTAGGTTTAGGTGGTAGTGGGGATTTTTAGGCAAAACAAAAATAGAGGATTTGGGCCAAGGTGACAATTTAGGGTTAAAATAAATGGCTCGAGCCCATGATGGGTCTTCCGAGAGTAGTGGGCCAATCATGACTAGATAGGATGATAAGATAGTGAAAATTTTATCTTAAGGATAATGAAGGCAGTGAGATTTCTAAAACTCAAAATGTTCTATAAATTTTGTTTCTAGAAATCTAGGAATAGTCATTTAGTCATCATCAAGGAAAAAAATTACTAATGACTAACAGTGGCTCCACTTGGGGAGGGAAGCTCCTTTTTAGGAGGTGTCCATAACTTCAGATTTTTGGCTTTATGGAGACTAGTGCCTTCCTCCATTGGGTAGATGTGGTTTTTCTTCATATGATGATATTTGTTTTGATTCTGTGATCTTTGAGATATGAAAAAACATGATTTATATCAGAATCATCCCTACCTACCCAATCTACTTGCCTAACGTTTTTTCCTTCTTTGGGTGCACTTGAATTGGAAAACCCTTAATTATTTTTTCTTTTCGAAAAACAAAAATCAAACTGTCTAAATGTACCCTTATCTCTTCTGAGGGTTCAAATTAGGCTGATGAACTCTCTTTATTTTCTACCTAGTCTACTTATTTGTCAAGATTGAGCTGTTTGACATTTTATTCTCTAGGCTACTAACATGAAATTGAAAGCATGGTTTAAATCAGGATTAGGTAATCTGACTTACCATGAGTTGTGGCATAAGAACAAGCTTCACACAAACATTATTTTGCATAAAAGTAAAGTAGAAATATAAGGGATGTGATCTAACATTTGTTATGCATCCTCATCTTCCACTTTGGTTCTATTTTGAGCATGTGGAACCAGTATATTTCATTCCCTAATCTGACCCTTTTTTACAGGTCAAGTTTGAATGATTTGACAACCTCTCTTTCACTAACTTATCAGCAATAAATTGAAAACATGTTTAGCCATTATTAGGTTAGATGACTGAACAAGAATTTTTGGCACAAGTAGTGGCATTTAGGCTTGTACACTTTCAATATCACTATTTTTTGGGTATGGGGCTATACCACTTTTCAAATCTTCCCTCTTTTTCTACCTTTCTTTGTTTTTGTGTTTTTTTCATTTTTTCCAAAAAATCTAGAACTAAAAAGATGTTCACAAGGCTGAGCTTATTTTTCATATCTATCTATATATCCTAATCTAACCTATACATAATATACATTCATTTGGTGAAATCTCTTTTCCAACACAGCCAATCAAGCAGATGATTCCATGAAGGATTTTGTTTTAGCTCTTTGAGAGTGTTGAAGAAATAAAAATGCCACTTCCACCTTACTTGTTTTCGAACAGTAGTACTTAAAATTTTTCTCAGACTTTGCTATAAACTGTTCTTAGCAGAACACACTCCTCCTTTAGATTTCTTAAGGAAAACAAAAAATTGATCTTGGAATAATACCTGATCTAGAGGATTTGAGACATAAGCTCCATTCAGGACTACTCTTTCTTCCACTTGGCTATGCTTGGTACTCTTTTGGGAAAGAAACTCCACTTCTTCTTCATGATCATATGAATGCTGGAAATATGATGCAATGTGTTGTCCTTGATGGAAACCTACTTGATGAAGTTGATGGCAACCAACTTGATGAAGTTGTTCTTGATGGAAACTGACTTGATGAGTTGTCTTTGGATAGCAACCTATTTGTTAATGATGTAAATCTGATGTATCTATAGAGCAGCTCAGAAGTAGTAGAGAAATAAATTCCAGTAAGTGCCAGAATAATGATGAAAATGGTATGTCACAAAGCATACGTGGGTTTGTAAAGGAAAAGTAGCGTATGTACGTGGAAAAGTACGTACCAAGTAGTGTATGCCTATTTTCACTCTAAATTTATAAAACCAGGGTACATTACCATGGTATTGGCCGATAGTATTGAGCGTTGGATTATCTATTTGATCTCGTCCAGGAATACCGTTAGTGGTTGTGTGGTTTTGACTCATGGTATTGACAAAGGCTAAATCTATATAAGGAGATGAAGATCATAGTGCAAGGGGGTGCATACGTCTGGGTTTTTAATGAATACTTCACTATGAAGTATATCTGCATGGAATGGGTAATAGTTTGTTGATTGATCTGAATTAATAATGCACCTATGAAGAAAATGATGAAGAGGGATCTCTAGATCTGAAATGACTATGTATTTTCTAGATCTTTTTATGGAATTTTTAGATTTGAGATGAGGAAAATATTTTCTGAAGTGAAGGGTAAGATCTGAGCTATTTATCTATTCTAAAGAGTTGTGAAGCCCTACAAAGTTTGAATATCTATACGCAGGTTCGTGCCAGAGAAAGCACGTATATACAGGGTTGGCTTCAGCAAAAGTGCATATGGAATGTGAGATCAGTTCTGAAATATGTGCAGAAGTATACGCAGGTTTGTCTCTATGAAAGCACGTATATACGCAGGTTCAGTGAAGTAAAAGCGCGTATGGAATCTAGGGTTTTGCTGAAGTATGTGGAATGAAATGTCTAATCTATTCTGTTGTTTTACTGTTATCTGTCAATGATGTATTCACACAGATATGGGTTGTTTGAATGTTGATTATGCTGCTGATTATGTTGATTAAAGATCAATTTTTTGGTTGATTGGTTGATGATTCAATGAATGAATTGATAGGGTTATAAGTTTCAGTTTGATGTATGATGAGCTTAAATGTGTGGAGTGGGTCCAGTCTGAAAATATGATGAAAAGAGGCCTACAAGTTGTTTTGTATGGAAGCTGTTGGATCCAATATGAAAATTGATGAAACATGGTCCGCAATGGTGCTAAGGGTCGAAGCCTTCAGTGAGGGGGTTGTAGCTCCCTTCCAGTGGTAGCTGGTAAACGAGAGTAGGGTGTAGTAGCTCCCTTCCAGGAGAGGTTGGTAAATGAGAGCAGGGTGTAGTAGCTCCCTTCTAGGAGAGGCTGGTAAACGAGAGGAGGGTGTTGTAGCTCCCTTCCAGGAGAGGCTGGTAAATGAGAGTAGGGGGTAGTAGCTCCCTTCTAGGAGAGGCTGGTAAATGAGAGCAGGGGGTTGTAGCTCCCTTCCAGGAGAGGCTGGTAAACGAGAGAAGGTTGTAGCCTTCTGCAGGTGGGTGCCTACATGCTGGTATGAGTCTGCACTAGTACAAAGTTGTAAGAAGTTTTCTTTATAATAAATATTGAAGACTGAGATGATGGCAGCGGTGGTTTTCTCCCGAATTGGGTTTCCACCTTAAATCCTGGTGTTCATGTGTGTTGCTTATGCATGATGATTTATTCTGTTCTTACTGCACATGTTTACTTCTTAATAAACATCCAATGAATGAATGATGCAATGATCTAAGTAAAGAATTATCTGCATAATGAGATCTCTGGTAATACGCAAGTTTTATTAAGGATATCCACATGTATACACGATTTGGGTTCATTAAAGTAGCGTATGGGTTTTAGAGAAAGAAAAAGTAAAAAAAATTCAGTCTGCACTAAATACTAATTCACACCCCCCCCCCCCCCCTCTTAGTATTTTTCCCAACAATGAACTGGTAGATTCATCATATGTGGCAATGTTATCCTCTAACAAACCTGATGTGCTTTGATAGAGTGGGCTGAAATCTGTGTGAATGCCATCATATTGATGAGCAGGAGCACTCTTTGGTAACAGATCTTCTTGAGAAATAAGTGCAACAGCTCTTATGTGATTGTAAATTTCCAAGCCTTCATCTACAATTTGAAATGAAATGGGACTTGGTGGCTACAAATCTGAAGCTGAAGAGGATTTCGTGTCCCAAATGATTTCATCAACCATTTCAGGAAAATGTTTTTCACTTATAAATTTCTCAATAAGTTCTTTTTCTTCTCCAATTTCAATATCAAAACTAAAATACTGTTGATTCCCAATCACGTGAAAGTTATTTCTGATGGGCTAATATGAAGTAAAACAAAGGGTCAGAGATCCTTCACTTACTTCTAAACTTTCAAGGCTTCCCTCATCTGTGGCATAGATGATATGAATTGGCTTATGACTTTTTTGAAGTTGATGAAAATGATCTTCCTCCCACAAACCAATTACTGATTGCTCTACAAGGTTAGTTTATGTTTGGAGGATATCATCATCAGATTGATCAAACTTTGGAAACTCATCAAAATAAGTAGTGTCACCAATCAAACATATTGGATTATCTTTTTTTCTTCTTTGAATTGATCTACAAATTCACTTTATGATTTATGGTAGATGGAATTAGTAGGAGAAAAAATAGTAATGTTTTGTTCATATGAAGGTTTAGAGGCTGGCTGAATGTTTAGCATATGATTTATTTCCTCTTCAGTAAAAATAGGTGGCATTTTTCTCTTTATTTGGATGGAATTACAACAGTTCTCATTTTTCTTGTGAAGGCTAATTTTGAGGCTGAATGTTTTCTTGAGCCTCACCTAGAAGAGATGGCGAATCATCACTTGTGCCTTCAGAGAGATCTTGTGGGTTTTCTTCTATACCTTGATTGATTTATTCCTCAACTAACTCATCTAAGCTATCATGATAGCTATCTTGAGTATGAAATTCATGAATGGATGTTAAGAGGTATTCAGGATGCAAATTTTCCAAATCTTCATCACTATCTATAAGGTACTGTATGATATCCTGAGATTGATCACAACAATTTTCAGCCAATGATAAATATGGGGAATTTTGTTTATAATGCTCATAAAATGTCTTGTGTATATCTTTTAAGGAAAACAAGTTACCAGGTCTTAGACTCTCATACCATTCCATTTCCTTCCCTTCTAATGTTAGCATGAAAATCTTCATAAGGCATTCCTCATGCCATTCAGATTTTAACCCCCGTACATGGATATGAAACTTGATGAGGTGTAACAAAGGGTCATCAGAATTTTCATCTTGAAAACTAGGGAGGTTTTTGTCCCAATCTATCTGAGGAAATTTGTGTGGGAACCCATGGATGTGATATCTATTCATTGGAGCATATCTCCTTTGTATCCTTGGATCCATGTTTGTAAACCAGAAAGGGTCACTGTATCTTTTCAGGTAGTCTAGAGTTCTCTACCAGTGGATTCTTAAGGTCTATTGAGGGTTGCCAGGTGGAAGATTTCAACTTTTTAGTCCACCATCAGCATGATTGGGATTGCTCAATGCATTCCCAAGGGATTCTGTGAGGACTAGTGCGGTCAATGGGGCTACTGAAGACCAGTGGAGTCACTAGGTGGAGGATGCAGACTATTTTGAATATGTACTTTTTGTCCACCATCAACAAATGAATACCAATCTAAGGAATTTTGTAGGTTTTCTGAGATCTAAGGAATACTTGGTTTGTCACTAACTTATAGGGTCCCACCATGATCACCATTATGTTGGTGTGAGCGGTGGGATAAATACACAAGATAGTACTCTTAAGGGTTTTTTGAAAGGTTTAGAGAAGTCTAAGTTTGTTTATCACTCACAGTCCCACTGTGATCGCCATTATGTTAGCTCCCTGTAATTTGCTAGATTGATTGAGATACAAATGGACAGGGGTAACATCAAACCAAGCTTTGGTATCCAAGGACTTAGCCTTCCTGAATTCAGAGAGGGATCTCTCTAGTAGGTGCAAAGATGTGAACTTGTTTTGTTGATTAGGGTTGATTTTAGGCTAGATGTTAAGTGCAGGGTATTTTGATTGTTTTTGGTTGGGTATGATGCTTAGATATATTATACAGAAAAAAAGGAAGAATTCAAGTCATTAGGCAATGTAGTCTAACAAGGTCATGATAAGTTTCATCAATGGTTTAAAGAGCGTTTGCAGAGCAATTTTAACTTGGTTGGTGGATCTTTAAGGTTTTGAAGGATCATGGGATGGACATTAAGCTTTAGAAAAACAAGCTAATAAAGGGTAGAATAAAATCCTTTATATACTTTAAAACTGAGGGAGTTAGAAAATTTATAAGCATATAAAGAGAATCAAAGGTATAAGAAAAACCTAATCCATTTGATTTCAGACGGAAAGCAGATAATAAACTAAGGCAAACATTCAAATGGAATATAGAAAGGCAAGAAACTTATTTAACTTTCATAGATTTCATCATATAGAGTAGAAAACATTTAAGATGCACAAATAATTATAACCATAGAAGGAGAGAAAACCCTGAACATCTAAAGTTACAGCTATGAAGTTTCTTTGAAACAATTAGCTAAGTAAATGCAAAGAGCATGATTGAAACAAATTTCTTTGATAAACCTAGGCAAAGATTCTTTAAAGAGATGATTCCAAGAACAGAGTAGTTAGTGGCAACAAATATGCAAGGCTAGCCATGAATCATATTGATAACAACTGATCTAAACCATTCAAGAAATAGACAAGCTTAGGAAATCCTTAGAGAGCAAAAAGATGAATTCTCTATTACATCCTAGCAGAAGAAAACATTAAGGCAATGAAGGAAACAAACAGACCTAAGGTGCCATTAGCAAACATTTCTTAGTCTAAATTCTTTGTCCTACTACAACATAGAAATATGGAAACATATGATAAACTAGAAAACATGAACAAAAGAAAACTTCACCATCAAACAGGCTTATGGATCTTGCAAATATTCCTCCTCCATCAAAAAACAAATCAAGGCATGCATGAGCTCCAAGACATCAAATTCTCATCAAAAACTCCAAGAGACTATGTATTTCTCCAAAATAAGTCATCAAAATCCAACCAATACATAATAGCCTCATGCTCTATTTATGGAGCAAATGAGGAGGTGGAAACCCTAAGAGGCTTCCAGAAACCCTAATTTAGCAATAAATGTCATAAATGTGCTTAATGAACATGTAAGGCCCAAGACACATAATAGATAAGATAATAAATGAAAAACATAAAAACATAACTCCCTAATCAAATCAGGAGTGATTTTTCGAAGAAAATATTTAAAAACCAATTTGTCATTAATTAGTGTCTTTTGTTGACTTTTTGGCAAAAGGTTGTCTCTATGCGTAGCGCCCTTTTAGAAAAAAATAGGGTCTGTTGTAGCTGAGTTTTGGACCCCTTACTGACATCAGATTTGGCCACGTGATGGCTCTTCAGAAAGCATGATGAGTCTAGTTTCCAAAAATACTTGAGTTGTGCTGAATGGATTCCATTTACCTACTCAAAAATAAAATCTCCCATGACTGCACTGTGTGCAGCGCCTGGCCTAAAAAGGAGACAGAAAGGTCAGTTTTGAGGTGTTTTTTGACATTTTGAGGGGGGGAAAATGCTCCAATTGACCTGAAATTTTGTGGGTAGACTGTTGGTGATGTAAAAAATATAAAAATTAAAACTTTATAAGTTGAGGATGTACCAATTTTATGCGTACCTTCTAGGGTGTTGCGCTCCTAGGTGTTAAAAATTTGAAAAAAAAAGAAAAAAATTCCGGATTTTCCTCAAAATTGGTGTGTAGACCCCTCAAGGGGTTTTAGATATCTTCTGAGAAGCATCAGCCAAGATCCCGAGGCTATCATGCACTTTCATCATTTTTAGCTCTTCTGGCTCCATGAGGACTTGCTTTAGTTTGGCATTAGCAAGCATGCTCTTCCTTGCATAGTGTTTTACCATTTTCTTCTGTAAGGCAAGGCCCCTCTTCACCTCTTTGAAATGATTGTGCTCTTCTTTATAATAGTATATAATTATTTGTGCCCTCTCAAATTCCTTTTCCCATTCTTGAAGCTGGGCATCTTTCTCTAAGAGGAGAAACTTAGTACTCATCTCTTGGTCCTCATTGTCACTGTATAGATCAACAAAAAGAGGCCCTTGAGAAGTCTTCTTAATCATTTTTCTCCTTCTAACTTGTATCTTCTGCTCAACATTTTCCATTTTTTCCTTGCCCTTGTCCAATGTTTTGGCAGTTTTAGAGGAGATGGCCCTTTTCCTTTTAGAGGCAGCAAACACATCTCTTCTCCCTCTATGATAAGTGTATTTGAGAGGGGCAACAATGGAGGTTTTGGATGTAGTTTTGTCATCAGTTTGATCCTCTGATTGATTTACATCTTCTGCACTTGCCTCACTTTGATTTTATTTGTCTTCCACAGACTGATTTTTTTCATGACTGTCATGGGCACTTTGATGGCTTTCCTCCTCATCATGCTTCTCTTCTTCATCTTCTAGTTGCTCTTCTTCATCCTTTTGCTCACTACTTTCATCTATGTTTTCCTCTTCATCATGCTCACTGCTTTCATCTTTGCCATCACTTCTTTCTTCATGGCTACTTCCCTCCTCTTCACTTTTTTCTTCATTTTTATCATCCTCTTTTCCACTGCTTCCTACTTGTCCATCATTACTTGTCTCATTTTCCTCATGACTGCTGCCTTCTATTTTTTCTTCACTAGGGCTACTATCAGCCCCTTCACCTGGAAAATTAGGGGAAGAAACAAGAGGTGAAATTCTTTGTGGAGAAGGCACATGGGGAGATTATCGATCAGTGGAGGTAGATGGTTGTGAAGTGGAAGGCAAGTTCTGCTGGATGAAGGCCCAGGGGTCTGTAAGCAAATTATGTGAGGTGAAGGTTTCCCAATATGTTCCTTGCTTCTCTAGCTGATATAGGACAATCATTTTGATTAGGGAGTGGTGAAAGAGGCTTGACATTTGGTGGTCATAGCTTTTCTTCTTAACAAATGAGGTCATTTTATCAATGCTTTAGAAAAGGTAGTAAAGCAGGTTCATCATTTTGACCTTGGTGAAATTCATCAGCAAACTTATATTATATGAGTAGATCTGAGAGTATCTCCCCTCACATGTGAAAAAAATGATAATATGCCTCATTAATGTAGCATACCTCTCTAGAAAATGGGGAAAATGGAAAACAGCCTTACAATTTTGTTGATAGCTAGGTTTCAAATAGGGCCCATAATAAATTAACTCCAACTTGTTTTGTTTGAACCATACCTCACCAATGTCTGGTATACCTGTTGTTTTGGAAATGATTTCAGATGAGAGCTCAAATTTCACCCCTGCTAGATTAACTTGATTATTTTGTAAGCTACATACAAATGATATAGTTAAGTCTGAATGGATACTAACTTGCTTGACCCTTTCACAAAATTTGTAGCACCTTACGTCCTCAAAGCATGAAAGGATTATAGGAGATGAAATGATTAGAGTGGTGTCTAGGGGCTCAAAATTTTTTTATTTTCCTCCATGATGTTTTTTCTTGGTGGGAGTATGGCTCTCATCACTACTGGTGTGACTGTCTCCCTCTGACATGATGACTGGTCCAAAGAAAAAAACAATGGGACCCTTGGCCTTTCTTTGAGGGTTTTTGGGCAAAATAGATGTTGTAGGTCAACTCTTTGCAAGGTGAAGGCTAAGGTGAAAAACAATTTTTTTAAGGCTTGCACTTGGTGTTGGAGGTTAGCCCACAGTTACCCAGATCTCATTTTGCACTCAAAACCAATTTCACTTGCAAACCCTAACTCAAAGACTAAAAATTGATTTTGATATATTCTAGGGTTTGGTATAACTTTGACTATGGATGACCTCCTTGTTTTTAGAAAAGGAATTCTTGGGAGGAGAAAAAGGTTCCACCAACCTTATGCTTGGATTTGCAGAAGACTTGGAGATGAAGTTTCAATTTTTTAGAACTCTTCGGACAAATTCTGCAAAGTTTTCCAAGAGCGTAGCGCCGGGCCAGTCGGGTCGTCGGAGTGCAGCACTGGGCAGACTAGGCGGTCTTCTGGACGCCTTCCAGTATTTTCTGAGTCTGTGCATAGTGCCAAGCTCTGAGCATGTAGCATAATGTACATTTACACTTCCCACCTCCCTCCTATGCGTAGCGCCAGCCTCGGTGCGTAGCGCTAAGAAATTTTCCCAATTTCGCCTGAAAACCCTGCAAATTTCCTCCAATGGCTTCTTCTATCTTGGAAAGTGGTAAATGATGTGGGGGAAAGTTAAAAGAGGTCGTTTATATTTTTTTGAAAAATAAATTTAAAATACAAACCCACTTCTTCAAAGTTAAAGTTTCCCCATATTTTTGGTATGCCTTTTAACTGATATTTCGCCGTAAAAAATGCTTTGGACATATTTTTGCAAAATTTTCACTTATGCCTCTGCCATATTTTTGCAGAACAATCCTTTGACAAGGAGGCTTTTGTTGGGGGCCAAACAACTGAGATGGAATTCAGGGACACATTTGCTTTATTGGGCCATTTTGATATTTTTGTAGATGCCTATATTTCATTTGATGTTGATCCCTTCTATAGGTCTTTGAATGTACTTGAAAAACATTAGCTTCTCAAACTGATACTCTTTGCATGCCCTCTACTTTTAATAAGGAGGCTTTTTCATCTTTAATAGCCTTTCAAAACCTATTTATCATTTGTAACAAAATATTCAATGTGTACCTAATGGGGCTGAGGTGACTTCTGTTTTTGTAGGCTTTGTGATGGTTTCTTGCTTGTCACCACTGTTTTGTTAACAAACCATAAAAAACACCCTAATTCTCTTTTAAATACAGACCTGTTGCCTTTGTCTTGTTTGTGTCTACCTCCCGGTGATGATAACATCTTATTACCTTACATCTTCTTATTTTTGATGGAAACCTTGGTTATTCATTGTAAACATGTGAACAAGGGCAGTTGTCCCTTGCAGTATTTGTGCTCTTTAAGCCAAGGAGGCTTTTCTTGAATGATTTTTGATTAATTTTGGATCAAATTTCTTGATTTTATTTCTCTTTAAAGACACTCTCTTCATGTAGGAAGGCATAGTTTGTAGGGCACCAAATCCATCCTATGGCTGAGTGAGACCTTAGGTGACCTAATGGGGGCTTTCTTGGACTTGGATTTTGGACTGAGACTTAGAATTAGGGATCACCAAGTGTGAGATAGGATCTATGATAGGCTCAGTGTATTTGAAGATCCAAACATCAATCATACTTGACTATCCAAGAAGGGTCTATAGAGACAATTTGAGACCATCAGTGTTTGGGAGTATCATGTGAGACACAACAAAGCTATTTGATTGGTAGGTTTAGGTGGTAGTGGGAATTTTTAGGAAAAACAAAAACAGAGGATTTGGGTCGAGGTGAAAATTTAGGGTTAAAATAAATGGCTCGAGCCCATGATGGGTCTTTCGAGAGTAGTGGGCCAGTCATGAATAGATAGGATGAAAATTTTATCTTAAGGATAATGAAGGCATTGAGATTTCTAGAACTCACAATGTTCTATAAATTTTGTTTCTAGAAATCTAGGAATAGTCATTTAGTCATCATCAAGGAAAAAAATTACTGATGACTAACAGGATGGACCACGTTAAGAAGATCCAAGCACTAACATGGTAACACGCAACATTGTGCATACTAAAGAATACCATACAGAGGGAAGGAAGCCTACGACTGAGACATGGGTTTGGAAGGATGAAGATAATAATGTTGGGTTTAATGTAAAACATGATAATGAGACATTCATTGATGCGAAGAAGACATTTATGAATCTTGAAGCTTCAAAATCTACCGCGCGTAGACAACTATTTCCACTGAAGAAGAAGCCTGCAAAGAATGTTGAAGTGAAGGAAAGTGATATGTATATCTTAATGTCCTTTTTGTAGAGATGCATGAATTTTTTAATGAATCAAAAGGTTGTAGAAGGGTTACATGAGTTGATAGATAACTCTGTTGGTAAGAAAGAGCCACGAGTGGAGCAATGTGAAGTAAATAAAGTGTACTGGAATAAGAAGAGAATCGGCCGAGAGATGCAGTTGGCTAAGTAAATCGGGGATTATGATATGGGATCAGATGCCAACATTCCGTCGAAACATACATGGGAGCATATGGGAAGGCCTAAGCTGCGATGGTCACCAATTCAGTTAAGGATGGAAAATAAATAGAATATCATTCCTATGGGGAAATTGCAATGAATCCATGTAGATATTGATGCAGCCAAGATGTTAGACGACTTCAAAGTTATTGAGATCGTTGATGATAGAAATCCTTATCCTGCATTGCTGGGATTTTATTGGGCTTGTAATATGCGTCCCATGACCTTGGTTATTATATTTTTCCTTTATTAACTTTATTACATTTCCTTTTAACCTGGGGTTGTTACAAACCCCTCCCCCTTAGGGGAAAAACATCCTTGGTGTTTAATGAAACTTACAACTAGAAAGACTACTAAAAGAAAAAAAATACTTCCCATGCATATTTATAACTTAGCTCATTGCAGTATTAACAATGAACGATCCGTTGAAGGAAAACCAACGTAGCCATCATGAAAAACATAAAAACATGAAAACAATACCGCTTATTGGAGCTTTATAACACAACTCATTGTGATATTTACATCGATATACATATATACATATACCAAAAAAAAATTTCCTCAACCAGAAAACAAGGAATGATACATAGCCCACATCTGATCAACCACCTCCCATGTAGTTTCGTTGGGCCCAAAGTGCTTCCACTGCAATTTAGCCTTCTATATTTCTTGGCTTAGGAGCATGAGCATATTTCTCTATAAAATGCACTAAGGTTATGGCTCAAATTCTCCTTCTGGTTCCACCTGCAATACAAACCAATAAATAACATTATCATCATCCTTCACATACCTTTTAAGGAATGAAACATGGAAAACATCAAGGACTTTCATTATTGAAGGTAGTGCAAGTCGATAGGTCATTGTTCCAGTCCTCTCTAGGATCTTTAAAGACCCACAATACTGAGGTGATGACCTCACACATGATCCAATCCTCAAGGATATATTTTTGGGTTTGATGCACAAGTACACAATGTGTTCCCCAACCCAAAAATCCTTAACATAAGATGTTTTGATCTACATAAATTTTCTTCCTATCTTGTGCTGCCTTTATATTCTCCTTGATTACCTGCATTTCTTGTTCCATCTTTGCCATAATGTCTGATATAATCAACATGATGTTCACTAGATCTCTCCAACTGATGGGAGTGTTACAACTCTTCCCATAGAGTGCCTAAAAAAGACTCATCCTCAATGATTCTTGATACCCATTGTTGTAAGAAAAATCAACAAGTGGAAGATACTATTCACACTTATGTTGTTGATGCATCACATACATCCTCAACATGTCCTCCATAATTATAGTGAGCCTCTATGTTAATCCATCCTTTTGTGGATGATAAGTTGCACCATGTTATCAAACCAGCTCCAAAAATAAAATAAAGAGAGATGAATGCCTTCTAAATAAGCCACTTCAAGGGGGAAACCTCCTTTACATTACATAAATGAAAAATTCTTGGATGATAAAAATTAAAAAAACCTCATTCTATATATGGGAGTCTAAGGGGTCACAATATAATCCTAGTCAACCTAACTATAATAATGTAAGGGCACAATAATAACAATATTGGGGTTACAGGGGTACAACAATAACAATAAGGGGGCTACACTAACAACAATAAGGGACTACACTAGTAGTATAGATATCTAACATGCCCCTCTCCTCCAAAAATTGTTTTCCTCAATGCTTGAGTAGATATGGGTGCTTCTGTATAAAATTCTCATCCTACCATGTATAATCTTCAATGGGTAAGTTCTTCCACTTGATGAGATAATCTGAAATTGATCAATTTCTAGGTGTCGAATTCTTGTTTCTGTGGCTGCTTCAGGTTCCAATAAGATTTTTTCTTCCTCATCAAGTTCTAGAAATATTGTTTGAACTAGAATTTTTTCACCTATGACCTTCTTTAAGCATGAAACATGGAAAATTAGATGTACTCGTAAAGAAGCAAGAGACTCCAATTTGTATGCCATAGTACCAATATTTTGCAATACCTTGTAAGGACCATAGTACTTTGGCGATAATTTATTATCCTTCTTAGCTTTCTTGAGGGACATTTGTTTGTATGGTTGTCACTGTAGAAATACCCAGTCTCGTACATCAAAACTTCTCTCGCTGCAATGTTGATCTGCCTATTGTTTCATTCGGTTTTTTTCCAAATTTAGGTTATCCTTTAATAGTTGGAGAACTTTTTGTTGATGCTCGATGTGATCTTCCACTGCTTGAACCTTAGCATTTTATCTTAAAGATGATGTGATGTATAGTGGATGATATCCATAAAGTGCCATAAATGGGGTCATTTTTGTTGCATTATATAAGCAAGTGTTATACCACCATTCAGGGAGAGGTAACCACTTGACCCATTGTGTTTGTTTATCACATACAAAACAATGAAGATATCATTCCAAACATTTATTCACTATCTCATTTTGACCATCGGATTGAGGATGATAATATGAGCTATGAGCTAGTTAAGTACCCAAACAAGAAAATAATTCCATCCAAAAATTTACAGTAAAAATGGGATCTCTGTTGCTTACAATAACCTTTGGGTATCCATGTAACTTTTGAATTGTTTCCATACATGTTGTATCAATTGTACTTTCTTTAAATGGATGAGATAATGCACAAAAGTGTGCATACTTGGTAAGTCTATAAACTACCACCATGATGACACTCTTTCCTTTGAAATTAGGTAAACCTGTGATAAAATCCATTGAAATATCCTCCCAACATTGACTTGGAATGGATAAAGGTTGTAGAAGACCCGGGGTCTTAATTGTCTCAACTTTATTTTGTGGGAAAACCAAACATTCTGCCACAAACTTTTGAATATCATATTTAAGGCCATACCAAAAAAATTATTTCTTCACCCTCTGGTAAGTTTTAAAAATCCTGAGTGTCCTCCTAAAGGAGAAGTGTGCAATTACAAAAGAATCTTTTGTTTTAGTTCGGAATTCTTACAAATATATAAGTGATATTTGTACCATAAGGAGCCATTTTTCCAACTAAATGTATTATATGTACTAGGATCTTGCTGCAACTTTTGAATGAGTGTCCACACTTCTTTATCCTTCTTCCATTCATCCCTTGCTTTGGTTATCCAATCTGGTTGGACAATATAAATGGCACAAAGTAATGCGTCCACCTCTTCAGTCTTTCTTGAGAGTGCATCTACAACAACATTTAGCTTCCTTTTTTTGTAGATGATTTCAAATTCATAACCCAACATCTTTGTGACCCATTTTTGCTTCTCCTCTGAAGATATTCTGTGTTCCAATTTTGTTAGGGTCTACCTTAACACCCTCATGAGATACAATATGACCTAGATATTCCATCTCTTGTACTCCAAAGAAAAATTTGGATGTTTTTGCATATAATTGTTTCTCTTCTAATTGTTTGAGAACCTTGTCAACATGTTGAACATGATCCTTCCAAGACTGATGTAGATGAGCATATCATCAAAAAATACTAGCACAAATTTTCTAAGGAAGGGTTTGAAAATGGAATTCATGAACCCTTGAAATGTAGAATGTGCATTGGTCAGGCCAAAAGGCATGACCAAAAAATTCATAATGACCCTCATGAGTTAGAAATGTTGTTTTCGGAATATCTTGAGTCTTCATTCTAATTTGATGATATCCTTAATGAAGATCAAACTTGGTAAAATACATTGCTCCATGTAATTCATCCAATAATTCATCAATCACAATAATGGGAAATTTATCTTTAATAGTGAGCTTATTGAGCTCCCTATAATCCCGACACATGCACCATGATCCATCCTTCTTGTGCACCAATACTGCTGGAGAAAAGAAAGAACTTTGACTAGCTTGAATTATACCTGTCTCTAACATTTTTGCAATCATACATTAAATTTCACTATTTTCAACATAAGGATATCTATAAGGCCTCATGTTTGGAGGAACACTTCTTAGAATAAAATGAATGGCATGATCATGATCACGAATAGGCAGGAGTCCTTTGGGAGTTTCAAAAACCTTGGAATGATTGTCCAAGACTTTTTGAAGATCTAGAGAAATAGATGATTTTGATGTTGGAAGTTCTAGTGAGAATAATTGTGCAATTACACCTCGTTGTTCTTTCTTCAGAATATTTGTCATGAAATTAGAGCTTATTAACTTTCTCATCTTCCCTGTGATACCACATAATTCAACTTCCTTTCCTTCTGAAAAAAAAAAATTCAAGAAAAGTTATTGAAAATTAAAAGCTACCATCCCCAAAGATTGTAACCATTGTACTCCTAGCACAAAATCACCACCTCCCATTGGAATGGAAAGCATTGGACTATTCAATACATATTCCCCCATGGTTAGCTTTATATTATGACATTTTCTAGAGAAAAATATAATTCCTCCATGTGCAACCATCACTTGACATTCTCGTGTTGGGTATAGGAAACAATTCAATTCCTTCGCTACCTTACAATGAATAAAATTATGGGTACTACCCGAATCAGTCAACACTATTACCTTTTTCTTCTTGAATCTTGATATGTCCTTCTATCTTGAGAGTTTGAGGAGTGGTAATTCCTGCCAATGCATTACACGATATGGTCGGACTCATTTCTTCTTCTTCTAGGGTTTGTTCCTGGTGTATATCCTCTTCTTTTGAAGTTTCTTCTTCATTTCCTTCCTCCTCTTCACAATATATGTAAAATAATTTCTTCTCAACACACTTATGACCTTTATTTTATTTTCTATCACAACTGTAGCAAAGCCCTTTTTCTATTTTTTCTTCCAATTATTGCAGTGTCAACCTTGTAGGTTGTGGAAGTCTAGGAGTAGCAACACTTCCATATTTATAGACGTGAGTGGTAGGCTTCCTTGTCGCCATAATTTTACATTCACTTTTTCTTTCCAAACTTAATTTCTTCTCCAATGAATTAGGTTCCCAAACACGAACCTCTTGTTGGATGTTATCCTTTAAAGTCTCTATGAAGACATCAATCGTGTGTTCCTATGGAATATTATTTACCCTTATATTCATTTTTTGGAATTCCTCAATGTGCTCCACCACTGAACCCTTTTGTTTGATATTTATCAATTGGCTAAAAAAGGTGTTGCTCTTTGTATCCTCATAATGTGATATCATTTCCTCCGTAAAAATTGACCAAGTGTGATTTTTTATGGGAAAAACGAAGCCATCGATACCATAAAAATATTTTTTTTTTTTTCTAAATATAAAGTTTCAATGCGTAACTTTTGTGTGTTTTGCACATTATTGAGATCAAAATATTGCTCCATCTGTAGTATCCATGTTAAGGATCCTTGCCATCAAACTTCCTCATATCGATCTTTGGAATATGTGGGTCTTCCATCCAACATTAGAGTTTATGAAATCATTATTAACATTTATTTTATTCTCATCATGAATTTCATCTACTATCTTTTTGTCATTAGGAAAAAAAAATTTATCAACTTTGTAAAACCTTCCCTATCTGATTTTAGATCATTCTTCATGTTTTCCATTTTTTCATCGATCTTAGCTTCCATGCCTTCCATGCTAGCTTCCATGCCATCCATGTCATTCTTCAAACCATCCATCTTATCTTCCATGCCTTTCCTCAATTCATCCATCTTAGCTTCCACACCTTTCTTCAAAACTTCCATTTCATTTTTTGTTACTCTTTGCAAGAGAAATTTGGCACACTTGCTCTTGTAATTTTGATATGTCATGTTGCATTTCTTCGTCTTCATAAGTCATAGTAGAGCCTTATGAAGGCTTAATGGGTGTTGAATTATTTTTAGGGGGAATTTTAGAACCCAATACTAATATCTATTCTACAATGTGCCCTTGGAATCAATTCAAACTGATTCTTCAAACAAGACTAATGGAATTCAGAAAAAAATACACACCTTTTCTGTGCTTTTGAGGAGCTCGATATTGAAACTGAATTATCCTTGTGATTTAGGATCTTCAATATTTGAAATTTGGTCCTCTAGTTTCCCTCTGAATCATATTTTGAATGCCATAGGTCTGACCTGATTTGGATTCTTCAAGGACAAGTTATGCCCAATCTCCCACAATGACCTAATTATGGATTGGTTCAGTAGAGCGAACTTGTACAGAATGCCACGTGTCAATGTTTTTGCCTTCGGATCTAACATTGATATACAGGAAACTACAATCCGTTTAATTGTGGCTACCTTTTACATATTTCCAATTTGATGCTCAAAGAGAGAGTTATGACGATTTTCCCCAGGTCACCTCTTTTAGATGAAATTCAAGAGCCTGCAAAAACCCTAACTTCCACAAATCATATCTCGAAAATGTTGCAAAAAAATATCTGAAATTTTTACAAAAATTTCCTGAGGATTTTGTCTTTACGTGATAAAAATTTCAGCTTCTGCACCTTCGTAGAACAAACATTATAGTGACAACTCCACGATCACCCATTTTAGATGAGATTCAAGATCCTGAAAAATCCCTAACTTCCACATATCATATCTCCGCAAATATTGCGAACCAAGATCTGAAATTTTTACACGAAGTCCCTTGTGATTTGGCTTCACATGTTAAAATTTTTGGCTTCTTAATCTTTGTATAAAAAATTTTATAGGTGAAATTCCACGATAACCTGTTTGGAGGAGCGAAACCCTAGAATCCAAAGCTTTGATACCAAATGTTATGAAACCAGCTCCAAAAAGAAAATAAAAGAGATATCAATGCCTTATAAATAATCCACTCTAAGGGGGAAAGCTCCTTTACATTACATAAATGAACAATTCTTTGATGATAAAAATGACAAAACCTCCTTCTATATATAGGAGGCGAAGGGGTCACAATATAATCCTAGCCAACCTAACAATAATAATGTAAGGGCACAATAATACAATATTAGGGTTACAAGGGTACAACAATAAAAAATAGGGGGCTATAATAACAATAATAAGGGACTACACTAGTAATATAGAGACCTAACACACCAAAGGCCAACTATGTACCCAAGCCTACAAATAAATCCTTCTAAAACTTGGAAGTGAACTTAGCATCGTTGTATAACACAATATTCTTTGGTACACCATGAAGCCTCACTATGTATCTAACGAAGACCTATGCTACAACATTAGTTGAATATGTAGAATTCATTAGAACAAAGTGTGGTACCTTTGTCAAACTATCCATGAAAACCATGATAAAATCATGTTTTATAAATGTCCTGAACAAACCTGTAATGAATTAGAATTAGAATCTAGAACCTATGATGGATTGAACTAAAAATCAGAATTGGAATCAAAATCTGGAATCATAATCGAATATAGTAATCCACCTAGATGCTTACATTTTGATTTTACCTATTGAAAATCCAAGCAACTAACCACAAACTTTGCCACTTCTTCAAATTCAGCCAATAGTATAACTTCTTTACTTTAGTCAATGTCTTATGATATCCTGGGTGACCCAGATATGGCTTATCATGAAATTCTCTCAAGGTAAGCTTCATGAGCTCATTGTTGTCCGATACATATATCATGTCCCTAAGTCTTAATAAACCCTTCGACATGAGACAATACTCCACATCCAAACCACTTGTATCTTTTTGTAACCTATGTGTAACCTCTCGATACTTGTCATCATGATGTCCTACCTGTAAGATCAGATAATGTAGATATGTCTCATATTAATTCATAGCTGCTATATGATTTACCTGTACACTTATACTAAGAGCATCTGCAACCCTGCTTTCTTTCCCCTTGATGTACCCGATCTCAAAGTAAAACTCACTGATCATGGCCAACCATCTAGCTTGTCTAAAATTCAAATTTGGTTGGTCAAATAGGTATCTTAGTCCCTTTTGATCACTAATCAAGATGAACTTCCTTCCAAGAAGATAGTGTCTCGACATCGTCAAAGCATGCATGATTTGTACCAACTCAAGATCATGTGTAACATAATTATGCTTGTTCTCATTCAATTTCCTTTATTCATATCATAACACATATCCCTCTTGCATCAAGACTCAACCAAGTCCTCTCTTGTAGGTATCTGTACACACCATGAACTATTTATCTAGATCTACAATCTTTAAAACTAGCGCATTTGTCAATGACTGCTTCAACTGCTCAAAAATTACTACACATTCCTTTGTCCTTTCAAATTTCTTACCTTTCCTTTGTAACAATGTAATAGAATAATAAATCCATGAGAATTTCCTAATGAGCTTCCTATAATAACCTGATCACCCCATAAATGACCTTACCTCATCCAAATTCCTAGGAGCTTCCCATTCTATAATAACTTTTATATTTTCTGAATCCGTTGTTATGTCTTGGAAAAAACATGCCATAATTAATGTACCTCTATCTGAAAGAAACTGCATTTACTAAGCTTGGCATACAACTGATTCTCTCTTAGCAAAATCAATATTGTTTACAAATATTCAACATGCTCTTCCTCATTCTTGGAATATATCAATATATAATCAATGAATGCAATAAGAAACTTGTTCAGATAAGGATGCAATACATTATTCATCAAGAACATAAAAGTAGCTAGAGAATTATTAAAACCAAATGGAACTACAATGAACTCATAATTCTCATACCTACTCCAGAAAGTAGTCTTGTAGACGTCCTCATATTTAATGCGTACTTGATGGTATCCTGATCTCAAATCAATCTTTGAGAACATTGTTGCTCCCTTAAAATTTTCAAACAAATCATCAACCATCGACAACATATACATGTTCTTGATGGTCACCTTATTCAATTGTTTATAATTAATGCATAAACTAAGAGTACCATCCTTCTTCTTCACAAACAACATTGGTGCACCCAAAGCAATACAATTGGCTTGATGTATCCTTTTCCAAGCATCTCCTTCAATTCCAACGTCAATTCCACTCGCTCTGGTGTGCTCATCTTGTATGGTGCCTTTGATGCTAGTGTTTGTCTCAACATCAACTCAATATAAAATTCCACTTCCCTGTGAGGAAGTAACTCCGACATCTCTGTAGGAAATGCATCCTGAAACTACTATATAACTGGATAGCTATTCAAAAAAAATTCATCCTCACCATCCTTACCTTTATCTCTAGAAATATTCATTGCATATAACACACAAAATTTCTTGCAACTATGCTTCGCCTCCATAGTTGTCACCATTCTAACATATGTTGTCTTCTTCTTACCCTAAAATATC
This sequence comes from Pinus albicaulis, assembly GCA_034641835.2. Taxonomy (NCBI): domain Eukaryota; kingdom Viridiplantae; phylum Streptophyta; class Pinopsida; order Pinales; family Pinaceae; genus Pinus; species Pinus albicaulis. The sequence continues at coordinate 198,743,798 of CM076581.1, read as the reverse complement.
CGATGTTATACATTATCATCCATGCACTCAATATCCTTTTCATAAGAATCTACCTTAGTCTTTTGAATATACAACCAATCCATACCTATAAGCATACTATATGATCCCAATGGAAATACATTAAGATGTGTTGATGTAAGCATATCATTCAACTCAAATGGACAAGCTCTTACCTAATGATAACTCTTTTCTTGGTACCTATGGACAACTGCACTAACCAAGTTTTTTCATGCACTTCTTTATTCAAACCACACTTATCCACTAGGTCAAGATTAAGATAACTATAATTAGATCCAAGGTCAACCAAAATAGAAATAACTTGATCACAAAGCTTACTATCCATCTTGATAATAGATGCACGGTTATTTTCCTACCTATTATACAAGGCTGCATAAATCCAAGGAATACTTTAACCAACATCCCCCACTATCTATGCTTCTTATGCACTTTATATCTAGGCCTACCAATGATGATGTTGTGGAAAATATCTCCTGCGATGATTATTGTCACAAGTCCAACGCTGTAAAGGATTCCTAACATAACCATTGTTCTTTTCCTCAAACTAAACTACTTTCCCTCTGTCAAATGCATTGAACTTCTTAGGTGGTGTTGCATTCTCTTTGTTACATATGTCCTGAGGTATTTTTCTCTTCTTCTCCGACTTTCCATTATTCTTATCATTACCTTTCCAATCCTGCTTAGTTTTAGTTCTGTGCTTCGATTGCTCATAGCAATGATTTATATTTATGATAGATTCCTCCAATGATCTAGGATCATCAAAATAAATTATTTCTTTAAATGCTACCAGTACCCACTAAATAATCTTTGAATATTCACTTTCTCCTCCTTTAGATAAATCACATACCTCAATAACTCCAAGAACAGGCTAGTGTACTCCTCATCGGTCATGGATCCCATCTTCAGCTCATATAATTGTTTTTCATTTTCATCATATAAGTATCTCTCCGATAGATACTTCTTCTTGAAAATTCTCTCGAACTCACTCCAAATCAAATCCTCTTCGTTAATACGATTGAAATTATTTACATCTTCCTACCAAATGTATGCTTTAACTTTAATACTTAACATAGTTATTATGGCGTTCATGTTCTCTATGTAATCATGTAATCTGAAGAACTTATTCATCCCAAGAAACCATGCTTATACATCGTGGGACTTCTTCATTTATCCATCAAATGTAGGTAGCCTTTCTTTCTTGAACTCATCTGTTAAATATCCCCATACTCCTCCTGTAAGGATGATATCAATGATGACCATGGTACCTTTTGGACGCATAAATAGAATATAACTTGTTTCCATCAACTCTCCTATCTGGCGTATCCAAAAACCATCTGTTGTACATATCCCTTTTCCCATTTAATTTTCGGCCACCATCTTCTCCAAAATCCATTTCTAGCGTTTTGATAGTAAGAACCCCCTGGGCCCCGTTTAATTCCATCATCTCCGACAGAAAAATCTGCTCTATAACGTTTAAAATGCATATTTTATTTATCGGGCCGAAGCCCGTTAAACCTTAACTCCTCCCGCTTAAATTTTCATATGACCCAAACTACAGGACCATGGGCCGGGAGAATAAGGGGCTTATCATTTATTTCCCGGGTGTCATAGCAATCGTCCGATCCGTGTTCGATCAACGGCACAGATCAAGGAGTGTGGACCCTGCATACGACCCTGGCGCGCAACAAAACCGGTGGTTTTCCCCGCACCATTTTCGTCGGCTGGCGGTATTTACCGCGGGGCCAGCGATTCCACAGGTATGGTGCCGCGTGTCCTCAGTACGGCAGGGAAACCACCCTCCTCCCGCGCGATAAAGACCGTTCCACGACCGGGTAGCGGAATTTGTTGGGGCCGTTGGATCTGTCAAACCCGATCTGACGGTGGACTTACTCGTGAGTTGCTCGCCCGCTATCTTGACCCCACCATATTGCATGTCATGCCACCGTGTCATTGTTTCACACCCCCTGCCCTTCAATTCACTCGCCACGTCGTCTCTTGTGTGTCCTCCGCTCGCCTATGTGTCTCTTCACCCCGTGCGCTCATATTATACCCTCGCGCCAATATGTATATACGCGTGCGTTTTATCTGTTTTATTCATAATTCACCGCTATTCTTCCTTTACGACCATACTGTGTCTTATCGCGCCCGTTCACAAAAACCTCCATTGTCTGCTCCCGCCCCCCTGTATGTTCCCGCTTCTGACTTTTGTTCGCGTCATTTCATCCATCTCCGCCTCCATCGCCTTCCACCTACACCATAGTCAGGTTTCTCTAACATATTCAGGGTTTTTGCAGGTTTTCAAATCAAGCATAAGGGAGCATTTCAATCTGTCGCCTCAATTTCAGAGGATCAAGAACATATCAGAAGATGATCTCCTGTGGGCGAAATTAAATAAAAAGAGCTGAAGCCGGTACATGAAATGACTGTTATTAAAGAAAACACAGGCAGAGAGCTACAGAACCCTCCAGAGAATTTCGCCCAGCATTTAAGGTTCAGACTTCAAATTCAGAATTCGAAGGCCAAGAGTACAGTACCAGAGTTGCAGGCCAGCTCAGGCTCCTCACGGCATCAGACTTTTCTTCAGCTAAAAGCATCCCGATGTATATATTTTATTATTTTCATTTTTTACATAAGGAGATTTTTATCTCCCAGCATTAATTTCTGTATACAGGTTGTTAGGTATATTCATTTATAGCTAGTCATTCATGAAGAAGGCGTGATGGTTCCCCGCTTTTCTTTTTCAATTAAGAGAAATAAATATGGACACCTACCTCTCCCTCCAGAAGTTTCTCTGCTCTCTATAAATATCAGAAAAGAAAACATTGTTAGGGTTCCAGATTTCTGTAAGCAAGCTGTGCAGTGAGAAGACTATAGTATTCATCTTGTAATATTTCTGTATGAAGTTTCAGAGCCCGTTGGGTCTCAGTGAGGAGGGGTTATGACTGTATAGAGGATTCTGGTCTTTGGTATATTGCAGTATGTAATTTCTCTCATGTGTTAATATATCATCCTTTTTCATGCGCATTTTCTTCTTGTATCATGTTTTAGAATGCGAGTGGTTCACTAGTTTGCAGTAAGGATTCATCTTAAGTGGTGCCCTTTCTGGAATTAGTCAAGCACTTTAAATAGGCCTAGAAGTGATATACTGTTCCATGTTCACTCACTTCATAATCTCTGCTATATTAATGGCTTGAGGATTCGTAAATTGATGTGCCCTTTCGCCATTAATATCTTCTCACTTTTCTTTCTTGTCCGCACTCCTTGATACCTGATTTCTGTAATATATTATTTGAATTGGCCCTCTTTACAGTAAAACGGTCTCTTAGCTGTCTGATACTATCACACTGGGGCTTTACCTGATGTCTGTACTGTATTCTTATCTGTGTATCAGCCACTGAAGGAGAATTGGGACCTATTCAAGCTACTTTCAATTTCCTTGTTTAAAACAAGAGATAGTAAATGAGTCCCTTGGACTGACAACCCAAACCATAAAGGACTCCTTGCTATATTAAGATGTCCTAGGCACTGGTCTATGGCAACTCTAGGCTGTCTCTAGGAGGGTGACAAAATCATCCACAACATCTTTCTGGCGCCGTTGCCGGGGACCGAATTCAAGAACATCAATTTCCCTGGGTTTTCGACATTTTTATTTCACTCTCTAATCAGGTGAGCACAGAGAGGTGAAGAGTTGCAGATCCCTCACCTTGGCGACTCCACTGGTCCTTATTTGATAAATCTCATCAGTAGTCCTGGCTCCTCGTAGGCCACATTTGAGGTCAGATACAGCCCAATTGAAAACACCCTACGTGTCTGACCCAGAGAAAATTATTCATAAAAAAGTCTGGAAGGAGAGGAAGTCAGCCCGTGCTGAAAATCCTGAGTGTTCTGTTGAAGATTATCCGCCATCTTCTTCTCAGGAAGTTAGAACAGAAAATCCCGAAGTTTATCTAGAAACCCCACGTAGGGAAAATACTTTATTTGGGGAAGAACCTTATTCTGCTCCTGAGGCTGAGGAAATTAAAGAGGTCGCTGAAGTAGCTCCCGTTAACCGAGAACTATTCCCACCCACACCTCAGACCTCAGTTCAATATATTCCCATTGTCATTCACACTCCGCTGTCCCCTACCCCTCTCCCTTCTTTTGTTTCTCAGATTGTTGTGCAACCCCCACCGCCTCCAATGGCCAATGTTCCTGCTTTTCTCCTGAACAAATATGCTCCTTTGGCCTTGCCCCAAGTGTTGAACGATATGCCACAGGATTATCTGAAGATTCTGCCGAGGTTCAATGGTGAAAATGATGTGGATGCTCAGAAACATCTTGAGACCTTCTGCTCCCTTGCAGAAAATTTGAATGTTGAACATCTGGATGTGGTTTTGAGACTATTTGTGCAGTCTTTAGAAGGTGAAGCTAGAAAATGGTTTAAAACACTGGGAAATCGTTCTGTGACGACTTGGGATCAGATGGAAAATGTTTTTCTCAGGAAGTGGGGAGAAAAGAAGGATTTTGGAATGTGCCTTACTGAGTTTAATACTATCAAGAAGAAACAGAATGAAGGGGTATCAGAATTCATCAAAAGATTCAACAAGCTGTATCTAAGCTTGCCTCCGGAAATGAAGCCAAATGAAGCGGCTGCCAAGATAATCTTCATAGCAGCCTTTGATTTTGATTTTGGATTCTCTTTAAGAGAAAGAAAACCTGCCAATCTAGATGATGCACAAGCAGATGCTCTGGAACTAGAAGCAAACTTTGCCTCCACAGGAAAGTTAAAAGGGAAAATTGAAATAGATGCCAGAAGAAAAGGCAAAGAAGAGGTTTCTACCTATAATCAAGAAAAGGATTCAGATAAAATGGATGAAATAAGTAAGATGATAAAGAAGATGGTCAAGATGGAGCTGGAAGCCAAAAATGCAGCTCCTAAAAACTATTACAATGCCCCAAACAGAGGATATAATCCTCAGAACAGAAAGCCTCCATTGCAAATACTACCAAGAGAGACAAGGGAGCAGCAAGATCAGGTACCTCACCCCTTGTACCTGGAAGGACCTGCAGATGACTCCACTGGAAATGCAGCCTATGGGTTAGAAGATTCGAATCTGGCCTTTTCAAATAATGATGATATGGAGTGCCCAGTGCAAGTAGAAGATGAAGAAGCTGAGATTGACCATTACTGCAAGCAATTTGCTGATTTCATGGAAGCACAATTCAACGTCAGATATGATCTCAGATCCTCAAGGAAGAGGACCAGAACTTAGGAGCAAGAGGAAGAAATACCTCAGAAATAAGCATCTGCTCAGAAGGAGTCAGCGACCAAAAAGAATGTTGGAAAAGGTAAGAATTTTCTAAATACCCCCTTGCAGTCAAATGATCAAATTCCTTCTTCTTCCAAAACAGTCAGTCCTCCTAATACTGAGCCAGTGTCTCAAGAAGTCAAGTCCTCAGTTGAAAATAAGGAGTCAAAAGAAGTAATGATAGAAAATTCCACATCTGCTTTCAATTTGCAAAAAGAGCTCGAAAAGATTAAGATTCCTGTTCCTCTGACCGAACTGTTGAAACAGCCTGTATATCAGTCTCAGGTCACCTCTTTCGTGCCTATTCCTGAACCAAAAATTGTACCTGATAGTCTAAATCTTCAGGAAGAAAGACCTATGGTAGTCTTTGGCCCACACGTTGAGGAGATAGACCCTTCAACTCCTCCCTTTTATGTGTCCCTAGTCATTCATGACCTGCTGCTTCATAATTGTATGCTAGATTCTGGAGCTTCCCATAATCTTATGCCTTTGTCTGTCATGGAGCAACTAGGGCTACAGATTACAAGGCCTTATAAAGATTTATATTCGTTTGATTCAAAGAGGGTCAAATGCCTGGGAATGATTAAAGATCTAGTGGTCCATCTAGCTCAAATCCCAGCAAAAAGTGTGGTCATGGACATTGTGGTCGCAGATATCCCAGCTCGCTTTGGCATGCTGTTGTCAAGGTCCTGGGGTACTAAGATTGGGGGATCAATCAAATTAGACCTGACATATGCCACTGTCCCAGTCTTTGGTGGTCAGGAGAGGAGGCTTTATAGGGAGACCAGATTTGTTAAAATGGTGACCACTGCTGATTGCTCGGACAACTCTCCAGTTTAAGAAGGCGACTTCTCATGTTTTGTGCTAGAAGAAAGCCAATACTATGCACATGAGTCCCTCTTCGGTCAAATCCAAGCTGAACCATCCAAGGAAGGTCAGGAATCAGAAGTATGGACTTTGCATTTTGATGGAGCAAATTCCAGGGAAGGTAATGGAGCTGGAGTATTGTTAATCTCCCCCACAGGAAAATGGGTGCCGCTGTCTTTTAAATTAGAGTATGAAACTACAAACAATGTAGCAGAGTATGAAGCTTTGTTACTAGGCCTACAGACAGCTAGACACATGGGCATTCAATGTCTGAAAGTATTTGGAGACTCTGAGCTAGTAGTGAGACAGATTAAGAATGAATGCCAAACTAAGCATCCCCGGCTCAGAGCATATAGAAATGAAGTATGGGACATGATGGAAAATCTCTTCTTAGCATTTAATATACAGTTCATGCCCCGGGAGCATAACAGAATATCAGACTCTCTTGCTGTGGCTGCTAGTACGTTCCGACCTCCTCAGAACCCATTGTTAAGATATGAAGTAGAGGTACGTTACAGACCATCTATCCCGGACAATATAAAGCACTGGCAGGTCTTTGAAGATGATGAACAAATGAAGAGATTCATGGAGACAGTGGGAGAATTCACAGGCACGGAAATTGATGATGATGAGGAGGAAGAAACTGAAAATATTGCTGAAGGTAAATGGGAAGAGAACATAGCAGGAAACAGAGTATTGCAATTAAAAGGAAATGTCATCCCTAGAGGACTAGTGCCTCTAGAGAGGCTATTCAACAAGAATGATGTTCCCTTGCATCCAAATAAAGCAGTAGAAGAAGATCAGATGAGAGATTTAAATCTGGGTACTGCTACTGATCCCAAGATTGTTAAATTATCTAAAAATATCTCAGAAGAATATAAAGAAAAGTATTTGAAGTTATTTCAGTCTTATAAAGATGTTTTTGCTTGGTCCTACGAGGACCTGAAAACTTTTGATGTAAATATCATACAACACAAGATTCCACTCAGGGAAGATGCAAAGCCATACAAACAGAAGCTCAGGCAGATTAATCCCCTGCTTCTTCCTTCAATTGAGAAAGAAATTAGAAAATTGTTGAAGGCCAAAATAATTGTGCCCTTGAGGTACTCAGAATGGATAGCGAATCTTGTTCCTGTCAGAAAGAAGAATGGAGAAATCAGGCTATGTGTAGACTTCAGGAATTTGAATAGAGCATCTCTCAAAGACAACTATCCACTGCCTAAAATGGATTATATTCTGCAGAAGGTGGTGGGAGCATCCAGAATGTCAATGATGGATGGATTCTCAGGCTACAATCAGGTAGCTGTTTCCCCAGAAGATCAGAAGAAGACTGCGTTCACCACGCCATGGGGTACCTTTATGTATGCAAGGATGCCATTTGGACTGATTAATGCAGGTGCTACTTTTCAAAGGGCAATGGACATAGCCTTCGTGGGAGAACAGGACAAGTTTCTAGTAGTATATCTCGATGACATCACAGTGTTATCAAAGAATGATGACGAACATATTGTGCATCTGAGAAGAACTTTTGAAAAATGCAGAAGGTACGGCCTTTCTCTTAATCCTCAAAAATCTATGTTTGCATTAGACGAGGGAAAACTCTTAGGACATATTGTGACTAAGGATGGTGTAAAAATTGATCCTAAGAGAGTGGAAGTAATAAATAGCATTTCTCTGCCAAGAAACAAGAAAGAAGTACAGGTATTTTTGGGGCGAATAAACTTTTTAAGGAGATTCATTCCTAACTATGCAGAGATAGTTAGGCACATTACCAATATGTTGAAAAAGGACAATGAAGTTAAGTGGTCCCAGGAGTCTAGGGATGCATTTACAATAATTAAACAAGCATTTGCCGAAGCTCCTGTGCTAGCAGGACCAGATTACAGTAAACCATTTATGGTATTTTCATTTGCTTCACCACACACAATTGCTGGAGTGCTATTGCAGAAAAATGAAGAAGGATATGAACAGCCCATAGCATTTTTCAGTCAGGTGTTATATGATGCTGAACTAAAGTATAATATATTGGAGAAGCAGGCGTACGCCCTGGTAAAGTCCCTTAAGGCTTTCAGAGTTTATATCTTGCAATCCCATATTACTGCTTATGTTCCCACAGCAGCCGTAAAAGATATTCTAGTTCAGGGAGACAGTGAGGGCAGAAGGGGAAGATGGATTGCAAAAATCCAGGAGTATGATCTAGACATAAAGCCTACTAAATTGATCAAAGGACAGGGACTTGCCAAGATTTTATCTGAATCTAATCATCAAGCCCTGGGCATTAATTTATCCATGATGGCAAATGAAGAATCAGAAAAAAGAGAGGAGCAACACGGACTAGAAATGGCCACACAAAAGGTACACGTGAAGTATTTGACTAGTCCATGGTATAAGCAAATAGTTGAATACCTGTTGACGCTTAGCTGTCCTCCAGGATGTGATAAAGTAGCGTACAGAGCTGTAAGGATGAGATCTCAGAAATATGTCGTTGCCAATGGACAGTTGTATTGGAGAGACCCTTTGGGTATATTGCTGTTATGTCTCACAGAAAATGAAGTGCAGAATATAATGACAGAATTCCATGAAGGAATATGTGGAGGACACTACAGCTGGAGGGCTACTACCAATAAAATCTTGAAGGCTGGTTTCTACTGGCCGAAATTATATTCAGATATCTTCACTTGGGTCAGAACGTGTGAAAAATGTCAAAGGTTTGCAGAAAGACAGAAGTTAGCATCTTTGCCCTTGATTCCCGTGCACGTGAATGAACCCTTCCAGAAATGGGGATTAGACTTTATAGGAGAAATACACCCCCCATCAAGTGGCCAACATAAATGGATACTGACAGCTACAGATTATTTTACTAAATGGGTGGAAGCCATACCTACAAGAAGGGCTACAGATGCTGTAATCATGAATTTTTTAGAAGACAATATCATATCCAGGTTTGGCTGTCCTGCAAGAACTGTAACTGATAATGCTCAAGCCTTTAAGTCTGCCAGATTTGTAAATTTCTGCCAAAGATATAATATTATATTGACCCATTCTACAGCGTATTATCCCCAGGGGAACGGGCTAGCAGAATCATCCAATAAAACCCTGGTAAGGGCCCTCAAGAAAACAATAGCAGAAAATCAGAAGAACTGGGATTCTCAGTTAAAGTTTGCTCTGTGGGCAAATAGGATAACAAGCAAAAGAGCAACAGGCAAGTCTCCATATGAGCTGGTGTATGGGCGGGCTGCAGTTTTCCCTATACAATTAGCACTGCCAGTGGCACGTTTTATGCAGGAAAATCAGGAAGAATCAGACGAGATGATCAGGAGAATTTATCAGCTGGTGGAATTGGAGGAGACGAGGGACCAAGTAAACCAGAAACTAATAGAATACCAGGAAAAAATGAAAAAGGTCTTTGATCAGCACGCAAAGGATAGAAATTTCCAAATTGGAGACCTGGTCCTCAGATGGGATGTTCGTAGAGCAGAAAAGGGCAAGCATGCTAAATTCGATCCATTATGGTTTGGGCCGTTCAAAATAGTCAAGCTGGGAGGTAATAACACTTTCTATTTGGAAAATCTGCAGGGTGAACTGTTGGACGCCCCAGTGAACGGCCAGTTCCTCAAGCCGTATTTTCAATTCTGACCCAGGTTGGAAACATTCCACTTCTATATACTGTACATAAGCTGTTTTGGTTTTCTATTTTCTACCAGGAAAAGGGGGAATACTGATAGTTACCTGAAGTGCAAGCATAGCAGAAATTGAACAGCGGAATGCAAATTTTGAATGGTCTGCGTGTTCTCGACATGCCCGAGGGCGAGCATGCCGTCCCCAACTGGAGCCAGTGTTGTACATATCCCTTTTCCCATTTAATTTTCGGCCACCATCTTCTCCAAAATCCATTTCTAGCGTTTTGATAGTAAGAACCCCCTGGGCCCCGTTTAATTCCATCATCTCCGACAGAAAAATCTGCTCTATAACGTTTAAAATGCATATTTTATTTATCAGGCCGAAGCCCGTTAAACCTTAACTCCTCTCGCTTAAATTTTCATATGACCCAAACTACAGGACCATGGGCCGGGAGAATAAGGGGCTTATCATTTATTTCCCGGGTGTCATAGCAATCGTCCGATCCGTGTTCGATCAACGACACAGATCAAGGAGTGTGGACCCTGCATACGACCCTGGCGCGCAACAAAACCAGTGGTTTTCCCCGCACCATTTTCGTCGGCTGGCGGTATTTACCGCGGGGCCAGCGATTCCACAGGTATGGTGCCGCGTGTCCTCAGTACGGCAGGGAAACCACCCTCCTCCCGCGCGATAAAGACCGTTCCACGACCGGGTAGCGGACTTTTTGGGGCCGTTGGATCTGTCAAACCCAATCTGAGGTGGACTTACTAGTGAGTTGCTCGCCGCTATCTTTGACCCCACCATATTGCATGTCATACCGTGTCATTGTTTCACACCCCACTCCATCAATTCACTCGCCCCGTCGTCTCTTGTGTGTCCTCAGCTCGCCTATGTGTCTTCTTCACCGTGCGCTCATATTATACCCCTCGCGCCAGCCTATGTATATACGCGTGCGTTTATACGTTTATTCATAATTCACGCTATTCTTCCTTTACGACCATCTTGTGTCTTATCACGCCGTTCACAAAAACCTCCATTGTATGTATCGCCCCCCTTTGTATGTTCCCGCTTCGACTTTTTGTTCGCGTGTTCATCCATCTTTCCGCCTCCCACCAAAGTTGGCGCCCATAGTCAGGTTTCTCTAACATATTCAGGGTTTTTGCAGGTTTTCAAATCAAGCATAAGGGAGCATTTCAATCTGTCGCCTCAATTTCAGAGGATCAAGAACATATCAGAAGATGATCTCCTGTGGGCGAAATTAAATAAAAAGAGCTGAAGCCGGTACATGAAATGACTGTTATTAAAGAAAACACAGGCAGAGAGCTACAGAACCCTCCAGAGAATTTCGCCCAGCATTTAAGGTTCAGACTTCAAATTCAGAATTCGAAGGCCAAGAGTACAGTACCAGAGTTGCAGGCCAGCTCAGGCTCCTCACGGCATCAGACTTTTCTTCAGCTAAAAGCATCCCGATGTATATATTTTATTATTTTCATTTTGTACATAAGGATATTTTTATCTCCCAGCATTAATTTCTGTATACAGGTTGTTAGGTATATTCATTTATAGCTAGTCATTCATGAAGAAGGTGTGATGGTTCCCCGCTTTTCTTTTTCAATTAAGAGAAATAAATATGGACACCTACCTCTCCCTCCAGAAGTTTCTCTGCTCTCTATAAATATCAGAAAAGAAAACATTGTTAGGGTTCCAGATTTCTGTAAGCAAGCTGTGCAGTGAGAAGACTATAGTATTCATCTTGTAATATTTCTATATGAAGTTTCAGAGCCCGTTGGGTCTCAGTGAGGAGGGGTTATGACTGTATAGAGGATTCTGGTCTTTGGTATATTGCAGTATGTAATTTCTCTCATGTGTTAATATATCATCCTTTTTCATGCGCATTTTCTTCTTGTATCATGTTTTAGAATGCGAGTGGTTCACTAGTTTGCAGTAAGGATTCATCTTAAGTGGTGCCCTTTCTGGAATTAGTCAATCACTTTAAATAGGCCTAGAAGTGATATACTGTTCCATGTTCACTCACTTCATAATATCTGCTATATTAATGGCTTGAGGATTCGTAAATTGATGCGCCCTTTCGCCATTAATATCTTCTCACTTTTCTTTCTTGTCCGCACTCCTTGATACCTGATTTCTGTAATATATTATTTGAATCGGCCCTCTTTACAGTAAAACGGTCTCTTAGCTGTCTGATACTATCACACTGGGGCTTTACCTGATGTCTTTACTGTATTCTTATCTGTGTATCAGCCACTGAAGGAGAATTGGGACCTATTCAAGCTACTTTCAATTTCCTTGTTTAAAACAAGAGATAGTAAGTGAGTCCCTTGGACTGACAACCCAAACCATAAAGGACTCCTTGCTATATTAAGATGTCCTAGGCACTGGTCTATGGAAACTCTAGGCTGTCTCTAGGAGGGTGACAAAATCATCCACAACACCATCCATCCCATGAGACTTGTTACCATATTCCCCATTCATCCTTTCCTTCTTCTCATATCTTGTTGGAAATACTAAGAGAGGGAGTGAATTAGTATTCTTTTCAATTAGTATTATTACTAATCTTTCAGATCATCTGTTAATCTTCAATTATTATTAGTGTTTGTACAATGATAGTAGTGAACGAAAGGAACACAATTGCACAGTTTTTAAGGTGGAAACCCTCTCTGGGACAAAAACCACCTGAATGCTTTTCTAATAATTCTTTAATATTCAATTCCAATTGAAAATAAATCTCCAACTTCCTAAAATCTAGAAAATAATTCTTCTCCAGCTCCCAATTGATGGACGCTCCAACACTCGATATTCTTCAGTAGTTAACTGAACGGATTCCCCAACACCTAATGAGCTAAAATTCACCCTACCAACACCCTACCACCCTAAATTTTCACAGGATTGAACCTATTGGTGAGTTCATGCACTAGCCTAGCACCACCCTACCACCCTATAGAAGAATAAAAGAAGAATGGACTCTCGTACCAGGGAAAATGGTCCACTTTACAATGATATAGAATGATGTAGAAGAATAAGATATACTAGATCGTAACCCCAACTATGACACAACCACCTAATGATGATCCTAGACCTCCCGACACCGCCTCTTTAACTCTTGGTAGATAGGCACTTGTACAATTTTTACAATGATGCATTTACAATGACTTAGTACAATGATACCTTTATAATGATTATATGCAGTACTCCTCACTTGAAGACTTCATGTGGTGAAATTATTGTTGTTGTTCTGCACCTTGATTGCTGCTCTTGTCATGCTACCCTCTGTTGCACCTTGCTTTGTTTTTCTTCCCTAGAAAGTCTGATCCTTTGCAGCCCTTGACAACACATGATCTAGCTTTTTCTTGCCTTCTAGGAGCTCGATATTGAATCTAGTGTATCTATGTTATTTTTTATCCCTAATATGTGATTTTGGGTCCTGTAGTATTCCTCTACGTCTTCTTTCCAATTCCACAAGTCTGACCCAATTTCGATTCTTCAAGGGAGAGTTATGCCCAATCTCTCACAATGCCCTAATTATGGACTAGTTCAGTATATCAAACTTGTATGGTGTGCCACATATCACTGTTTCTTCATTCGGCTCTAAAATTAATAAAAAAAAAGCTATATTCTGTTCACTATCCACCACTTTTTACAAAATTCCAATATGATACTCAGAGAGAGAGTTATGACTATTTTCCAAAGGTCACTTCTTTGAGATGAAGTTCAGGAGCTTGCAAAAACACTGACTTCCACAGATCATATCTTTGAAAATATTGCGCACCTTGATTTGAAATTTTTACAGGATCTTCCTCAGGATTTCATCTTCACTGCATTATAATTTCATCTTCTGAACCTTCATAGAAAAAAAATTATAGCACAAATTCCACAATGACCTGTTTCAGGTAGCGAAATCCTTGCATGAGGAGGATATGAGGATCAAAATTTATATAAATGCTTAGGTTGAGAGGGTCTTCAACAAGTGAACATGCGAGGGATTTTAGGAGCTTAAAAATTATTAATTATTGAATTTTCAACGACCCATGCCACAACCCCATGGGGTTTTAGCCCACTAACTGGTGTTACAAACTTCAAACATGAATATCTCTCAAACTGTGAAGAATTACATGGCATGTCATATATCAACAGAAACATCTCGATAAGTAGAAACCATAAAAAATATTCTTGACCCAGAATATAGAAATTTTGTAGGTCGAAATTACCATGAAATATTGGGGTAGCCCCTGGTGCTGCTTAGGTTGACATCAATGACAACCACTAATCAAAAATCTCCCCCTTTGGCATTGATAGCAACAAAAGTACTCCCCCTACGATCATGAAACCTCTTCCTACAACATTCTCTCCCCCTTTGACATCAATAGAAAAGGGTAACTCCTTGGACACACAACCATTCTACGGACATGTACACACTTCCACTCCCACTTTATATTTTGAATAAGGAAAATATAATGAGAAATTGGGAGAATCCAAGGCTTCTAGTGAAGATATTAAAATGCTTCACGAGTACTCTTATGATCATCAACACTTCCTGCCCAATCTGCATTTGTAAAGGCTTGAATAATGAGATGTTTACCCTTGGGATACCACAAGCCATATTCTGTTGTTCCCTTTAGATATCGAAGAATTATTTTGATGACAATAATATGTGATTCATTTGGTGCTGCTTGGAATCTTGCTACTTGTCCAACTGCTTGCATAACATCTGGCCGAGAGGCTGTTATATATAGAAGACTATCAATCATAGATCTGTACAACCTTTGATCCACATCCTTAGATGAGTCATTTATGCTCAATTTGCAACTTGTTACCATTAGAGTAAGGATGGGTTTGCAATCTTCCATTTTGAATTTCTTGAGCATTTCATTGATGTACTTGTCTTGACATATAAATATTCCTTTCTCTTGCTGAGATATTTGAAGCCCTAAGAAGTATGTCAGGTCACCAAGTAAAGACATATTGAACTCACTTTTCATATTTGTAGAAAAGTTCTTACTTAGTCAATCATCATTGCTACAAAATATTATATCATCCTCTTTAGCTAGTAGACGTGATTTAGTTGCTTCATCTAGAAAATATATATCGTTTGGATCTCGACCTACTGTAGCCACAATTTCACCATACCTTCCTTTCCTGATTTCACATTTTGTGGAGTTGAATAGTATTGTGTGTCCTTGATCACACATTTTTCCAATGTTGAGCAGATTATGGTTCATGTTTTCAACCAATAGAACATTCTTGGCTAGAGAATCTTTCCTTTCGAGAGTGACGGTACCTGATCCTATAACATTGGAAGATCCATCATTTCCAAAGGACACGGTTCCATCCTTCTTCTCTTTCAGAGATACAAATTTCTTTCTATCTCTAGTCTGTTGGGTATGTGTTATATTCTTTCCATGACTAGCCCCACGCATTGTACGTTGTGCCAGGCGCAACAAGGGGGTCACATGGGGGGGGGCAGCCCCCCTTTCAGGGTCTGGGGCAGCGTCCCAAAAGAAATTTTTTTGGTGTGTGGACCCAGTCATAGGCGGACCCACCCATGTTTTGTGCATGATTTTGCACATCGTTTTGGGGTACAATGATTTTTCGGCCCCTGGTATTTTGTAGATCTGGTCAAGGGAACTATAGTTATGTTCTAATCTAGGGTTAATGGATTGGGGTTTATGTATGCTTCAGCATGTATATATATGTGTTGTAACACTCCTGATTTGGGATCCAGGGGAAAATCTCTGTGTTTATCTGTTTTATTTTTTATGCTCTCGCTATTGTTTATTTTATGTTATTAGATTCATGTGTAGATAATTTATGTTCGGGGTTAAAACCTACATTTGGTATCAGAGCTATTTTGGCTTCAAGGGGACACCTTTGCTGCTAAGGGTTTTTTTCTTGGGCCTGAGGTAGACCCTGTTCAGTGGGAGATCTGTCGGATTGATTCTTGCAATGAAAGAAGATGGCGAGCGGCGGAAAGATAGAGATCAAGAAATTTAATGGTCAGAGTTTTGAGTTGTGGAAGATCAAGATGGAGGATTTGCTGGTGGATAAAGATCAGTGGATCGTAGTAGATCTAGGTACTAAACCAATGGAAATGTCAGATGAAGACTGGAAGAAAATGGATCAAAAGGCTAAGAGCACAATACGGTTGTGTGCCTTAGATTCAGTATTGTTGAATGTATCTAGGGAAGCTACGGCGAAGAATTTGTGGGAAAAACTTGGGACTTTGTACCAATCTAAGTCTCTGGTGAATAAGATGTTCCTGCAGAAAAAGCTGTGTAACCTAAGGATGAAGGATGGAGACTCGGTGACAGAGCATCTGAATGCCTTCAATACTGTGGTAAGTCATCTATCATCTGTTGATATTAAAATCTCAGATGAAGATAAGTGCATCAGTTTGTTGTGTTCTCTACCAGACTCGTGGGAAATTCTGGTTGTTGCAATAGGTAGCAATACAACTACCTTGAATTTTGATGACATTTTCTTAGCCTTGTTGTCAAAGGAAATGAGACAGAGAAATATGGAGGGCGAGAATGGAGATGCCTTATCTGTACGAGGAAGGTCCCAAAAAAGAAACAAGAATAAGGTTTCAAGTGGGAGATCCAAATCTAGAGGGAGATCTAAATCTCCTAGAAATTTTGTAAAGGTATGCTGGAAATGTGGAAAGGAAGGGCACTACAAAGGGATTGCAGATCTAAAGCTCTGAGAAAGGAAAAGGGATTTGATGATTCTCATATGCGAGGCAAAAACCACCTTGGATGAAGGTGAGGATGTGTATTGGCTTCTTCTTCAAATACACATATAGATCATGAGTCATGGTTGATTGACTCAGGTGCATCCTTTCACTTCACTCCCCATAGGGAGTGGTTCTGCGAGTATGAGAAATATAATGGTGGTGATGTCTTCCTAGGGGATGATAAGAAGGCCAGAATCGTCGGACGTTGGAAGGTCAAGATGAAGCTGCAAGGTCGAAGGATTAGAACATTTCCTGTTTTTTTGCATATTCATGCATTGGCCAGAAATCTGGTTTCCGTAAGCAAGATGGATGATGCAAGTGTAAAAATAGTGTTCGAGAAAGATGCCTGCAAGATGGTTTAGGGAGCACTGGTATTAATGCGAGGAGTTCCAACTGGAACTCTATACAAGCTACAAGGTAGCACTATTATTGATGGCTATAACAGTTCTATGGTTCCTGAAAGTGGAGCGGAAAGCCTAGCTATCTCTAGAGAAAAGGCCATGCTATGGCATCAAGGGCTTGGACATATTGGAGAGAAGGGCCTTCGCATACTACATAGAAATGGTATGGTAGAAGGTATGTATAATTGCTCTCTAGATTTCGATTTCTGTGAACATTTTTTATATGGGAAGCAAAATCGGGTGAGTTTTCCTTCTGGTGCTAAGGGGGCGAACAAGATATTAGAACTTTTGCACAGTGATGTGTTTGGACCTGTGTCAGTTCCATCACTAGTAAATTCTGTGTACTATGTTTCATTCATAGATGAATTCTCAAGGAATACATGAATATATTTCTTGAGGAAGAAATATGAATTCTTTGATAGATTTAAAGAATTTAAGACTCTGGTGGAAAACCAGACAGAGAAGAAGATAAAGGCACTGAGGACAGATAATGGTGGAGAGTTCTGCAATAAGGAATTTGAAGAGTTCTGTAAGAAGTGTGGTATAGCACGACAGAAGACTACTCCATACACACCTCAGCAAAACGGAGTTGCAGAAAGAATGAACAGAACACTGATGGAAAAGGCAAGAAGTATGCTCAGTGGTACCGGGTTAGGACAAGAATTCTGGGCAGAGGCAGTGGAGACTGCATGCTATCTAGTTAACAGATCACCTTCATCAGTGTTGGAGGATAAGACTCCACATGAGGTATGGACTGGTAAGAAACCCTCTCTTTCACATCTAAGGGTATTTGGATGTGATGCATGTGTACATGTTCCAAAGGAGAAAAGGACCAAGTTGGATAATAAATCTGAAAGGTGCATCTTTATTGGGTATAAGGATGGTTTAAAAGGTTACAAGCTTTGGAACTCGGAAACAAGGAAGGTTGTGTACAGCCGAGATGTGGTGTTTAGAGAGGTGAAAGATGTTGTTAAACATGAATTCATACCAAAGGAACCTGAGAAGATAGAGTTTGAGCTAAAGGAGTATGAATCAGACTCTACAAAAGAAGAAGATTCAGAGGTGGAAGAGCCACAAACCCCGGCCGCAGAAGATGGTTCCAGGAAGAAACTGGCAACCTGGTGCATCTGCACTGCATTTCGGTTTCATAACTATGACGATGATCTGACTGGTAGGGGCGGCAGTTAGGAGGATGGAGAAAAGTATCCGTCTGAAGGAGGGCCATGGTTGATGAAATGGCATCCTTGCACAAAAATGAACATGGGATCTGGTGAGTTAAGTGGAAGGAAGCCCATCGGGAGCAAATGGGTGTTTAAGAAGAATATGAATGTAGAAGGCAAGGTGGAGAAATACAAAGCTCCGCTAGTAGAAAAAGGTTATTCCCAGTTGTCGAGAATTGATTTTGGTAATATTTTTTCTCCTGTTGCCAAAGTTACTTCTATTAGATTGCTTTTATCTGTTGCTCCTCCATTTTATTTTGAGGTAGAACAGATGGATGTGAAGTAAAATTTATTGAGGTCTAGAAAGGAGATCTACATGGAAGCAGCTTTGAAGGCTTTATGGTGAAGGGTAAGAAAGAAGCTGAAGTATGCAAGTTGAAGAGTCTCTATGAGTTGGAAAAATAGTCACCAAGGATGTAGTATCGGGGAATTTGATACCTATATGTAAGGTTCAAGCTACACCGAAGCTTAAGGAGAGTTCTTGTATTTATTTTAAATTAATTGGTGACTGTGTTATGTATTTGGTCTTGTATGTGGATGATATGTTGTTGATTGGAAATGACAAAGAAATTATCCAAGATTTGAAGACCCAACTGTTCTCCAAATTCGACATGAAGGATCTTGGTGATGCAAACTATATTTTGGTTATGGAAATTAAGAGAGATCGAGCAAAGAGGAAGCTCTGGTTAAACCAGAGGAAGTATGTCGAGACTATATTGCAGAGGTTCAATATGCAGGATAGTAAACCGGTGAATGTTCCTATTCCTGTAGGTGTAAAGTTGTCTGCTGAACAGTGTCCCAAGACACAAGAAGAAGAGGAGGATATGTCCCGTGTTCCATATGCAAGTGTAGTGGGTAGCCTGATGTATGCAATGGTCTGTACTAGACTAGGCATTGCACATGTAGTGGGAGTATTGAGTAGTTTTATGTCCAACCCAGGGAAGGAGCATTGGACAGTAGTGAAGTGGGTTTTCAGATATTTATGTGGCATTAGTGATTATGGCTTGTGCTACCAGGGAAGACCAGGATTGGAAAGAATGTTAGATATTCATGGTTTTGTTGATGCAGAGTAGGCTGGAGATCTGGACCAAAGAATATCTATAAGTGGGTATGTGTTTAGCCTATTTGGATGCACAGTCATTTGGATGAGTAAAAGACAGTCTGTAGTGGCTCTTTCAACTACAGAGGCAGAATACATGGCAGCCACTCATGCAAGCAAGGAAGAAGTTTGGTTGCAGATATTATGTTCAAGTATGGGTTTGGTAAAACAAGCTATAACGATAGACTGTGATAGCCAAAGTGCAATTTCTTGGCTAAGAACCCTGCTTATCATTCAAAGACAAAGCACATTGATGTTCAATATCACTTTGTTAGAGATATTGTTGAGGCTAAAAGGGTGTTGTTGGTAAAGGTGGACACATTGAAGAATGTTGTAGATGCATTGACGAAGTCTGTGAGCACTCAGAAGTTCTCTTGGTGTAGAGAAAAAATTGGTGTTGAAGAATTGGCCCAATGACTAAGCTCTCCTGTGGCCCCCTGTGGAAAGAAAAGAACAAGTGGGAGAGTGTTGGGTATGTGTTATATTCTTTCCACGACTAGCCCCACGCATTGTACATTGCGCCAGGCATAGCAGGGGGGTCACAAGGGGGCAGCAGCCTCCCCTATCAGTTTTCGGGATAGCGCCCCAACAAAAAAAAATTTGGTGTGTGGACCCACTCATAGGCGGACCCACCCATGTTTTGTGCATGATTTTGCACATGGTTTTCGGCCCTTGGTATTTTGTAGATCCGGTCAAGGGAACTATGGTTATGTTCTAATATAGGGTTAATGGATTGGGGTTTATGTATGCTTCGGCATGTATATATATGTGTTGTAACACTAAAAGGAATATAATGAAAAATTAAGCTGGTCGTCCCGTTTTGGGATCCAGGGGAAAATCTCTATGTTTATCTATATTATGTTTTATGCTCTCGCTATTATTTATTTTCTATTATAATATTCATGTGTATATAATTTATGTTTAGGGTTAAAACCTACACAGTCATGTGCATTGAGAAACCGCTATCAACATGCCACACATATTTGTTGTTTTGAGCCTTGAGAGTGAGAGCACAATTATCAGTCTTCTTCTTCTTCCATGTTCATTCGTTCTATGGCTTCAAAGATTCTTTTGGAGGATTTTCAAGTCTGCAGTCTCTAGCTATGTGTCCAAAGTTTCGACATTTGTAAAATTCAATATTATTTATTAAATGTTCAAATCTATTGATGTTTCATTGAGCCCTAGGAGGTTCATATTTGATATATCTCTTGGAACTGTATTGGTTCCTAAGGTAGGTGCGACATTCTATAGCTTTATGACCAAATTTTCCACATGAATAACAATAGCCATAAAAAATATGTTGGTACCTGGATGGAAATCTTCATCGAGGAATTGTCTTCCAAGGTTGTTCTTATGAATCTTTTCCAATGAAGTCTACATGCATTTCAGATCTCATAGGTTCATTGTATTTTGTTGTAGAGGGTCCTGCTTCTTCTTCTTTGTAACTGAGGCTAGTTTTGTCATTGTAAGAGCATTGGTTGTTGATGAGTTATTCACATTCCCTTGAGCTGTTGGCATAGTTTTGGACATTTTTTCCCTTCTTCACCTCCTTACGCAACGAGACTACTTTGGCTTCTAATGCTTCCCTTTCATGGTTGCTTTCTTCCAACTTCTTTTGAAGTGACTCTTCAATACATTTGTGTTCTTAAACTTCAATTTTGAGACCTTGAACTTGTTCTTCAAGAGTATTGGAATGGATCTTCACAGCCCTAAGCTATTTTATAATCGTGATTGCCTCCTTAGAAGATTCTTTTATGGTCAACCCTTCTTCTTCATTGTTTGATACCTCTTGTTTAATGTTCTTGGCCATAAAAAATACTCTCTCATTGGTTTCTTCTTCGCTATCACTGTATTCATCAAATGATGAGCTATCTTATTTAGAGAGAAAGTTCCTTTTGAATCCTTTATTTTTTCATTGCTTGTTGAATTTATTAAAGCCTTTCTTTTCTTTTGATTTTCCATCACTTATGTTCGGAAATTTTGTTGTGAAATTCCCAACCTCACCACAACCGAAACATATCAATGGAATTTTACCCTTGAATTTTCCCTTACCAATTTTTGGTTTTCTCGTAAAGTAAGCATATTCTCCATCTGAAATACCTTCTTCATCGTCTTCCTTTTCTTCACACTTGCAGGTGCAGGTTTGTGCCTTTGAAGGTTGTTTCTCCTTATTGGTTTTCTTAGATGCAGCGAACGCGGTTTCTAGATGTGAAGTACCCTCTTCTTCATCAACTCTCATTTCATATGCTATGAGAACTCCATGTAATTCCTTTTTGCTAAGTTTTTCCAGATTTGCACTATATTCTAAGACTGATACCTTTGGGTTGAATCTCCTTGGTAACATTCTAAGAATATTTCGTATAATAGTCTTCTCGTCAACAGGCTCTCCCAATCTTTCCAAAGTGTTGGTTATTTCATCAACATGTTGGGAATTATGTAGCAATGTTGTTATCTTCTTTCATTCTTAATTGCTTAAATTTTTCTCTGTAGATTTGAAGCTTTTCTTCTTTGACATTTGAGTCACCTGCATATATATTCTCAAGCTTGTCCCATACATTTTTGGTGTTTTTACAACCCAACACCTTATGATAAGCAGATTCAATAAGTCCACTGATAATAATATTCTTTGCTTTTGTATCATTTACAAAATTCTTCTTACCTTGTTCATCTGCGGTTGATGTAAATCCATTTTGAGCAGTGTCCCATACTTCACAACCTTGCGCCAAGAGATATACCTCCATTCTTCCTTTCCATAGTGCATAATTATTTTCATTGAACAGAGGTACACCCTTCTTAGTATGCTCCATGTCCTCCTTACAGCTGTTAAACTACTATTAAAGGAACCAAGCTCTGATACCAATTGTTGGAAATACTGAGAGGAGGGGTGAATCGGTATTCCTTTCAATTAGTATTATTACTAATCTTTCAGAGCACTAGTTAATCTTCAATTATTATAAGTGTTTGTAAAATTATAGCAGTAAACGAAACGAACACTACTGCACACACTTTTTAAGGTGGAAACCCTCTCTGGGACAAAAACCACCTGAATTATTTTCTAATAATTCTTTAATATTCAACTCCAATTGAAAATAAATCTCCAACTTCCTATAATCTAGAAAATAATTCTTCTTCAGCTCCCACTGTATGGATGCTCCAACGCCTGATATTATTCAGTAGTCAACTGAACGGATGCCCCAACACCGAATGAGCTACAAATCACCTTAGCACCACCCTACCACCCTGAAGTTTTCATAGGCTTGAACCTGTTGGTGACTTCATGCACTAGCCTAGCACCACCTTACCACCCTATAGAAGAATAAAAGAATAATGGACTCGTGTACTAGGGAAAATGGTCCACTTTACAGTGATATATAATTATGTAGAAGAAGAAGACACATTATACCATAACCCCAACTATGACACAACTACCTCATGATGATCCTAGACCTCTCGACACTGCCTCTTCAAGTCTTGGTAGATAGACACTTGTACAATTTTTACAATGATGCATTTACAATGACTTAGTATAATGATACCTTAATAATGACTGTATGCAGTGCTGCCCACTTGAATACTTCATGTGGTGAACTTCTTGTTGTTGTTCTGCACCTTGATTGCTGCTCTGGTAATGCTACCCTCTTCTGCACCTTGCTTTGCTTTGCTACCCTAGAAATTCTGGTCCTTTGCAACCCTTGACAACACATGACCAAGCTTTTTCTTTCCTTCTAGGAGCTCGATATTAAATATGGTGTATCTCTGTTATTTCAAATCACCAATATGTGATTTTTTGTCCTGTAGTATTCCTCTGCATCTTCTTTCCAATGCCACATGCCTGACCCAATTTCGATTTGTCAAGAGAGATTTATTCCCAATCACTCACAATGCCCTAATTATGGACTGGTTCAATAGAGAAAACTTGTATGGTGTTCCACGTATCACTGTTTCTTCATTCAGCTCTAAAATTGATACATTGAAACCAAATTATGTTCACTATCTACCAATTTTTATAGAATTCCAATCCGATACTCAGAGAGAGATTTATGACGATTTTCCCAAGGTCTTTTCATTGAGATTAAGTTCAGGAGCCTGCAAAAGCAATGAATTCCATAGATCATATCTATGAAAATATTGCACAACTTGATCTGAAATTTCTACAAGAGCTTCCTCGGGATTTCGGCTTCGCCACCTAAAAATTTCAGCTTCTGAACCTTCCTAGAAAAAAAATTATAGCACAAATTCCACGATGACCTATTTCTGGTAGAAAATTCCTTGCATGAGGAGGATATGAGGATCACAATTTATATAAATTCTTAAGTTGAGACGGTCTTCAACAAGTGAACATGGGAGGTATTTTGGGAGCTTAAAAATTATTAATTATTGACTTTTCAATGACCCATGCAACAACCCCATGGGGTTTTATCCCACTGACTAGGGTTAAAAAATTCAAACATGAATATCTCTCAGACCGTGAAGAATTACATGGCGTTCCATATATCAACGGAAACATTTCGACAAGTAGAAACCATTAAAAATATTCTTGACCCAGAATATAGTAATCTGGTAGGTCAAAATTACCATGAAATATCGAGGTAGCCTTTGGTGCTGCTTGGGTTGACATCAATGACAACCATTGATCAACATAGCTAACCCATTTCTGTCGATGTCTCTGAAAGTCTGAAAAAATTTGAAGGATGACTACATTGACCTATTCTTGCTTCTATTATGCCTTAACAAGTATCTCTTGTGACTAAATGATTCTATCATAATATTATTTTTAACTACTTATTTCTATATTCAAAGTTCTCATGTTGTCTTCTATCTGTGGGGAGCTCTCATCACCATGTTTCTCATCTGATATATAGGGAGAATCCCATGAACTACAATCCACCATTTTTCTAGTCATCTTTGAACTTCTTCCTGCAAGTATATCATGTCATCTAAACCAAAACATAGACATAACTAGCATATCTCAATATAATACAATGGAGGATATCTTGTCTACAAGATCAACTATATTAGCACAATAAATGTATAAACATAATCATAGTATTATATAAGCATCATCTCAATCATTATCGAGTTACCATGCATGATAATACCAACTACATACCATGACCTTATTCACGACAACCATAACCATGAAAATGCATGCATCAAAATATATAGACACTTACATGCATAACCAATGCATATACAATTGGCATGAACTCACGAAAAACACATCCAAAAAAAAACATCATCAACTTCCACATGAAAATGCAGCTGTAACAATAACTACCGCCATGCATACATACCAAATACATAGACCCCAAGCACAATAAACACATATGAAACCGACATGTATGCATAAAAAACACATTCCAACCATGCATTACAAGGGCTGAACCATGATATGATACTACTATGTAACGCCCTCATCCCACACTTACCCAAGCTAACCAGTCCACCGGGGTAAATATGGGAATAAGTGTTACTATGATGTGAATCAACCTCCTATATCACCTTAAGGAAGTGGAATCGACAAAACCAAACCAAACTGACCTTCCTAAGTAGATACAGGACCCTTAGGGGTTAACCAACCTCTCAAGGTTCCCAAACCCTGAGTTAACTTGCTTCTTGACTGAACTATACCCCAGTCACTCCCATGACAAGCCCTCCATGTGACTGAAACCCTCTAGTCACTAATATGTTCAGGCCTCTATGCGACAAAAGAATTTTCTAGGAAGTTCTATGCTAGTGACCCTGAATTTTGAGCCACTTTGTTAGGACTAGGACTCAGGCCTATGCCTAGAACTTGATGAAATTCTCAAGAATGATTAATAATAAGAAAACTAGGAATCTAATGCAAAACTTGAACAAGGACCTAGTGTTACACGTCATTTTGTAACCATGGCACTTGAAAATTAAATTGCATCTATTACCATCCATACTTATGTTCCAGTACAATCCTTTGAAATTCAAACATTCATATTCGTTGACGAAATCATGAATTTTGAGTAAAATGGCTCTTTGTCCTCTTAAATATGACTTGCGCACTTTTCCTAGTCAACTGTTGCGCATGCGTTGTTATTGCAAAGTAAAAATGAAAAGTAAGTGCTAGAAGCATAGTTGGGCACATATGTCCCAACTAGAAGCCTTTTAGTCATATCTGTTCTAGCCAAACCCCTCTAAGAATGGATATAATTCATTGGATAATGGAAACCTAATCCCACTATTTGTGGATCTCATCCATATTTTGTGGATTTTAAACCACCTCCATTTGTCCTATAAAATTTAGCTGAGACTTCAGGGTTAGGAGAGTTCACTTATGATAGTGTTATGCTAGTAATTTTTGATTGGAAAGCTTATCATCCAAGGATGAATATTAGAGGAATTTGGAAGGAACCTTCACAACATCAAGGCTTGGTTGTAAGGATTCTCTTTTATCCCTGAATAATACATTTCGATACTTTTTATGATTGTATTGTCTTATTGGAATTATGAATGGTTTATGCTCATGTATTCAATAAAAAAATTTCAATTTCTAATATCCTTAATCATTAGATTAAGTTGTTTTATATTATTATACTACATATTCCTTTGATTCTTTGTATGTTGGTGTTTTCAGGTTTCTTCAAAGAATTGAGGAGTTACATGAGGACATATTTATGGATCTTCATCAAGAATTTTGTTAAGAAGGTTAGAGCATCATCCTCTTCCTTTAGTTTTAATAATATGAATGGAGTTAGCTTAGGGAAAGAGATATGATTATGTCTCTTTGTTTCTTTTTCTCCTTTAGGATTCTAGGGAGATCGCTCTTTTCCGCAAGAGGAATTTATCCATATAAAAAATTGGCGACCATACTGGGGAATGCCTTTGTCCTCCAGTTTTACTTTGGTTCTACTTTCCCATTTTAGTGGTTTAACTGAGTCTGGATGTTGTTGAATTTATGACCTTTTAGATCATCTGGGTTGAATGCCTTGTTTTTATTTTATTTTTGAAATTTCCCAAACCTGCGCAGATATGCTTTAGATATAAAGTGCAGAAGTGTGCAGTTTGCATTGTAAAACAGTGCGCATGCACACTGGATTACGATGATTACCTGTGAACCCCCTGAAATATTTGAAAAAATGAATTTCCTTATAATCAAATTCTGATCTCTAATTTCTAAATTTTTATTTATACTTGTTTCAACCTTTAGAATTTGTTTGTGAGCTTGTTTTCATTACCTTAGTGATATTCTTGAGAATTCAACCCTTTCACATTTTCAGGTAGGGTTTGGTTTGGTTTTTTTTTTTTGCTTCATCGAAAAAATATACACTGAATCTTGAAATATTTTTTTTTCTACCCTTTTCTTTTGAACGTACCAGATTAGTTTTTAATCTTTCTCATTTAAGCGAAATAGTTTTCTTATTTGTGAAGGAAAGTTTCTAGATTAGTGAAACTAGGACTGTCTCAAAAAAATAGGGTTTTGTGAAAAGTGCTTACGTTTGCTGAATTGAAAAGTGATTTATTCTATTTTTAGTTTGAAGTAGTCATGAAATTGCACTTGTAGATATCGTTTAATAAAAGAATTCATTACGAAATGTTTTTTTATGTTTTTCATAAATTTGAGAGTTTTTGTAGTTTTTCATCAATTTTGAAGAATTCAAAATAATTGTTTGCAAAAGAGAGTTGTGTGTTTTGATTTAAGTGAATTGAAAATTTTCATTAAAATTTCTGCACTTAAAAAAATTTCAAAGTGAATGGGAATTTAATGAAGATAATGTTTTGGGATTTTAAAATTTTTTCGTTTTGAAGATCAAAGAAACTCTTATGTTAGGTCCCTATATTACTAGTATAGTCTCTTATTGTTGTTAGTGTAACCCCCTTATTGTTATTATTGTACCCTTGTAACCCCCATTTTATTATTATTGTGCCCTTAAATTATTAATGTTAGGTCGGCTAGGATTACATTGTGGCCCACTAGGATTATATTGTGGCCCCATGGACTCCTATATATAGAAAGGAGGTTTTGTAAATTGGATCATCCAAAGATTTTCATTTATATGTAATGTATTGGAGGTTTCCCCCTCGAAGTGGCTTATTTCTAAGGCATTGATATCTCTTTTCTTCTATTTTCGGAGCTGGTTACACAACATTTGGTATCAGAGCTTTGGATTCTATGGTTTCACTGCTCCAAACAGGTCATCGTGGCATTTTCACTATAAATTTTTTTCTACGAAGTTTCAGAAGCTGAAATTTTTAGGGTGCAAAGCCGAAATCTTGAGAAAGCTTTTCTAAACATTTCAGAGCTTGGTTCGCAATATTTTTGGAGATATGATCTATGGAAGTTAGGTCTTTTTTCAGGCTCCTAAACGGGTCATCGTGGAATTTGCGCTATAACGTTTTTTCTACGAAGGTTCAGAATCTAAAATTCGTATGGTACGAAGCTAAAATCTTGAGGAAATTTGTCAAAAAAAATTAGATCTTGGTTCACAATATTTTTGGAGATATAATCTGTGGAAGGTAGTGCTTTGTTAGGCTCTTGAATTTCATCTCAAAGAGGTGATCGTGGGAAAATTTCAATAACTCTCTCTCTGGGCATCGGATTGGAGTGTCGTAGAAATTGGTCACAAGTACATGGACTTTAGTTTCTTGGCTATCATTTTTAGAGACAAAGGACGAAATAGTGATACGTATAAATTTCAAAGTCGAAGGATGAAATAGTGACACGTGGCAAGTCGTACAAGTTCACTGTACTGAACCAATCCAAAATTGGGTCATTGTGGGAGATTGGAAATAACTTTGTCTTGAAGAATCCAAATCAGATCAGACCTGTGGAATTTGAAAGAAGCTTCAGAGGGCTAATACATGGATGAATTTAAGGTATTGAAGATCCCCAATTACATAGATAATACAATTTCAATATCGAGCTCCTCAAAAGCAAGAAAAAGGTGTGTATTTTTTTTCCGAATTGCATAAGTCTTGTTTGAAGAATCAATTTGAATTGATTCCAAAGGCATATTGTAGAATAGATATCAGTATTGGGTTCTAAAATATGCCCCGTAAAAATAATTCAACACCCATTAAGCCTTTAGAAGGGTCTACTATGACTCATGAAGATGAAGAATTGCAATATGATCTATCAAAATTACAAGAGCAAGTGCAACAAATTTCACTTTCGCAAAGAGCAACAAAAAATGAAATGGAAGTTTTGAAGAAAGGCGTGGAAGAGAAGATGGATGGTTTGAAGAAAGGCATGGAAGCTGGCATGGAAGCTAAGATGGATGACATAAAAGACAACATGGAAAACAACATGAAAAACATGAAGAATGATCTAAAAGCAGACATCGAAGGTTTGACCAAGTTGATACAAGAAATGCTTCCTAATGGTGAAAAGATAGTAGAAGAACCTCATGATGAGAACAAAATAAATGTTAATCACGATTTCATAGAATCTAATGTTGGCGGGAAGAACCACCATATTCCAAAAATGGATATGAGGAAATTTGATGGGAAGGATCCTGTAACATGGATACTACAGATGGAGCAATATTTTGATCTCCATAATGTGAAACACAATAAAAGGTGCCGTATTGCAAATACATTTGTATGGTATCAATGGCTTGTCTCGTAAAAAAATTGTCACTGGGTCAATTTTTACTAAGAAATGATAAGACATTATGAGGATAAAAAGAGCAACACCTTATTTAGCCAATTAATAAATCTCAAACAAAAAGTGTTTAGTGGGGCAAACACATTGAGGACTTCCAAAAATTGAATATAAGGGTAACTAATATCTCCAAGAGGAACACAGGATTGATCTCTTCATAGCACTTTAAAGGATAACATCCAACATGAAGTTCGCGTTTTGGAACCTGATTCATTGGAGAAGGCATTCAGGTTGGAAAGAAAAATTGAATGTAAAATTATGGCGACAAGGAAGCCTACCACTCACTTCTATAAAGAAGGAAGTGTTGCTACGCCTAGATTTCCACAACCTACAAGGTTGACACCACAACAATTGGAAGAAAAAAGAGCAAAATGGCTTTGCTACAGTTGTGATAGAAAATACACTAAAGGTCATAAGTGTGCTCAGAAGAAATTATTTTACAGAGATTGTGAAGAGGAAGAAGAAAATGAACAAGAAGAGGATATAAGCACTAGGAAACAACCCCAGAAGAGGAAGAAATGAATCGAACAAGAGGGTAATGCACTGGCAGGAATTACCACTCCTCAAACTCATAAGATAGAAGGACAAATCAAGAAGAAAAAGGTAATAGTGTTGATTGATTCAGGTAGCACCCATAATTTTATTCTTTCTAAGGTAGCCAAGGAATTAAATTGTTTCCTATACCCAGCACCAGAATTTCAAGTGATGGTTGCAAATGGAGGAACTATAAATTGCTTTGGAAAATTCCATAATATCAAGCTAACCATGGGGGAATATGTATTGACTATTCCAATGCTTTCCATTCCTATGGGAGGTGCTGATGTTGTACTAGGAGTACAATGGTTACAATCTTTGGGGATGATAGCTTTTAATTTTCAAGAAATTTTCTTGAAATGTTTTTTAGAAGGAAAGGAAGTCGAATTACAGGGTATTGAAGGGAAGCTGGGAAGTACAATAAGCTCTAATGTCATGAAAAAGCTTCTAAAGAAAGAACAACAAGGCGTAATTGCACAATTATGCTCACTAGAAGTTCCGGCATCAAAATCATCTATTTCTGCAGATCTCCAACAAGTCTTGGACAATCATTCCAAGGTGTTTGAAACTCCCAAAGGACTCCCACCTATTTGTGATCATGATCATGCTATTCCTTTGATTCCAGGAAGTGTTCCTCCAAACATCCGGCCTTATAGATATCCTTACTTCCAAAAGAGCGAAATTGAACGTATGATTGCAGAAATGTTAGAGGCGGGTATAATTCAACCTAGTCAAAGTTCTTTCTCTGCTCCTGTAGTATTGGTACACAAGAAGGATGGATCATGGCGAATGTGTCCGGATTATAGGGAGCTCGATAAGCTCACCATTAAAGACAAATTTCCCATTCCTGTGATTGATGAATTATTGGATGAATTACATGGAGCAATTTATTTTACCAAGTTGGATCTTCGTTCAGGATATCATCAGATTAGAATGAAGACTGAAGATATTCCAAAAACAGCATTTCGAACTCATGAGGGTCATTATGAATTTTTGGTCATGCCTTTTGGCCTTACCAATGCACCTTCTACATTTCAGGGGTTGATGAATTCCATTTTCAAACCCTTCCTTAGAAAATTTGTGCTAGTATTTTTTGATGATATACTAATCTACAGTAGGTCTTGGAAGGATCATGTTGAACATGTTGATAGGGTACTCAAACTATTGCAGGAGAAACAATTATATGAAAAAACATCCAAATGTTTCTTTGGAGTACAAGAGGTGGAATATCTGGGTCATATTGTATCTCACTAGGGTGTTAAAGTAGACCCTAACAAAATTAAAGCCATTAAGGAATGGAAAGTCCCCACAACCATAAAGCAGTTGCGAGGATTTCTCGGGTTAACAGGGTATTATCAAAAGTTTGTTAAGAATTATGGGAGAATAGCAGCACCTCTAACAACATTATTGAAGAAAGATGCATTTTCATGGACTCCTAAAGCAACTAAGGCCTTTGAATGTCTTAAAGAGGCAATGTGCCTAGCACCGGTCTTAGCTACGCCAGACTTCACAAAAACCTTTATTGTGGAATGTGATGCCTCAGGAAATGGAATTGGTGCGGTTTTAATGCAGGAAGGAAGACCCATTGCTTTTGAAAGTCATCCAATCAAAGGAAAGTATTCACAGAAACCTATTTATGAGAAGGAAATGTTAGCAATACTGCATGCACTAAAGAAATGGCGAACTTACCTAATGGGAAGACACTTCAAGGTAAAAACTGATCATGATAGTCTTAAACACTTTTTGGGACAAAGACTATCTTCAGAAGAGCAGCAAAAATGGGTCACAAAGATGTTGGGTTATGACTTTGAAATAATCTACAAAAAAGGAAAGCTTAATGTTGTTGCAGATGCACTCTCAAGAAAGAATGAAGAGGTGGAAGCATTGCTTTGTGCCATTTCATTTATCCAACCAGATTGGATAACTGAAGCAAGAGATGAATGGAAGAAGGACAAAGATATATGGACACTCATTCAAAAGTTGCAGCAAGATCCTAGTACATCTGATACATTTAGTTGGAAAAATGATTCCTTATGGTACAAACATCGCTTATATCTTTGTAAGAATTCCCAACTAAAACAAAAGATTCTTCTGGAATTGCACACTTCTCCTTTAGGAGGACACTCAGGATTTTTAAAAACTTACCACGGGGTGAAGAAAGAATTTTTTTGGGATGGCCTTAAATCTGATATTCGAAAGTTTGTGGCGGAATGTTTGGTTTGCCAACAGAATAAAGTGGAAACAATTAAGACCCCAGGACTTCTACAACCTTTATCCATTCCAGGTCAACGTTGGGAGGAGATTTCAATGGATTTTATCACGGGTTTACCTAAGTCCGAAGGAAAGAGTGTCATCATGGTGGTAGTTGATAGACTTACCAAGTATGCACACTTTTGTGCATTATCTCATCCATTTAAAGCAAGTACGATTGCTACTACATTTATGGACAGAATTCAAAAGCTACATGGAAGCCCAAGGGTTATTGTGAGCGACAGAGATCCCATTTTTACTGGAAATTTTTGGACGGAGTTATTTTCTTGTTTAGGTACTCAATTAGCTCATAGCTCATCTTATCATCCTCAATCTGATGGTCAAACTGAGATAGTAAATAAATGTTTGGAAGGATATCTTCGTTGTTTTGTATCGGATAAACAAACACAATGGGTCAAGTGGTTACCTCTTGCTGAATGGTGGTATAACACTTCCTTCCATACTGCAGCAAAAATGACCCCATTTATGGCACTTTATGGATATCATCTACCATCCATCACATCATCTTTAAGGGAAAATTAGAAGGTTCAAGCAGTGGAAGATCACATCGAGCATCAGCAAGAAGTTCTCCAACTCTTAAAGGATAACCTGAATTTGGCGCAAAATCGAATGAAACAACAGGCAGATCAACATCCCAATGAGATAAGTTTTGATGTAGGAGATTGGGTATTTTTACGGCTACAACCATACAAAAAAATGTCCCTCAAGCAAGCAAAGAAGGATAATAAATTATCGCCAAAGTACTATGGTCCTTACAAGGTGTTGCAAAAGATTGGTACTGTTACACCATTTTTTGGTCATCTAACCTACTATCATTAGATGGACCCAAGTACACCATGTAAGACCAATTTTACCCTAGGTAAAATTGCTTTCACTATGTAAAATAACTTAATAAAACACATTTATTAGGTTGTTTGTGGTCTAAATAGGAAACCCCAAAAGGAAATATTAAACAAACCTATATTTGTTTGATTTTCCTCAAGGAATAATTAATTAAACAATAATTTAATTATTATTCCTGGTCATGTTTAACCCAAAACAAAGAAATTAATTAGATAAATATTTATTTATCTTATTATTTTCTAGGAATAATTATTTAAATCTTATTTAAATAATATTTCTTGTTAAATATGACTAAATCACCCATAAATAATTAAATAAATCATTATTTATTTGATTATCTTTCAACCACTTCCTTAAAATGATAAATAAATCATTTATTTATTTATTATTTACAAATAAAGGTATTTGACCCAAGTCAAATACTTTTTCCCTCCAACAAATATATTAAAATATTCCATAAAGGTGGATCTAGATTTGGTTAATGTTATTTTAATCCTCCCAGGTGCCATTAATACAAAAATTATTTCAAAAAATATTGTTATTGTCTTGTCTATTGGATGTATGGAGCAAAACCTTATTTTTACTGCTTAATATTTCTTTATGCATAGATCTGGATTTTTGCAGCATTTGTCTTGATCAACTAACTGCAGATCTGAAGATATTGGCAGCCATATTTGATGTTAGGGCTATAAGTTATGTGTAGATAAAGTAGTCTTTTTTCATACACTTCAACAAAAGATTCATACAAACAACTGGCGACTCCACACGGGTTTTCAATTACGACCGCTGTCATTTTTCATATTCCTGCATATCCAGCTACTTCAGACCCTAGGGTTTCTTTTCAGCTTTTTATTTTTCCTATCTTTATGTTTTTTTGGACCTATAAAACCCTAAAACATTAAAATTTCTAACTTCTGCGTGTTTCTGGACCTATTGCGCAGGTGACCGACATCAGCCGCACCTGAGACGACAACTTTTTCGGAAATCTGCCGTCAGGACACCCAGAGCTCCAGGTCGCACTTTTCAGCCCAGAAAATGTGACCTAGACTCCAGGTCACACTTTTTAGCCTAGTATCTACGACCTGCACAAAAAACAGGTCAGAACCTACGACCTGCCAGTTTTTCTGCTATTTTTCTGCAATTTTTCTGGGTTTTTCTGAAGCTTCTGTTAGGATTTTCCAGCCTCTGTCTCAGCCCGTCTAGACCTGTTTCTGATTTGTTTTTCTCATCTAAGTGGGAACATAGCCCCTTAGGGCTTCAGTACCCTCCACTTTTGGTGGAAGAGTTTTAGCTGTTTCAAGTGTCTGATTTTTCAGAGTTTCAGCCTTCCCTTTTTCAGATCTGATACCTCCTTTTCAAATCCGTTTTAATCAGCTCTTCTCCCTTTCAAATCACCTCCTAAAGTTTTGTTTGGATCTACCTTTAAGGCCTCCTCCTTGTCCCTTCTTCTTTTTTCTGATTTCCTCCTTTTTTACCGCCACCTTGCCTCTGCCTCTTGGCTGTGTTCTGCACCTCTTTTAAGAAAATTTCTCCTTTAGATCCCTGTCCCTCCTAACCTTAGATCTATTGGCCTCTTTTTAGTGTGTTTTGACTAGATTTCTTTCCCTCTTTTAGACTAGTTTTGAGAGACCCGCCTTTTTGGGTTAGAACGATGCATTTTTAGCTGTTAATTTTCTGTCATTTCAGCATTATATATTGTTCTCTGCAGCTTTATTTTTAGTTACGCAGCACACTTTTTCTTTTGCTCTCAAAAATTCTGGGTTTAAAAATTAAAATTAACGCACGCCACACACTCACCCTAAGCGAAGAAGAGCCTGGTTAACACCACCAGGAAAATACTTTAAAACATTGTAAAATCAATTGACACTGCACCTTTCTGCCCTTGTTTTGACATTGTAATCACTTGATTCTGCACCTCCCTACCTTTTTTGGTCGTTCTTCTTCCCCTTGTGCCATGTTTGTGTTGTCACCATTGCGCCCCCAAGGCGCACATCCCAGAGAATTCTTGGCCTTCACCCTTAGTTTCTGGTCGGTCGACCTACTCCTTCCCACCGTCGTCGAGTTAGTCCTCCTCCGAGTCCACAATCTGACTCCTCTTCTGATTCATTAGGTTCTCCTTTTACTTCTGGTCCTCCCCCTGTCACCTTCACTATCTCTAGTCCAGGGCCTAATGCTAGCGGTAATCCTGGCTCTAATTTCGAGACTACTAATAGCGGAACCGCCACAGGAACTACCTCGACTGCACCCTTGCTCCCTTACATGGCAGGCCTTAGCCTCCCCGATTTCAATCAGTTGATCAATGACCCTATCCGCCACGATTTTGGTTGGCCTGCTATGCCAACCAAGCTCCCCTCTGACATCCCTAAGTTCGAAGGCCTTGCTAGAGAAGATCCAACCAACCATGTTCGATCTTTCCACATGTGGTGTTCCTCCAATTCCATTACCGATGATTCCATCCGTCTTTGGTTGTTCCAATGCACGCTTACAGGCGAAGCTTCTAAATGGTATGTTGATCAGGCCATCTCTTCCCATACCACCTTTGTGACCATTGCCTAAGCCCTTTTATCTTATTTCCAGCTCCCTCTTCGATACGACACTGGTACCGAGCTTTTGACTTCTTTCCGTCAATCCACTTCAACCCGCCTTTCCACTCATGTTTAGGAACAGCGGAGAAGAAGGAGCTTATGTCGAGCTCCCACCTTTGAAGATCAGGTTTATATGGACTGGTTCCTTCACACTCTCTTACCTCCCATTGGAAAATATGTCGCCTCCCATTTCCCTCAAACCGAAGAAGCCGCCCTCCAAATAGCCTTGAAATATGACCTGATCTACGCTCAGTATGGTTATGTTTATACTGTCCTTCCTGACCTCCCTAGGCCCAGTGGCACTAACGCCCTGGGGGCATCTCATTCCACCTACGGTATCGTTGGAGCCCTTTCTCATCTGTATGCTCAACCTCCTATGGGCTATGGTCTCCCTCCAGGAGGGGCCAGCACCTCTAGCACTTTTCCCCCTCTAGGTAGCATGTATCTAGGATACGGCATGCCTCATCCTTTTTCCCAACCTCCTGCTTACCTCAATGTTGCCCAACCTAACCGTTATCCTTATCCACAGCCTGGTGCTCCAGCTCCTCCAGCATTTTCACTTCCAACTCCCTTTCCTTCTCAACCCCCGCAACAGCACCTACAGCCCCCTCCAGGGCAAGTATTTGCATAGCAAGGCACGACTAATCCCCATTCCTCTCAAAGAAGGTGGAAATGCAATCAAAATCAATCTACCCCTGCTACTCATGGACCCAATCCTCAAGGTTTTGACCCTAACACTGCTAACCAGAAACAGGGCACTCAGCCCAAGCTGGACAGGCCTATTCACACAAATAAGCCTTGTTCGTGTTGCAGTGTTTATGGTCATTACACTCACGATTGTCCCCTTCTACCATAGATGCGGAAAATGTGGGAGTCTCAAGCCGCATTGCGAGGACAACATGCCTCCCCTCATGCTCCCCCTAATGTGGCCACTACTCAACCGGCTGTGTTTACTGATCCTTTCCCCCAGCAAGGATTCGTGGCTGCCCAACCACCTGACGGACAGGTCGCCACTCAACCTTCCCCTTCTGGTTCCTCCGATTACCAGATCCTCATGATGAACTCTGATCCATCTCCAACCGTCGACCTTAACCTTCAAACTTGGTCTCGCTAGTACCCCAAGCCTCCCGCTCAGTCTGCCTCTGAGTCCCCTTCTTCAGGTTCTACAGAGCCTCTTTTGACATCCAATGGTCCCATACACATCCCTCAACCCAAAGTTGAGGTTCATACGAAGATTCCTAAGGGACCATTATGCCGAAATGTTGCTCCTGGTCGAGCTGCTCATTCGTATAGCATAGTAGATGATTTGGCGCAGTCTCCTGTTGCCATTTCCACATTGGAACTCCTCCAGTCATGCCCTTCCCAAAAGAAGGCTCTACTATTTTCCATGGGTGTTGTAGATCCTGCTGATGACCAAATGATTTCTTTTGATGCCCATCAATCAAAACATCCTCCTCTTCCTACTTCCGTAGCCTTCCAAATCCCAGTCAAAATCCGGAACACTAATGTTTCTCGATGTATAATTGATGAGGGGGCATCCACCTGTGTGATGTCCGCTTCGGTTTGGAAGCAACTCGGATCTCCTGAGTTGGCCCCTTCCACGATCACCCTTCGAGCGTGGGATGACCATGCCTCCCAGCCCATTGGCCTCTTTCACAATTTTCCTATCACTCTTGCGGGCAAGATTGTTTGCATTGACGTCGAAGTCATCGACGCCCCTCTAGATTACAACATTCTCTTGGGGCGAAGCTACACCTATGCCATGTCTGCTATCCCATCCACGGTTTTTCGTAAGATGTCTCTTTCTCACAAAGGAAAGATAGTCACCATCGACCAGTTGACATATCATGAGCCAAAGTCTTAGACCTCCCTTGAGAAGACCATCTCCTCTGTAGCCAATAAACAAACCATTGATTCCTTGACCAGTGTCTCTCTCGGCGTCTACAAAGACTCCTCTTTGCTTGGAACTTTCCCTGGTCTCCCTCCTCCTCATGTCTCTGATCCCATCTTATTAAATGTTTGCATGATGCAATCATCTCGGGCTACCCTTAAGCGGCCCTCTTTGGCTAGTCAGCAACCTCAGACTCAACCTCGCCCACCACAACCCGCTCCTAGCCATTCATCTCAGCCAGCCGGGCGTCCTCCTTTTGGCCCTCCTCCTACAGCTGGTATCCCTGAACCCCTCTATCCTCCTGTTTCAGTTCCACCAAGCCTCAACCATCTCAGAGCCGTCCCTTCTGTTCATTATCCCGCTGGTCAGACACCTTTCCTTGCTCCCCCTCCCGGAGTCTATACAGTCCCCATCATGGCCACCCTCTCTCTCCCAAACCTGACCCTGGGTATACCCGTTTGGTACCTTGACCCTCCAACCGCTACCCCACCTGGTCACCCCAAACCCTACCTTGCTTTGACACCGGTTCAACCAATCCCCCTTGCTTCCTCCATTGCCACTGTGCCCCCAGCACCTCCACAGGACCCTTCTCCTGTCATGATGGCTCCCGGGAAAAAAGGCAAAGCTCGCAAGGGGGCATCCAAAGACAAGGCCACCTCGACTGACCCGACCCCTCCTCCCCCCCCAAAGCCTTGCGCCTTGTGTGATGTCGTCGGTCACACCATCCATGCTTGTCCTGAATTGCCCCGTATTCAACCCATGGTTAAAGTCGCGTTCCCTGAGTCTACGATCCCTGAAGCCTCTGTTCCTTCCTCATCCGTAACCAAGAACCCCAAGATTATCCGCACCAACAAACCCTGTGCTCTGTGCGGTGTCCATGGCCATTACTCCCACCATTGCCCTCACCTGACGCATTACCGCGCCTCTTTAGAGGTAGTTCGAGAGTATGAGGTTGAAAAAAATCAATCCGCCTCTCCCATACTCGCGCAGTATGCTTCAGGTCAGTCTGAGGATCCACCTGCTCCCATCGACATTCCCCCCCTGATGTCTAGATGTCGAAGCCTACTACCACCATTTTCTACCTATCATCATCCATGAGTCCCTCGGGGAAAATTCCCTCAGATTCTTCCCCTGTTGTTTCGCTCGACCCCCCTTCAGCGACCACCCTGCGCTCAACATCTTTTGACCTTCTATTTATCTGTTCCTCTATCATCCCCCGTGACGACCTGTATGTTATCCTTTCTTCCTATACAGATGATATAGGTATCTTTGTCGCGTCATGTGGTTCCCCTTCCTCTCATCACCCCCTCTTTTCCCGTCAGGATGCCTTCTTGGATGCCTTCTCCACCCATGACCTCATCCTTCCCGCCCATAAACGAGATAACACCACCCGTATCTATGTTGACCTCCACAGCCCGAGTCCCAGCCATAACTCCTATAGCCCTCATATACCACCATCTAGTTCGTATATGAGTCATAGCCATCCTGCCCATCACCCTACCTCCTGCAGTTGCCACTCGATGTCTACTATACACTCACGCTGCCGTCATTTCTCCTCCTCCTCCCATTTTTTGTCTCGTAACACTATTCCGCAGGACCTCTCGTCCCCACCCTATATCGGTTATGCCGATGGTGCAAGTCATTACTCCCGGAATCTAGCCTCGGTAGGTTGGGCCATTTTCACCCCCTTGCATTCCCTTGTTCTCTCGAACGGGGTCTGCATTGGTACTGCCACCAATAATCAGGCCGAATATGATGCAGTGTGTGGTCTCTTAGTCGATGCCCTCTCTCATCGCATCCTCCATCTGCATGTTCATTTAGATTCCCTAATTCTTGTCATGCAACTAAATGGTGTCTATCGTGTTCATAATCCTATCCTCTTTAGATGATATTTATGAGTGAAACTCTTGATACGTGAATTTGAAACCATAACTTTCAACCATGTACCTCGAGAACAAAATCACTATGTAGATAGCATTGCAAACCATGTTCTAGATTGGCATTTATCACACGCATTTTATACAAGACAATAACATTCATAATCATTAAAAAAGATGCATATCCATAATATGTGTCACAAAACATGTGTTTAGAGTCCATCTACTATGATACATATGACATGCCCATAGCATGTTACAAAAAATTCAAAACTGGGGGCACCACCTGTCCCTACATACACACTAGGGGGCACCACCTATCCCACAACTAATCACTATCTGGTGGATCCCGAGCCAATGGATCTACTCCTGCAGCTTGTAGATCATGTATCCCCTGACCGGCCATCGCCATGCGCCACATGACACCTCGCCATTCCGAGGGTAGACCAATACATGGCTCTATGTACTAGTCATCTAAGTCTTGCCACCCGCGCTCTGAAACACCAATCAGCAACCTCTTGCATCTATGGTGGATGTCCTCCAGGAGGGCGGCCGCATCCTCATTATGCGCCACTCTTGATCCACTCGGGCCTACAGCTCCTGATGCTTCCGGTCGTCCCATATATCTGGCTGGTTTTACCAGAGCTATATCTGCATACCAAAAGTACATGAATCAGTACCCTATCTACTATTCAATAACTTTAACATGCCCAAAAAAGAGTAGTCACTTGTCACTTACCATCGGGTCCCCATACTCGACCAGGCGGAAGTGGTAGGTCTGGATCCCCACAATAACTCATCCCACTATAGGGACATTCGTCTATGTATAACCACATCTGATCCCAATGGGCAAAGAAATCAGGTCGAAACACCCGTCCGACCGCCCCTCCTCCTCCTCTACATAGTAGTCGCCCCCACCGGCGCATCCTGGGCTCTCTCGGGCCCCCATCTGGGAGCTGTATACGAGGTTGTAAGGTCGGGATATTCTCAAAAAAGAAGGAGCACAATAAAGTACCATACGAGCAATCGGGGTTCACTTGCCGCTTGCAAAGCGACAGCTGTCGTTTTAACGACACCAACATCATTTGGGCCCACCCATAGTAGGTCCCACTGAACACACTCTCCACAATCATCATCTGCCCCCCAGTGATGTGATGGAGCGCCTGGTTGCCCAGGATCCGCAGCACCGCTATGACCACTGCACGAGTCTCCAATCTCTCTAGATCCTCGATCGGTATCCGAGTCCCTTTGAATTGGAGACGCGGTCGACAATGTCGCTCCACAAACTCCATGATGTTACGCCCTCGCGGTAACACTGGCTGCGTATTTCCCACCATCCCAAGTGGCGGGAGACTAGTCAGGAAATACAGATCCTAGACTATCAATTTGATCCTGTGCCCCTGCCCTACAAAGACCTCATGATATGGATCCCAATAACTGACAATCCAGGCCAACAAGGGCTCCCCAGCTCTCATCAAAGGGTTCTCCAAAAACTTCAGAACCCCAAATCTGGCCAATACATGACGGACACCCTAATCTGCCTAGATCTCTAACCGTAATGTACCCAGGTCTCTCTCTCTCTCCAGTTGACCCGTATATCTGCCATATCTACACAAACACATCATCTTTGTCAGTATATAGATAGGAAACACTGTAACCAATCACAAAAACCCAAATCTCAGCCCTAAAACAGCACTGAAATCTCCTTCATCCTCCAGGTCGCACTTTTTCTCCCAATCCTGGGATAGGTCGCAGTTTTTGGCTCAAAACCTGCTTCCCAGGTCGCAGTGTTTGGCCCAAAAAATGCAACCCGGCCGTAGAATTGAAAGAGGGTCTGTTCCTAAGATTCTGGACCCTAATCTGACCTTTCAATCCATCAAAATGAAAGAGTAAGGTTAGGCCTCTTACCTGCAACTAACGGATCTCGATTCCAACGGTCGGTTTGTCCACTATGCTTGCCGCAAGATTTAGGGCCTTCCCTCCTCTCTACATTCACCACAGCAACACTAGCCAATAAGTGAATTTGGAAGGAAAACTTCCTTATTAAAAGAGAACCCTTGTTTTTTCTTTCGCCTGCTGCGACCACACCGTAGCTCCGTTTGACAAACTATTTGAACCGTTGGAAAGCTCTCACCGAGCGCTCAAATAGGTATCTATTAGGTTTTTGTGATTTGATACTTCACCAGGACACATTTTTTCCAAGATAGGTCACTTCACCTCCCCCCAAAATCGAATTTCCTCACTTACAACACTTGTACTTGGGGCACCACTTTGCCTCCATACTTGTCTTTGTTCGTGTCAATTTTCGTCATGAGATACCATCTTGTACTCATGTTTTCATGGTCCCCCATGGGACCTTTTCTGTGTGGCAGCACCATCTAGTCGCCCTTGTTTAGAGCATCCAATTTGAGTCATCATCGCATTCATGGAGTCTATCCCAAGTCCCTTTGTACCCCGCTATAGTCCTCCATCCTTCATTTCTTGGTCTCTCTCTTGTG
This sequence comes from Pinus albicaulis, assembly GCA_034641835.2. Lineage (NCBI taxonomy): Eukaryota > Viridiplantae > Streptophyta > Pinopsida > Pinales > Pinaceae > Pinus > Pinus albicaulis. Next base: position 198,702,403 of record CM076581.1, on the reverse strand, counting down.
TCACACATTATGGCCGTCAGTCCCACTATTCCCTATCCCTTATGATACTGTGTCAGTCGTTGCCATGTCATTCATGCCCTTTATGCTCTAGCAAGGGAAGTCGTCCATTCGCTACTCATTCCCCTCCATTTCATCATCATCATTGGTATTAGTCTATCCGTTGCTCTACCATTTTCTCTCATGCCTTAGTTGAGGATCTCTCATTGCCTCACCTATGGCGGACCTCCTTCTATCGACATCAGCTCCTTCATTCCAGAAGACGGGTCTAGAGGGCAGTGCACCTTGGTTCCATCTTCCACTCTTGTTTGGTGCCTCGGCTCAGGCAAAGGGATCTGTCATTTCCCTTTGACTTGATTGTTTCTCCACTCCAGCTCCTTTCAGCATGATCAATATCCGTATGCTTGATGGTTCAGTGATGCAGCAGTAGCTTTTGGTGATTCCCGGGTGTGTGTGAGATGTCTCAGCCCTCATGAGGGGGTGGCCCTGCAGGTAGCCCCCCACATGCCCGAATGACCTCTTCATTGCGGCCTTCGATGCAGCTCCATATATTTGATGATGTAGGCCTTAGCCGCTTGCAGCACCTCTTTGATTTGCATGTATCAGCCAGATTTTGTGAGCCCTTCCCCGCTTGTAGGGGCATTTGGGTTGTATTTGTATCTCATGTACTCAGATATTATTGTATAAGTCCTGGCTGTTATCCCAGGCACAACATGTATATGGGATCCCTTATTCTATTTTTATCTGGCTCATGTTTATGCCGGCTGTAATTTATGGTTTGGTCCCTTGTTTACTGGACACACTATTATTTTGTACTTTGTCCCAGCGGGCATAGGTATGCCTCCCCCGCCGCCTTTAGCACAGGTACCCTCTCATAAAAGGAGACTTGTTGCACCTGCAAGTCTGGTCTCCTCAGGGTCTAGTTCTTCAGCACATTAGTCTACCTTATATTTCTCTCTCTGACTTCCCTTTTTGATGTCTGGTGATTGATTTCTTACAACGTACTTCGGTCATACGATTTGTTACACCATTTTTTTGTCATCTAACCTACTATCATTAGATGGAACCAAGTACACCATGTAAGACCAATTTTACCCTAAGTAAAATTACTTTCACTATGTAAAATAACTTAATAAAACAAATTTATTAGGTTGTTCGTGATCTAAATAGGAAACCCCAAAAGGAAATATTAAACAAACCTATATTTGTTTGATTTTCCTCAAGGAATAATTTATTAAACAATAATTTAATTATTATTCCTGGTCATGTTTAACCCAAAACAAAGAAATTAATTAGATAAATATTTATTTATCTTATTATTTTCTAAGAATAATTATTTAAATCTTATTTAAATAATATTCCTTGTTAAATATGACTAAATCACCCATAAATAATTAAATAAATCATTATTTATTTGATTATCTTTCAATCACTTCCTTAAAATGATAAATAAATCATTTATTTATTTATTATTTACAAATAAAGGGATTTGACCCAAGTCAAATACTTTTTCCCTCCAACAAATATAATAAAATATTCCATAAAGGTGGATCTAGACTTGGTTAATGTTATTTTAATCATGCACCAAGATCTAGAATGACCCAATATTTTGTTATAAATAGGACGGTTTCTCCTACCATTCTTCACCTTTTGTTTCCTATTAGATCACTCTGGATCTATACTCTTGGTCTGACTTTGAGCCATTATCATTGTCAATTTTTTCATTATTTGCTATGTGAGCTCCCTTTGAGTTCTATCTTTGTCTGGGTTTTCTACACCAACAGGAGAGAGAAATACAAGATCTGAAGTGATGAGGACTTCCAAGAACGCATCCCATTGAGGAGAATTGGAAACACCTTCTTGTTTTCCTCCCAGGTGCCCTTAATACAAATATTCTTTCAAAGAATATTGTTCTTGTCTTGTCTATTGGATGTATGGAGCAAAACCTTATTTTTACTGCTTAATATCTCTTTATGCATAGATCTGGATTTTTGCAACATTTGTCTTGATCAACTAACTGCAGATCTGAAGATATTGGTAGCCATATTTTATGTTAGGGCTATAAGTTATGTGTAGCTAAAGTGGTATTTTTTTCGTACACTTCGACAAAAGATTCTTACTAACAGGTACTATGGCATACAAATTGGAGCTTCCTGCTTCTTCGCGAGTACATCCAATTTTCCATGTTTCATGCTTGAAGAATGTTATCGATGAAAATCTTCCAGTTCAAACAATATTAGCAGAACTTAATGAGGAAGGAAAAATCATATTGGAACCTGAAGCAGTCACGGAAACAAGAACTCAACAACTATGGAATCGATCAATTTCATAGTATCTCATCAAGTGGAAGAACTTACCCACTGAAGATTCTACATGGGAGGATGAAAATTTTATACAGAAGCACCCAGAGCTACTCAAGTTTTGAGGACAACACTTTTTTGAAGGAGAGGGGCATGTTAGGTCCCTATATTACTAGTATAGTCCCTTATTGTTGTTAGTGTAACCCCCTTATTGTTATTATTGTACCCTTGTAACCCCCATTTTATTATTATTGTGCCCTTAAATTATTAATGTTAGGTCGGATAGGATTACATTGTGGCCCAATAGGATTACATTATGGCCCCATGGACTCCTATATATATAAAGGAGGTTTTGTAAATTGGATCATCCAAGAATTGTTCATTTATGTAATGCATTGGATGTTTCCCCCTCGAAGTGGCTTATTTCTAAGGCGTTGATATCTCTTTTCTTCTATTTTTGGAGCTGGTTACAAAACATCTTACTTTCCCTAAAATAGGATTTCATTGAAATGAAAATATTACATTTTCAATGTTGAATGCATTAGAGTGTTTTGAGTCAGTCAGAATATCATCAATTTCACTTTCATATCGCTCTGAGTAAGCAACAACCAAATAACACAGCGTTAATTAAAATCAATCTATAATTTTTTTATATTTTTAGGGCTCATTCCACCAACATAGATAAGGTTATTGCTTTAGAACAGGGAAGTGAGTAAAGTTTCCAAAGTAATAAACATAGAGAAGAATATTGTGGTAGGGAGAAATCCAGTTGTTACCATTTTTCTTAGGGGAGCTCTTCTTGCGCAAGAGTTAATCACGAGGTCATATTGGACCCGGTGAAGTTATCTTACCTGCTTCATTGGTAAATATAGAAGATTTTCACATATTACAAATGGTGCCAAAAGGTGCTTGGGGTCACTTATTAGTAAACCATGGATTTATGATGTCAAGGAGATTTCAAGGGAATTGAGCTTAGTTACTCTGCCCTTGCGTGTAAGTCGGACCCTAGACTATCCCACATGTTTGATTATGATAGTTGGTAACCTTAGAGGCTATAATATTAGATTTTTCCCAAGGTGACGGTGGAGGGAAGGTCCCACTGTACCTGGAACAGAAATTGACTAGAATCACTTGGAATTTTTTAGGGTAATCTGCCCTCGAGATGGCATAGTGGATTTTCTTGCACCCGACTGTTTCATTAAGCACAATGTCAGGGCAACTGGTTCCATCTGCTCTTTTTTCGCATTGATCTCTTCAAGGTTGGATTTCATCAAAAACTAGTGATTTTACAGTGAAAAAAATTGTTTCTGTGTTGTTTGACTCCTAGATTTTATAGCAAGTGTTCATTTTTTAGTTTTTATTTTTTAAGGGATTTAGGTGTGATTTATTGAAACTTTCATGTTTTTCTAAATTAATCATAGATGAATTACTGAGACACTCATGTAGGATGCAGGAGAAACCCACTAAGTACTCACCGAGTCAATTAGAGAAAATTGAAACTGAAAAGGAAAAATCAATAGAATTCGGGAATTCAGAACAACAAAAATCATCTATTGTGTGGTACATCCTAATTTTGAAGTAAATAGACCTCACAAAATTGAAACTGGCTTAGAAAAAAATCAACCAGAATTTCTTGAAACCATTACAGTAGATTTTGTCACTGGTGAAGTCTCATATACACAATTAACAGAACCATAAATCTTTGAACCTGAGTCTGATATTTCAGAAACTGAGTCTCCTTTTGACATTATAGCCCCTACTCCTACTCCACCTTCACCTAAGTTAAAAATTATCATTACTAAGAATCTTCCTCCTAGACTCATTAACATTGAATAAATTACTGAGGACAACGAAGAAGAAACTCCCACTAGTCGAACCTTTTTCGGTGAATATACCTTTCCATTAGAATTACCTTTTTCTCCTTTTAGATCGAATCCTTGGTATCTCACACCATTTAAATTTACATATTCATCTGGTTACATTTGTACATGTCATCAAATTCCCTTTTACTCTTTACCCAGATATAATATGTCTAATATGGCTTCTAGAAGTATGTCTATCGATTCATCCATGTTTTCATCTTCTCTAGAAGACTTATTATATGGTAATCCTTCAATTCCTTCTGTGTACCAATCACTTACTAGAATTTTTTTAGGAATGTCTCCTGCTTCTCAAGCTTCTACTATGTCAACTGTTTTACCAGAATATACTGCCCAAAATTTGATTGCGGACCAATTCGTTCATATCCTTTTAGGGAGTAACCCTCAAGTTAACCTGTCAAGTGGTTACATTCCACCTGGGGGGTAGCAACCTCTTCTCGGAGGAAAACCTTTCATTGGAACATATCCTACGGTTGTAGGGAAACCTTTACCCAGTAACTATCCAAGTTATAGTCCAATACCTAAAATTGGTTTCAGTCAACCTTTTGTGTCACAAACCTTAATAGTAACTCCTTATCCAAGGATGAATACTATATGGAATCCTTCGTTTTATCAAAAAAAAATTCAACCTACCTCGCAAATACCCTTTAATCAACCTACTCATCCAACTGGATAATTGGTTTATAATCAAGTCCAACTACATTTTTAAGGAATTCACGGGGGCATCTATTCCGAGTAGTCAGCAAGCTAGTCCAAGTACTCCTCATAGTCCTATCCAACCTATTGTCCAAAAATCTATATCATAACCTAGTACTCCTGAAAAAACCCAACCCAGAAGTACCTCACTTTTATGTTCCTAATACCCCTCAAATATCAACGCAAATTGTTGCGAAAGCTGTCCCCTAGAATATAGTTTATTAAACTGGACCTATGGTCCATCCTTTGGGAAAACCTGGTGTAGCTAATTTTCAAACAACCTTTCATATTTAGCCTTTTCAGGGCCCATTTTTGCAAGTTGAACATGATCAAGGGCAGTTCTTTCAAGGCCAAACATTTTAGGCAAAATATAAATTAGGAAGAATGGGATGAAATCCACATTTCTAGAACCAATCATACCTTGGTCATAGATTCGAGATACCAACTCAACCTCAGTTTGGTATTGATAATCCTAGTTATTGTAGTAATCTACACCAGATCACTAGTCCCTTACCGATACACCACCCCCATGATTTATTGTGTATCTCTCCAAAACCAGTCAAGGGATTCCTAGGCCTTTGGGAACGTTCTTGAGACCACCTTTTCCCTGCATTGTAAAACCATTCATAAATTCCAAAGCTAAAAATCGAGAAAAATCCCATCACATAATGGCTATCTAGAAAAAGGAAAGGCAAGGATGAAAACCATTATCAAAACTCGAAAAAACCATGCCACTAATAGCAAAATAACCAAATACCAACATGCACATACCATGCATGTCAAAACTAGGTAGGAAATCATACATGCAATCTATTATCTACAAGTATTCCTACTGAAGCTAGTTGATCCTACTTTTCCTTGCTTGACCCCGTCTTTCCTTTCCTTTCCTTGTCCTTCCTTTTCTTGCTTGATCTCTCTCTCCTTTCTAAGTGTAATTCTAAAAATGAATTGAAAAAAGGCTCCCAACTAATGCTTTGAGGTATTTTTATCATTCATGCCTACAATTTCTTCAATTTTCCATTATTTTCCTTCAATTTCCTCCTCACATGAAACATGTGACCTTTCACCTTCCTTTTCTCCTAATTTTCATTATTTTCATAAATAAATGTGCCAAAATATCCTTTTTCATTTTTAATTCCTTAGCCATTTCCTTCTCCAATTTCCCCTTAGCCATAAACACATCCCGTGATGCCCACTACAATATCTTTTCCCAACATTCAACCTTGAATTAGTGTCCCTTTCCCGTGGTATTATTCTTTCCTTTATTAACTTTTATTACACAAATGTGTAACCTGAATCTATTACAAGTGTACTATCAGTTGCAGACTATTCCAAGTTGTATAGGTGGTGCATGCAGTTAGAGGATGATCCTAAATGATTTTGCAATTCCAATTGAGGAACTTCATAATTAAAAGGGGCCTAGTTCCTCAAAGAACAACACAAAGAAATAAGAGCTTGGATGACAAGAAAATAAGCTAAGTATTGGCCAGAGTCAGTTAGTGAGGTAGAGGTATAGACTATATAGTTTCAAGTTGTGCTCAAGCTTGAGAAATAATTGTATTTCATCTTTATTCTTTGATTAATGCAATACACATAGGAAGGGGTTTTGAGAAGTTTCTTTCCTCTATATAAATATATGTGTATGTGTGATAAATATTCGTGCATGTTTATGATTTTTTCTCTCAATCATGAATTAAATTCCATAATTGAGTAAACTATATTTTCATATTTCGTTTTAGTAAATTACATGAGCAGTTCTAGATCTACACATTAATTTATACATGGTATCAGAGTAGGATTCATAGTAGAGAAGATATTTCAAAGTTATTATTGCATGAGGATCGAATTTGCAAGATAAATTCTTCAGAGCTAGCAAGATGGATTTCTATGGAATAATACTCAAGTTTTCCCTTGAGGGAATATCGAATTATGTCTCTTGGAGGGACCACATGGAGGCGGTGCTAGAAGATAATGGGCTAAAAGAAATTTTTCATACTAATATCTAAAAATTGACAATAGTTGATACTAAGAATTTAGTAGAATGGAAGAAGTGTGTAGCCAAGGTGAGAAGGATAATATTTGAGGGAGTATGAGACCATATTTTCTCAAATATCCATGGGAAAGAGACTCCATATGCAATGTAGAAAGAATTGACAGATTTGTTCCAAAACATTAGTGACCACAGGAAGCTAGCAGTCAAGGACAAGCTTCGAAATATCAATATGAAGAAGAGAGACAACATCCTACAGTACCTGATTAGGTTCAAAAAATGTCATGATGAACTAGGTAGTATTGGGGTTATTGTTGTAGAAGATGATCTGGTAAGCCTAGCCCTTCTAGGCCTTCCAAAGAGCTAGCTTAACTAGAAATATTTTGTGAGTGGGAAGGAGAAACTTCCAAATTGGGAACACTTATGGTCTGATTTGGTATAGGAGGAGATAAGGAATAATACTAGAGATGAGACTTCATCCAAAGGTGAGGAAGAAAAAAATTGTGCCTTGGATGGAAATTAAAAGAAGGGGAAAGGGAATAAATCCCAATCCAAAGAAGATTCCAATCCAAAATACTTATCCAAAATCAAGTGCTTTCACTATCATGAACTCGGGCACTATGCAACGAAGTGTCCAAACAAGAAGGCAGGAAAGAAGCCCTCATGAGGAGAAGCAGATGAAGCCTTGGCTTCACAATTTTATTTAGACTTCACCCTCATTTCATGCATGGAAGGCACAATTATGGGGAGTGTGTGGTATCTCGATAGTGGTGCCTCGTTCCACATTACAGGGAACAACAAATTTTTCAGTGACTTGGAGGAGAAATATATCCATATGCACATCGATATAGGAGATGATGGAAGGTATAACATGATCGGTATTGGTACAGTAACCTTTCAGAGGGAGTTAGGCTCCCCTCTGAGGATCAAATATGTGATGTTTGTACAGGGTCTAAAGAAGAATCTGATTTTTGTTACCATGTTGGAAGACTGTGGTTACAATGTGATCTTGAAAAAAGGGAAAGAATTCCTGAGACACATTGCCATGGTACAAGTGAATCATATGAGGTTTCATGTGAAGAACCTTTATAATCTATATGTGGAAGATTGTTTTTCACTGAGCACAAAGGTATAGAAGGTCTAGAGTCGAGATGTCATAGAACTATGGCATAGAATACTTGACCATTTTCATCATGGCGCTGTGAAGATCATGCAGTAGATCACCACAGGAATCCCCATTGAAGCACTAGAGTAGAAGGATACATGGAAAGGTTGTACATTTGGGAAGTAAAAAAAACCCACTTTCCATGATCAAGACAACAAGGTGCATGAGGTAAATAAAAGGATCCACTCTGATGTCTCTGGACCCTTCTTGATAACCTCCACTGCCAAGCACAGGTACTGTGTTATATTTGTAGATTATTTCTCATGGAAGTGATATATATACTTCATGTAGAAGAAATACTAGACATTCTCCATGTTTTTTGAATTCAAAGCACTTGTTGATAAATAAACTAGGAAGAATGGGAAGGCTCTCATGAGCGATAAGGGAGGTGATTACGTGTCGAATGAGTTTAAATTTTTTTGTGCAAAGGAAGGAATTTGATGGGAGTTTACAACACCACACAACCCAAAGAAGAATGGGGTGGGTAAGAGGATGAATAGAAGTATTGTGTGATCAGCAAGGGTGATGTTGCATGACCAAGGCCTACCACTGCACTTGTGGGCTAAATCATGCAACACAACAGTTTATTTGCATAATAGGAGTCCTCATCAGATTATTTGCATGAGTACACCAGCAAAATATTTTTTAGGGAAAAAACCAGATGTGTCACATTTTAGGACCTTTGGAGCATCATTACACTATCATGTTTCCAAGGAATCGAGGAAAAATCTAGAGTCGACGTCAGAGTTGGGGATATTTGTGGGGTACACCAAAACACCTCACAACTATTATGTGTTATTTCCATCCCTAAAAATGAAAATTTATTGAATGGATGTGAATTTTGATGAGGAGAAGGAAATGAGTTGTTCTCTTGATATGGAGCTTCAATGGCAGCCTAATGAGGAGATTTTGGCTCCGAAATAACAATCTCAGGAATTTGTGGAGCAGCCACAAGCAGAGGAGTAGAGAGTGGAGACAACCGCTCAAGCAGAGATATCCAGAGAAGGAATGAAATGAACTAGAGGATATGACATATTATTGCATGATTCTAGAAATAATGTGGGAGCACCCTCTTCACAGTGCAGATAGAGGAGGTCACCAGATCGGTACATTGACTACATGGCTCTGATGACTAAGTTGGTAGAGACTGAGCCATCCTCATTCGAGGAAGAAGTAGAGAAACCTGTGTGGGTTGATTCTATGGTAGAGGAATATGATTCTACTTTCAGAAAAAATGTTTGGGAAGTGGTCCCAAGATCATCAGATAAATCATTGGTAGGTTCGAGATGGATTTACAAGGTAAATCATGCAGCAAATGGAAGAATATACAAATACAAGGCTAGATTTTTGGCCTAGGGGTTCTCTCACATTAAGAGAATTGACTATGAGGAGACATTTTCTCCAATAGCAAAGTAAATTATAGCACTGGTTCTATAGATGGGGTGGAAGATCCATTAGATGGATGTGAAGACAACATTCCTCAATGGATTTATTGACGAGGAGGTGTACATTGACAATTCATAAGGTTTTGATACCTTCGATAGACATTCTCATGTGTGCAGACTCAATCAAGCTTTGTATGGACCAAAGAAAGCACCCCGTGCTTGGTACACTAGGATCAACATCTATCTCACCGGATTGGGCTTCACCAAAATTGAAGCAGATGAAAACGTTTATCATATCATGGTAGAAGGTAAATGATTGATTATTGTGTGATATGTCGATTATTAAATTTTAACCAGTGATGAGAAGTTGATAAGAGCTTGCAAGGAGAACTTTTCAAGAGAATTTCAAATGAATTACATGGGACTCATTCATTATTTCCTTGATTTGTAAGTATGGAAAGGAGATGGGGAACTATTTCTCTCTCAAGGAAATGCAAATGAGATACTGGAGAAGTTCCACATGGAGAGAAAAAAACCCATGGAGTCTCCTTTAGTAGGGAATTGGAGGAAAGAGGATGCCACTTCAAGTGAGGAAGTGGAAGCTACCATCTATCGGCATCTTAAGGGTTCACTAATGTATTTTGTGAACACAAGACAAAATATGTGCTATGCAGTCAACCAACTTAGTAAAGATACGGTTAGGCTAGCAAAACTGCATTAGAAGGTAGCAAAGCATGTGTTGTGGTACCTCAGAGGCATGACTCAGTTTGGGCTATGGTATAGACGGACAAAGGGAGTGAAGATTCAAGGCTTCAAAGATGCATGTTGGACGAGGAGTCCATCAGACTAGAAGAGCACATCAACAGGAATTTCATTTTTGGTTATGTAGCAGTTCTTCTACAATGGGAAGCAAATATTAGTGGCACTCAGCTCCACAGAAAGAAAATAAATGAAAACCAGTCAAGCAACATGTGAGGTGATCTAGATGAGAAAGATCATTGTTGGGTTATTTGGTTAGATGATGGATCCTAATGTGATTTACTAGGATAATCAGATTTATGTCAAACTCTCTTAAATTTTTTTATTCCATGATCAATCCAAGCATATCGATATATGGTATCACCATCTACAGGATTGTGTCCAGAGGCAGATTATGTTGTTAGAATACATTCCTACAAAGTAACAAGATGCATATATTTGGACAAAATATTTTTCAAGTGGAAAATTTGAGTTCCATAGAGGCAGGATCGAGGTAACTGATAATCCTTTTCTTGCTAAGAAGGAGTGTTGAAAATGCAGCAATAAAATCTCAGTTTGACTTTGCCCTAGTCAAACAAGAGAGAATTTGAATTTCTATTAAAGCATAAACCTTGGAGGTAGTTAAATGAGGTCACATGGAACTTGTCACTTAGTTAACTCAGCTGATTTCAGTTGGAGAATATCGAGTTTAGTACAGTATGATTTATTTCTAAGTTCTAGAAATTTATTTCATTTAAATTGAGTTATTCTTAGTTAAACTAGTTCCAAGTTTTAGAGGAACTAGCCGAGAAGGTCCAGTAGTGGGGTGTCACTTCATTCATATTTAGTGATTGTTTAGTTAATGGATCAATCAACCCAAAATAATTGATGCATGGAAAGAAATTGAGTTACCCAGTTGACATATAGGTTCAAGGGAAGTGTGTTATCATTTGTAGATTATTCCAAGTTGTACAGGTGGTGCATGCAGTCATAGGATGAGCCTAAAGAATTGCACAATTCCAATTGAGGAATTCACTAATTAATAAGGGTCTAATTCCTCAAGGAACACCGAAAGGAAATAGGAGCTTGGATGACAAGAAAATTGGCTAAGTATTGTTCATATTCAATCAATCAGGTGGAGGGATAGACTATACAGTTGTAGATTGTGCTTAGGCTTGAGCAAGCATTGTATTTCATCATTATTCTTTGATTAATGCAATACATATAACAAGGCATTTTGAGCAGTTTCTTTCCCCTAGATAAATCTTTGTGTATCTGTGATAAATATTCATGTATTTTTATGATTTGTGTTCTTGGTCATGAGTTAGCTTCCGTAATTGAGCAGAGTATATTTGAGTCTTGTGTTTTAGTAAATTACATGAGAAGTTTCAGATCTACAAAATAATTTCTACAATCAAGGGGAGAATCGTTGAAGAATTGAGTCCACATTCCATTTCTCCATTTCCCCATCCAACCACTAAATTTCAGATGCAGGGGCATTAGACACTAGCCAGCAATGTAGGAGTTTTTTCCACATGTTGTGGCTAGGAGGGTTTGAAAATAGTCGAATTGTTATAGCTAGGTGTCAATACCTTAGCTGATTGTATTATTATTTTAGTTAGAGTCAGAGAAGTTGAATAGCTCAGTTAGTCTAGCTGTCAAATTCCAATTAGTTGAATTATTTTAATTAGACTGTTGATTTTCTGAACTGTCCTCTCAGAGGAACCAAAGAGTCATAGGTTTATGTATATAATTGTAAACCCTCGGATGTATGAAGGGGGGACAGGAAGAAGAGAGGAGACTCTGTAATAAACTCTGTGTATGGAGCAATTGCTTCGGGTTGAATAAAAATCAAGTCCTGTTGATTTCCAAACTACTTGTATTTATAATAGTGAAGAATGGTTTAACTGTGGGGAAATTGTGTAATGGTAATTCCATTCTCTATCCTTGAATCCCCTTAATTTACTCGAATAAGCCTTGCTAAATCCATGCTACTCGTAGGCGGGTCTGTGTAGAAGAGGTGTGGCCGTGACACTATTTGATTTGGTAGATTCCCGCTTCATAAATAAATAGAGGCGTTGTTTCCAAACTGGAACCGTAGTCTGGACGAGAGTTAAATAAACAAAAGAATAATGTAACCCCATGTTTAACTTGGTCGATCACTGTAGCAAAACTGTGATTGGTTTTGAAAAGTGGGTTGCCCATATCGCACCACCTTTGGTGAAAAGGCAGTATTTTCTGAATCGGAGCGATTCCATAGAACCGTCGACGTGTGGCACCGAACGGAGGTACAAAACCACCTTTCCTTATTCTCATCGCGCATTAAAATCAGGCACTGGAGGCCGAGCGATATCGACAAGGGTCGTCGATCTGGAGCGGGATCATCGGACGGTGGTCGAGCGATGAAGATGCATGAGATTTAACACAAGGTACGACGTGTGCTTTTGATTGGGCCATTGACATATATGTGGGGTCGGGTCGAAGGCCTATTGTAACGCCTGTTAGTTATAAGGTGTCGGGGTATTATATAGGGCGCAGAGATTAAATTAAATTACAAAGGCTCGTTATAAAGCCAATGCTAATATATAACGCGCGAAGGTATAAACATTGGTTATAAAGCTAGGAACTAAGATATAAGCCGGGAGATACCATTTGATATTCGAAGCTGTTGAATATAGTTATTTATCAATTTTCCCCAAATTTTGATAAATAAAATTTGCCAAGGAGTTGTAAGTGGACCACGTGGAGCCAAAGAACGAGGGTAAGAAGAAAGGGAGTTGACTTTTAGCTATGTGACTGCATCATTTGTGGTATCAGAGCAAGTCTGAAGTTGTTTTGCTGACATGGCAATCTGAGTTGGTAGAGGTGCTGGCAGAAGAAGACCTGTTGCCAACGCAGAGGGTCAAGGCCAGAATGGATGCCATGGAGCAAAGACAGCCTAGAGATCCTGAAAACATCAGTGAACCTGAGACAGAAGAAGCAGAAGAAAATGTTGAGATTCCTCCTGACATGAGGCTCCTTAGAACTGTTCTGGGGTCTGCAGTTATGCCCAGAAATGAAGTGTCAAGCTATGTAGGGGGAATGAATCCAGAAGAACTGGTGGAATGGATGAATGAATTGAACAAGTGCTTCGATTATGAAGAAATAAGTGAAGATAAGAAGGTCAAGTTTGCAGTAACAAAGCTGAAAGGACATGCTGCACTTTGGTGGGATGGAGTGCAGGCAGAGAGGAGGAGAGTTGGCAAGCAACCTATCAAGAGCTGGACTAGAATGATGGCTAAATTAAAAGGTAAATTCTTGCCTGGTGATTACCAGCTAAAATTATATAAACAAATGCAGAATCTAAGACAGAGGTTGCTGACAGTAAAAGTGTACACAGAGGAATTATATAGAGTAAGCATAAGGGCTGGGAAATTCCAAGATGCACCAGAGAAGACTGCCAGATATGTGAATGGTCTCAAGCTGGAGATCCAAGATGAGATTGGTCTCCTGTCTCCTAAGATAGTGGAAGAGGCCTATCAGATGGCCTTGAAAGCAGAGGAGAAACTCCTGAGGAAACAGTCTGCCAAAAAGAGAGGTACTTTCCGAGGAAAGAGAAGTCAGGGTGGTGGAGGAAATCCTGCTACACCCAGGGATAGAGATAACAGTAGCTCACCTCCGAATGCATCTACATAGGATGATGCAAGGGGCAGAAGGGGTTCTTACAGAGGAAATGGAAGAGGAGGCAGAGACAGGGGCAGAGGTAGAGAATTGAGATGTTATAGATGTCAGCAAGTGGGACATAAGCACTATGAATGTCCAGAGAATGTGGGTGCTGGTCCCAGGAATGCTGTTGTTTCCCAGACTGGAGAAGAGGCAGAGATTGAAGAAGAAATTCTGCCAGAGAGGGGAGAATCCTTGGTGGTGAATAAGGTCCTGTTGAAGCAATCCAAAGAGGTCACTGAGCCTGCACAAAGAAAGACTTTTTTTAGGAGCATATGCAAAGTCCAAGGGAAATGTTGCCAGCTAGTCATTGATAGTGGCAGCACAAAAAATCTAGTTTCCACTGAGGTAATATAAAAGTTGAAGTTAAGGACAAGGGAGCATCCAAATCCCTACAGGGTGTCCTGGCTGCATAAAGGGCACCAGCTGGTTGTGAAAGAACAGTGTGAGATAGAGCTACAAATGGGCAAATACAAAGATAAGATCCTGTGTGATGTAATGCCCATAGATGTGTGTCATATACTACTGGGTAGACCTTGGCAGTTTGACAGAGAAGAAGTGCATGATGGCAAGAAGAACACTTAAAAGTTCTTCAAGGATGGGGTACATCATACATTGATTCCCATGGAGGAAGGAGAGCCATCCAGCAGAGTGACTGATCCAAAGACCTTGTTGTTGAGCGGGAAGGAATATCTGCAGCAGATAGAAGAAGAAGAGGTAAGCTTTGCTTTAGTTTGCAAGCCTAAATTAGTTCTTACTTCTACAAAGATTTTTGATTTACCAGTAGAGATACAAGAGATGTTAGATGATTACTGTGACATTGTTGTGGATGATTTACCTGATGAGATGCCACCTGTGAGGAAGATCAGCCATCAGATAGATTTTATTCCTGGTTCAAATCTGCCAAATAAGGCAGCCTACAGAATGACTCCCAAGGAAAATGAGGAAATCAGGTGACAAGTAAAGGAGTTGGTGGATAAAGGACTGATCAGATAAAGGACTGATCAGATAAAGTCTGAGTCCATGTGCAGTACCAGCAGTTTTGAGCCCAAAGAAAGATGGAGGCTGGAGGATGTGTACTGACTCCAGATCAATTAATAATATTATGATCAGGTACAGATTCCCTTTTCCCAAAATTCACGATGTAATGGACTATTTGAGTGGTGCTAAATATTTCTCAAAGATAGATTTAAAGAGTGGATATCATCAGATTAGAATAAGAGAGGGTGATGAGTGGAAAACTGCCTTTAAAACAAATGAAGGGTTATATGAATGGATGGTAATGCCTTTTGGGTTGTCAAATGCACCTAGAACTTTTATGAGACTTATAAATGAAGTGTTGAAAGAATTCATTGGTAAATTTGTGATAGTATATCTGGATGATATATTAGTTTTCAGCAGAACTAGAGAAGAACATTTAAGGCATCTTAATCATGTTTTGAAGAAGCTGCACCAAGAGAAACTGCTGATAAATTTGAAGAAATGCTCATTCATGAAGGAAGATTTGGTGTATTTTGGGTTTTTTGTTTCTGCATAAGGATTGAAGATGGACCCGGAAAAGGTTAAGGCAATTGTGGAGTGGCCTTCACCCAGGAAAGTTTTTGAGGTAAGAAGTTTCCATGGACTTGCTAGTTTTTACAGAAAGTTTATAAGAAACTTCAGTAAGATTAATGCACCCATAATAGAAAAAATAAAGAAGAAAAAATAGCCATTTAAGTGGAATGCTGAAGAAAAAAGGAATTTTAAGTTGCTGAAGCAAAATTTAACAGAGAAGCATGTTTTGATTCTGCCTGATTTTACAAAACCATTCCAAGTAAAATGTGATGCTAGTGGAGAGGCCATTAGAGCTGTGCTGAGTCAGGATGATAGGTCTGTGGCATATTTCAGTGAGCATCTGAATGACACTAGAAGAAAGTATTCCTCTTATGAGAAGGAATTCTATGCAATTGTTCAGGCACTGAGAAGTGGAGACATTATTTGATGTCCAGGGAATTTGTGTTATATTCTGACAATCATGCTTTGCAGTATAGTGTACAACAGCCCAAGTTGAAACATAAGCATGCTAAATGGGTTGAGTATCTCCAAAGTTTTAATTTTTTTTTGAAACATATAAGTGGCCAAGCCAATAAAGTAGCTGATGCTTTGAGTAGGAGGCACATGCTTGTTCAGGAAGCTAATTTTGAAGTTGTAGGGTTTGATTTTCTGAAGGAATGGCATAAAACAAATCCAGATTTTAAAGAAGCATTTGAGGCATGTAGTAACCCTGTTTTAATAGATAGAAGCCAGTGGCTGGATTACTTCTTGCAGGAGGACTTGCTATTCATAAGAAGCCAACTGTGTGTACCAAAATGTTACATGAGGGAGAATTTGATCAAAGAGAAGCATAGTGGTGGACTTGCTGGACACTTTGGTACTGATAAGACTTATGAGCAGCTGAGTCACTTTTATCTCTGGCCCAAGATGAGAGCATAAGTGGACAAGTTTGTGAAGAATTGCAAGATTTGTCAATATGCCAAAGGAAGGAGCCAGAATGCAGGATTGTACACTCTCTTACCTATTCCAGACAGGCCTTGGGACATGGTGAGTATGGAAGAAACTTGGTACCAACCTAAGTTTCAGCTCAGCTTATCATCCTCAGACTAATGGACAAACTGAGGTAGTGAATAGGAGTCTGGGAAATTTGTTGAGATGTCTTGTAGGAGAGCATCCCAGGCAGTGGGATCATATTTTTCCCCAGGCAGAATATGCATACAATGATTCACCAAACAGAAGCATAGGGCAGATTCCATTTCATATTGTTTATGGAATGCATCCCAGAGGAATATCAAAGTTGAGGAATCTGGGAAGAGCAGAGCTAAGGAGTGCAGATGGTGAGGAATTTGCTTCAGAGATCCAGGCCATACATGAACAAGTGAAACAACAACTGCAAGGCAACAGCATCAAATATAAAAATTGAGCAGACTTAACCAGAAAAGAAGTTCATTTTGAAGTAGGAGATCATGTTTTGGCACACTTAAGAAAGGAGAGATTCCCAAAGAAGCAGTACAACAAATTGAAGTTCAAGAAGATTGGGCCATGCAAGATACTTAGCAAGTTTTCTGCAAATGATTATGAGATTGAATTACCTTCTGATGTTGGAATATCTCCTATTTTTAATGTTGCAGATTTGTACAAGTATGAAGATGATGGTGTAGAAGAAAGAGCAGCAGACAAGGAACAGATTGATTGGAGAGAGCAGCTACCACCAGCACAGCCATTGCAACCAGAGAAGATATTGGACAAAAGGGTGTTCAGAAGGACCAGAGGATGAGAGTACTTTCAGTACTTGATCAAATGGAAGGATAAACAAGATGAAGATGCCACCTGGATGACTGAAGAAATGTTGCAGAAGATAGGCAGATCAGTGGAAGAGCTCATGGACAGGAGCCCATGAAGAAATTTTCCCTCGGGAGTCTGATGCGGGGGCATTAGACACTAGCCAACAATGTAGGAGTTTTGTCCACATGTTGTGGCTAGGAGGGTTTGAAAATAGTCGAATTGTTACAGCTAGGTGTCAATACCTTAGCTGATTGTATTATTATTTCAGTTAGAGTCGTAGAAGTTGAATAGCTCATTTAGTCTAACTGTCATATTCCAGTTAGTTGAATTGTTTTAATTAGACTGTTGATTTTCTGAATGGTCCTCTCGAAGGAACCGAAGAGTCATATGTTTATGTATATAATTGTAAACCCTCGGATGTATGAAGGGGGGACAGGAAGAAGAGAGGAGACTCTGTAATAAACTCTTTGTATGGAGCAATTGCTTCGGGTTGAATAAAAATCAAGTCCTGTTGATTTCCAAACTGCCTGTATTTATAATAGTGAAGAATGGTTTAACTGTGGGGAAATTGTGTAATGGTAATTCCGTTCTCTGTCCTTGAATCCCCTTAATTTACCCGAATAAACCTTGCTAAATCCATGCTACCCGCAGGCGGCTCTGTGTAGAAGAGGTGTGGTCGTGACACTGTTTGATTTGGTAGATTCCTGCTTCATAAAGAAATAGAGGCATTGTTTCTGAACTGGAACTATAGTCTAGATGCGAGTTAAATAAACAAAATAATAACGTAACCCCGCGTTTACCCTGGTCGATCACTGTAGCAAAACCGCGAGTGGTTTTGAAAAGTGGGTTGCCCATATCGCACCAGCTTTGGTGAAAAGGCGGTATTTTTTGAATCGGAGCGATTCCATAGAACCGTCGATGCATGGCACTGAATGGAGGTACAAAACCACCTTTCCTTATTCTCATCACGTGTTAAAATCTGGCGCTGGGGGCCGAGCGATATCGACAAGGGCCATCGATCTGGAGCGGGATCATCGGACGGTGGTCGAGCGACGAAGATGCATGAGATTTAACACAAGGTACGATGCGCACTTTTGATTGGGCCATTGACATATATGTGGGGTCGGGCCAAAGGCCTATTGTAACGCCTGTTAGTTATAAGGTGTCGGGGTATTATATAAGGCGCAGAGATTAAATTAAATTACAAAGGTTCGTTATAAATCCAATGCTAATATATAATGCACGAAGGTATAAACTTTGGTTATAAAGCTAGGAACTAAGATATAAGCCGGGAGATACCATTTGATATTCAAAGTTGTTGAATATATTTATTTATCAATTTTCCCCAAATTTTGATAAATAAAATTTGCCAAGGAGTTGTAAGTGGACCACGTGGAGCCAAAGAACGAGGGTAAGAAGAAAGGGAGCTGACTTTCAGCTGTGTGACTACGTCAATTTCCATCGTCATTCATCCATCTCCCTAGATCTCTCCATCACTTAGCAAGCAACTTCAACCAAATTTCCTCAATCCTAAAATGTTATAGGACTATACAGAACTGCTACAGGATTATCCTGAACTACTACATGATTAACCAGAAATGTTATAGGACTGAAATCTCCTCATAAAAAGGGGTCAAAGTCATTTTTTTTCCTTATGAAGTATTAGGATAGGTCCACCTAACTTCCTTCATCTATCATTCACTCCATCAAGATAATTCCATCCTCAAGGTTCCACCTCTGACCATTAAAAAAAACACATAACAATGGACTATTCCTTCACTTTTTTAAAAAAATTTCATCGTTTTGCGATGATTTTTTTCTTGTACCTAGACTCACTATGATGTATCCAAGTCCCTGAATGGAGTATGATATTTTTAGAAGTAATTGAGTGATTCTTACAGGAAGGAGATCAACCCTATAGAAACCTACAAATATCTAGAAAAACATAGACAAAGGATTGTCGTAGCTTCGAAATAAAAATTTGGCCACACTGAAGCATCAAGAGACCATCCATAAGGCTTGGAGAAGTCACCCCATCAATGAAGAATTGTTTCAAGATCACCAATCCACGCTAGCAGCAGCAGATAAAACATTGGAAAAGGCCTGAATGGAAGAAATATTACACCATTCAAATACATCATCTTGTTGTTTGTTTAAACACTACCTATGCATAAGTAAGAAAATGGAATATAACACGTTCAAAGATAAGTTGATCGATAATTAAGTTCAACAATAGCATGTATGCATCTCCAGCAACTCAACATCACAGTTAGGCTTAGGCATGACACCCCTCACTCCTTCCCTATGCTCATAATGGAAAAAATGTGTTTAATGAACGAGAATAGAGTTTTTATGAGCTTGAGATGGCTAGTAAAATTGGCCACCTTCAATTATTAAACTGCAGTCTACTCATCCACCCATGCAACATGGAATGTTCAAAGTAGGGGGAGTGATAGTTATGAGGAGTAGGGAAAATGGCTAAAAGAGGAAATAAGTGTAGAGGATAGGTCAATAAGCACTCCGAGATCATTACCCAAAAAGGGAATAAAAGGAGAAGACTCGATTCCATTTTCACCTATGCTCATTCCCAAAAAACGGTCAGAGAGGCCCATCAAGATTTTGAAGGATGAGTTGGATGCTACCAAAGGCTACCTAGGGTGAAACGAATGAGCTACAGAGTTGGTTTGCAAGAGCTACAAGACTAGACACCATGGTTACATGAATACCTGAATTGTAATATGAACACATAGGAGGTGACATAGGGTTGAATTAAGAGGGGAAAAGGAGCCCAAATCACCAAGAATTTTCTTCAAAACCCCATGAAAATAAATATTTTCTCCTGATAAGGGTAAGTGGCCTCCTCCCTCCTCATTCTTCTTGCTACATGCATCTTGTAGCAAACCCTTGTAAAATTAAATTCCTTTGAAAATTTATCTTCTCACATAAGAAAGGAAAGGAAAGAGCACAATAATTTTTCACTAATGTAAAGGGTAACATCCTTATCCTTATTTGACCAAAAAAAATCATCCACCCTATCTCTACCTTTAAACCCTAGACTACTCTGAGGAAAACCTTGATAGTTTTTCTTTATATAATTTAAGGAAGGAGTAGTAGGAGCCATAGGGGGAGGTTTCAATTCAACATTGCTCACATACACCAAAATAATCCATCATCATCCTCCTCTTAGGGACATTTTTTTGAGACACCAGTGGATGGGGTTATTTGAATAATCGAAGGGGTATGATAATTAGGTAACCCATGAGTTTTCCATGGACCTCAACTCTTAGTGAGAAGATAGTGCTACCACTATTTTAATGGGACTTTACATCAATATGAATGAAAATATCATCATCTTGGTAACAACCATACCCATATAAGTTCGACAGGGAAAAGAGGATAGGATAATAAATGTCACGGCCAAGAAAAAATTCTTCCTCCATGAAGAAGATCATGTTGAAGACAAGAATGGGGTGATAAGAGAGAGCCTCGCTTACCCATGGTATAAAGTAGCCTATATCATCCTCAAGTACATATATTGTGAAGGGTGGTTGAGTATTGTGTATGCCTATCAATTTAGGCTTATCTTTGAGATAAGGTTCTAGAAATAATTACCAATTCCAAGTAGGCTCCACATTTTCTCTTTCAATCCATCATTGAAATGAACTATAGAGTGAGGGACAAGAATAAATAACACATATCCCATCATCACCTCATCAATATAATTTTCATGAATGCCTTAATCCATCTTATAAGTCTTGTTTTGTGGGATGACTTAGTGGGAATGGATAGGGAGGCCTTCATTAAGACACAATACTTTACCTCAAAACAATAAGAAGAGACACCAAAATATAGTGTTGGAGGAAGGAAGGAAGGAGAAGAGGAAGAATAAGAGAAACAGGGAGGAGAAAAATAGAGGAAGGAGAAGGAGGAGAAAAAAAACATAAGAAACCCCTGAGGAGCCCTCTAGATCTCAGAAGATAGGAAAACATGGGAAATTACAAATAAGCCTCTCACTAGGGGACAAAGAACAAGTGGTGGTTTCTACCTTGGAAACACTTAGCACATATTTCAAGCCCAAGAGAAGTAATCACAAGTAGTTCCCCTTGTACTGTAAGAGGAGAAATAGCACCAAGATCAAGAGAGGGAAACCTCAACCTCCATTAACATTGCCAATAAAAATTAATGAGTCGGCCATCGAGCAAGGAAAATTGGGACCTAGTGAAGGGAAAATTGAGGAGGTCACCACCCCTAAATCGAAGGGTAATAAATCCTTACCACCCAAGGGAAGGCCCACCACTGGAGCAGTCACATCTAAGAATATCAAAGAAAAAGTCACCCTGCTACAGGAGAAATTAGAGGAGCTACATGAGAAAACAAAGGAGCTACAAGAAAACATAGGGTTGCTACAGGAAGGAACAACTCTACTATAGGATCAATAGGGAATGCTACAGGAAAGGAAAGACACATAAAAAAGGGAAGAAGAAGGTATTAAAGATATCCAAGAAGCTGAACCATAACCTGACCTTAGTTTCTAGTAAACTTTTTTTTAGGGAGAGAGAATTATAACCGAGAAATTTGTAGTCACCCTCCTATTTGAATTGGAAAGAGAGAGAGGAATAACTCACAGATGAATGAAGATTGAAAAAACAAAGAAGGTATAGGATGTGGGTCTTATGGAGGAGAAATTGGAATAAATGGGAAGAGAAATGGTTGAACTAATATTAGGAGAGTCAACAATGAGATAACAATTGTAATCATAGAACAAGAGGTTAAGGGAGAAAGCGGAAACCATCCAAGTCCTATGTCATCTTCCTCAAGGAGAAGTGGTTGTAATTCAAGATAATAACATAGACACAACATAGTTCTCTACCATTCCAATATTACAGGAAGTTCATTTATTTTTGTTAGAAGGTAAGTACCAAGGAAAAATCGAAAATGGTTTAGTTATATATCCATAACATGATCCTCACAGACATGAACTTTTGGGACCACAACTCAATATTGGGGGAAATGCATCAAATGGAACTATCCTATTGGTTGAACCATGAAGAAACAAGGGTTGAGGAAGTGAAGAGGGTAATGACCAAAGAAGAAACTGAGCCCTTATACATCAAAGCATATTTATTGATCCCCAATGTTTTTTTCATTAATGACAGCATCATCTCCATTGATCCCTAATTGCACCCTCGGTACATGGAAACAAAAGAAAAACTATCCTCCACTTGGAGGAAACCTTTAAGATGTTGGAAATTAAATCTTGTACACTTTCCAAAGGATATGTAAACATTTTCCTCACATTTTGTAAATTACAGAGTATCACTCTCCTAAAAGACTAAGGAATTCCCTGGAGAGAGCCCCACTTTATAACACGATCATTAAAAGGTTGAATATCAATTGGATAGGGCTCAAAATCAATCCTCCCTTAATTTTGGGCTACATGAGAGAAGAGACCAGGAAGAAATGAAAAAGGAGTGGGAAGACATAGAAGCAGATGTAGGGTTCTATCCACAATAAGGCACACCATCTGAGATGCCTTGGGATTTCAGAGAGGCCAGAAAGTCCATGAATGAACTTCACATCAGTGAGTGAGTTTCTCGGAAAGTGACCAACACCTTCAAGAAGGGGGTGATGATGGGTCCCATCAATAAGTATTTTTTGAGGCCCATTGTGTTATCATCCAACCCTTAAACTCTTTTTTTCTCACACTAATTTACATTTTTTTTCCATAATGTGCTTATTAGGGAGATTAAAGGGTGCATGTTTTAGGGTCAAGCCCTAACCCTTTTATTTATGTAATAAGCTGAAGGGGCCTAGTCTGAGTCATAGTTAGTTATTTGAATAAATAAATACCGTAAGTGGTTATTCACATTAATAATAATTGTAAGTGGTTGACCTGCATTATAGAAAAGGGACAAAAATTAGTTATAAACATGAAATAGTTAATAAATAAAATGGTTAACCCATGTTGTGTAAGGGACCACTAGAATTTAGGGTTTTGGATTTGATTAAGCTATAAATAATATTATATAGAAGGGAAGAATCATCATGTAGTATTGTAATTGAGCTCTACTCTGTTGGAGGTTTCCCCCTCGAAGTGAGGGTCATTTATAAGGCATGCAAAGAGGACCTAGAGATCAAATTTTCTGACGAAGCAGTGCTCCAAAGAAAATCATATCTAAGTGATTCTTGATTGCAATGAAGGGTAGTAATTTTGGTTGGAGATTTTCCTGAGCTGGAGAATACACAAAAGAGAAGGCAGAGAGAATATTAGCAGAGGCTGCGTAGTAGCTATGCAGAGCCATCGCATTCCCACGTAGAGGAAACACTACAACCTCAAGGTAATTCGAGATTCAACTGAGGGTCAGCCAGATCCAGTGTCGAAGAGCTGGGGTGTGAGATTGTAAGAGGCCAGAAGGATAGATCCAACCAACAGAAGACTAGTGACACACAATCCATGTAGTCCCCATGCAGAGTGACACAGAGGTTGTGCAACTCAGTGGAGAGCTTGCAGATCTAGGGTTGTTGATTAGTTGGACTTCTAGATCAGTGTGAAATTTCTCTCACAAAATTTTTGTTAGTCATATTCTCTACATGAATTTCTAGAAAGTCATCCTAGATTTGTATTCATAAATTTACTGCATAATATATAAACCCTCATATTTGTTACACCAGTTTTCTCGCACTAGGTTTTTCTAGGGATGTTTGTCCAAAAACAATGGTGTCTTGTGGTTGCATTACTCTTTCTTGATCAGTTTCCTTTTCACAAATGTATTTTAATGAGTGAAGGATGATTAATTAACTGCTTCAGTATTTGCAGAAGTAATTTTTTAATAACTTGTTAAATATGAATTTACAACTAGAAGAAGTTTTTCAGTTGTAGCAGTAGGGATTCATAGATATGGGATCTTGGAATTGTCACAAGGTATCAGAGCTTGCATTGTGAAACAGGAAAAGAAGATCCAGCGCATGACAGAGGCCGAAAAGATGAAGAAAGTAGCAGTTCTAATCCCCATAGGGATTGCACAATCCAGGCCTGGACGGCTGAAGTTTCAGGGTAGATCTCTCTTTGAGTGAGTCGACAGAGAGGTAAGATCTCCATATCATAATTTTTTTGAGCCAGAGGGAGCACCATAGAGCCTCAGCGTAGAGATAGTGGGACGCATTTTTGTGGTAATAGTTTTGATTTTTCCGGGCATAAAGTATCGGAAGAAGAAGAAGAAGCACAGTGAGGGAATTTTATCTCTAGGGAGATTCCTAGTCATGGAATTCCAATTCTTCAATATCTAAGCAGCAGATCTAGGAAACAGATATATGAGATATAGAAGGAGTGCGTAAGCCTGTCTAGTGTTGTGCAAAGGGGGGAGAAGAGGAGCAGATTTGATAGATTTGATGGCCATGGAAACTCACGGGCTTAGATATCAGGACCAGTTGGAGGGAGCCTCCAACTATGTGATCTGTGGGGAAAAGATTACTTCTCTTCTAAATGAATATGATCTCAATATCTTCGTGGTGAACATGATCATTGTCCCTGCACTTCCAGATCCATTGAAGCATTACAAGGCTAATATGGTGAAGGAAAAAAGGTTAATACTTAATGAAGTCAAGGATCACATTGTGTCCCATATAGCTGGAAAAGATACTACGAGGAAGATGTAGGAAGCCTTGGCCACTCTGTATGAGGGATCTTCCGAGCAGCAGAAGATGTACCCTGAGGAGAAACTGAGGATGGTGCAAACGTGAAAAGGGGAACTCATTGATTTGCTCCTGCCAAGACTTTAGGATATTCATGAACAAATTGTACTAGTAGGGTTTACCCCTTATCCTACAATGATGCTGAAACTGAATTGAATGTATTCACTGATGATTGGAAATTATTTTTCCAGAGCATCCTGGGCAAAGAAACCTTGCCAGGCTAGGTGGACATGTGGGCTACTCTTCAGCAAGACGATATAAGGATAGACTTGTTCAAGTGCAAACTTGATGGAAGTAATGGTAGTGGATTGAAGGTGAAGGACGAGGAGGAAGATGCCTCCCTTGCATCTAAGGGAAACAGGAGCAACAGAGATGTAAGAAATGTGTCTCAAAGATCAAATGCTTCAATTGTCGTGAACTTGATCACTATGCTTTCCAGTGTCCTTTGAAGCATAAGGACATGGAAAAGAAGCATCATCTAAAGGATGCAACCATGAATATCGATGAGGATCAGTACACTATGAGTGATCAAGATTATCCAACATGGAGATGGGGTGAAATTGATATGTAGTTCAGCAGAACTGTAGTTAGGAAGGATACAAGAGGAGTCAACCTCTCAAATCACAACCTTACTACGGGTGCCAATATTCAATAGTAACAGGTTGGAGGAATTTTTCAGTTGGTGCAAATGAGTGTAGAGATGATAGTTGCAGTGGACAACAATGCCAAATTCAATACAACATAGAGCAGTGCAACGCAGTGGAGAGTAGCATCAAAACAATGCAGAGCAGTGACAGTGCAGTGTAGAGCAGCAACAATGCGGTGGATAGCAGCAGCAACGCAGTGCATTAGAGGGAAAAAAAATTAGCTATCAATAGTAAGTGTTTTTAGCACCGAGTTCATCTTGAACACTTGTTCATATTTTTAGACATTTTTTCAGTTGCTTCTCTCAACAAATGAGGTGTAGTGTAGTGTTAGTAGTGACAGTGATAGCAACAAATGTAACATTTGAGAAAGAGTTGCAGTTGGATGTAGTGTTGATCATGGGAGTGTCAGCAACAATACAGTGCAGTATTAGCACAGTGATTTATGGGCAACATGTCCAACATCATCAGTGCAGACAGAGATGCTTCAGAGTCAGATCAATGTGCAACAGGGCATATCTATTAGAGCACATTCCTTGCTAAAAGGGAGTGTTGATGTTTGGTAGCATCAGATGTGATCTAAGCCCCAAAATTTGTGGAGAGGATTAGACACATGCATTACAGATAACCCATAAATTGTTTTGGGAAATTCCTTCTAGAATCCGTTTTATAAGAAAATTTAATTATTTTTAATGAGGACCGTAAGTCTAACTTAGGAAATTAAAATAATTAATTTGTATTAATGTAAATTGTGGATGAAACTTCCATAAAAAGAAAATAAATTCTAATTTAATCTTAGTCACTAATTAGAGATCTAATCTTAGGAATTGATTTTTCAACGAGAAGACTATAAAGGAAGGCTTGAGCTTCAATTGAGAGACAGACCGAGAGGATCTAGAGATTGAATTTTTCTTATGGTGCAGTGCTCAAAAGAAAATAAGATCTAAGTGATTCGTGAATGTAGTGAGGGGAAATAATTTCGGTTGGATATTTTCCTGAGCTGAATAATACACATCAAGTAAGGCAGAGAGCAGATCAGCAAAGGAAGTGTAGTAGCTCTGCAAAGCTAGCACAATCCCATGCAGAGGCAGCATTACAACCTCAAGGGAATTCGAGATTCAGCTGAGGGTCATGGAGATCTCATGGCGGAGAGTCGGGGTGTGAAACTGGAAGAGTCTAGAAGGGAAGATCCATCCAGTAGAAGACTAGTGATGCAGAAGCCATGCAGTCCCCATGCAGAGTGATGCAAAGACTCTGCAATGACTGCACAAAGGCTGCACAACTAAGCGGAGGGCTTGTAGATCCAGGGTTGTTGGTCAGTTTGGATTTTAGATTAGTGTGATATTTCTCTCACAAATTTTTTGTCAGTGATATTCTTTGCAGGGATTCCCAGAAATGCATCCCAGATTTGTATTCAGGAATTTACTGCATAATATATAAACCCTCAGATCTACTGCGATGGTTTTCCTCCATTGGGTTTTTCCATGGACGTTTGTCCAAAAACAATGGTTTCATGTGTTTTCATTATTCTTTCTTACTCAGTTTCCTTTTCAAAAGTGTATTTTAATGAGTGAAGGTTGCTTCAGTAACTTCTTCAGTATTTCTAGAAGAAATCTATTAATAACTTGTTAAATATGAATTTATGAGTAGGAGAATTAGTTTAGTTGTAGCAGTAGGGATTCTTAGATCTAGGATCATGGAATTTTCACACAAAACACATTGATAATGGAGGTCATCCAGTGTGGGTTACTTTTCCGGACCCAGTGTCAAGAAAGTGGAGGCCGCTTCATTTAATGTTTCAATTGATGATGAAGTACTTGGTATATACTTTGTCATTAAAAGGAAAAATACCCTCAATGTGAGTGGTATATCTCTCCATGAAACATTATCCCTACAGGAAATCTCACTCAAATGGGTTCTCCTTCAACATGACAAACTAATAAATATCACATGATGTGGAAAACAAGTATCCCTCAACATAACGGTAATCAAGGAACTCAAAAATAAAAACATCATCTCAACAAATCAAAAGAAAGACATTGCATAACTACATAATATACCTCCACTTTCAGGAATGGCCTAAAAATGCAAAGATTTAGTGATGAAATGGACTGCACCACTAAATTCATGTCGCGAAATCATGCAAAATCGACTATACATTTGTCAAATTTTATCACTATCACCTCTGACCCTCTAAGGGAATATTCAAGGAATATCGTTGATTTCCCTGCTCAAGGCTCCAACCCTTGGACCTACTCAAGGTTCTGCCTGACTCATGATTTGACACCTCCAAATTCTACCTATTCCCTCCATTTCGTTGCCTCGGTCGACCAGAATGAGAGGTTCATATAGTGTGTTAGTGGCAGAGTTTACCAAGCGAACCATTTGATTTGTTGGCGAAAGGTTGTGCATAGTGGTGGGGAGGTCAGGGGCTTCAACCCCACTGACCCCCCACCTTGGCCCATATTTGTTTTATTGTTTAAAACAAAATTAATTATAATATATATTATCATTTTGTTAACCATTGGAACCGTCATATGACATATATGTCATGTGAGCACTATAATATTTTATGTGGAGGCACCCATTTGGCAGGCCGATCGGACCGATCGGGCGGGTTAAAGTCGTCATTTGTTTGAAGGTGTGGACTGGGTCCACCGATGGGCGGCCCACCCAACAACAACACATGTTATATATAATACAAGTATGTTCATGAATAGTGACTAAGGGTGGTGGGGTTTGAACACCTTCCACCCCGACTATTTATATACACATATTATGATATCCTCCAGCAGGGGTGGCAACCCGCCACCGCTATTTTGTAATTTTTTTATTTTTAGAATAAAAAACAAGTAATTTTTAACTTGGTCGAAAATAAGGGTCACTCAGCAAATTAACCATTTGAAAAATTCATCGATTTCCGGTGGTCATATTCCGTGCATCGGGTTCCTATCATTTTGTTGCCTCTTTAAGCCTGTCACTTGGCCAAGTTTGACCAAAAATTTGACCAGATATAACTTGACCATATGAACTTGGATTTGAGTGTTGTTCACATCATTGGAATCAAGGCGACAAGCATTACGATCCAGTCTTGGTTTCACTTCTATTTGAGGACTTTTCTTTTTGAGCTATTTTAAGCCCTCTTTGACTTTTGAGCATCTGTAGAGCCACTTGGATCAAATAGTAAACGCTTCTTTGTACTCACATGCATTTTCTATTCAGAGAAAGAGAGTAGATCAACCTCACCTTCTAGCTATATTTTTCTCTTAGAAGGGTTTCCGAGATCATAACTTGTGTCAAATGTGGGTGTGAGATTTTATTTCATTGTTCTTTATTTTCTACATAATTTTAAATTGCATTCATATGCAATTAACAATAATCTACAAGTCTATAGCTCTAAAGACGAAATAAAATTGTAATAATGTAGATTTTAGATTTTTAGGTATAATTTTATTATATTTTTTGTGATGAACTGTCGATTCGAATATCCACATTAGTTTATAGATCATTATCCCTTGACCAAATTCCTTTTTGTAAGTACTTATTACAAGAAAATCCCCCATAATAGTGATATTTTTCACACACATTGCCTTAACGAGGAGCAATCTTTGCAATAAATCATATCTTTTTTTGGTCATTCTTCATATGCCTCAATCTCCATGGATATATTGTTACCAAATTTCCATCAGAGCTATACATAACACTTCCCCCTCCTACCACACTTGCTATACATCTATAAATTTTAAAATTAAATTATTTTATAAGTAAATTTAATATAATAATAGTAATAATAATTTCAATATTAATAAATATTTTTATAAATTTTTAATATTTAAATTTAATTTTTCAATATAAATTTGTAGACTATAATTTGTAATTTGATAACAATTTTGAAATTAAATAATAATAATAATTATTATTATTATAGTTATAATTATAATTATTATAAATTTAATATAATATTATTATTATTATAAAAATAACAAAATTATAAATGTTTAATATAATATTAATATTGAAAAAATTAGTGGATAAGTTGCAGGAAAACCCTAGGTCACAACGAACGAAGGTAGCAATTTGTAACAGGACACCATGGAAGGAGGCATAGCCTCTAGGTTGGTAGGGTCTGGAATAATGGTAGGGAGCTCAACAGGGGAGGGGGGCCCCTTAATGGAGTTTCAGGGGACATAGCATTTGGCAGCAAGAAAAAAGGGCACAAGTCTGGAAGGGTCTAAGAAAGAGCAGAACCCTGAACATGGGAAGGAGGGAGGGAAAGAAAGGAGGCACGTCATCCTAGCCAATGCCTACTGAAATGGTTTGAAATCCCCCAGGTCCAAGCCAAATCAAAAGGGATGGGGCCTCATATCCAATATATGAAGGAACAGTCCCTAATAGGAAAATTTGTGGGCATATGGCCACCAGAAAAAACCCTAATATGGTTGATCAATACAACCTGGAAACTAAAGGTGTACTACAACTTGTAGTTAGGGGCGAAAGGCTTCTTCACAGTAATATTCCTCAACTTGGAAGACAAGAACAAGGTATTTGATGGAGGGTCGTATTTCTAAAACTCAGGAGGATTGTATCTAACCCCATGGAAGGAAAGATTCAATCTAGACAAAGTGGATCAATCGGTGGCCTCAACCTAGATGAGGCTCTACTCCCTTCTGATGGAATTTTAGCACCCTCAGATATTGGAAGACATAGGCAGAGCCTTAGGATCATTCATCAAGGTGGCAGAGAAAACTAAGAAAATGAGGTATGTCTTCTACGCTCGAATCTGTGTACATCTGGACATTTCAAAGAAGTTATCGGAAGGAGTGAACCTGACTTGGTAGGGAGAGGACTGGTTCTAAGAAACAGATTACGAACATATACCTTTTAGGTGTAGACGGTGCCATGAACATGGTCACTTGTTCCAAGAATGCCCTTTGAACCCCCCGCCTATCACAACAAAGAATATCGATGGGGAGAAGGATGTAAAAGGGTTCGATAAGGTTTTTAGTTGAAAGAGATAGCCAAAGAGAAACCTAAGGCTAGAATTTCACAAGAAGCCACAGACCCAGAAAAAATTTGAGGTGCTGAAAAAGGTCAGTGAGGAAGGAACAAGTCAGGAGAGGAGCTGCCCCACACCCAATAAGGAACAGAGGAAGGAAGGAAAAACGGTGAAGATAACTCCAAAAGAAACAAGAGAGGAGGTCACCCATGGGGAAAATGGAAAAGGGGAGGAGACAGAGGATATGGACATAGGGGAGCTAAACCTGGACGGGATCGAGCAGGCATGTGCAGACCCAAAATCGGGATATATCACTTTCCAATAAGTGGCACTATTAAGAGAAGCCATCATCAAATACAAGAGCTCAAAAACATTATGTGTGGTCTCAAGATCCTTATAGGTCCTAGACGGAAAAATAAAAGGGAGAAGAAGCAATGCCCAAAGAATAAAAGAAGCAGGAGGTAAATTGGTTGCATCAAGGAAATATCCAACTATTAAGGATGCCTTCATCGCCATCTCGAAATGTTTCTCATGCAAGTGCTTTCCTGGCATGTAAGAGGATCTAATAGTAAAATAAAAAAGAGACTAATAAAAAGGAAAATAGAGATGGAAATATCGTCTGTCCTCTTTCTGCAGGAATGATCTGATCACAAGTTGAGTACTACTCTAACCATCATTTAGGGTGTGAGGTTATTTTAATTAAATATGGCTTATAGATTTTTAATTGAGCACATTAGTTCATCTATTATAATGCATGAAACACATAAACATAAGTAAATGAACTTAAAATATCAAGAATCACATTCAAGTAAATGAGAGAGAGGCATCTGATGTTGATAATGGAGTTCACACCTCCACCTCTGGGGCTACATCTCCAGATCTGCTTCAAATAAAATGCATGTCTTCTATATTCCTTCTTCAAAGTAAGCTCTCAAAGCTCTCTTACATTCAAGCACTATGCCCTTTCATTAGCTAACACTATGGTTCTCAATATCTAAGCATTCTCTCCTCTTTTCCACCTCATTCACATGGCTCACATAAGGAATATATATAGTTTTTCCTTACTCACTCTCCAACAAATAGCATTAATTACAAGATCCACAATTTTAGGATCTAATTACAAAGAAGAAAAAACAAGATGTATGAAAGTAGGATCTCCAACTATCTCAGGCTCATAATTGGGAAAATTCTCAAAATCACTTTAAAGACTCTTCAACGATGCCCTTATTCTATCAACCTACAATTGAGAAAAATAGAAAATTGGTGTGAGGTGGTTTCTCACATAGAAACCAATTTCCATAATTACATTAAATGAATAATACGTGAGACAAATTTCCTCTCATCAATATTAATCATTTTTATCACAAGTGAATAACAATGCATGAGTTTAATAAAGCCTCATAAAATGCATAATTAAATGCATGAACATCTCATGAAAAGAATTAATCCTAAATAATGAAAAAATGCATGATACATTTTCCCCACAAAATACATAATAATTTTGTGAGAAATAAAAAATAATTAACCATAATTTCATCCACTTAAACACTTTGTCGCCAAATTCAAATCAACATGGTGCAAAGTAAAAAGCCTGTACGTGTGGAGATCCTTTTGGATCACACCTCCCTATAAAAGAAACTTTTGGTTCCCAAAAGTATCAGCTTCAATCCATCATCAAGTGCATGAAAATGTCACTGAAAGGCACATTCCACACGAATCCTTCACCCCACGTACTTCAGAATTGGAACGTAATGCCAACATCTGCAACTATTGCAACGCAAATTTCTGAAAAAGGAACATCCCACCAAGCCTCATTCACATATGTCCTTTGGAATCAAGATGTAAATGCCAACACCTGCGATTGTTGCAATGAAAATGTCTGAAAAAGGCACATCCATTCAAGACTCCTTCACTTATGTCCTTTGGAATCAAGATGTATATGCCAACACCTGCAACTCATTGTGCCAACTCAGCAGACACTATGATTCTTGGACTTGCAGGAATGTAAGAAGAAGGAGATTTATGTTACTGATATGTGCAGAGGTTCAAGATGAACTAAAAACATGATTTGATCCATGCAAATTAAATTTCCTTCTATATATCTCTTGGATGATGTCTTTGACCCCAAAATGCATGAACATATACTATGACTAAAAATAACCCATCAGAGATTAACAACAGACCTCGCTTGAAATAATTTACAAGCTCGCTTGAAACAGTAAGAAAACAAAGCACTCAATCTAGATCGGAACCACACCATGCAGCCAGAGTCAATCTGGACTTATCTTGAAGATGAAACCACACCATACAG
This sequence comes from Pinus albicaulis, assembly GCA_034641835.2. Taxonomy (NCBI): domain Eukaryota; kingdom Viridiplantae; phylum Streptophyta; class Pinopsida; order Pinales; family Pinaceae; genus Pinus; species Pinus albicaulis. The sequence goes on along the minus strand of CM076581.1, from coordinate 198,669,589 downwards.
CCGAGATTTGTTCTATAGATGTTATCAATGCACAACGTAATCCATAAAAGAAATGAATAGTTCAATTGATATCGTAAGACCATTTTCAGAGATGAGTTCAATGTACAAGTATCTTTGCAATAAAATTCATGGCCAAGATGCAACTTATTCAATTCATCACCGAAAGGGAGAGCAATACATTCTAGCATATCAGATGAATCATAGGAGGCCCTGTAAAATCACAACCAGTGAATTGAAGCAGAAGAAGGTGTGGAAGAAATTCTGACATATTCGCTGATTAGAAGCAAAATGCAACCCAGAAAAAGGAGTGTGAAAAATGAAGAAAAGTGCAAGACAAGAGCATTCATATTATTGTAAGCCAATTACTAAAAAAAAAATGGTGCCTGATTTATGCTGGAGTGACCATCATCAAAATCATTTGCAGTTTCTCCTCTCCCCATGGGTGCAAACATAACCATGTTAATATCAGAAAGGAATGTCATTGAAAATCATTCGCTCTACAATATCAAAATCTCTCCAATTGTCGGGGGTCTTCTCGATCAATAAAATCAATTTGAAGCCCAGAAAATAGCAATTTCAAATATCCAAATATAAAATCAACCAACTTCTCCCCCAAAAGACATCAGTGCAACATAACTTGGCAGAAATGATCCCACAAAATCTGCATATGATTGCAACAATATTGGCAGAAAAATGGAAGAAAATATATGGATGTATCATCAGTGGTGGGATTAATAACAATGCATCGGTGGGTTAGCTAATTCCAGTAATGTGTATCTTCAACATTTAATTTTTTGGCATTAAATAGTTCATGACAACTCAGCTTAACCGAATCTCTCTACTTTGATAGCGATCACCACCTTTTTTCTTGGCCCCAAATGCAAGTGCCTTACCAGCTCCCCCATTTGGAAGTGATGGAACTGATTTTTTACAACCATATCTGGCATATACTCATCTACTACTGCAGGACCAAGTATTTCACCAAGAAAAGGAGTAATTCACCTGAAGTAGATGCGAATAACATCTGGCATTAAATCCATTTCCAGTTTGATTCGATTGACGAGTCGTATCTACATCTTCTTGGGATCCAGAAAACCTTCAGCTTTACCTTCTGTGAATTCTGACCATAAACCCATACACAATGGCAGAAATCTAGAAATACCATTATTTGATTCATATACCTGACCATTTTCAGTCGCAAAATGTCCCAAAAGTGCTTCAAAATCTAGTCTATTTCCTACAAGAATCAACTGACTCGGTCCATTTGGTATCCTAGCGGAAGGTAATAAAGCCAATTTTGTGAGGTTCCATTTTCTATTGGATGGGACATGGGTCTGATTCAATGGTTGTAAAATGAAGAGCCCTGTGTGCAAAATGCAGGGGTCAATGAGTATGACACAAAACTTCCCACACTAGAAGAGCTCATCAATTTTCCACAAAAACATATTTTCTTCATCGAGCATGAAAAAAATATCATACTGGAATAGATCCCATGCATATAGTTTTTTGAGAGTGAGAGAAAAGCGCTTGTCTAAATTGGGTTAGTGTCTGTATGGATTTTCCAAGTTGTCTACTGTGACTACCTTGGCTCCATCTCCATTTAATATCTTGATCCATGGAGATGGAACGTCTTGGGATGCAATGAAAACAAGTTCTACGTCCAAATTGAGCTGGCGGAGGGACCTAAGCATTACACACATAACCACATAAAACTCATAGTCTCTTGGCATCCCCATGTACATCATTTTCGCATAGACATTTCTTATTGCGGGTGGTGCCATCTTCCCAATCACAGTGCCCCAGGCATGAATTAACGTTATCACACATACTATAAATAACAATTGTCGATTTTGGGATTCAAACTTCTGACTGGGTGGAGCCATACTTATAGATACTGCTGCGCCTGGGATAGCTCGAAAACATCTCTGTGAGCCAAGATCTAGGGTCTATTTTGTTCTGAGATTAGTTCATTTATTTGTACCAAGCAACCTGGTCATTGGAAGGATATCACAATACACCAATTGTTTCTTTCTCAGGCTCACTAACTCTTATGACTTCAGTAAATTTTTGCCCTCCAGTGCCATGGTTGTGCTGAAATCCCAGCAGGAGCAACACGATCCTCTGATTCTTAACCTCTGTCATGGCTCCCTTTTCTCTCCAATCGAAGTCCTTCGGTAGATCGTTCGTGGTAAAAATAGGGGCATTGTGGACGTCTTGAAGCAACGGTGCCATTATTTGTTTATTTTGAATCGGAAATTTTTTTAGTGTTTTCCATCAACAGAAACTTGAAATTTTTCAAATGAGCAGAAATAAACATTTCAAAAACATCGTGAACTGCTTACCAAACAATCACCAAGAACTTTCTTCTCATAATTGTGCTTTTCGAATGGTGGATGGAGGGAGCCTTCTTCTTCATGAGCTCTTTCACCATATGTCTGCTTGACTTGTGGTGAATTTCGGGGTGAAACTTCTAACACTTCTCCCAATGGCCAATGATTTTGCATAAAATGCAAAAATTATGTCATTTTCCATTCAACTGTGTCTTCATGATAGGAGGCTTCAGAAGGTTCTCATTATTCTTTGTCTCACTTCTCATGGACACATCTTTCTTCTTAACACACACTTTGTTTGTGTGATGCTTAACTTGATCCAATCATGAGTCGAGTACTACTCTAACCATTGTTTATAGTGTGAGGCTATTTTAATTGATTGTGGCTTATACAAGTTTAATTGAGCACATTAGTTCATCTATTATAATGCATGAAACACATAAACATAAGTAAAGGAACTTAAAATATCAAGAAGCACAATCAAGTAAATGAAATAGAGGCATCCGATGTTGATAACGAAGTTCACTCCTCCACCTTTGGGGCTACATCTCCGAATCTGCTTCAACTGTAATGCAGATCTTTTATATTCCTTCTTCAAAGTAAGCTCTCAAAGCTCTCTTACATTCAAGTACTATGGCCCTTCATTAGCTGAGCACTATGGCTCTCAATAGCTAAGAATTCTCTCCTCTTTTCCACCTCCTTCACATGGCTCACATAAGGAATATATACAGTTTTTCCTTACTCACTCTCCAACAAAGAGCATTAATTACAATATCAACAAGTGTAGGATCTAATTACAAAGAGGAAAAACAAGATCCAAGAAAGTAGGATCTCCAACTATCTCAGGCTCATAATTGGGAAAAATCTCAAAATCACTTTAAAGACTCTTCAACCATGCCCTTATTCTCTCAACCTACAATTGAGAAAAATAGAAAATTGGTGTCAGGTGGTTTCTCAAATAAAAACCAATTTCCATAATTACATTAAATGAATAATACGCGAGACAAATTTCCTCTCACAAATATTAATCATTTTTATCAAAAGTGAATAATAATGCATGAGTTTAATAAAGGTTCATAAAATGCATAATTAAATGCATGAGCATCTCATGAAAATAATTAATCATAAATAATGAAAAATGCATGATACATTTATCCCACAAAATACATAATACTTGTGTGAGAAATAAAAACTCATTAAACATAATTTCATCCACTTAAACACTTTTTCTCCAACTTCAAATCAACAAGGTGCAAAGTAAAAATCTCATACATGTGCAGATCTTTTCAGATCAAGGAAAAAAAGTGTAGTAGAGAAGAACTGAAGAAAACTTAGTCGAACCATCTAGAAAGGCTCAGAAGTTGTCGTAGTGGATGCAAGGGGAATGGCAGGACGGATAGGCATCTTGTGGAACTCGTTGATTATCAGCCTTTTAGACTTTGTTGCAACCCCACATTCTCTCTCTTCCCACATTCATGTCTTGGATACCTTTGTTCGAGGGGTGATGACGAACCTCTATGGTCCTTTCCAAATGGCTCTGAAACTGGCTTTCGTATAGGGTATAAGATCTATTTTGCCTTGGGTGGGGGACAAACACTGGATATTAGTAGGAGATTTCAATCTCATAAGGAACCTGGGGAAAAAAAAGGTGCAGTGTCTAGACCCTCAATAGTATGAGTGATCTATTGAATGAAATCATTGAGGACTTGCATCTAGTGGATGTGAAAACCACCAATAGCCTATTCACTTAGAAAATTAAATGTGATGGATCCCGACATATAGCATCTCGACTTGACAGGTTCTTGGTGTCCGAATATTTTCTAACGATTTGGGGGGGGGGGGAGATTAGAGCTATAGTCTTGCCAGAGGCGGGGTCATACCATTGACCAATTTATTTGGATTGGCTTCGCATAGGAGAGAAGTTGGAAAGGCCCTTTAGGCTCGAGATATTTTGGTTGTCACACCCATATTTCCATGACCTCGTTTGAGAATGGTGGGGGTAATTTGAGGCACCCTCAGGGACCAAAATGTATTGTTTACAATAGAAACTCAAGTACATAAAAGAGATTTTGAAGCAGTGGAAGAAAGAGTCCTTTGGTAATATTAAAGAGGAAAAAAGGAGAATAGACGGAAATATTGAGGAACTAAAACAATGAGTGAAGCAAGAAGGATACACTGACGAGAAGGATAGAGAATCCAAACTCCTCTTAGGGCTATCCTAGAGGGAAAAGCAGGAGGAGATCATATGTCCATAGGACAAGAACACTGGGTTTTTCAACATGGCCACAATTCAACGTCGCTAGTGCCACCACATAGCCCGTTTAAAAATATCCAACAACCAATATGTGGAATCCCAAGAAGATTTGGAGTAGAGCCTTAACCAATTTTTCTCTGGGCTGCTCCATGGGACTGAGGAAAATATAGGCCAAAATATAGATAAGATAACAACCAATATCCCCGGCCTGGTTATGGCAGAGAATAACTAGATGTTGATGCGCAAAATAGAAATGACAGAGGCAGCAGAAGCGATTAAGCAGATGGAAGGAGGCAAAGCCCTAGGACCAGATGGATTCACGAACAACTTCTTTCAAAGTTATTGGGATCTATGAAAGACGAGCTAGTAGACATTCTTGAAGACTCAAGGAAAACAGATATAATTCTGAAGGCCTTCAACTCTACCTTCCTCAACTTTATCCCAAAGGAGAAAGGAGCAGATGAACTGAGTAAGTTTCAACTGATAATGTTTTGTAATGTCATATACAAAATTATTACCAAAGTTATGGAAAATAGATTAAAACCCTTTCTCCCTAATCTCATTTCCTTGGAACAAGCAGGCTTTGTGGAAGGGATACAGACTTTGGATGGAATCATCTTGACCCATGAGGTGATACATTCTCTAAAAAGTTCCAAGAAACCTAGGATGATGATAAAACTGGATCTGGAAAAAGCTTACAATAAACTGAGCTGGAAATATATGAGGCAGATGTTAAAATATTTTTTGTTCTGCCATGACTGTGTAAAATGGTTCCTCAACTTTGTATCAAAAACGTTCTTCTCCATTCTAGTAAATATATCCCCCTTGGATACTTTCAAGGCATTGAGGGGCATAAGGCAAGGTGATCCTCTATCCCCCTTTCTTTTCATTATAATGGCGGAAGGGTTGGGTAGAACGCTGAAATTGAACCAACTGGAAGGGAAGATTAGAGGTCTAGGACTACATGAGGGAAAAACCTACCACACGCATCAATATTTTGTAGATGACATGATGCTAATGGGGCAGGTAGCAGTGAAAGAGGCCTGAGGATTGAAAGAAATCCTGCAAATATTTAAACGAGATAGCGACTTGGAGTTAAATGATGGGAAATCGCAAATCTACTTCTTTAACACTCTGGTGGTAACCCGAAGAAACATTTTCAAAATATTGATTTTTTCAAAGGGCTCCCTCCCCTCAAAATACCTAGGAGCCGCTATGCTAAGCTCCAAGGCAGGGCATAGCACTTAAAATGAACTCTTAGATAAAATGCCAGCCAAGCTGGATAACTAGATGCACTGGGAGTTAAATCTTCCCAGTTATCTCACCCTAGTGAAGGAATTGCTTCAGGTGATGCCAATGTATCTCTTCTCGGTCCTCGTGGCCCCAAATTCGATCATCAAGAAAATAAGGGCAATCCAGAGAAAATTCCTCTAGGGAAGTACGAAGAATAAGCAGAAATGCATATTGGTTTACTAGAAAACAGTTTTCCTCCCAAAGGAAGTGAGAGACCTAGGGCTCAGAGACCTGGAAGTCGGTAATCAGATTATGGGCTCGAAAATATGGTGTAGTTGTATTTCCAAAAAATCAGAACCATGGGAAAATCTCTGGACTAAGAAATATGCCAGGAGTGTAGTATTATTAAATTAGCATGCAGCTATTTGGAATATTAAAATCTAATTTTTCTTTCTTATCTGATGAATAAGTGGGTAGGGAGACCCATAAATCTCTTTATTAGGAATTAAACCACTTCTCATGTGAAAGTGGATCATCTTTTCAGCTTAATAAAGCACCCTAAGATGTGAATAGGGGCTAGAGCATGTGGACTGGGTCAAATTTGACCACTTCAACAACGTTGTCATGGAGGAGTGGCATTCAATGAGGGACAACACAGTTTTAGATGGAGACACATTGCATGGAAGTAGTGTCATTAATGGATGGGGCTTAGGGTTTGGAAGCTCATTTCTTATAAAAGGAAGAGGATGGAAGCCATATTGAGGATGTTATGATATGTTTATGTTTTTATTATATGGTCTGTTTAGACATATAAGATTTCTTCAGTTGTTTAGCTAATATTGCAGTTCTGTTTAGCACATTGTGTTCCTGATCGGGAATCCCACCTCTTTCCTTGAGAGGCATCTTGGAAGAGCTTTGCACTACATTTCCACATTTATGTTTTATACCAAGCTTCAGTCTTGTGGTACAGTGTAGTTTCTGTTGAGAGATGTGTTGAGTTACAGGGTGTAGCAGTGGAATATCTTATTGGGTGTTTTCTGAACAAGTTTGCAGTGGAGGAAGGTTTCCTTCCATTGGGAGATCAGTAAAGGATCCCCTTGGTTTTATTTGACATATTTGGCATTAGGCCCAATTGATTTTATCCCCTACAGTGCAGTTCCAGTTCAGATCTGCGTTATTTTAGTGAGATGTTGTAGGGGTAAGTTCAGTGCTCCATTTGGAGTGTTTGCTTTCCATTGAAGAGATCAACCCTTCATTGAGAGGGTTATTTTGGAGGAGTTCTTTCAGATCTATATCAGATTCAGCCACCTCTTTCTATGTGCTTTACTTGCAGTGCATATTTATCCCTAGGGCTTTAGATCCACCATTTATATTTTGTGTATTTCTGGAAACCCTTCCTGGCTTGTCTAGGAAAAGTGTATGGGAGCATAGATCTCCATTTTTGGCCTTGTATGAGCATGATCTTTTTAGATACATTTATTTATATTTCCCAGCTGCAGTATTAGTCATTAAAATTTCATTTTGCTTGCTTCAGTACCTTTTGTAGTAGTGTATTACTTGTTTTGGGTGCATTTTAGCGTTGGAGGCTTCTTTTGCCTATCTTGAGGGGCTTAATCCCCAAGATCTTGTACCTATTTATTGTTGTTATACATGTTACACTAAAAACTGTCACCTTGAAATTATGCTAACTGTATGAGCTCATTAACACTCATACATACCTCCTCTTCAAGTCTTACAACCTTTACTCCTCATGTCAAGCCCTAAAACAAGAAGAAAAACATTAAGAACCTCTGAAAGAATGGGTATGCATGTAAAATGAAGCCTGCCTGCGTTCTTGGATTGGGTACGTAGGTAATGCATGGCTTACCTGCATTCTAGAATGCAGTTTTCCTTTGGAATGCCTGTGTACCCCCTCCAAACTCAAAAAAGAAAGTAAAGTTAAAAAGTTGGTTTGAGGTCAATTCTAGAAGGTTCTAGATGAGATTTTTTGGGGATGAGTACGCTTTGATAAGGTGAATGTATCCCTCACCTTAAGGAACTAATCCCTTGATATGAGGAGTCTATCCCTTTGAAGGAGGATTCTATCCCTTAAAAGGTGGAATCCTAACCTCCTCATCTGCTCTATAAAAGGAGGCATTGGGTAGCCTCAAAGGGTTATATTTTGGAGATGGAGATTTTGGAGATTGAGAATTGGAGTTCAAGATTTATGTGTGATTGAGTTGAAGTGCTATTGATATTTAGTATTCTTTCTGTTGAGATTCTGAGAGGAAAGATCACATACCTCTTTGTGCTCCTGGAGGAAGAATGCAAGACTTATCAAAGTAGAGGAGACTCCTGCTTCGGACCCCAGGAAGGCCTTTCGAACATCAAGGCTAAGGTTGTAAGGTTCTTCTATTATTTTAAGATTAATACAATCAAGTTTTGTTTTCTCAATAAATTGTCATTCGATTGTTTATTTCAATAAGATCGTTTATTTCATAGATTCCTTGATCACTATGATAGGTATGTTTTATAATTATTTGTATACAGGTGCTATTTAATATTTTCATGTTTGTGATTGCAGGTCGACGAAAGACGAAACTTTCTTGTGACGAAAGAACTCTTGTTGTGACGGAAGAACTCTTGTTGCAACAGAAGGATTATTGATGCAACGGAAGCTTTACGACCACAAATAAGCATTTGGATCTAAGGTAGGATCGACACCTTCATAGCATTTATTTGTAAGATGAATATATTTAGAGAAAGACAAACTTAGTTGTTCGTTTGTTGCTAGATTATCTTCTGACACTAGGGAGATTGGTCTTGTCCGCAAGAATGATTTATCCGGCCAACAAATTGGTGACTCCGCTGGGGAAAGAACTTGTTGTTTTTGGTTCTCTTTTATTTTAATTTGAGGAAAAGTTTTTCCTAGTTTTTAATTGATGGATATCTGCCTGGGTAGCTTAGGTTTTCTCTGTTTTTGAAAATTTTGAAATCTTTTACGTTTTTCTTGAACTTTTATGGGGACCGCACTTTGTTCTTTTTCACAGTGCGAGCAATTTCACACTTTCCTTAAGTAAACAGTGCGGGACCACACCTGTTACTTCTGGAAGTCTGTGGAACCTGTTAAATTTTTTGAAAATCTTTAGATTTATTTTTTCCAGTTTAGTTTAGATTTAATTTAGGATTTTTAGCATCTACCCAGATCTGTATTTTTCTGTCAAAAATCGTTGTTTCTGAGTTTCTTTCAGAAAATTTTTCATCTCATCAATCTCCATTAAGTTAATTTGGTGTTTTGAGTCTCTTTTTTGAGAGATTCTTAATTTTATTTCCTTTGGTTATTACTTGGAGGTTTGTCTCAGTCTTTTCACAATTTTACATCTTTTTGCTTTTGTGAAAGGACATAGGGGGGGCTAAATTGTGTATGAGTGTTAATCGCCTTTGAGTGTTTTTATTTTTCGATCTTTGGAACTCTCACCCGATTTTCTTTGCTTACACTTGATTGGTTCTTATATTACATTAGAATCATCTTGTGTTTGAGAATTCTCTTGCATAGATCACATTTGCATAATTAGAATTCTCATTTTCAGAATATGAGTGAATTGTGCATAGATTACAACTACATAGTTTACATTCTGAAAAATCAATAATAGATTTAGATCAGTTTTCTTTGATTTGAATTTAGATGTTTTTATGCTTGTTTTAAAAACAAAAAAATATAAAAATTGTTTTGGGATTGATTTTCATTAATTTTTATTAATGAAATTAGTGCATTAGAGAATTTGTTATATTTTCTCTTAGTGATCAATTTTTTGCATTGTTGGAAGTGGATGGAAAATCTCTCCTTACTTTAGTTAGGATTCATCGAATTGAAAAGATTACATTATCATATTCGATTGCATTCAGTTTTGGGTCAAGTCATAACACCATTGGTTTCATATCCATTTACCCTTTTGAGTAATAACAGGCTAAATAACACAGGGCTTAATTAAAATTCATCTAGTAATTTTTACATTTTTAGGGCTCTTTCCACCAATCTAGCTCAGGAATAGTGCTTTGGAATAGGTTGTAGTTAACTTTCCAAAGAAACTAAAACAAACAAGTAGATAAATCTTGCTGTAGGAAATAAATCCAATTGTAATTGGTACAATATAGGAAGCTTCTCTTAAAGGAGTTAATCATGAGATCATATCCGAACCTTTGAGACAATCAATTCTGTTTCATTAGGAAAGATAGAAGATTTTGCGCGCATTACAAACGGTAAACCTTGGATTAACCATTGTCAAGGAGCCTGGGGTCACTTGTCGGTAAAAATCGGATTATGTCGAGGAGCCTTCAAGGGGATTGAGCTTTGTTACTCTGCCCTTGCGCGTGGAATCGGATCGTAGACTGTTACCCCAGTTGTATTTGTTACTGTTGGTAACCTTAGTATCCATAAGCTTAATATTATTTCCTAAGGTGACAGTGAAGGATAGATCTCACTATACCTGGAGCAGACGTCGACTAGACTCACTTGGAATCTCTGGGGGGTTCTCTTCACTCGAGATGGTTTTGTGAAGAAAATTGTGCCAGTCTGTTTCATTAAGCAGGTTTTCGGTGTAACTGTTCCACCGCCCTTTCTGTATTAAATTCTACGATGTTGGATTTCATCACCAACTAGTGTTTTTAGTATGGGAAGTTAATGTTTGTGTGTGGTTTGACTCCTAGATTTGATAGCGCGTGTTAATTTGTTTGTTTTTAATTTTATAGACCATAGGTGTGAATTTTGAATTTTAATTGTTAGGTGTGAATTGTGAATTGTTAATTTTAGTTTTAAATTGTTAATAAAATTCATTGAAGTTGAATATAATGGCAACTGTTCCGGAATTTACCAACCATGGAACCCCTCTTAACGAGAATCCTAGTACTTTTCCTTGCTTTGGAAATGTCGGTCCTCCTTATATGGCTACTTTTTCATTACCTGGATTTACAATAGGTTTACCGATATGGTTATTTTCAACTTCGTTGGCCCCGAATACTCCAATTGTTCCACCTCAACCGGATGCTTCACTTCAACAGAGTTCACCATCTCAACATCACCAACCTTCTTTTGAGCCTTTACCTTCTTTGCCTAATATTTCTTCCTCCATTTCTTCCTCTTCGCTTGGTAAAATCCTTGATGCTAGTAACCAGGTGGTGACGAAGAAGAAGAAAGGGAAGAAGAAGAAGAATAAGAAGCAAGATAAGAAAGAAGTCAACCAACCAACCATGGCTGTAAGTGTTAGTTGTGTTGAGGAAACCTCCAACATGCATCATAAACCCAAATACCCTTGCAGGCTTTGTAAGGGTGACCACTTCCTTATCAATTGTCCTAGTATTCCAAAGGTCTTGGAAGTATGGTCAGAAAAATATCATCAGCTTTATGTTGATCCATCAACCAGTGATAGTCAGGTTCCTGGGAAAAAGGGTAAAGTTAGGTTTCCTTGTAAGTTATGCAAAGGGAGTCATAAAACTCACATTTTCCCTCACATGGATGAAGCCTCAAAATTATTGGAAAACCTTACTGTTCCACAACAAGAATTTCCAACTGGTTACCGTAAAATTTCTCCCAACCTACCGTCAACTGATGGAGTGATTGATCTAATTTCAAGTACAGTCAATCCCACTCTTCCATTGGAGAGTGAAACTCATATCACTCAGATTGATGATCCATTAGTTGATCAAATGGTCGGCTCGATTTCACATTTGATCAATCCCATTCTCCCTGTAGAGAGTGAACTTCATACTGCTTAGGTTCTTCTTGCTACATCAGATTCTTCTACGCCGGGGGACATTTCACCTGTTTCTACAGAACCCCCTCCAATTACTGAGGTCTTTTCCTTTGATTAGAATAGACTGACAGAACCTTGTCTTCCTTCCTCCATACCTTTCCAAATCATTGTGAAGTTTGGTGGTAGGGACATACACCGCACACAGGTATATGAAGGTGCTTCTATTAGTATTTTATTCTCAACTTTTTGGAAATCTTTGGGTTCCCCTCAGCTTGTGCCTATTACGCAAAATCTGAAAGCTTTTAACAGAACCATTAGTGAACCTTTAGGGATCCTTCCTAAGTTTTCTATTAATTTGGAAGGTAAAACTGTCTGTATTGATATTATGGTAGTTCGAGGTCCCTTGGATTTCAATTTACTCCTTGGGGAGACTATGTTTACGCAATGAAAGCTGTCATATCGAAAATCTTTCACGTGATGTCTTTCCCTCACAATGGCAATATTATGACTGTAGACCAGCTTTCGTTCCCTAGTCTTGATTTGACTACCAATGATCTGACATCCCTGAATGTTCCTCATATGCAAGTGGTATCTACCCTGCCACGGGTTAATTATGTGGCAGCTAGTCCCATGTTTTCAGTTACCGATGTAAGCGAGCCTCTCACTGTTTTCTCGTCTTCCTTTGACTTAGATCCGGTAATTGACATGGAAAACTCTATGGGATTATTTGAACGTGATGTTATTATCCCTTTTGAGTCCCTTGACATGTGTTCCTTCCAGATAACTCTTCTTCCTTTTGATGAAGACCTCTTGGAAGCCATGATTAAGGTGTGTCCATTGACATGTCTTTCTTCCAGTTGGAAGCCATGATCAAGTTTGTGAGGATAGTTCCTTTTACTGTCAAACTCGTTAAAAAATGATTCATTAAGTCTCAGGATAGTTCCTTTTACTGTGTCAACCTCGTTAAAAAATGAATCAGTTAGTTGAGAGCATAGTTCCTTTTCTTGTGTCAAGCTCGTTAAAAAATGAAACAAGCTTCTATGAGGACAGTTCTTTTCCTGTGTTAACCTCATTAAAAAATGAATCAGTAGGTAGATTGTAGAGAGTAGATTTGAGGATAGTTCCTTTTACTGTGTCAACCTCATTAAAAAATGAATCAGTTAGTTGAGAGCATAGTTCCTTTTCTTGTGTCAAGCTCGTTAAAAAATGAAACAAACTTCTATGAGGACAGTTCTTTTCTTGTGTCAACCTCATTAAAAAATGAATCAGTAGGTAGATTGTAGAGAGTAGATGTGAGGATCTTTCCTTTTACTGTGTCAACCTCGTTAAAAAATGAATCAGTGGCTGGTGAGGAGAGTTCCTTTTACTGTGTCAACCTCGTTAAAAAATGAATTAGTAGGCGATGAGGAAAGTTCATTTTACTGTGTCAAACTCGTAAAAAAATGAATCAGTAGTTTATGAGGATGGTTCCTGTTACTGATTCAACCTCATTAAAAAATGAATCAGATATGAGGATGGTTCTTTTCCTGTGTCAACCTCGTTAAAAATGAATCACTTGGTCAAAGGATAGTTCCTGTTACTGAGTCAACCTCATTAAAAAATGAATCAGGTATGAGGACAGTTCTTTGCCTATGTCAACCTCATTAAAAAATGAATTAGTAGGTAGATCGTAGAGAGTATATTGATAGATTAGAAGCATGTAGCTGAGGATGGTTCCTGTTACTGAGTCAACCTCGTTAAAAAATGAATCAGGTATGAGGACAGTTTCTTTTCCTGTGTCAACCTCATTAAAAAATGAATCCGTAGGTTATATCGGTATATTGTAGAGAGTATATGTGAGGATAGTTCCTTTTACTGTTTCAACCTTGTTAAAAAATGAATCAGCTAGTCGAGAGCATAGTTCCTTTTCTTGTGTCAATCTCGCTTAAAAAATGAAACAAGCTTCTATGAGGACAGTTCTTTTCCTGTGTCAACCTCATTAAAAAATGAATCAGTAGGTAGATTGTAGAGAGTAGATTGAAGAGAGTAGATTAATAGATTAGAAATAAGTAGTTTCTGAGGATGGTTCCTGTTACTGAGTCAACCTTGTAAAAAATGAATCAGGTATGAGGAAAGTTCCTTTTACTGTGTCAACCTTGTTAAAAAAAAATGAATCAGTGTATCAAGAGAAAAGTTCCTTTTACTGTGTCAACCTCGTTTAAAAATGAAACACGTTGCCATGAGCATAGTTCTTTTCCTGTGTCAAGCTCGTTAAAAAATGAAACAAATCCTCCCCTAATTGAGTCGAGTCTTTGACTAGATCTTGTAAATGTTAAGTCATATATTTAGGTTAATTATTTCAGTTTTTTGCATAATTTTCTTATAGTTTTAGGTCGGGTATTTCATATGATCCCGTAAATAAACCTTCATTCCATCCAACTATTAATTACTAGTAGTCTGTTTAGTTGAATGAAATGAAGCTGGGGGGGCATGCACTCTAGCAATTACACTTAAGGGGCATCAAGCACAATTTTTTCTCTGTTTCAAGCTTGTGTAAAAATGAAACCACTCTGAAGCATAGTTTTTCTCTGTTTCAAGCTTTTGTAAAAATGAAACCTATCTTGAGTCCATTTTGGTTATTATTTTCAAGACTCGTTAAACTCATGAAAATCGCGAGATTATTTTGCTATCTTTCATTCTCGTAAAACACATGAAAATGCCGAGTTCTTTCCGTCTTTTCCTGCTCGTAAATTAAATTGAAAGTCGGCCACAGGAGTATATTTTTATCCCTTTTTCGAAATCGTTAAAACTTACGAAAAAGTGAAACCCTAGAGTCCTCTTTTAAGCCCTTTTCAGACTCTCTAAAATTGAAAAGACTGTCGAGCACTTGGTTATTCAAACTTGTTAAAGTAAATGAATGATCGTCCCTTCAGTATAAGTTTACCCCTTTTACAAAATGAAATGGAATATTTACGAAAAAAGGTATACATTGACTAATTATGGTCAATAGAGTTCTCTCCCGCATTATTTTATCCTTTTTCGGGCTTGAGAGACTAAATTTATGAAAAAGTACACCCATGGAGTTTTCTTAATTTTTTTCTTATGACTCCCTAAAATTGAAAAACACCAAGTTTCTCCTATACTGGACTCGTTAAAATTTAACAGTAAAGGACCTGTTCAATTTTTAAATAGGAACAAACCACTCCTTCTTAGGGTTCAAATCTTAAACTAAGTTGGACTCATCCGAAGGATGAGCTTATAAAAAAGTAAATGTTATCCTCGCCAAGCTTTTCAAAAATAAAAAGGTACTTGCCAGAAATGGTGGGGGAAAAGAGAGAAAAACGAACCAGTTTGTTACATTTTGATTATTTGGAAAACCATTAACCACTCTTGAACATGACACTTTTCGTTCACCTGGGTTGGGAAATCCTTTGCCTAATAGTTAATCAAACCATTTTGAAAGTCTTCAGCCGGTTTATGGGTATTATCTTTGGGTCAATTGTCACCAAGCCATCTGTAGTGTCGTTATGTGTTCAAGAGGACAGTTCAAATAAACCATTCATTTGAAAAATATTTGTCTTCCATTTTGACCATCCTTGAGTCATTCCTTGCCAATATATTTCTTCAAAACTTGATCTATGATTTCCTACAGTTGTGGGCTTGCCTACGATGGATCACTTTCTATCGATGATAGCGCTTTATCTAGGAAGTTGATCCAGAAATCGTCATTACCTTGAAATCTGCATGCCTCAATGGCAGGTTTCTCGCCTTCGACGATAGGTTGCATCATTGACCTTCGATCGAATGATTCCGTGACATGTTCGAATTCAACTCATTCATTCACATTTCATGGATTTTACTGAGTACTTTGAGAGCCATTGAAATTACTGGTGGTTACTCTCACACTTGTTAACAATTTACATTATTGACTGGTAATCAAGTGGTTTCTACCATGTTCAACTTCAACACATTCATTCACATGGATAGAGTCGTACTGGTTCGAGAAGTGGAAATCAAGACCCTGGATCTAGTTTCCACCATCCAGGCTGTGAGGAATTTTCGTTATTCATTATGTAGTAGACTATTCATTACAGATGGCTACGTCCATATTGTGTCTACAATATTGATGTAATATTAAAATCATTTCTGTATCAGAACAAGTTTAGTTAGTTTTGATCTGAGTATGGGAATGCCTACATCAGCGATGATATGTTTATATATATATATTTTTCATTGAATGTTTTTACAGGTTCTGACTGGGGTGTCCACAGGATGATCCTTCAAATAATAAAGTACTTCACTCTTCATATATGACAGACTTCATCTTCATCTATTTCAGACTTCGCACTTTAGGGGGCAATTTGTTACACTAAAAACTATCACCTTGACATTCTGCTAACTGTATGAGCTCATTAACACTCATGCATACCTCCTATGCAAGTCTTACAACCTTTAATCCTCATGTCAAGCCCTGAAACAAGAAGAAAAACCCTAAGAACCTCTGAAAGAATGGGTACGCATGTAAAATGAAGCCTGCCTACATTCCTGGCTTGGGTATGCAGGTAATGCATGGCTTACCTACGTTCTAGAATGCAGTTTTCCTTTGGAATGCCTGCGTACCCCCTCCAAACTCAAAAAAGCGAAAATGTAAAGTTAAAAAGTTGGTTTGAGGACAATTCTAGAAGGTTCTAGATGAGATTTTTTGGGGATGAGTATGCTTTGATAAGGTGCATGTATCCCTCACCTTAAGGAACTAATCCCTTGATGTGAGGAGTCTATCCCTTTGAAGGAGGATTCTATCGCTTAAAAGGTGGAATCCTAACCTCCTTATCTGCTCTATAAAAGGAGGCATTGGGTAGCCTCAAAGGGTTAGATTTTGGAGATGGAGATTTTGGAGATTGAGAATTTGAGTTCAAGCTTTATGTGTGATTGAGTTGAAGTGTTGTTGAGATTTAGTATTCTTTCTGCTGAGATTTTGAGAGGAAAGATCACATACCTCTTTGTGCTCCTGGAGGAAGAATGCAATACTTATCAAAGTAGAGGAGACTCCTGCTTCGGACCCCAGGAAGGCCTTTTGAACATCAAGGCTAAGGTTGTAAGGCTCTTCTGTTATTTTAAGATTAATACAATCAAGTTTTTTTTTCTCAATAAATTGTCGTTCGATTGTTTATTTCAATAAGCTGTCATTTGATCGTTTATTTCATAGATTCATTGATCACTATGATAGGTATGTTTTATAATAATTTTTTATACAGGTGCTATTTAATATTTTATTTTTTGTGATTGCAGGTCGACGAAAGACGACACTTTCTTGCGACGAAAGAACTCTTCTTGCGACAGAATAACTCTTGTTGCGACGGAATGATTATTGATGCGGCGGAAGCTTTATGACCACAAATAAGCATTTGGATCTAAGGTAGGATCGACACCTTCATATAATTTATTTATAAAACAAATATATTTAGAGAAAGACAAACTTATTTGTTCGTTTGTTGCTAGATTGTCTTCTGACACTAGGGAGATCGGTCTTGTCCACAAGAACGATTTATCCGGCCAACAATACATAATAACATGGATCTATCATTTGGATCACATGTAGTGTGCTAATACTTGCTGCTATTTCCATTATTATGAGCTATATTACTGCTTTTCCCATTTGGGAATATTACTGTGGTATCAGAGCATAATCTTGGCTCAACCTATGAAGACATTGCATCTATGTTATCAGAAGAAGAAGAAGCTTCTCACAGAAAAGAGAAGGCTTAAAAAAAAGACAAAGTCAAGTCCCAATTATTTGGAGAAATGGAGGGAAGAAAGTTTTCAGAACTTCTTCTCCAAGCTATGCATGAGCTTAAAAGAGAAATCAAGGGAATGAGGAGGGAAAGACATGAAGATCCCTCAAGAATATTTGCACATGAAGAATGCTCCAGTTCTTCCTATTATGTGTTTGATCACTTAGCCACACAATCATATCTACAACGTCGTACCATGCCTACATTCTTGGCAAGAGAAGAAGAATAAGGAGAAACAACAAAGGAGGAGACTCTTGGTGATTAGCTCCAAGAATATGACTCTCAGTCTAGAAGATTCAAGGAGAATCTAAACTTCCGAGGATTTTGTCAACTCAAAGAAGAGAGAAGACCCAGTAATCACAATAGAAGAAGAGGGTGCATGTAGCACACTTTGGGTAAATTATTTCTACCTACTTTTGATGGGTCACCCAAGAGCACAACCAAGGCTTGGGTAAAAGAGGTAGACACATATTTCCAGCTGCATCAAGCTTCAGAAGAGGAAGCCATTAGATTAGCAGAAATGCATCTTGAATGTAAGGCTTATGCCTGGTCGTTATTTGAATATTCCTCATTAAATAATGCAAATATATCTACTTATGCAAAGTTCACTAAGAGGTTAGTGAAAATATTTGATTTGAAACAATCTGAAATTTCCTTGGGAAAGCAAACCAAGCCCCAAAAATTAGAGCCTTTGCATGAGTTGGAAGGATGCATGAAACCAAATCCATTCCAGAAAATTGATGAGGGGGTTGAAGATTTGCAACATTCTTTGCCCAAGGAAAAATCCCCACTTCAACAAGAGTTTTCTTCTCAAGAATAAGACTTGAGGATTCCTCCTTCAAGAGGAGACCAAAAAAAAGGATCTCTTAATGATGAGGTATTCTCCATTAATGAGGAGAAGGAAGAGGAATATTTTGAAAGATCCTCCAGCACTGTGACAACAGGAGGAGATCTACTTCTATTTGGAGATGGAGATGAGGCAAATGCTTCAGCTAGAGGAGCTCTTATATCTTTCCAAGAAGTTCCAAAGGATATTTCATATGAAGATCATGAGCAGCATGTGTCTATGTTGATAGGAAATGAGATAAAACAATGGAGGAAGTGTGTTCCAACATTGAATACATTCTTAGGGACACACACTATGATAGATCATTCCTTTGTGATTAAGACTTTTGACACCAATGGGATGTTGGGTGTATATGGGTTGATTACATCTGAAGAAGACACCTTAGACTATGAGGACTTGCAGAAGGTAGGGAAAGATGAGAAGGAGGGCCAGCATCCAGTGATTGGGAACATACACCATTTTCAAGAGGTTTATGCACAACAGTAGTAGGATTATTTGTGCAGTGAAAGCAGGGACAAATCAATCCATTCACATATACAACTTTCTCTGGGCTTTGATGTTTCATTACATGGACGCATTTCACTAGGGAGACCCCCTGATTCGAAGAGGATCAAAGAGTTCTCTCCACATGTTGCACCACTCATAGATCCAAGAGGAGTGGGGAAAGTGGGAGGTCATTGTACAATGCTGAGAGTCTTGGGTATACTCAAGGAGGAGGGAGTCATTCTCCCAACATCATCATTACCCACTCTCATTTCAGATATTGCACTGAGAAAGTAGAAGCAAGGGAAATATTGCAGCATCTTGGTGTATGACTTTGGCATAGGAGATGTCAAAGAAGAGAGCAACAACATGATAGAAGCTTCACATGATAGATCAACATCACTGTCATTATTGAGTATTGACCCTTATTGGAGATCCCAACTATTAGGAAAATACTCTAATGATCTCTTTTCATGTAGAGTGCTTGATGACCAATGATTTGATGGGAGATATGCAGTGGTAGATAGGTCATCTATTTTCAATGTAGAGTGTTGTGTAACCAGCTCCAAAAATAGAAGAAAAGAGATATCAATGCCTTAGAAATAAGCCACTTTGAGGGGGAAACCTCCAATACATTACATAAATGAACAAATCTTGGATGATACAATTTACAAAACCTCCTTTCTATATATAGGAGTCCATGTGGCCATAATGTAATCCTAGTGGGCCACAATGTAATCCTAGCTGACCTAACAATAATAATTTAAGGGCACAATAATAAAGAAATTGGGGTTACAAGGGTACAATGATAACAATAAGGGACTATACTAGTAATATAGGGACCTAACATGCCCCTCTCCTTCAAAAGAGTGTTGTCCTCAACACTTGAGTAGCTCTGGGTGCTTCTGTATAAACTTCTCATCCTCCCATGTAGAATCTTCATTGGGTAAGTTCTTCCACTTGATGAGATACTCTGAAATTGATCGATTCCGTAGCTGTCGATTTCTTGTTTTCGTGACTGCTTCAGGGTCCAATATGATTTGTCCTTCCTCATCAAGTTATGGAAATATTGTTTGAACTGGAATATTTTCACCTATAACCTTCTTTAAGCATGAAACATGGAAAACTGGATGCACTCGCGAAGAAGCAGGAAGCTCCAATTTGTATGCCATAGTACCAATATTTTGCAACACCTTGTAAGGACCATAGTACCAAATGTTGTGTAACCATCTCCAAAAATAGAAGAAAAGAGATATCAACGCCTTAGAAATAAGCCACTTCGAGGGGGCAACTTCCAATACATTACATAAATGAACAATTCTTGGATGATACAATTTACAAAACCTCCTTTCTATAAATAGGAGTCCATGTGGCCATGATGTAATCCTAGTGGGCCACAATGTAATCCTAGCTGACCTAACAATAATAATTTAAGGGCAAAATAATAACAAAATGGGGGTTACAAGGGTACAATAATAACAATAAGGGGGTTACACTAATAACAATAAGGGACTATACTAGTAATATAGGGACCTAACATAGAGTCTTCTTCACCAGAGCTTCTAAGCTCAAGAAGAAGCTACTAGATGTAGCATATGAAGGGTTTCTCTCCAAACCCACTAGTTTAATAAGAGCATATCGTACTATCCTGGAGGGATTCATTTGGGAAGGCTTCAAAGAGGAGATGCACCATCATATGAGGAGATGCTTGGATTATTTGGAGGCTAAGGAGATATATGACTCTTTGCTAGAGTTATCAAAGCCACTTCCTTTCTCATTGGGAGTGAGAGGAGGCCCATCTATGGGACATCTTGCTAGCTTGAACCAAGTACATGGTAAAGTTTTTATTTCTGCACATCATCATTCATTTAATATGTATTTTCATTTCCTTAACATACATGTACAAGGCATTCCTCCAAGAAGGCGCATTTTTCCTTCTAGACTTCATGGTCTACCTGAGGCCATAAGAAACATTGATGATGGCCACTCCGTAGGAGATCTTGGGGAGATGATATATTATGCAGGGTATGCTCAACTTGCACCATACACCATACACCTTCTCCAAGCTTGTGAGGAGATTGGGGCAACAAAAAAGTGGTTGGGAAACCTCTCATCATGCCATATTCTGATGCATTTAGGAGTAAAAATGCATTGGTTTCACTTGAGGGACCATTTTCCTTCTCCATTACTATACATGGAAGCTAGCATGACTTTGATTGTGATCCCATATGTTGATGATGTTATTATTGTTGTTGGGGACATGATTGGAGGAAGGACACATTAGTTGGATGTGTCCATTGGGAATGAAGCTTCCCACACTTCTTCATTCTTAAAGGGGAGCATGGGACATTATATGGTTGCTACATGACATCACTTGTTTCTTCATGGAGGGAGCCATATGATTGACTTATGTCTTTGGGAGGAGCCTCTCACATGGGAGGAATTTTTCTATGAATTACCGTTCTGGAGGGTGATTCGTTTTATATGGATGATAGCTTGGAGGATGGAACTTGACATGTGGATGAAGGTTCCCTATATTTTGCAGATCTATCCTTGTAGTTGCTTGAGGACAGACAACATTTAGGAGGGGAGGATTGTAATATTCCTAAATTAGCATGCAGCTAATTGGAATATTAAAATCTAATTTTTCTTTTTTGTCTGATGAATAAGTTGGTAGGGAGACCCATAAATCTCTTTATTAGGAATAAAACCACTTCTCATGTGAAAGTGGATCATCTTTTCAGCTTAATAAAGCACCCTAAGGTGTGAATAGGGGCTAGAGCATGTGGACTGGGTCAACTTTGACCAAATCAACAACACTATCATGGAGGAGTGGCATTCAATGAGGGACATCACAGTTTTAGATGGAGACACATTGCATGGAAGTAGTGTCATTAATGGATGTGGCTTAGGGTTTGGAAGCTCATTTATTATAAAAGGAAGAGGATTTTATGATATGTTTATGTTTTTATAATATCATTTGTTTAGACATATAAGCTTTCTTTAGTTGTTTAGCTAAGATTGCAGTGCTATTTAGCATATGGTGTTCCTGATCGGGAATCCCACCTCTTTCCTTAAGAGGCCTCTTGGAAGATATTTGTACTACATTTCCACATTTAGGTTTCATACCAAGCTTCAGTCTTGTGGTACAATGTATTTTCTATTGAGAGATGTGCTGAGTTGCAAGGTGTGGCAGTGGAAGATCTTATTGGGTGTTTTCTGAAGTAGTTTTTTCGTGGAGGAACATTTCCTTCCATTGGGAGATGGGTAAAGGAGCTACTTGGGCTTATTTGACATATTTTGCATCAGGACAAGTTGATTCTATCCCCTACAATGTAGTTCCAGCTCAGATCTGCGTTATTTTAGTGAGTTGTTGCAGGGGTAAGTTAAGTGCTCCATTTGGAGTGTTTGCTTTACATTGAAGGGATCAACCCTTCATTAAGAGGGTTCTTTTGGAGGAGTTCTTTTAGATCTATATCAGATTAAACCACCTCTTTCTATGTGCTTTACTTGCAGTGCATATTTAGCCCTAGGGCTTTAGATCCACCATTTATATTTTGTGTATTTCTGGAAACCCTTCTTGGGTTATCTAGGAAAAGTGTATGGGAGCATAGATCTCCATTTTTGGCCTTGTGTGAGCATGATCTTTTCAAATACATTTATTTATATTTCCCTGCTGCAGTATTAGTCATTAAAATTGCGTTGTTCTTGCTTCAGTACCTTGTGTAGTAGTGTATTACTTGTTTTGGGTGCATTTTAGCATTGGAGGCTTCTTCTGCCTATCTTGAGGGGCTTGATCCCCAAGATCTTGTACTTATTTATTGTTGTTATACATAATACCATGGATCTATCATTTGGATCACATGTAATGTGTTAATACTTGCTTCTATTTCCATTATTATGAGCTATATTCCTTCTTTTCCCATTTGGGAATATTACAATGGTATCAGAGCATAATCTTGGCTCAACCTATGAAGACATTGCATCTATGTTATCAGAAGAAGAAGAATATTCTCACAAAAAAGAGAAGGATTATAAAAAATACAAAGGAAAGTCTCCATTATTTGGATAAATGGAGGGAAGGAAGTTTTCAGAACTTCTTCTCCAAGCTATGCATGAGCTTAAAAGAGAAATCAAGGGAATGAGGAGGTAAAGACATGAATATCCCTCAAGAATATTTTCACATGAAGAACGCTCCAATTCTTCCGATTATGTGTGTGATCATTCAGCCACACAATGATATCTACAACGTGGTACCATGTCTACATTCTTGGCAAGAGAAGAAGAAGGAGGAACACCAAAGGAGGAGACTCTTGGTGATTATCTCCAAGAATATGAATCTCAGTCTAGAAGATTCAAGGAGCATCTAAACTTCCAAGGATTTTGTCAACTCAAAGAAGAGAGAAGACCTAGTAATCGAAATATAAGAAGAGGGTGAATGGAACACACTTTGGGTAGATTATTTCTACCTAATTTGATGGGTCACCCAAGAGCACAACGAAGGCTTGGGTAAAGGAGCTAGACACATATTTCCAGCTGCATCAAGTTTCAGAAGAGGAAGCTATTATATTAGCAACAATGCATATTGAATGTAAGGCTAATTCCTATTGGTTATTTGAATCTTCCTCATTAAATATTGCAAATATATCTACTTATGCAAAGTTCACTAAGAGGTTAGTGAAAAGATTTGATTTGAAACAATCTGAAATTTCCTTGGGAAAGAAAACCAAGCACCAAAAATCAGAACCTTTTCATGAGTAGGAAGGATCCATGAAACCAAATCCATTCCAGAAAATTGATGAGGGGGTTAAAGATTTGCAACATGATTTTCCCAGGGAAAAATCCCCACTTCAGCAAGAATTTTCTTCTCACGAATAAGACTTGAGGATTCCTCCTTCAAGAGGAGACCAAAAAAAAAGATCTATTAATGATGAGGGATTCTCCATTAATGAGGAGAAGGAAGAGGAAGAGCTAGAAAGATTCTCCAGCACTGTGACAGTAGGAGGAGATCCACTTCTATTTGGAGATGGAGATGAAGAAAATGCTTCAACTAGAGGAGCTCTTGTATCTTTGCAAGAAGTTCCAAAGGATATTTCATATGAAGATCATGAGCAACAGGTGTCTATGTTGATAAACAATGAGACAAAACAATGGAGGAAGTGTGTTCCAACATTGAATACATTCTTAGGGACACACACTATGATAGATCATTCCTTTGTGATCAAGACTTTTGACACCAATGGGATGTTGGGTGTACATGGGTTGATTACATTTGAAGAAGACACCTTAGACTGTGAGGACCTTTAGAAGGTAGGGAAAGATGAGAAGGAGGGCCAGCATCCAGTGATTGGGAACATACACCCCCATCATTTTCAAGAGGTTTATGCACAACAACAGTAGGATGATTTACGCAGTGAATGCAGGGAAAAATCAATCCATTCACATATGCAGATTTCTCTAGGCCTTGATGTTTCATTACATGGAGACAGTCCACCAGGGAGACCCCCTTATTGGAAGAGGATCAAATAGTTCTCTCCACATGTTGTACCACTCATAGATCCAAGAGGAGTGGGGAATGTGGGAGGTCATTGTACAGTGCTGAGAGTCTTGGGTAGACTCAAGGAGGAGGGAGACATTCTCCCAACATCATCATTATCCACTCTCATTTCAAATATTGCACTGAGAAAGGAGCAACAAGGGAAATATTGCAGCATCCTGGTGTATGACTTTAGCATACGAGATGTCAAAGAAGAGAGCAGCAACATGATAGAAGCTTCACATGATAGATCAATAGCACTGTCGTTATTGAGTATTGACCTTTATTGGAGATCCCATCTATTAGCAGAATACTCTAATGATCTCTTTTCATGTAGAGTGCTTGATGACCAACTATATGAGGGGAGATATGCAGTGGTAGAAAATGTCATCTATTTTCAAAGTAGAGTCTTCTTGACCAAAGCTTCTAAGTTCAAGAAGAAGCTACTAGATCTAGAATATGAAGGGTTTCTCTCCAAACCCACTAGTTTTATAAGAGCATATCGTACTATGCTAGAGGGATTCATTTGGGAAGACTTCAACGAGGAGATGCACCATCATATGAGGAGATTCTTGGATTATTTGGAGGATTAGGAGATATATGACTCTTTGGTAGAGTTATCAAAACCACTTCCTTTCTCATTGGGAGTGGCAGGAGGCCCATCTATGAGACATCTTACTATCTTAAACCAAGTACATGGTAAAGATTTTATTTCTGTACATCATGATTAATTTACTATGCATTTGCATTTCCTTAACATACATGTACAATGCATTTCTCCAGGAGGGGGAAGTTTTCCTTCTAGACTTCATGGTCTACCTGAGGCCATAAGTGGCATTGATGATGGCCACTCCCTAGGATATCTTGGGGAGATGATATCTTATGCAGGGTATGCTCAACTTGCACCATACACCATACACCTTCTCCAAGCTTGTGAGGAGATTGGGGCAGCAAACAAGTGGTTGGGAAACCACTCATCATGCCATATTTTGATGCATTTAGGAGTAAAATTGTGTTGGTTTCACTTGAGGGACCATTGTCCTTATCCATTACTACACATGGCAGCTAGCATGACTTTGATTGTGATCCCATATGTTGATGATGTTATTATTGTTGTTGGGGACATGATTGGAGGAAGGACACATTGGTTGGATGTGTCCATTGGGAATGAAACTTCCCACACTTCTTCATGCTTCAAGGGGAGCATGGGACATTATATGGTTGCTACATTACATCACTTGTTTCTTCAAGGAGTGAGCCATATGATTGACTTATGCCTTTGGGAGGAGCCTCTCATATGGGAGGAATTTTTTATGAATTACCATTCTAGAGGGTGATTCATTTTATATGGATGATAGCTTGGAGGATGGAACTTCACATGGGGATGAAGGTTCCCTATATTTTGCAGATCTATCCTTGTAGTTACTTGAGGATAGGAAACATTTGGGAGAGGAGGACTGTAATATTCCTAAATTAGCATGTAGCTTATTAGGATATTAAAATCCAATTTTTCTTTTTTGTCTGATGAGTAAGTGGGTAGGGAGACCCATAAATCTCTTTATTAGGAATAAATCCACTTCTCATGTGAAATTGGATCATATTTTCAACTTAATAAAGCACCCTAAGGTGTGAACATGGGTTAGAGCACGTGGACTGGGTCAACTTTGACCAAATCAACAGCACTATCATGGAGGAGTGCCATTCAATGAGGGACATCATAGTTTTAGATGGAGACACATTTCATGGAAGTAGTGTCATTAATGAATGGGGCTTAGGGTTTGGATGCTCATTTCTTATAAAAGGAAGAGGACGGAAGCCATATTGAGGATGTTATGATATTTTTATGTTTTTATTATATCATTTGTTTAGACATATAATATTTCTTTAGCTGTTTAGCTAAGATTGTAGTGCTATTTAGCACAGGGTGTTCCTGATCGCGAATCCCACCTCTTTCCTTGAGAGGCCTCCTGGAACATATTTGGACTACATTTCCACATTCAGGTTTTAGACCAAGCTTCAGTCTTGTGGTACAGTGTATTTTCTGTTGAGAGATGTGCTGAGTTGCAGGGTGTAGCAGTGGAAGATCTTATTGGGTGTTTTCTGAACTAGTTTTTCCGTGGAGGAACATTTCCTTCCATTGGGAGACTGGTAAAGGAGCCCCTTGGGCTTATTTGACATACTTGGCATCAGTCCAAGTTGATTTTATCCCCTACAACACAGTTCTAGCTTAGATATGCATTATTTTAGTGAGTTGTTGCAGGGGTAAGTTCAGTGCTCCAGTTGGAGTGTTTGCTTTCCATTGAAGGGATCAAACCTCATTGAGAGGGTTCTTTTGGAGGATTTATTTTAGATCTACATCAGATTCAGCCACCTCCTTCTATGTTCTTTAGTTGCACTGCATATTCATCCCTATGGCTTTAGATCCACCATTTATATTTTGTGTATTTCTGGAAACCCTTCCTGGGTTGTATAGGAAAAGTGTATGGGAGCATAGATCTCCATTTTTGGCCTTGTATGAGCATGATATTTTCAGATCCATTTATTTATATGTCTTAGCTGCAATATTAGTCATTAAAACTATGTTTTGCTTGCTTCAATACCTTGTGTAGCAGTGTATTACTTATTTTGGGTGCATTTTGGCATTGGAGGCTTCTTTTGCCTATCTTGAGGGGCTTGATCCCCAAGATCTTGTACTTAATTATTGCTATTACACATAATACCATGGATGTATCATTTGGCTCACATATAATGTGTTAATTCTTGCTGCTATTTCCATTATTATGAGCTATATTCCTATTTTTCCAATTTGGGAATATTACAAGGGGTTGGAATAGATAGAACCTGATTCGATTCAACAAATAACCCCCTGGATCAATAATTTGGAGGGAGGACAATGCAAACTTTAACATAGTCAAAGAGAATAACTTTTGGGAGATAGGGGATGGGGGCAATGCCAATTACTTTAGGGATGCCTAGCAACAATTTCCGAACATCCAACAATTGTTGGAATTTCCAGACCTCCAAGATTAGTTGCAAGAGGAAGGCCTTACCAAGGTTAAGGATTTCTGGGATGATGATGTTGTAGGCAACCCATACCGCAAATGGAAGAAGGAGGAGTGGTTTAGAGCATGCAGCTTGTGAGAAGAGACATGAATGCTGATATAGGTGCTTGGTGAAAGAAAGATAAAAAAAAAATCCAACAAACTGATACGATCAGATGGGGTTACGACATAGTCAGGAAGTTCAATATAAAGGAAGCATCTATACTGGCAGGGAAACACCACATGGCCCAAACTAAAAATAAATGGAATAAAGTCTCAAAATTAGGACTATGGCCTAAGATATCAACCTTTCTATGGTTGATGATGAAAGAAAGAGTGTTTACATGGGAGAACCTACACAAGAGGGGAATGACAGGCCCATCAGTTTGTGTCCTTTGTTTTAACTATAGAAACCATGAACCACATGTTCGAAGAATGCAATTGGATGAGAAAATTTTGGAGGGAGGGAGATAAGATCTTTAACCACCCCAACCAGACCCTAGGAATACCAGTGAATACTATTATCCACTGGAAGGTGAACCCCTACAAGAGTAACCTGTTAAATCGGATATGCAAACTCACCCTTGGCTTTATGTTATGGGAAATATGGAAGGAAAGAAACCACTGAATATTTGATGCCAAGAAGCAAACGGAAGCAGAATTTTGGGCAGGCATCTAGGTCCATGTGAGACAGACCCTCGGCCTCCGAACACGGGGACGAGATGACATTAAGACCATTAGAGAGGAACTTGATATGTTGCAGGCCTCGAAAGTCTTGCAAATGTTTCAGTACATCAAAAATATAGGGACTTCAAATTGGATATCCCCGAGCTCGAACATTTGGGAATTCCCAGCAGACCTAATGTTCAAGCTGAACTTTGACGAGGCCTCCAAAGGAAACCTAGGAGCATCTAGGCAGGGGAGGTGGTCAAGGATAGCAAAGAGGAAATTCAAGGAATCTCGTGGGGATAACTTGGAGAGGCCTCAAATAATGTAGAAGATTTGGGAGGACTACTAGCTAGGCTGGAAATGGAAATTAATCATAGGTGGTTCCCTCTGATAATTAAGGGGGACTCCAGAATCATTATCGGAATAGGCTAGAAACTTCTAAATGGATCCCAAGTGAGCAAGGTTAATCAAAACTGGAAAATGGAAACTAGTTTGGACCGCCTGTGTTCCATCCTTCAATGGCACTCAGAGGTTCAGTTCAATCATGTAAAGTGAAAATAAAATAGTCTCGCGGACCAGATAACCAACCATGGGGTACGGGCAAGAGAGGAAGCCTAAGCAAGGAAATGGGTAGAGATGATTGATCTGTAATTAAAGGAACAATGTGAGAGGATAGTAGGAAAGGAGCAAGAACACCTCAGATGCGAGTGATTAAAGCCAATAGGAGGTTGGACAAGGACCATGTTCGTGTGACCACCTGGAGAATCAACATGTGTGAGGTGCAGGTAGAAGGTGACGTGGTGGTTGGCATGTATAAGGATGATAAACAAAATGAGGGAAGGATGGTGGCAGTTAGCAGTATTGTAGAACATTAGAGAATGGAGGCGGTGGATATGGAGACGCGGTAACTTGAGGGAGGGAGGCACAAGAGAGGGTCCAATCAGCTTGCGTGTGAAATTAATTATGATGGGAGGTGTAGGGATGAAGGTGAAGCCAAATGGGGAGCCTAGAACGGGCTTACAAGTGGCATCAGGGAACGAAGTTGAATCATTCTAATTTGGTTTTGCCGAGTGAACAGGTGAAAGTTTGTTGAGACTCCTCTTGGGGTGAAAGCAACTATGGGGGTAATTCACCGATGCTTTCTTTAGGAGGGAAGGATGGCGGGGCATCTAACTCAAGCCCACTGATGAGTCGAGCCCAAATCAGGCAGGGGCAGCGGAGAGAATGTTGAGCAGGGAAGGAGAACGACACAGGGCACAAATAGAGCCTGTGGAAAGGAGAATGGATCTAGAGGCCCTCTTCGACACTGAGAACGATGAGGAAAATGCTTCTTCCATCACCAGAATGGAGGTGGTCCTGGTGTGAAAACTGCGATGGGAGTATGGAGATAAGGTGGAGCTACAATCGGAGTGGGTTAGGCAGATTGTCTTAGGGCTCCAGATTCGTGAGAGGAGGAGAATTGACCTAGATGTGGGGGAGAACCTCGACAACATCAGGGAAGGGATTGACAATAGAATTGGTAAGCTTCAGAACACTCTAATGATCACTGGGTACCTGGATAGTCTGTGACCAGACTGTGCACCTCAGGCTTCTAATCCTGGGGAGGGCGAAGAAGAGGATGTTGTGACTATGCAAGCATCGAACATCGTGGGGGGAGAGAACTAGCCCTGAGCTTGTCTAGGTGCTTTTTTTTTTATGGGAAAATTCCGATGGGCATCTAGCCTTGTAATGTTCAGAGTTCGAAGTCTGAGTAGATTTAGTTGGCTAAGTGTTGAACTTCTGGCCATCCTTTCTATTTTAAGGGTCATTAGAATGGATATTCCTCCAGTTTCCTGTGTTGGGCTAAGACATTTTGACAAATCTCAAACTCAGGACCTGGTTTCCAGCTTGCCGACAGATCAACGAATGTAAATATTTAACTAATTAATAGAAGAAGCCCCATATTTGCTCTATATATATATATATTAAAAATATATATTTATAAATTATTAGTCAAAATAAATTTATATATAAATTAATAATTAATTTAAATTATTAATTAATAAAAGTGGTGAAAATAGTGTTTATAAATATATATTATTATTTTTTATTAATATTATTTTACTTGTATTTTAATTCTAGATTTACCAAGTATGAAGAAAGATCAATTGTTTTGCATCTTTCAAAATTCTCCTTTGTCCAAATCAAAATGCTTAGAAAACACATTACAACATTTCTTGGACACTAAGCTAGAAAACTCTTTCAAAGCAATAAATTTTAGTGCTTAATAAAATTATTTTTTATATTTTTAATTAAAATATTATAACTATAGAGATAGAGAACACATTACAACATTTCTTAGACACTGAGCTAGATAGCTCTCTTAGACACTGAGACTTTCAAAACAAAAATTTAGTGGTTAATAAAGTTATTTTTTATATTAATTATAAACATAGTGATAGTCGAATATTTATAAATTTTGAAAATCTTTTTAGAAAAAAATAAATAAATAGAGCCCACATTAAAAAGGTTTTTTAAACCAATTGGGGGTTGACTTCAGTAAGATGAAAACATAAATAAAGATTCTAAATATATTAAAATCAGATAAGAATGTGGACTAAGAACCCTACTTCCAAATCCTTTTGGAAGAAGTCCACATTAAAATTAGCGTTATAAAAAATAAAATACCAAATAAACGAGCAACGCCAAACAATGAAATTAGAATATTGTTCAGGTGAGGGTGTTTCCTGGTTACATCATCTTCCAGATCGAACGATACCGTAAGAGGTGGCTAATCGACAAACGATTGAGGAATGAGAAAAGGACATCTGTGAGCATTTAAATATTAATGGTACCGGACCGAACCAAAGGTGAGGATTATAAAACGCGTATAATTATAAATCAAATTAAACATGAATAAAATTGTAGACAAGGTTTTATACACTCGGAATGGAATTCTCTCTCGTCCTCACGATGATGGTATGTTAGGGATAAATGTTTAATTATTCGATGGTTTGTTTTTATTATTATTATTTAAAGTATATTTTTTTAATATATAAATAATTTTAAAATAATTGGAACATATATTATATTCAATAAAATTAATTAAAAAAAAAAAAAAATTCTCATTGTTAAACCAAAAAAGCTAAAACTTTAGATAATTAAACTGGTACCTAAAATATTTTTTTGGGTTAATATACTTAAAATTCATTCAATAATAAAGTGTGTTGTTCATTGAAAAGTAACTTATTATTTTCTGTGACAAGCTTATATCAAAATCATTTAAAAAAAAATTGGTGAACAATATTAATTTAAAAATATAATAGTTATTTAAATAAAAATAAAACTTTATTTATTAAATAAAAAAAATGTTTAAATATTATTAAAAATAATGATTTGTTTAACTATAAAAAATAATATTAATAAACAACGCTGTATGCTTTCCATAATAACCTAATTTTTCAATCTGCCTCTCGACTATTCCAAAAGACATACCAGAATGCCATCAGTTATAGTTATCCACAATATAATTTTGGGAAATGTAGGGTTAAAATTACGTTTATATTAATTTGTTTGAACAATTAAAATTTTTTTTTTCCGATTTATGGACTCTAATATTGGTGATGGCTAGCAGATTTATATGAAGTAATCGCTTAAAATGAGTTCAATCATTAAGTCTAACCTTAATATTGTTTAGAAAACTGAGTGATCACTTAATATGTGTTCAATCTAATGATTAATCTTAATAGTGTTTAGAAAATTGACCCTAATAGTGTTTAGAACATTCAACATATGACTTCTTATAGCAGATTTATATGATGTAACTACTCAATATTAGTTCAATTATTAAGCTTAACCCTAATAGTGTTTAGAAAATTGAACCTATGACTTTTTAATAGTAGAAATGGTTCAACCATTCAACTTAATAAATCTCAAAATTCCACATTTATTTATATTAATTAATATAAGTAATAACTTTATTAATTTAATTAGGTTACAGATTTTAAGGGTTTACTTTTACTTAATTAATAATAATGAATTATCTCTCGTCACTATTACAAATCCAACAAGATGCTCTTTAAATAACAATAATAATTCATATCTCATAAATACTTACTCCAAATGATATGGTTTTCTTTAAAAATAATGATAATAAATCTTGTTTTTTCATAATTACCAAATAGTTATATTAATGGCATGATTTTTCTTGTATAATAATTATAATAAATTAATTCATATTGTCCCAAAAACAAGAGAGTCTCGCCAAATAGTTATATTAAATAGTATGATTTTTGTTGAATAATAGTTATAATAAATCAATTCACATTGTCCCACAAAACAAACAAGAGAATCTCAAACATCAATAAATTATATCTCATGAATACTTACTCCAAATGATATGGTTTTATTTAAAAATAATGATAATAAATGTTCTCCTGACAATCACCAAATAGTTATATTAATGGCATGATTTTTCTTGAATAATAATTATAATAAATCAATTCACATTATCCCACAAAACAAACAAGAAAATCTCAAACACCAAATTGATGTCTAAATTAAGGATGATATTAAAATTAAATAATAATAATAATAATAATAATAATAATTATTATTATTATTATTATTTATTTATATAAATATTATCATCACTACTATTATTATAATGAATTTTATTATATAAATATAATCATCACTGCTATTATTATAATATATTTTTTTTGACAAAGTCGGTTGTTGATTATATTCCAAAAAAGGTGGGGTGCGAGAACTCGATTACATCTGGGTTACATAGAGAGATACCAAGGACGGGTGCTGAGACTAAATCCCAACCTCCTCGATAATGTCTATTGCTACTACACTTTAAACCTGGTTTTTTGTAGATTCTGACAAACTGAAACAACATAACAGTAAATTTAAAAGACATGAAACATAAGAGTATGGCAGTCTATGAACATGCTATGGTACTGAAGAGTTAGTTCCTGTTGTTTTGCTGCTCGTTGGTGTTGTCCGGAGTGCCAAGGTTGCTATCTAGATTAGTGTTGTTTGCATTGTTGGAGCTATTGCTTGGAGCTGCTCTTTTTCCCATCATACAACGAAGGCTTTTGAGAGCTTCTTCTATGTGTGCGCAACAGTTGTTGATACCTCTCATCTATTCTGAGAAGGATTGAGCCTGATAGCAGAGGAAGTTGACATCGATAGTGTGCTTCTCCTGAGTGATCTTGAGTTGCGCCTTGATCAACTCCATTTCTACTTGCATATCAGAGTAGTGGAGGCAGTCTTCGCTTCTCATATTGGTTGGAAGGAAAGAGGGGAAAAATGAGGCAACATGAGCGAGGGGAGGGGAGGGACAAGGGTAAGACAGAGGGGAGGTCGAATGAGAAGGGGACTGTAGAAGTCGGGAGGGACAAGCTCTGCAATGTGGAAAATGAGCTGAACAAGAATAAGACATGGGAACTATGAGAGGGGAGGGGAGAGAGCATCGAAGGGTAGCTCGAAAGGTGGAACCAGATGTTGCACTGAGGGTAGGGAGGATAATGCAAGAAACATATGAGATGTGGGGAAAATAACTAGGGGAGGAAGAGGCAGGAAGCACGTTGAGGGAGGAGAGAATACAGGGAGGCAAGGGAGACATGATCAAAGGAAAGGAGAGGGGGATGGTATGGGCATGGAAGAGGTGCAGGGATAAATTCGAGGAGGCACGGATGTAGAAGAAGACCATCATGTCAAGGAGATACATGGAGAGGATCAGGGGATAGGAGTGAGGAGCGTGATTCCTTGGTAGAGTAGTTGACCAGTGGGTTTGGAGCAAGCTGAGCTGGCCAAAGAGTCCGCTTTTTTATTATTTTCTATGAGGATGTGGTAAAATGAAAGATCCCCGATGTCTTGAGCCAGGTTTCGATTCATGATTATGATTTTGTTGAGGTCAGTGTTGGGGGACGTTGACGAATTCAACATCAATCAAATGACGATGGAGGAGTCTCTGAAGACCATAAATATTTTTATTTTGAGCTTCTTGATTAATTGTAGCCCTTGCATCATGGCATATGCTTATGTCTTTTTGTTTTTCATCTACCCCAATCCCCATTCAAAAGTGGAAATGTGATTTTCCTATTTATCCATGATGATACCACCTGCTCCAGGGTTTGATTACGCCAGAGTTTTATTTTGAGGCGCCATCAAAGAAGAACTTGAGTCAACATGAACCATCAAGCCATTTTAGAAATTCCTTCTCTTTTAATCTAACCTTCCACTACTCGTTATGAACAGGCTACCTTACAATGGGCGTATGGTAACTCGGGGGGTGATCTAGCATGCATTTTAATATTTGTCTTTCCTTAACTTGCATGTCATTTATGTTGAAATAGCTATTGTTCTTGGCCAGAATGGTCTCAACAGTAAGGCTCCATGTATTACTCTACACCTTTCTCACACAAGGATTTTTATCAAAGGAAGATGACTTTGTTCCTCATGAGCCATATGTTCCAAAGGAGGACATTAGGTAAAGTTTCCCAAATTCTTTTGATGATGTTATTTCCCTTTTTCGCACAGGAGTAATTCTTTCTCCCCTGTGCTATAGAATTTAAAACAGAGGAACTTGTGCCGATCTCCATCGAAAGAGGGGAAGAGAGATGTCTCCGTCAGTTTTGGGTGAAAGAACAAGCAACGAAAATGTGTTCAATAGATTCCTCAGCGGAACTAAATAAAGTGCATCTAGAGGTTCCCTAAATGCCTTTTGTTTTCACATTATCAATGGTCATGATCTTCCCCTTTGCTAATATCCAAGTAAATATTTGTATTTTGGGCAGGGCCTCAGACTTCCATACTTTCTTCCAGGTAGACCACGGAGGCAAGGGGTAATTTTCTCCAAGGAGGGTCTCATATCTCACTTTGATGGAATAGGGGGATCCAGTGGGATCCCATATGAAGCTGTCTTCTTCGCCCCTTGCTAAAGGGGCAATGCCATTGAGCATGCTTGCAAGCGTTTTTCTATGGTTGTGGAGAGAGGGGGGGGGGGGGGGTTGCGGGGGAGGTTTGGGAATAGCCAGTCGTCGCAATGATTACTATTTTCTTCCCAACACGAGATTTGGTTTAGAAAGTTAATGCCAAGTCCCCCGAGATGAAGTTTAATGCAAAGGAGTCTTGGATCAATTGCAAGAGGTGGCTTACCGATGATCTTGTCTTTCCAAATATCAGTTCTGTGACCCTCGAGAGGAACCTTTGAGGTGTGATCATAGAGAAAGGGAATAGCTTTCTCGCAAAGATATTAGATGCAAGAGCATGGCCTGTTGGGAATAGGTTGGTCCATGGCACAATTTCTTGGGCTTGAGAGGTATTTCTCTCCAAAACTTGCTTCCACCTTGACTATTGTCTTGTAATTTGTCTCCATACGATTTTGCCTCCAAAATCTAGATTCAGTAGCTGAGGGATGTGAATGGCTAAACCTCCATTCTCATACTTGTCAGTAACTTGTCTCCATTTTACCAAGTTTAACTTCCTTTTTTCTTGCTTGCCTCCTTTCCATAAAATATCTCTAAGGATTGTCTCAATTTTATTCTGAATTTTGATTATGGCTTGTAAAAGGGAGAATTGATATAAGGCTAGGGCAAAAAGAAAAACTTTTATTAGGATCAAGCACCCTACCATATTGAGCCAAGTGGCTCCCCATTGGAGAATTTTCCTCTTCATCTTATCAAGGGTAATACTACAAACCTCAATCTTCAGAGGACCACAGTTAAGAGGCATCCCGAGATAATTAAAATGATTCCAGTTCCATTTATATGGGACCCCAAATATTTGGGCAATGCTGTGGATGGTGTTATGTGTGGCATTCTATCCATATATGCAACTTTTTAGATAATTTATTTGGCCTCCTGAATATTGCATAAATCTATCGAGCAAGGTTTTGAATCTTCTCGTTACTATACTAGTTTCTACTCCCATCAGTAATGTATCATCAGCGAACTAGGAATGGTTCATGTTATTTGTCCCATTCCAGAATTTGATACCTATGATTAAGCCCACTCTGTGATTATAGTTTAGGGCTCTGCTAAAGGATTTATCCATGAGGATGAAGAGGAAAGGGGATAGGGGGCATCCTTGCCTGAGGCCTCTAGAAGATTGGAAGAAAGGGCCTTGCCTCCCATTGACAAGGGGGGAGATATGCAAGCCTGGATAAGAGAGATGAATTCTTCATTAAGGCCCATTTTCCTTAGGACAGAGTAGAGAAAAGAGTGCCTTACCCTGTCAAAGGCATTGGCAAGGTCCAGCTTAAAAACAAAGCCTTTTTCCATTCTTCTCATACTGGGGTGAATAACTTATTTAACCAGTAGAATGGAGTCTAAGATTTTCCAGTTGTCTAAGAAACCTCCTTGATTTTCGAAGATAAGACTAGGGAGAAAGTTTTTGATGCAGGTGGAAAGGATTTTAATGATGATTTTTTAGGAAGAGTTGCAAAGGGATATTAGCCAAAATTTGGAGAAGGTGGAAGGGCGAGCTTCTTTAGGGTTCAGGGAAAGATAGATCAAGTTTGTGAATCCACCTATCTTCTTTTTTCTTTGGCTCCAATGGATAATTTTTATGAGGTATCTTTTGATAATCTGCTAGAAGGTCCGATAGAAGATTATGGAGAATCCATCAGGCCCTGGGGTTTTGTTTGGATGAAGAGTCCAAATTTCTTTGATAATATCATCTTCACAAATTTCCTTGGATAAGGTAGCATTGATATCTTCAGTAATCATGGTTGGGGTGTGCTGTAGAAGATCTTCATAATCCTCAATCCCCATTTTCTCTATTAGAAGGCTTTTGTAGTGTTGATACGGTGCAAATTTGATCTTAGCTTATTGTTTTATGGTGTTACCCTCATCATTTTTTATGGATGAGATGGTGTTTCTAGAAGTTCTGACTTTTGATTTCTTGTGGAAGAATGAAGCATTCTTGTCCCCAGCCTGGAGCCAGAGACCCCTGGATTTAATCCTCCATTTTTCTTCCTCCTTTCTATTTGAATTGTACGTTTCCAAATACAATTCATTTTCATGGTCTTCCTTCTCCTTGGTGATACCATGCTCCTCTATGTCGCTTTGGAATTCTCAAGGGGGCTTCACTCAATAATCCTCTAACATATCACGTGCAATCATAGAATATTAAAAATTACCATTAATTTGAGTAAATATTGGAAAATGCCTCTAAAAATCACATTATTTAATCCCCTACCAATATAAACCCAATACACCTTCCCAATTTAAAAAGCCCCTGCTTTCACTATATATTGTACGTATCCATTTTTTCATTAACATTTTTTACACCCCTTTATATTTTTTCATCAACTTTGAGCTTCATTTTTTATACCTACCAATATAAAAACCCTTTACCCCCTATATATCCCCCAATGTATTATCTCATTTTTTCCTCATTATATATCCCCCAATATGAACCCACGTGCTATATTATTTCTCCCGCAGTGAGGCCCCTGTGGGACTTCTTCTAGTCTTTGCTTGGCGTCCTGTTTGGCTAGTTTCGGTTGTCTATAGTGATCTTTAGCCCAGTATTTGAGAGGTTGTGCGGACAAGTTTCAATTTTGTCTCCCATCTGAACAAGGGAGATCCAACTACCTGAGTTCACCATATGCCTTCCACGATTGTTCTAGCATCCTGAAATTCACACCAAAGCATGTTGAAACAGAAAGGGAGGGGGTTGAGGTTAGATTACTCTTCAAGGAACAGAGTAGCGGCGTAGTGGTTCGAGGAAGAGCATGGCAAGATAGTGGATGTGGCTATGTTTAAGAGAGAGATGAGAGAGATTTCCACAATAAAACGATCCAATATTTCTATGATGTTGCCTGGGCCAAGCCTGCAGTTGTTCCATGTGAAGATGTGGTTCCTAGGAGTGATGTACACCAAATCATGGTCTCTCATAATGCACTCCAAATGATCTCTTGAGGGATCGGGAGAGAAAACACCCCCTCTTTTCTCCTTTGGATGCTTAACCAAATTCGGATCACCTACACTGATAAAATTGTTGCCGCCTTCGTCTTCCATATCATTTTGGAGAGATTTCCAACACACTTCTTTTTCATAGTAGTGGTTGGGGCCGTATATGTTATAGATTGTTATAAGGATGTCTCTTTGATCATTGTGAAACTTGACCTTTATCCAGTAATGGTTCTTTAAGCTTGATTGTTGATGCCATGTATTTTTATTCCAACTTATAGCTATTCCTCCAAATGCACCTCTGGATCCTACCGTTGTGCCAATGTAGTTTTTGTGTTTGTTTATGATTGCTTCCATATCGATTTCTTCCTATTTGGTTTCTTGAAGGAGAATTATGTCTTGATTTTCTTGATTGATGAGTTATTTTATGGGAATTTATTTTATAGGGGTGCCCTAATCCCCTACAGTTCTATGTGAGAGCTTTCATTACTTAAGGGTTGAGGGTAAGGACCAAGACTTCCCTCTTGTGGCTTGCTGACTAGGTTCTTTGTTGTTATGCCCTCCAATAAAAGTATCTATTGTTTGTTGCGTTCCTAGAGCTATATCCTTCTAGGATGCCTCTTCCCTATGGTATTTGGTGGTTTTCCTACTTGGTCCAGATAGGCCCCAGGTATTTTGTCGCATTTATGGTAATGACTCGAGTGAAGGAAGGTTCAGATGAAAATGGGACTGGACCTTATTTAAGAGGGAAAGATAGGGAATGAAATCAGAAGGGGAAGGGGAGGAGAAATGGGTAGAGGGGTCTTCTACCAGAGAGGACAAAGCACATAAGGGGTTAGTGGAGATAAAAGATTAAGAGAAAGCTGAAGGAGGATATTATAATAAATTTTATTGTCCTCGCTACTATTATTATAATAAATTTATATATATTTTTCTATATATGAATGATAAAATGTGCATACGAGAATATCGTTGACATTTCTATGGGAGAAATTTCCAACTGGGAGAATTTTCATGTGACGATTTCTTGATTGAAAATTTTTCAAAATACAATGTCAAACTCTAAAATCCGAGAAGATATCATTTATCAATCTTGGCTCCGGCAGATTCATTTGTTTGCGCATCACCCATAAATTTCGCAGAAAGCATGCATTGAACCATGAGGGTGAGTCTGACTCTAATATTGGACAAAGTCAGATCAGTGTGGGAGAAACAATACACATATCTTTTCAGAGCCCGAAATTTCTTTCTGCCACAGATCATATAAATGTCAGTCATGTCTGCCATCGCGCTACATGGTCAGTGCCAAATCTTCTTTACCGATTGTGTTCTCTCAGGGGCAAGGTCATGAAGCAGTAGGTTTTCAATCAGCTTTGCAAGGTACTAAATTTTCATTGTACCAATATTTAATTTAATGGATTTCCTTGAAGCAATAATATTTTTTGCCCTGACATTTGTTTTGGTCCGATAAATTGTTTGTCGACAGTTTGAGACTGATTTTACTAAATTCAATAGTGATGACACTAATTATTTCAATGTGATCAACGCCACAATAGACACAGCTGTACAGGTCATGCCGAATTCCAGTAATATAGATCCATCATACTCCCTGAAAAATAGATCTAGAAGAGCGTTATTGAAAAACAATTTCAAGGTATACCATGGAAATAATAGGGCATCTTTCAATACCTCATTTGTTTTCAATATTCAACCCAATGGTACGTAAGGCCGGGATGGTCTGGATTTTATCCTGACTTCGGTCTCATATGATAATGATCATACACTTCCTAATAGCTGTGGCCAATGGTTGGGACTCTTCAACGCCTCCACTAATGCAAGTAGCAGTAGTAAGGTGTTAGCAGTCAAGTTCGATATAAGGAATAGCCCTAGAACTAAGGATCTCGATGACAACAATGTAGGGATCAATAATAATAACATAAATTCCATGATTTTGAAGTCTCTGGACCAGAACCAGAAGAATTTTGAGGGAAATTATGACATTCAGACATTGATTCAGTATGATGGCAGTGCTAACAAGCTGGCCATGTACGTCGCAAACTATTGGAAATTAATTCCAACTGAAAACTGGAAAAGAGGACAAAAATTTAATTTTGATTTGAGTTCCTGGAGGACAGCAGGAGCACTAGTTTTATTGGATGAATTTTCACTCCATTGAATTTTGGGTTTGAATAAGCCTGCAAAACCCAAATTTTTGATAGATGTCCGTAGCCCCTTATGCATAGAAAAACCATGGTTCGAACCGCGCAACCCCACATTTATAAATCCAGACCTACCTGCCTTAAACGCCATCTAGTAATCATATATTATTCTACCATTTTATTTAAGTTTGAAATGGGCCACGTCATATCTGTGGAGCCTCCGCAACCAATCAACGCACGTTGCTATATACCCGAAGCCTCGTCACCACACTTCATATTCGTGCGATAATTTTGGCCCATTGTTACATGTCAAATGCTCGTCGACCAATGGGAGCGCTATCATAGCGTTTGGGTGCATAATCAGCGACCCTCAAAATGGATGTGATAAGTTATTTAAAGTTTTTTCAGAAAGTTTTAAATCCTCTGGCACATAAACCCTCTGACCAATAGTAGCTCTTCGCACAATTTCGATGGCTAGTCAACAAGTGATAAAATGGATGTGATAAGCTTATTAAAAAGAGTTTTGTTTTAAGTCTTGAAATCCGTGATGTAATAAGGCTTAAGTCCTTAGTTTAATGTTTTTATATCTGCCATGATATATGTTTCATTTCTTTAGTTTTGAAATTTAGGATATATATATAGTTTTATTATATATATATATATATATATATTAAACATAATATGTTTATAATATATATAAACAATAGTGCGAAATGTTTTTGCAAAAAGGGTATGCCTGAAGGCAAGAAAAAAAAATAGTGACTGTGTTGAAGACAGAGAGCATTAGATAGAAAAAGAGCTATGTTTTGTAGCAACCAAAAGCACTTTTGCATTGTAATCGAGAACTGAAGTTCTAAGGAATATTTTTTTTGTAATAGTTCAATATTTAATAGAAAGAGTTTTTACTCCATCCATCTCTGTCCATATTTTTTTCATTAAATCTCTTTTTTTGTAAAGTAATTTTCTTTCCTATCTGTTGTTAGGAATAACAAAAATTTCCAACATGGTATCAGAGCTAGTCCAGGCTCTTTGCATTTGCCAAAGAAGCTGAAGGAAGAATTTTGTTGAAGTTTTATCCAGCAGTGTGAAGATTCAGCAAAGTCAGGTATTTACCAAAACAGAGTTTTGTGTTTGTTTTAAAGAGTGCAGTCCAGAGAAGTATTTTAGAGACAGATTTTATCTCTCAACAGTGAGAAGGTTTACTTAAGAAACACAGTCAAGTTTTTTTAGCATAGTTCAGTAAGGCTAGCAATGGTTGGAGCCAACACAAGCATGAGTATGGAAAATACTCAACTCCCACAGTTCAATGG
Source organism: Pinus albicaulis (assembly GCA_034641835.2). Lineage (NCBI taxonomy): Eukaryota > Viridiplantae > Streptophyta > Pinopsida > Pinales > Pinaceae > Pinus > Pinus albicaulis. Next base: position 198,628,319 of record CM076581.1, on the reverse strand, counting down.
GAAGAACTATGATTATTAGGAAATCACAATGAGAGCCCTATTTGCCTTTCAAGATTTATGAGAACTAGTTGAATATGGTTTAGAAGAACCATTAGATGAGCAAGCTTATAATGCCTTAACATAGGCAGAGAAAGATTTGCTGAAGAGTAATAGAAATAAGGACTCAAAAGCCCTCTTCTATCTCTATCAGATAGTGCATGAAAGCATATTTTCAAGAATTGCAGCAGCAAAGAAGTCCAATGATGCATGGGATACCCTCCAGACAGCCTATCAAGGAATGGAGAAGGTAAAGACAAAAAAAGCTTCAATTAATGAGAAGAGTTTTTTGAAGTCATTTGCATGAAAGAGTCTGATACAATAGACTCATTTTTCACACTATTGATTGGGTTGGTTACCCAAATGAGATCTCATGGAGAGACAATAGAAGAGAAAATAATAGTGGATGAATTATTGAGGAGTCTACCCTCAAGATTTGATGTGATAGTAACAACCATTGAAGAGACAAAAGATCTCTCAATGTTCACTGTTGATGAGCTTCATGCATCATTGATGACACATGAACAAAGATTGATCAGAACAACAAACTCATCTTTGAAGCATCCCTTCAAGACCCAAATTTCCTTTGGAAGAGGAAGAGGTCAAGGCAGATCAAACTACAGAGGAAAAGGAAGAGGAAAAATCCAAAACAGAGGAAGAAACAACCCTGCAAATACTAATGGAAGGGGCAACAACCAAAGTCAAAATCAAAGCCAAGGTAGCAACCAACACAGTGGACAAAATCAAGCACATGGAAAAAGGTATGATAGATCCCAAGTCCAATGTCATTACTATAAAAAGTATGGGTGTTATGCCAATGAATGTAGAAAGAAACAGAGTGACATGGGTAGTAGAACCAGTGCAAATTTTACTAAAAAACATCTGAGCCAAGAGAATTTTTTTTTAGCATGTAATATTGCTGAAGAGAATAATGAAGATATATGGTTTCTAGATTCAGGATGTAGCAACCATTTGACTGGAAACATTTCAATGTTTTCCATGTTAGATGAAAATATGAAGTCTCAAGTAACATTTCGGACAAATAGTAAAGTCTTTGTCATGGGAAAATGCAGAGTAAGAATTTTGACAAAGAAAGGAGAAATAAAAACCATATCAGATGTTTACTATGTACCTGGTATGAAGTGTAACCTTTTGAGAATTGAACAGCACATTCAGAAATGCTACAATGTATTCTTTGAGGATGATGTATGTACCATCATGGACATACCACCAAGCAAGTAGAGCATTGCACAAGTGAATATGACAAGAAAAAGAATGGTTCCTCTCAAGATGAGAGCAAATTTGAATAAAGGAGCTGCAATGGCAGCAGTGACACAAGAGACATTCCGAAGAGAAGAAAATGATGAAAATTGGTTATGGCATTTGATATATGGACATCTTAACTTTGGAGGTCTAAATTTGTTGCATAGAAATGAATGGTAAATGGATTACCATTGATTGAAAATCCAGACAGCCTATGTGAAGACTACATCTTGGGAAAACAACACAGAGAAATCTTTCCATCATGAAAGAGCATAAGGACAAAGACACCCTTAGAAATAGTCCATTCGGATTTGTGTGGACCAATGAAAACACCATCATTAGCAGGTAGCCACTATATGCTTACCTTTATTGATGATTACACAAGAAAAACATGGATTTATTTCTTGAAGTTGAAGAGTGATGTGTTTGAGAAATTTTTCCACTTTAAATCTCTAATTGAGAATCGAAGTGGGCGGCATATTAAAGTCTTAAGAATAGACAGAGGAGGAGAATAGAATATATCTCCAAAGAATTTCCATTTTTTTCAGAGAAAATGGGATTCATAAATAATTTACAGCAAGGTATACACCACAAAAAAATGGAGTTTCTGAAAGGAAAAACATAACCATCATGGACATGGTAAGAAGCATGTTAAAGGTAAAAATTTTGCCAAATGAATATTGGGCTGAAGCTACACATTGTGTAACATATGTTTTGAATAGATGCCCAACAAAGAGTGTAATGAAAAGAGTTCTGAAAGAAGCATGGAGTGGCATAAAACAATTTGTCACCCACATGAGAGTTTTTGGTTGTGTGGCTTATACACACATTACAGATAAGCTAAGGAAGAATTTGGATAGTAAGGGGGAGAAGTGCATATTTGTTGGATGAAATGAAGAATCCAAAGCATACAGATTGTATAACCCATCTACCAAGAATTTTATGATAAGCAGAGATGTACAGTTGATTGAGGAAGAAGCTTGGCATGGAAGCATTGAGAAAACAGAGAATGTAAAAACTTGTTTGTATCATTATGAATATGAGGAAGAAATGGCTAAAAGACATCCCTCATTAGCAGCACCACCTCCACCAACACAAGGACAACAAGGGACACCACAAGTAGGTATGAGAACACCCTTGAAAAGTGATGACAGTACTTCTCCAAGCACATCACAAGGAGCAGATTTGAGTGCTTCTACAAGCACAAGTTCAACAAGAGAAAGAGGAACCACATTCAGAATTCTGAATGAAATCTATGATAAAGACGCAACAAATGAAGGTATGAACTATTTATTTGCATTATATTGTCATGTATAAGATCCTATTCATTTTGAAGAAGAAATAAAATATAAGAAATGAATAGATGCCATGGATGAAGAGATAAATGAAATAGAGAAAAATAATACATGGGAATTAGTTGATCTCCCAAAAGGTAAAGAAGTGATTAAAGTAAAATGGTTTATAAAACCAAAAGCAATGTTGAAGGTAAGATTGAAAGTCACAAGGCCAAGATTGTCAAAGGCTGCAAGCAGCAATAAGGAAGAGACTATGAAGAAAATTTTGCACCAGTTGCAAGAATGAAAATAGTAAGAGTAGTGTTGTCCATAGCAACACAACACAAGTGGAAAATTTACCAAATGGATGTGAAATAAGCATTCCTAAATGGAGTATTGTTGGAAGAGGCTTATGTTGAATAACCTCTAGGCTATGAGAAATAAGGCCAAGAGCACAAGGTATGCAAATTGAAGAAGGCTATCTATGGGCTGAAACAAGCACCAAGAGCATGGTATAGTAGGATAGATGCCTATCTACTGGAAAATGGGTTTGAAAAATGTGAATGAGAACCCACATTATACATCAAAGAGAAATATGGTAAGATGTTCATTGTTGTTTTATATGTTGATGATGTGATCTTTATAGATAATGATGCTTACCTTATTGAAAATTTTAAAACAGTCATGAAGGATGAATTTGAAATGACTGATATGGGATTGTTGAGATACTTCTTAGGAATAGAAGTAGAGAAAAATGAAAATAAATTTTTTATTTCTCAAGTAAAATATGTGAAAGAAGTTTTGGAAAGATTTAATATGTAGGATTGCAAAGCATCAATTACTCCTATAGTGATAGGATTGAAACTGAGCAAAGAAGACAGCAGCAAGGATGTTGATCCAAGTTTGTATAAAAGCATAGTTGGCAGCCTTATGTATTTGATTGCAACTAGGCCATATATTATGCACGCTATAAGTTTAATTTCCAGATTTATGGAAAGCCCAAAGGAGGCGCATTAGCGAGCAACAAAAATAATTTTGAGGTATGTGAAAGGAACAAAGATGTATTGAATTTTATACACCACTTTAGAAAATTTTGAATTGATTGGATATACTGATATTGATTGGGTTGGAAGTATAGATGACAGGAAAATAACCTCTGGATATGTTTTTCATATGGGATCAGGAGCCATTTCATGGGCTTCTAAGAAACTGCCAATTGTGGCTTTATCAACAGCAGAGACAGAGTATGTGGCAACTACAACAACAACATGTCATGAAGTATGGATGAGAAGAATGTTGAGAAGCTTGTGTCATGAACAAGTAAAAGGAAAAAATATTTATTGTGATAATATCTCAACGATAGCTTTATCCAAGAATTCAGTGTTTCATAAAATAAAATAAACATATTGATGCAAAGTATCACTACATCAGGAAATTCGTGAGCAATGGAGAAATTGTTTTGAAGCATTACAGAACAGAAGAGAAGTTTGCTGATATTTTGAAAAAGCATTGGGGCATAATATTTTTAATTATTTAAGAAAATGTCTAGGTTTGAAAGATAACAACAGTTGTAATTAAGGGGGAGTGTTGGAAATTAATTCCAACTGCAAACTGGCAAAGAGGACAGAAATTTAATTTTGATTTGAGTTCCTGGAGGACAGCAGGAGCAGTAGTTTTCTTGCACGAATTTGCACTCCATTGTGCAATGAATTCTGGGTTTGAATAAGCCTGCAAAACCCAAATTTTTGATAGATGGTCATATTCCTTTCTACAGATAAAAACCGTGGTTTGAACCACGCAACCCCACATTTATAAATCCACACCTACCTGCCTTAAATGCCATCCACCAATCATATATTATCCTGCCATTTGATTTAAGTTTGAAATGGGCCACGTCATATCTGTGGAGCCCATGACTCCACATCGCTCCTTCGCAACCAATCAACGCACGTTCGCATAAACCCAAAGCCTCATCACCACACTTCATATTTGCGCGATAACTCTGGCCCACCATTACACGTCAAATGCTCGTCGACCAATAGGAGCGCTATTGCATCGTTTGGGTGCACAGTCAAGAGCCCTCAAAATGGATGTGATAAGTTATTTAAAGGTTTGGCATAAAGTTTGAAATATGCCAATGCATCAACCCTCCGACCAATAGTATCTCGTCGCACAAGTTCAATGCACTATCAGCGAGCGATAAAATGGATGCGCTAAGCTTATTAAAAAGAGTTTTTTTTTAAGTCTTGAAATCCACGATGTAATAAGGCTTAAGTCATTAGTTTAATGTTTTTATATCCATTGCGATATATGTTTCATTTCTTTATTTTTGAAACTTAGGATATATATATATATATATATATATATATATATATATATAGTTTTATTATATATATATATATATATATATATATATTATAAACATAATATGTTGATAATATATATAAACAATAGTGCGAAATGTTTTTGCAAAAAGGGTATGCTCGAAGGCAAGAAGAAAAAAAAAAAAATCAGTGACTGTGTGTTGAAGACAGAGAGTGTTGGATAGAAAAAGAGTTGTGTTTTGTAGCAACTAGAAGAACTTTTGCATTGTAATCCAGAACTGAAGTTCTGAGGAAGATTTGTTTTGTAACAGTTCAAGTTTTAATAGAAAGGGTTTTTACTCCATCCATCTCTGTCCATATTTGTTTTATTAAAACTCTGTGTTTGTAGAGGAATTTTCTTTCCTCTCCGTTGTTAGGAATAACCATAAATTCCAACACAAACGTCTCTTACTCGATGCCCATGGAACCTGTCATCTCCCCCATCATTGATCTGGCTACCAGTCTCGAGGAAGAAGCTTATTTTGGCTTTTCCGCCTCTACGGGTGAGGATACTGAGCTCCACACTATAAAGTCATGGAATTTTACAATCGAGGTTGTGTCCAGAAAAAACTGGACATTATTTATTGATGTTTCCGTCCATCTTCCCTTGGCACTGGGTGCCACGATATAAATTATACTGCTTCTGAAGTAGCACAGGGCTCAGGTAGAGGAAGAGAACAGGATATTTGAATAATTAGATAGAATTCTAGGCCGCCTACCAGAATTCAGCTATAGAGACCTGAAGAAGGTAACCAATAACTTCAGTCGGACAACCCTTCTTGGAAGTGGTGGCTTCGGAACCATTTACAAATTAATTCTGGAAAGGAGAAAAAATATTTTGTAGTAAAATGCATAACTAATGACGTCAAACAAGGTAAAGAATAATTTATCTTAGAAACCAGTCTTTTCAACCGCCTTCTCCATCAAAACCTGGGGCCTCTGCTGGCATGGTGCCATGAGAAGGGGCACTTGATTATGGTTTATGAATTCATGCCCAACTCTAACCTGGACAAACATATTTTTAAAGTGGATATTGCAAGAGGATTTATGTACTAGGAACAGAGATATAACATTGTCTCGGGCATCGCCTTGGCTATGTTGTATCTCCACGAGGAATGTGAGTAGCAAGTAATCCATTGGGACATGAAACCCAAGAACATCATGCTCAGTTTTGAATACAATTTCCGACTCGGGGACTTTGGCCTTGCCCGTCTGGTTCAACACAACTGGATATCCTTCATGGTCACTAGTGTAAAGGGAACATTGGGGTACATTGCACCCGAGTAATTTCATAATGGGCAAGCCACAACAGAGTTAGATGTGTTTAGTTTTGGGGTCGTTGCCCTTGAGGTTACTTACGGAAGGCGTCCCACATTTAGCACCTAAGAGGCACTAGATCTAGTGGGTTGGGTTTGGAAACTGTATCGCCAGAACATGATCTTGGAAGCTACTGAAAGTTGCCTGCCTAGGGTTGGAAGCAGTACCATAGACGAGAACGACATCAAGCGTTTGTTGAAGTTGGGTCTGGCATTCTCCAACCCAAATTTAGTGGCCCGTGCAACAATGAGGGAGGTTAGTGAGGTACTAGCTCGAACCATGCCACCACCATATGTACATCCCTTCAGGTCGGCGTTCGTATGGTCCCATATGCCCTCTGATATCAGTTTTACCAACAATTGCACCTCCAATTAAATAAATAGTGGTGACCTCCATGAATCCGTTACAGGAGGAGATTAGTCGCGGGAAGGACGACATTATCTAATATCAATTTTGCATTCACAAACACCTTAGCGGGGTTTTTTGTTACAAAGCGGTTTCAACGTCTTACAGTGGCGTCAAGGTTAAGAACGTGGCACAAATTTTAGTACGAGTCTCTGTGATATTCACTTGGAAAAAGAAAAGAAAATAAAAAAGAGTGCAGATTGAAGGTCTGTATATATGTGCTATCAAATTCATTACGTATACATATATTTTTGTAATAAAATGAAAAACTTGTAATTACAGTCCAAGCCTTTGGGTAAACGACATTCTGTGCACATAAATTTTTGTACTAAATATTTCTAAATGCAGTTAAATCTTTTGGATTAAAACTATGTATTTCTGTTTTCTGGTTATTTTATAACTATGGTTTTTTTTTTCTCTGAGGTTTGAAATTAAAAGATCACAACAAGGCTAATATGGTGAAGGAAAAAAGGCTAATCTTTGATGGAGTCAAGCATCACATTTTGTCCCATATAGCTGGAAAAGACACTGCTAGGGAGATGTGGGAAGCCTTGGCCATGCTATATGAGGGATCTTCTGATCAGCTGAAGATGTACCTTGAGCAACAACTAAGGATAGCACGAATGTGGAAAGGGGAACTCATTGATCTGTTCCTATCAAGACTTTAACAGATTCATCACCAACTTGCAGAAGTAGTGTCTACCCATTCTCCTACATCGATGGTGAGACTGCATTGAATGCAGTCACTAATGATTGGAAAGTATTTGGTGAGAGCATCCTGGGCAGAGAAACCTTGCCAGGCTACGTGGATATGTGGGCTGCTCTTCAGCAAGAAGAGCTAAGGAGAGACTTTCTCAAATGAAAACTTGATGGTAGCAGTGGCAGTGGATCGAAGATGAAGTGCGAGGAGGAAGATGTAGCCCTTACATCCAAAGGGCAACAGGAGCAGTGAAGACGTAAGAAAGAAGTCTCGAAGATCAAATTCTTCAATTGTGGTGAACTTGGTCACTACACTTCATAGAGTCCTTTGAAGCATAAAGACAAGGACAAGAAGCATGATCCAAAGGCTACAACTACAAAGATCTATGAGGATCAGTATGCCATGAGTTCTCACGAATATCCAAGAGGGAGATGGGGTGACATTGAGCTATAGTTTAGCAGAACTGTAGTTGGGCAGGATCTTGGAGGAGTCCACCTCTCATATCACAACCTTGCTACAGGTGCCCATATTCAATAGTAACACGCTGGAGGAGTTTTTCAGTCAATGTAGAGGAGTGCAGAGATGGTAGTTGCAATGGATAGCAGTGCCAACTTCAATGGAGCCTAGAGAAGAACTGCAATAATGCAGCGTAATGCAATGCAGCAACAACGTAGTGCAGAGAAGTGGAAGCGTAGTGCAAAGCAACAACAATGCAGTGAATAAGAGGGACAATGTAGTAGCTTTATTGTTTTCAAGCTTCTATGGTTTTCATTTATTGAAGAAATCTCCATATTATCCACAGTGTTATAAAATAATGGTCAACGCTTCAAATCCCAATGGGGATCCATCTTCAGGACAAGATGTTGAATGAAGAATGAAAGAAGGACAAATTGTGAAGGTTTTAATTGTGACAAAGGAAAAGAAGAGCCGACAGGAGCTAACTAATTAATATTTAATAATTTTTTATAAATCTTTTATTTTAATAAATAAATTTTAATAAATTAAAAAGTTAATATAATATCATTTAATAATAATTCTATTAAATTTATTTTAATAGATTTTAATAAAGTTTTAATAAATTTAATTTTTTTTCCATTAAATCAATAATAATTTTATTTAATTAACTCTATTATATAATCTTAAATAAATAAAAAATTATTTTTTAAAATTTTTAATAGTTTATAAAATATTATTTTATTTAATAGTAATTATATTTATTTTATTTTTTATTATAAGAATAAAACCTTAAATTTTTTAATAAAGGTTAATATAAGAGTAAATTCTTAGAATTTTGATTAGTAAATTCTTAGCGTTTTAATTAGTAAGAGTATTATAATATATTTTTTCTAGAATAAGTGAAACCCTAAATGATAATAATAGTTTACAAAATTAATAATTAATAATTAATAAAAGTCAATAACTAAAAATAAAAATAATAGTTAATTAATTAATATTAACATTTATTTAAAATAAGTGTTAATAAATAATTATTATTTATTTAACTTTAATAATTTATATTATTATTATTATTAAAGGTTTTCATTAGGAAAATTAATTTAATCCTAATTAATTTAATTATAATTATGACTAAATTTTTTCAAAAAATATATTAGATACTTATAATAATTATTAATTAATCAATTTTTATTAATGAAAATAAAAATTAATTAATAAGGATAATTATTAAGAGTAAATAATTCAATATGTTATTTTTAATGATCAAACCCTAAATTATTTTGGAAGAGAGGCAAACCTAAGATATTATACCCGTGATGAAGACAAACTTTAGGAGCATATTTTCCAAATTAAAGGCCGTCAACTATCATTGATCTCGTATCCTCCATCCCTATTAATGTTGTGCGGATGTTTTATAATTTCAAGGGCTTCTCTAATTTTCCTTCTTCGATAGTGATCCTCCCTGTCAATTATTCTAGCATCCTCAAGACGCAAATGATGCTTAGCTTTTGAGGAGTGATCAGCAAGGCCCGAGGTGCAAGATCGTTCATGTTTAATATCGACTTCACGTTTTTTAAGACGCTTTTGAAGAGAGCGTCTGGTTTCACCAATATAACTTTTCCCGCATGAGCAGTCAATCTTGTAGACACCTTTAAGCTATTCATGCCTAATAATATCTTTAAATAACCACATTTTTTGTCTTATCATTCATGCTGCTGAAAATTGAGCGAAAATGTCATTCCTTCCCAAAACCTTGGCAATCTTATTTGTAACACCCTTAATGTATGGTAGAAAAACCCTACCACAATTTTCTTGAGGTCCTTGGCACTTCTTGGATATTACCGAACCCTCAGCTCTTTTTATGGCTTTTTTGATCTCTTTTTCTTTATACCCATGAAAAAATACGTCAAGTGAGTGATTTCATATTTTAGGTGCTCCTCATTGGATATCCTCAGGGATCTCACAATAAGAGTGTTAAGGACACTCAACTTTTGGGCCAGATGATGGTAAGACTCAGCATGAATATAACTGTCAGTGTGGGTTTTCTTCATGAACACCTCATGCCCAAATGTTCCATCCTCCTTTTTGGTAACAAGGACATCCAAGAAAGGAATTCTCATGTTTTCTTCAATCTCCATAGTAAACTTAATTTCTGAGGAAATTGAGTTAAGGTGATTAAAGAATTTCTCGAGACTTTCCCTACCATGTGTCCACTTTATGTTGGTGTCGACAATAAATATTTTCCTACAAGCTGGACTTAAGGGAAAAGAGGAAAGTGCTTTCTTCTCAAAGTGATCCATAAATAGGTTGGCGACAATAGGCGAGAGTGGAAATCACTTTGCGACACCAGATACCTACTAATAGAATTCTCCTTGGAAGTTGAAGAAGGTGGATCATAAACAATCTCAGCAAGCTTAGCTATTTCTGGATCCGTAGCCTCCTTAATAACCTGCACTGCTTCATCTAATGGAATTTTGGTGAATAATGAAACTAGATCAAAACATACCAAAATGTCACTCTCCTCCACCCTTTCCTCCTTAATTAATTTTAACGAAATAATTAGAGTCCTTAATGAAGGAATCTGTGTTTCCAACAACAGACTTGAGAACTTTGGCAACATATTTTGCCAATTCATAGGCAGGGGATCCTAGGGTATTAAAAATAGGTCTAAGGGGAACACCTTCTTTATGAATCTTGGGTAGCCCATAAATTCTTGGAATGACCTCACATGAAGGGGTCAATTTCTTTTTTAACTTGTCATCAAGATGGGAGTTCGAGACTGCCTTCTTGACTTCTCTTAAAACTCTCAGCAAGGGGTTGGACTTAAGCTTTTTATAGTTTCCACAATCAAAATGCCCATTCATTTTTCTAATATAATCATCCTTATCTAAAACGATTGCTTCTCCTCCCTTTTCCACCTTAAGGACAATGATATCTTCATTGTTGCGAAGGGCTTTCAGAGCAACCATCTCATCTTTGCTAAGGTTAATCTTAGGGGCTCTTTCTTTCCTTAGAATAAGGGAACACTCTTGTCTAAGAGCTTATTTTCATCCAGGTTAAGCTTTGAATACCTTCTTCAATGCTACAAACAATGCTCTCCGTTGGAAGGCCTTTAGGGGCCACAACAAAATCCAAACCTTTGCGGAGGATCCTAAGGGTTTCTTTACTTAACCCCATCGAGAATAGGTTCACAACATTTTTGTTATTGGTTCCATTGGCATCATCATTTAAGTGTTTCTTTATAATATTACTATCCTCCCTGCTTCCTAACTTTCTTCCTACCATGTTTGTTAAATTCATGCTTATTAAATTCTTATTAAAAGAATTAATGAGGCCATGGCCCACAACCTACTCTTATTTTTTATTTGGGTGTTCATTATTGTGCCTCTCATCATTATACCCATTGCACCTATGCATAAAATCATGGTTCAAATCATTTTCATTCTTTAAACCTGCAATCATTCGATGCTCAAGACCATCACTACAACTATGGCCGCTATCCTTTGTTAAATTCATGCTTTTTAAATTCTTATTAAAAGAATTAATGTGGATATGGCCCACGACCTCCTCTTCTTTTCTCTTTGGGCATGCATTATTGTGCCTCCCATCATTGTACCCATTGCACCTATATAGAAAATCATTGATAAAATCTTTTTGATTCTTTAAACCTGCAATCATCCTGTGCTCAAGACCATCACTACAACTATAGTTTCTATCCAAATCGAGAGTATGAAAATTGTTGCCTTCAGTGCTGGATGATAGGAACTCATCACCCAAACTCTCTACAAAGTTATCGTGGCTAATAACCTCAACGCTTATGGACCCCATCTCAACGAAATGATTAGGGCTAAACCCACTGTCGGTTGAATCAGGCCTACCTGACACAATTGGTGAGTGGGCTTGAGGGCTGAGGGATGCGATACTGGCTCCTTCGTAGAGACCATTCAATTAATTCCTAGCAGGTTTAAAACTCAGAAAATCTAACATAGAATACAGACTTGAGTACGTAGCCAAACCTCTCCTGGAATAATGCAAGCCCAAGGGGACGAAAGATAGAAAAGGTGACCTTGTTAAGGACACACATTCTTGGAGACTGAGCATCTCATTAAGGCTGTATGAAAACGCAATCGTCCTATTTGTACTAACAAATCTCTTCACCGTTTCAATCTCTGAAGACTTGCTGACCAGTATATCGATCAAACCGACCCCTTCATTATTTAAATAATCACGAACTTCCAACATCGAAGACTCTCTAATAGAGGAGATATCAGAACCACAACCACATTCTATAATCTTATTCTCAAAAACAAATGAACCGTTCGAGCAACCAGTATCCCGCATCACACTGGACAATGAAGAACTCTTAATTCCGAGAGTTGGGACAGTGCCAGGTCGTAGAAATTTTCTCCCCACTGATAGCAAAGTCCTAATGGAGATATGGTTCTCGTCAGCGCTGAGTGTATCAAAATGTTGTGAAGACACACATGAATTTTTAATGGAGTCGTAAATCCTAGAGAAACTTTTGGACTCTTCATTACTAGACAATTGATTCTCATTGAGAGCCAGCTTCCTGAATTTAACCAGCTTTATAAAATGTCTATTGCAAGCAAGCTGACCCTCCTTCTAAGCCTTGAGAGATGCTTTTGCATCAATAGTTTTGCACATATGAGGCTCAATAGAATTTGCAAGCTTCAGATGAAGATATAGAGCAGAGCGCCCAAGCTTATCACAGGCAGCACGGGTATGTCTGATCTCACCACGAATTAGGTTAAAACTAAGCTTTAAGAAATATCTATTGTATCTGCAAAGGTGAAAAATAGCTTTAATGTGAGCGAAGGTGGGGATAAGTTCACAGCCATGGAATTATTTGAGAAAATGGAGGTTTGTTGCCCTTCTTTCAATATTTATTCTAGATTTCTCTAGATAACAAACATCTTCCCATGAATCCCCTTCGTACATGAATAAAATTATGGTTTTCAAGCTTCTGTGGTTTTCATTTATTGAAGAAATCTTGGGATTATCCACAATGTTATAAAACAATGGGATTCATCTCCAGGACAAGATGTTGATGAAGAATGAAATAAGAACAAAAGGTGAAGGTTTTAATAGTGAGAAAGAGAAAAGAAGAGTCGACAAGAGCTAACTAATTAATATTTAATAAATTTTTATTTTAATTTTATTTAATAAATTATATTTTAATAAATTAATTTTAGTAAAGTTTATTTTCATAAATAAATTTTAATAAATTAAAAAGTTAATATAATATCATTTAATAATAATTCTATTAAATGAAATTTATTAAAATTTATTTATGAAAATAAAATTTATTTTAATAGAGTTTAATAAAGTTTTAATAAATTTAAAATTATTTCCATTAAACTAATAATAATTCTATTTAATTAATTTTATTATATAAACTTAAATAAAAAAATTATAATTATTAAAAATTATTTAATTAACTTTATTATATAAACTTAAATAAAAATTTTATAATTTTTAAAATTTTTAATAGTTTATAAAATATTATTTAATTTAATAATAATTATATTTTTTTTATTTTTTTTATTATAAGAATAAAACCTTAAATGTTTTAATAAACGTTAATATAAGAGAGAGTATTTAATTTAGTGAAGAGAATTATAATATATTCTAGAATAACAAAGGTTAATATAAGAGTAAATTCTAAGTTTTTTAATTAGTAAGAGTATTATAATATATTTTTTCTTGATTAAATGAAATCTTAAATGGTAATAATATTTACAAAATTAATAGTTAATAAAAGTCAATAAATAAAAATAAAAATAATAGTTTATTAATTAATATTAACATTCATTTATTTAAAATAAGTGTTAAAAAATATTAATAATTATTATTTATTTAATTTTAATAATTTATATTATTATAATTATTATTAAATTATTTTATTAGGAAAATTAATTTAATCATAATTAATCTAATTATAATTATGACTATTTTTTTTTTAATATATTAGATACTCGTAATAATTATTAATTAATCAATTTTTATTAATGATAATAAAAATAAATTAATAAGGATAATTATTAAGAATAAATAATTCAATATGCTGTTTTTTTAATGGTCAAACCCTAAATTATTTCAGAAGAGCAGCAAACCTAAGATACTATACCTAGGATGAAGACGAACTCGAGGAGCATATCTACCGAATTAGAGGCCATCAACTGTCACTGATCTCGTATCCTCCATCCCTATTAATGTTGTGCGGGTGTTTTATAATTTCAAGGGCTTCTCTAATTTTCCTTCTTCAATAGTGAACCTCCCTCACAATGATTCTAGCATCTTCAAGACAAACATGATGCTTAGTTTTCGAGGAGTGATCAGCAAGGGCTAAGGGGTGAGATCGCTCATGTTTAATATCGCCTTCGTGTTCTTTAAGACGCTTTTGAAGAGAGCGTCCGGTTTCACCAATACAAATTTTCCCACATGAGCAGTCAATATTGTAGACACCTTTAAGTTGTTCATGCCTAATACTATCTTTAATTGACTGCATTTTCTGTCTTATCGTTCTTGCTGCTGAAAATTGCGCGAAAATTTCATTCCTTCCCAAAACCTTGGTGATCTAATGTATGGTAGAAAAACCCTACCACAATTTTCTTGAGGTCCTTGGCGCTTCTTCGATATGACCAAACCCTCGACTCTGTTTATGGCTTTTCTGATCTCTTTTCCTTTATAACCTATACCCATGAAAACAAATTTCAAGTGAGTGATTTCATCTTTCAGGTGCTCCTCATCGGATATCCTCAGGGCTCTCAAAGAAAGGGTGTTAAGGACACCGAACTTTTGGGCCGGATGATGGTAAGACTCAACATGAAGATAATTGTCGGTGTGGGTTTTCTTCTTGAACACCTGATGCCCCAATGTTCCATCCTCCTTTCTGGTAACAAGGACATCCAAGAAAGGGATGCTTCTGTTTTCTTCAATCTCCATACTAACCTTAATTTATGAGAAAATTGAGTTGAGGTGATTAAATAATTTCTCGAGACTTTCCCTACCATGTGTCCACTTTATGTTGGTTTCATCAACAAATATTTTCCACCAAGTTGGACTTAAGGGGAAAGAGGCAAGTGATTTCTTCTCAAAGTATTCCATAAATAGGTTGGCGATAATAGGCAAGAGCGGAAATCCCATTGCGACACGAGATACCTGCTCATAGAATTATCCTTGGAAGCTGTAGAAGGTGGATCGTAAAAAAATTTCAGCAAGCTTAGTTGTTTTTGGATTCGTAACCTCCTTAATAACTTGCACTGCTTCATATAATGGAATTTTGGTGAATAATGAAACTACATCAAAATTTACTAAAATGTCACTCTCCTCCACCCTTTACTCCTTAATAAGGTTAACGATATCATTAGAGTCCTTAATGAAGGAATCAGTGTTTCCAACGAGAGGCTTGAGAACTTTGGCAACATATTTCGTCAATTCATAGGTGGGGGATCCTATGGTATTGACAACCGATCTAAGGGGAAAACCTTCTTTATGAATCTTGGGTGGCCCATAAATTCTTGGAATGACCTCACATGAAGGGGTTAATTTATTTTTTAACTTGTCATCAAGATGGGAGTTTGAGACTGCCTTCTTGACTTCTGTTAAAAATCTCGACAAGGTGTTGGACATAAGCTACTTATAGCTACCACAATCAAGATGCTCATTCATTTTTATAATATAATCATCCTTATCTAAAACAACTGCTCCTCTTCCCTTTTCCACCTTAAGGAAAACAATATATTCATTGTTGTGAAGGGCTTTCAAAGCACTCATCTCATCTTTGTTGAGGTTACTCTTAGGGGCTCTTGCTTTTCTTAGAATAAGGGAACACTCTTGTTTAAGGGCTTCTTTTCGTCTAGGGGTAAGCTGTGAATGCCTTCTTCAATGCTACAAACATTTCTCTCCTTTGGAATGCCTTTAGGGGCCACAGTGAAACCCAAACGTTTGCTAAGGATCCTAAGGGTTTCTTTACTTAACCCCACCGAGGATAGGTTCACATCCTTTTTGTTATTAGTTCCACTGGCATCATCATTTAAGTGTTTCTTTATCAGATTACTATCCTCCCTACTTCCTAACCTGTTGCCTACCATGTTTGTTAAATTCATGCTTGCTAAATTCTTATTAAAATAATTAATGAGGCCATGGCCCACAACCTACTCTTCTTTTTTATTTGGGCACGCATTATTGTGCCTCTCATCATTGTACCCATTGTACCTATGTATAAAATCATGGCTCAAATCCTTTTCATTATTTAAACCTGTAATCATTCGGTGCTCAAGACCATCACTACAACTATGGCTGCTATCCTTTGTTAAATTCATGCTTTTGAAACTCTTATTAAAATAATTAATGAGGCTATGGCCCACAACCTGCTCTTCTTTTCTATGGGCACGCATTATTGTGCCTCTCATTATTATACCCATCGCACCTATACATAAAATCATGGCTGAACTATTTTGATTCTTTAAACCTGTAATCATCCTGTGCTCAAGACGATCACTACAACTATAGTCGCTATCCAAACCATTATCACTATCCAAACCGAGAATGTGAAGGTTGCTTCCTTCGGTACTGGATGACAGGAACTCATCACCCAAACTCTTTGCAAAGTTATCATGTTTAACAACCTCAATGCTTATGGACCCCTTCTCAACGTGATGATTAAGGCTAAACCCACGGTCAGTTGAATCAGGCCTATCCGACACAATTGTTGAGCGGGCTTGAGGGCTGTGGGATTCGAAACTGGGTCCTTCTTCGAGACCGTTCAACTAATTCCCAGCAGGTTTAAAACTTGGACAATCTAACATAGAAGGAAATCTTGAGTACGCAGTTGGACCTCTCCTGGAATAACGCAAGCCCAAGGGGACTGAAGATAGAAGAGGTAACCTTGTTGACACACATTCTCGGAGACTGAGAAGCTCATTAAGGTTGTACAAAAATGCAATTGTCTTATCTGTACTAACAGATCTCTTTACCGTTTCCATATCTGAAGACATGTTGACCAGGATATCGATTAAACCGCCCCCTTCATTGTTTAAATTATCACGAACATCCAACATCAAAGACTCTCTAACAGAGAAGCTATCAGAACCACAACCACATTCTGGAATCTTATTCTCACGAACAGATGAACTGTTCAAGCATCCAGCATCCCACATCACACTGGACATCTAAGAACTCTCGATTCTGGGAGTTGGGACAGTGCCAGATCGTAGAAATTTTCTCCCCACTGACAACGAAGTCCTAACAGAGATATGGTTCTCCTCAGCGCTGAGCATATCAAAATGCTGTGAAGGCACACCTGAATTTGTAATGGAGCTGCAAATCCTAGATAAACTTATGGACTCCTCAGTACTAGACAACTGATTCTCATTGAGAGCTAACTTCCTGAATTTAACCAGATTTCTAGAATTTCTATCATGATCGAGCTGACCCTCCCCTCCTTTTGAACCTTGAGAGGGACTTTTGCATCAATAGTTTTCCACAGATCAGGCTCAACATAATCTGCAAGCTTCAGATGCAAAGATAGAGCAGAGCGCCCAAGCTTATCCAAGGCAGCATGGGTACATTTGATCTCACCACGAATTAGGTTAAAACTAAGTTTTAAGAAATATGTGCGAAGGTGAAAAATAGGTTTAATGCGAGTGAAGGTGGGGATAAGTTCACAGTCATGGAATTTTCTAAGAAAATGAAGGTCTGCTGCCTTTCTTTCAATCTTTATTCTACATTTCTCCAGATAACAAATATCTTCCCATGAATCCCCTCTGTACAGGGATAAAATTATGGTTTTCAAGCTCCTGTGGTTTTAGTTTATTGAAGAAATGTCTAGATTATCCATGGTTGATGTTTCGAATCCCAACGAGGATCCATCTTCAGAACAAGATGCTGAATAAAAAATGAAATAAGGACAAAAAGTGAAGGTTTTAATAGTGACAAAGAGAAAAGAATATCCGACAACTAACTAATTAATATTTAATAAATTTTTATAAATTTTAATTTTAATTTTATTTAATAAATTTTATATTAATAAATAAATTTTAATAAATTAAAAAGTTAATATAATATCATTTAATAATAATTCTATTAAATTTATTTTAATAGATTTTAATAATGTTTTAATAAATCTGAATATTATTTCCATTCCATCAATAATAATTTTATTTAATTAACTTTATTATACAAACTAAAATAAA
Source organism: Pinus albicaulis (assembly GCA_034641835.2). Lineage (NCBI taxonomy): Eukaryota > Viridiplantae > Streptophyta > Pinopsida > Pinales > Pinaceae > Pinus > Pinus albicaulis. The sequence goes on along the minus strand of CM076581.1, from coordinate 198,610,288 downwards.
AAAGAATTAATTTTTAAAATTTTTAATAATTTATTAAATATTATTTAATTTAATAATTATTATAATTATTTAATTTTTTTATTATAAGAATAAAACCTTGAATTTTTAATAAAGGTTAATATAAGAGTTAGTCTTTAATTTAGTGAAGAGAATTATAATACATTCTAGAATAATATAGGTTAATATAAGAGTAAATTCCTAGTCTTTTAACTAACAATTTACTCTTATATTAACTTTTATTAAAAAATGGTATGTTTTTTCTTATAAAATCTCTCTCTATATATATATGATTAAATTAAATAATATTTTATAGACTATTAATTTTTTTTTTTAAATTTAAAATTTTTATTTAAGTTTATATAATAAAGTTAATTAAATAGAATTATTGTTGATTTAATAGCAATAATTTTAAATTTATTAAAACTTTATTAAAATCTATTAAAATAAATTTAATAGAATTATTGTTAAATGATATTATAGTAACTTTTTAATTTATTAAAATTTACTTATTAAATAAAACTAAAATAAAAAATGATTAAATATTAATTAGTTAGCTCTAGTCGGCTCTTCTTTTTTCTTTGTCACTATTAAAACTTTTACCTTTTGTCCTTCTTTCATTGTTCATTCAGTGTCTTTGTCCTGAAGATGGATCCCCATTGGGATTCGAAACGTCGACCATTGTTTTATAACAATGTGGATAATCCGTAGATTTCTTCAATAAACGTAGTAGCTATTAGCAGTCAGTGTTTTCAACACCGAGATGCATCTTCAACACTTGTTCTGATTTTTGGAAAAAAATTCAGTTGCTTCTCTCATCAGCTGAGGTGCAGTGCAGTGTTAACAGTGGCAATGCTAGCAGCAAATGCAAAATTTGAGAGAGAGTTGCAGTACGGATGCAGTGTTGATCGTGGCAAGGTTAGCAATAGTACATTGCACCAGCAACACAATGACTAATGGGGAGCATGTCTGACATCATCAGCACATACGGAAATGCTTCAGAGTCAGAGTAGTGTGCAGCAGGGAATATCTGTTATAACACATTCCTCTCTAAAAGGGAGTGTTGATTTTTTGTAGCATCGGATGTGCTCTAAGACCCAAATTTTGTGGAGAGGCTTAGACACATGCATTACAGATAACCCATAAATTGTTTTGGGAAATTCCTTCTAGAAAGAGTTTTATAAGAAAAATTAATTATTTTTAATTAGGACTGTTAGTCTAACTTAGCATATTAAAATAATTAATTAGTATTAATGTAAACTATGGATGAAACTTCCAGAAAAAATCATGTCAAGTCTAATTTAATCTTAGCCATTGATTGGCGATCTAATCTCAGATGTTGATTTGTCAATGAGAAGACTATAAAGGAAGGCTTGAGGGTCATTTGTAAGACACACTCAGAGGATCTAGATATCGATTTCTTCTTGCAGAGCAGTGCTCGAAAGAAAATCAGATCTAAGTGATTCTTGATTGCAGTGAGGGGCAGTAATTTCGGTTGGAGATTTTACTAAGCTGCATAATACACTGTAGAGAAGGCGGAGAGAAAATCAGTAGAGGTAGCTTAGTAGCTATGCAGAGCCAACATAGTCCAATGTAGAGGCAACATTGCAACCTCAAGGGAATTCGAGATTTAGCTGAGGGTCATTCAAATCTAGGGTCACAGAGTCGAGGTGTGGGACCAGAAGAGGCCAAAAGGGCAGATCCAACTACTAGAAGACTAGTGATGTAGACGCCACACAGTCCCCATGCAGAGTGGTGCAAAGAATCAGTAGTGATTGCGCAAAGACTGCACAACTCACCGGAGGGATTGTAGATCCAAGGTTGTTAGTCAGTCGGGCTTCCAGATCAATGTGAAATTTCTCTCACGAGCTTTTTCTCAGTCATATTCTCTACAGGGATTGCCAAAATGGCATCCAAATTTGTATTCAAAAATTTACTGGATAATATATAAACCCTCAAATCTACTACACTGGTTTTCTCGCATTGGGTTTTTCCGGGGACGTTTGTTCAGAACAAATGGTGTCTTGTGTTTGCATTAGTATTTCTTGTTTAGTTTCCTTTTCACAAATGTATTTTAATGAGTGAATGTTGCTTCAGTATTTCCAAAAGAAATTTGTTAATAACTTGTTAAATCTGAATTTACAAGTAGGAGAAGTAGTTTAGTTGTAGCAGTAGGGATTCTTACACCAGGGATCTTAGAATTTCCACACAAAACACATTGATAACAGAGGTCACCCAGTGTGGGTTATGTCTTAGGGCCCATTTTCAAGAGAGTGGAGGCCACTTTATTTAATGCTGCAATTGATGATGAAGTAAATGGTATATATGATCAGGATTCATGCAGGAACGCAACATAATAAACATATAACCATAAATACAGAGATGTAATGGAAATAACACTTCATTTCATTAATATCAAAGCACTGAAATTTGTTTACAGACAGAATGGAAATAAAACTAGCTAGCATGCTGGTAGCTATCTCTGAGAAGAGATGTGGCGGCTACAGGCCTCTGAACTGAGTTACAATGAGGCTCGAGGGCCTATTTATTATTTAGAAACAATGGGAAATCCTAAACAGCTAAAACCCTAACCTTAGGAGATGAAGCGCCAAAACTATGGGCCCCGTTTGGGTAAATTGGTGTTTCAACTTCCTAGGGGCGTAACTTTGGCATACGATCTTCGTTTGATGTGTACCATACCTCGTTAGAAATATCTATCCAAGGACTACAAATTTGCAACAAAAAACATTGGTCCATGGACCCATGTTGCTCTCCGTTTTCCCAAAAAACATTGTTTAGGGCCTCAAAACGGCTCTGGAAGTTTAGGACCTGAAAAACTGCTAAAAATAGTAAACTGTGCCGAAACTGAAAAACTGAAAGAGACAATGGTGGAGCCCCAAGTGGAATATGCGGGTGACCACCAAATATCCACCTGGATCATTCCTCCCCCCCTTATGAAGCAATGGTCCCCATTGCATTAAGTTCCTCCATGAGATGAGGAAATTTCTGCTGAACTTGGTCCCTGGTGAACCACTTTCCTTGGTGCAAGAGTTGGCCAGCTTTGACAACCCGATATAGTTGGACCTTCTATTGGCGAGTGTTCTTGATTTGCATGTCCATGATACAATCTGTGGTGGCCTATTCCATGCAGTCTGGATTTAACTTTTTTGGTGTGAGTTGTTCTGCAATGTTCGAGGTGTCCAGTAGAGGTGGGAAGTAAGGACGAAGGTGATCCACATTGAAGACTGGGTGTAGACCAATGAATGGTGGAATACTGAGCTCGAAGGCATTGTTCCCTACAGCCTTGGTGATGGTGTACGACCCGTACCGGAGCGGGCGAAGCTTGCGGTGGGGTCCAGTGAGGCGCTCCTTCTGCAAATGTAGCCATACTTTGTTGCCCACCTGGAAGTTGTGTGGCACCTGGTGTTGATCATGGCGTTGCTTGTACTTGGCATTGGCTCTGTCCAATATATCATGAACCTATTGGTGGATTTGTTGAATGCACTCGATGAAGGTACTTTCTTTGTCAACTTCAGACTGGACATGAGTTGAATCGGCCTGAGCAGCTGCAAATGGCATGGCTACGTCAATGGGACATAGTGGCTGGAATCCCAAGCCCACCTGAAAGGGGCTATGGCCAATTGAACTGTGGAGAGCCCGGTTATAACTATGTTGTACATAGGGGAAGCTCTCGTCCCATGTGCGTGGATGCTTTGAATTGTACATGCGCAGAATGTGTACAATCATTCTGTTGACGACCTCTGTCTGGCCATCTGTTTGGGGATGGAAAGCTGTGGACTTGGTGAGCTTGGTATCCAACATCGACCAGAGGCTAGACCAAAATGTGCTAAGGAACCTGCTATCCCGATCTGATATGATAGACTGTGGGATCCCAAAGTGCACCCACACTCGTTCAAAGAAGAGTTTAGCAGTGGCTTCTGCTGTGATATTCTTCTTGCAGGCCGCCATAATGGCCATCTTCGAGAATCTGTCGACGACCACAAAAACACAGTCATTTCCCTGCTTAGTAGAAGGCAGGCCCGACATGTAATCCATGGAGATGGATTCCCAAGGTCGACTAGGGGTAGGTAGAGGAGTATATAGGCCTTGCCTCTTGATGGTCGGTTTGGCAATGGCACAAGCAGTGCAGGATCTGATGTGCTTCTCGACATCCTTTCGAAGGTTCGGCCAATAGAAATACTTCTACAGGATTGCTACTGTTTTCTCGACCCCGAAATGCCCGGTGACTCAACTGTAGTGTGCTTCCCATATCATCTTGGCACGCTCGCTTGAAGGAACACAAAGTTGTCCCATGTGACATAAAAGTGCATCTTGGAGGTGAAAATTTGGAACTTTCATACCCCCCAAGAGTTCCTTGTAAGTGTGGCCAAATTCTGGGTCACTCTCATAGAGAAGCGGCCAATCAGAAGTATCGTGCCCACAAGAGTTGAGCACAGTGGTGAGTGCCATGATCGGTGGTCGGCTGAGGCAGTCTGCAACATGATTGGTGCTACCCTTCTTGTACTTGATGTTCAAATGAAATTGTTGCAGATATGTGGACCACTTCGATGGCGATCATTCTGCAACTTCCCTTGTGTCTGTATGAACTGCAGGGGCCGGTGGTCTGTGTGGATGATTGTTTCCTTCCCCAAAATGTAATGCTTCCATTGTCGACAAGCTTGCACAATGGAGTACATTTCTTTGTCATAAGTGGGATACTTGCGACACCACGAATGATGTATCAGCGAAATGCTACTTTGGATGTCCTGTTGATAAGAACTACCCCAATAGCATAGTCGAGCATTTATCTCGGTAAATGGTTGTTGCAAGTCTGGTAAAGTGAGCACTGGGGCAGAACAGAGGCGATTTTTCAATTCTGTGAATGCCTTCTGTTGAGGTTCCGACCAAAAAAAATTTCTCTCGCTCCTCCCTTGGTGACTTGACTCAAGGGCCAAGTGATATGAGAGAATCCCAACACAAACCTCCGGTAGAAATTAGCAATACCCAGAAAGCTGCAAAGCTCTGTTATAGTGGTTGGGGCTGGCCAATCCTGAATGACTTGGATCTTGGCTGGATCCACATGCACCCCCCTTTCATAAATAATGTATCCCAGATATTGAAACTGGGTCATGCCAAAAGTGCACTTCTCCAAATTGGCGCACAACTTGTGTTGCCGTAGTGTTTGGAGGACTTGTCGGATGTGGTGAAGGTGCTCTTCCCAAGTCTGGCTGAAAATCAGAATGTCATCCAAGTACACCACTACAAATGAGTTGGTGAATGGCCGCAAGATGTCGTCCATCATCAACGCTTTGGTATCACACACCGGAGGAGTTGATTGTAATTTTTTTTTTCGTGTCTGACTTGGAGTTGATCTTGTAGAAATATTTTTTGAGTTGGTCCGAGAAGGAGTCGTCAATCCATGAGTTGGTACCTTGTGATGACAGTCTTGTTCGGTACCGATAGTCAATACAGAGTCTCCACGTCCCATCCTTCTTCTGTACCAACACGATCGGGCTCCCACAGGGTGATGAACTTGGTCTGATGTGACCTTTCTACAACAGCTCCTGAATCTGCCTCTTGATTTCATCATTCTCCAGAACAGAGCGCCGATAGATCAGTCCATTAGATGGCCCGATTACTGAGGTCGGTCAGTCGGTGCTTGCAACAAACTGATGCGAGGCTTGCAGGTGAGGTGAAGATGTCCCCGTACTCCTCCATGACCTTATCCATTTGTTGTTGTCGTGCAGAGGGGCCCTGTCTGGAGGTCGTGGCCACAGTCTTCTTCTTGCCCTGGGGGCGGATCATCAGGAAAACGAATTTCCTGGTTTGGGAAATGAGCTTACTGCATTGTTTTGCAGTAACCAAAGAGATAGCAGCAGGAGGTGGTACCTCTGGTATCCTGTACAACTTATTTCCCAAAGTAACAATAACAGCCCGAGGCCGAGACTCATACACAGCATGACGCTTCCACAAGTATGGTTGTCCTAATAATACATCAGAAACATCAATAGGAGAAACGTCACATAATACCTCATCCGTGAAGGGCTTGATGCTATAGGGAAGGCGGCACTGCTGGCTGACGCGAAGATCTTGTCCTTGGTGAAGCCACCCGATGGTGTATGGATGTGGGTAGTACATGTTGTTCAGCCTGTGCCTGGAATGCTGCTGAAATAGAGTTCTTTTGGCTCCATTGTCAATGATAGTACATGCGGGGGCAACTTTACCCACATTTGGGAGTGGAAGAGACGTTTCCTCCTCCTTTGGATCTTAGATGCACTCATCGGTCTGTGTGCTGGATCTCATTGGGCCTCGCATCAGCTGTCTGTTTCCCTTTTCATTCCCCTTTTCAAGTTCTAATTCGATGGAGCATGCCATTTCCAAACCCTCATCTCGGCCATATGCTTGGCCCCAGCGGCCTCTTGTGTTGTGAGTGGAGCTCTTATGGAACTCACACCACATTCCTGTGTCCTTCTTTGGCTTTGCGGTGCCGTTCTTTTCTTATGGCTTCGATGAGTTGTCTTTAGCCGCCTTGCCTTGGCTCTGTCCTTTTTTCTGTGGTTTTGAAGCACCTTTCCCTTGCTTTTGATTCACAGATCCAAAGTCTCGCTTCTTCTACTTGAATTTCTGCTCAATCTTGGCAGCATACCGATATGCCGTACCAAGCGAGGAGATTTCAAGGAACTCCATTTCCTCCTGAATGTATCTGTGCAAACAACTGCGATACTTTAGCAGCATATGTTTCTCTAAATCTTTGATACCCAAATTTGTGCGCAGGGTATGGAACAGATTCGTCAGCTCATGCACATCTTGATCCCTTTGTTGTTGCAGCGTGGTCCATTATATGTACTTATCCTCATAGCTCCCCACGGGATAGTACTGTTCCTTGACGGCGTCTTGGAAAGAATTCCAAGTTGGTACAGCCGAGAACAGAGAGGGTTTTGTCTGGTCCTTCTTCTCACAGTAGGTTTCCCACCAGTCCTTAACATGGGGGATAGCTTTGAGGAGTGAAAAAATAATCTTCTCCCGGTCTGAAAAATCATGAACCGAGAAATATCCTTCTAACAGATTCAACCATCTATCTATGGCATCTACGTCTATTTGACCCTCAAATATGGGAATGTCAAAATTTACTTGTACCTTAAAATGAGTCGCACCTCCAGAGTGGCTGCTAGATGCAGATGCGCTGCCGTTGGGTAGCCGTTGAAGGATCTGAGCAAAGTTATCCATCATCGCGTTCCTTTGTTTTTCGAGGGCCTCCTCGAGCAATATTTTGATAGGATCTCATGCTCCCTCATCTTTCTTTTCATCCCCCATGGGTGTCCATCGAGGTTTGCGAGGCTGAGCTTGCAAAGGTTCCACCAGATCGAGCCCTAGCTCCTTATACCCCGACCTCGTTGGGGACATGCAAAGAAGGATCGAGAAAAATCAGACCGCTCTGATACCACTGATCCGGATTTATGCAGGAACGCAACAGAATAAACATATAACCATAAATACAGAGATGAATCGGAAATAACACTTCATTTCATTAATATCAAAGAACTGAAATTTGTTTACAGACAGAATGGAAATAAAACTAGCTAGTGCGATGGTAGCTATCTCTGAGAAGAGATGTGGCAGCTACAGGCCTCTGAACTGAGTTACAATGAGGCTAGAGGGCCTATTTATTATTTAGAAACAATGGGAAATCCTAAACAGCCAAAACCCTAACCCTAGGAGATGAAGCGCCAAAACTATGGGCCCCGTTTGGGTAAATTGGTGTTTCAACTTCCCAGGGGCGTAACTTTGGCATACGATCTTCGTTTGACATGTACCATACCTCGTTAGAAATATCTATCCGAGGACTAGAAAATTTGAAATGAACAACATCGGTCCATGGACCCATGTTGCTCTCCGTTTTCCAAAAAAAACGTCGTTTAAGGCCTCAAAATGGCTCCGGAAGTTTAGGACCTGAAAAACTGCTAAAAATAGTAAATTGTGCCAAAACTGAAAAACTGAAAGAGACAATGGTGGAGCCCCAAGTGGAATAGGCGGGTGACCACCAATATCCACCTGGATCGATATACTTTGTCATTACAAGGAAAAATACCTTCAACTCGAGTGGTATGTCTCTCTAAGAGATGTTCTCCCTATACGAACTCTCACTCAAATGGGCCCTCCTTCAGCATGAAAAACTAATAAAATCTCACATGATGGGCAAAAAAGTATCCCTCGACATAACGGTAATCAAGGAAATCAACAATAAGAATGTCATCTCAGCAAATCAAAAGCAATACATGGCATAAGTCCATCATATACCTCCACTTTTAGGCATGCCCTGAAAGTGCAAAGCTCTATTGATGGAATGGACTGCACCATTGAATTCATGTCGTGAAATTGTGCAAAATCGACTATACATTTGTCGAATTCTATCATTGTCGCCTCTAACCCTCTAAGGGAATATTCAAGGAATATTGTTGATTCCCTCACTCAAGGTTCCAACCCTTGGATCTACTCATGGTTCTACACCTCCAAGTTCTACCTTCGCCCTCCATTTCACTGCCCCAGTTGACTGGAATGAGAGGTTCATATCGCGTGTTAGTGGCAGAGTTTACGAAGAGAACCATTTGATTTGTTGGTGAAAGGTTTTCTATAGTGGCGGGAAGGTCGGGGGTTCTAGCTCGCCAACCCCCACCTTGGCTCATATTTCTTTGATTGTTTGAACTGACAGTAATTATAATATATATTTTTGTTTTTTTAACCCATAAAACCGTCATATGACATGTATGTTATGTGACAATTGTAATATGTTATGTGGAGGCACCCAGTTGGCGGGCTGATTGGACCAGCCGAGTGGGTTAAAGTCATCATTTGTTTGGAGGTGTGGGCTGGGTCCACCATTAGGTGGCCCGCCGAACACATAATACATGCTATATTTAATATAAATATGTTGTTGAACCATGACTCGGGGTGGCGGGGTTTGAAATCCTTCCACCCCGACTACTTATATACATATATTATGATATCCTCCAGGGGGGTTGGTAGCCTGCCACCCCTATTTTGTATTTTTGTTTGTTTTTAGAATAACAAACCAGTCATTTTTAACTTGGTCGAAAATAACGGTCATTGAGTAAATTAACCAGTCGAAAAATTCATCGATTTCCAGTTGTCGGATTTCGTGTGTCCAGTTCCTATCATTTTTTTGCCTCCTTAAACCTACCACTTGGCCAAGATTGACCAAAAATTTGACTAGATATAACTTGACCATACGAACTCGGATTTGAGTATCATCACATCTTTCAAATCAGGGCGACAAGCACTACGATCCAGTCCTGGTTTCAGTTCTATTTGAGGACTTTGTTTTTTGAGCTATTTTGAGCCCTCTTTGACTTCTAAGCATCTTTGGAGCCACCTAGATCAAATAGGCCATACTTCTTTGTACTCACAAAAAAATTTTATTCAGAGAAAAGAGAGTAGAGTGACCTCACCTTCTAGCTAGATTTTTCTTTCAGAAGGGTTTCTAGGGTCATAACTTGTGTCAAATGTGGGTGTGAGATTTTATTTCATTGTTCTCTATTTTCTACATAATTTTAAATTGCATGCTTAACCTATTAACAATAATTTACAAGTCTATAACTTTAAAGTAGAAATAAAATTGTAATAATGTAGATTTTAGATTTTTAGGTATAATTTTATTATATTTCTTGTGATGAACTGTTGAGTCGAGTATCCACATTAGTTTATAGATCACTATCCCTTCACCAAATTCCTTTATGTAAGTACTTATTATAAGAAACCACCCCATAATAGTCATATTTGTCACATTCATTGCCTTAATGAGGAGAAATCTTTGCAATAAATCATATGTTTTTCTAGTTATTCTTCATATGCCTCAATGTCCATGAATATCTTGTTACCAATTTTCCACCATAGCTATACATAACTCTTCCCCCTCCTACCATACATGTTATACATTTATAAATTTTAAAATCAAATTACAAAATAAGTAAATTTATAATAATAATAATAATAATTCCAATATCACAGTATTAATAAATATTTTTATAAATTTATAATATTTAAATTTAATTTGTCAATATAAATTTGTAGAGTATAATTTGTAATTTGATAACAATTTTCAAATTAAACAATAATAATAATAATAATAATAATAATTATTATTATTATTATTATTATTATTATAAATTTAATATAATAATATGATTATTATAAAAATAATAAAATTATAAATTTTTAATATAACATTAATACTATAATGTTAAAAATATATATTTATAAATTATAAGTCAAAATAAATCTATATATAAATTAGTAATTGATTTAAATTATTAATTAAGAAAAAAGAGTGAAAAATAGTGTTTATAAATATGTATTAATTATTTTTATTAATATTGGTTTAGATGTATTTTAATTTTGGATTTACCAAATACTCAAAAGATCAATTTTTTTTGCATCTTTCAAAATTCTAGTTTGACCAAATTAAAATGTTTAGAAAACACAATACAATATTTTTTGGACACTAAACTGGAGAACTCTTTCAAAGCAATAAATTTTAGTGATTAATAAATTTATTTTTGATATTTTGAATTAAAATATTATAAATATGGAGATAGTTGAATATTTATAAATTTTGAAAAAAATAATTAAAAACAAATAAAATAAAAGCATATATATAAAAAAAAATGCTTTTAATTAATTGGGAGTTGACTTTTGTAAAACAAAAACATAAAATTGTCTTCCGTATAAAATAGTGAAAATCACATCTAAACAAATTTTGTGAGCCAAATTAGTGTCGTTTATCATCAAGACAAATAATGATAAAACACATTGGCTAAATCTGTTTAGAATGATTTTCACAAAAATATTTTATACATATTCAACCCAAATTCCTAATATAAAATTGTCTTCTTCTCGTAGATAACCGTATAACATATTATTCCCTTTATCCGATTTGAAAATGAATGATAACCGTATAAATATTATTCCCTTTATCCGGTTTGAAAATGTATGGAAACACACTTAAGCCGTTGCAATAAAACTCAAGAAGTAAACTTTCCGTTGAAAAAATGTTTTAACTAACCGTGCTAAGGGGGTTGCAAGAATTAAACATCCTTCATATCTTATTGAAAACTATAAAGATTCTAAATATATTAAAAACAGATAAGAATGTGGACTAAAAACCCTACTTCCAAATCCTTTTGGAAGAAGTCCACATTAAAATTGGCATTATAAAAAATAAAATACCAAATAAACGAACGACGCCAAACAATGAAATTAGAATATTGTTGAGGTGAGGGGTGTTTCCTGGTTGCATCCTCTTCCAGATCGAAGGATACCATAAGAGGTGGCCAATCGACAAACAATTGAGGGATGAGAAAATGACATCTGTGAGCATTTAAATATTAATGATATCGGACCAAACCAAAGGTGAGGATTATAAAACGCGTATAATTATAAATCAAATTAAAGACGAATAAAACTATAGAGAAGGTTTTATACACTCGAAATGGAATTCTTTGGCATGCTCCAGCTGACGTTCACAAAATACGAAGGTGGTATTTTAGGGATAAATGTTTAATTATTCGATGGTTGGTTTGGCTTTTTATATTATTTATGGTATATTTTTAATATATAAATAATTTTAAAATAATTGGAACATATATTATATTCCAATAGAATTAATTTAAAAAAAAATAAAACCTTCTCATTATTTAAAAAAAAACTAAAACTTCAGATAATTATACCAAAACTACTTTTCTTGGTTAAAATACTTAAGATTCATTCGATATAAAATGTGTTGTTTATTGAAAATTCTCTCAGGAACATATCATTTTAGGTATCAAAATTATTATAAAAAATTATATCAAAATTATTATAAAAAATTTAAGTGAACAATATTATTTTAAAATAAAAATATAATAATTATTTAAATAAAGACCAGCAATTTTTTTATTAAATAAATATAATGTTTAAATAATATTATTATAAATTATTTTTATAATGATAAAAAATTATTAGTTAATTGATTTTAATTAATTACTTAAATTCTGTAGAGACAAAATTAAATTTATATTAATTTATTTTAATTAATTACATAATTTTTTTCTTAGTTATTTATGGACTTCTATATAGGTGATGGCTAGCAGATTCATGTAAAGTTATCACTTAGTATGAGTTCAATCAGTGAGCTTAATCTTCATATTGTCTAGAAAATTGAATATATGAAAAAAAAAGGTATACCAACTCAACTCAACTCAATAATTGAACTAAATCTCAAAACTCCACATTTATATTAATTAATATAACTGATAACTTTATTTATTTCATTAAGTTAAATATTTTAACGATTTACTTTTATTTCATTAATAATAATAAATCTTTCATAAACTTTTACTTCATTAATAATAATAAATCTTTCCTCTTTATGATGACAGTCGAACAAGATGCTCCTTAAATACTAATAATAATAAATTTTGTCTCATAAATTCACCAAATCTTGTATTGAAAAAATCACCAAATAATTATGGCGTAGTCTATCAATGCTACGTTTTGGCCTTCCCGGCCACCGAAATTTTTATATTTTCCGGTACTGCCTCCTTAGGCTCCTTTGCCGGGGTTCGTCTCCGTTTCATGTCCGTCACCGTTCACCGTGTAGCTCCGTCCTGGAGCACTCACACTCCAACTCCAACGCCCCATGCAATTCAAACTCCAGCTCACCGCCCAATTCAAGCGCTAGACTAACAGGACCAGAACTCACATCTCTCTAATTGCTGCTCACCTCGTCCATCCAGAGCATTCGCAGGTATAATTGGGATCCATAATTCAACATCCCAAATCAATTTCTCTGCTCTTAAAATGAGTTGCTGCTAAATCTGTGTGATGGGAAGCTACAGAATGGAGTAGTCTAGCGCGTCGATCGTAGATCGGTAGGGCCTCTGGATTCAAAGTGTCCATCCTCGGAGCCTCGCAAGGCATCGAACAACCCCTTTTCATGCTCATGAAAATGAATCCGCTGGTCTCAATCCTTCACCTCTATGATGTCATCAATACGCTTGGCTTCACTGAAGATAGCAGCCATATGGGACAGCACTGCCGTTGTATGCACAATTTTAAGAAATAGGGCTTTCGTATATACTTCATTTTTAGGTCCTAATTATTTCAATTTTTGTGTTTTTTTAGGGGCATGGATTTGTGGGAAAAGAGTAGCTTGAAGCAACCTTGGTGGGAATGGATCTCGTGATCATCTCTGCAGGAATTCCATGGAAACCTGGGATGACTAGGGATGATTTGTTCAATATCAATGGGGGAATTGTCTGCACCCTGTGCAAAGTAGTAACCAAGTGTTGTCCCAAGACAATTGTGAATATTATCAGCAATCCTGTTAATTCCACTGTGCCAATTGCAACAAAGGTTTTTAAAATAGTCATTGCCTATAACCCTCAGCGTTCCATGGGAGTTCAACATTAGATGTTGTAAGAGCAAATACTTTCCTGGTATACAAGCTAAACTTTCCTTTCCACACTTAGTTTTTAGTGGAGTTGGAACCAACTAGTTAGATTAGATTTTCATTCTGGCATCGCTGAGCTTAACAGTGGTTTTCTGCTGTAAATTTTTTTTGGGGTTTTCACAATTTGGATATCTGGCTGACCCTTTTCAAATTTCATAGGAGACATCATAATTTCTGGAACTTTGATTTCAAAATACATTGTTAGTAATGTAAATGAGATACCAACTTGAGCATTGCATGGCTCTGGTTGAACACGTTGAAATCGTAGAGCTTGATGTTCTAGTGGTTGGTGGGTATGCAGGAATCGCCAATATTCAACTTTTATCTAAAGTTTGCCTTTTGAAACCAAAAAAATAATGGATGTTTCTATTTTTCTGGTTTGCTTAATGTAATATTCAAATATGATTTCTAGTAGGATAGGTAGGATTCCATGTTTATATGTTATATTATTTCTATGATATGAATTCGAGTCTTTCACTGATATGTTTTTTTTGTTTATTTGGAACTGAAACAAAATAAAATTGTGTGTCAATTATGCCATACAAAGGTACTTGAAACAACTTGCCGATCCATGTAATAATTTACATCTTGAGTCTGCTTTGTTTTTTATTCTTTTTTTATTCCTTTTTAAAATTTCCAAAATTTATAGGGTCTTATTATCCTCTGAGTTTTTCAACTCTGCATTTTGTGTTATTTTGGGATATTGTTTCATTATTATTTTTGGCTTCTGTTGGTTTTTTTTGGATAGTTTGTAATAATTGATATAGTTTACTGTTACATTTTTAATTTTTTTTTTTTTTTGTGATTTCTGAAATATAAATCTTTTCCAGTCTTTTTCTTGATTTTGGTCTTTTCCAGGCTGAAGAGAAATAAATCTGCTCTTTTCTTCATTTCCAACCATTGACTTATTTTCTATTTTTTTTAATCCTTATTTTAAAACTTTCACTAATATGTAAAGCAAAATCAAAGCCAATTTTCTTTTAACAGAAACTAAAGTATACTATCACCATGACAACTCTTCATTTTCCAGAGGTTCTTAACAAATCTTTTATCTATCATCTATTAATTTGTATAAACTAGAAGGGAATCTATTAATTTGTATAAACTAAAAGGCTAACATTTAAGTGAACTACCATTTTTTACCCTTTTTAAGAATATTTTTTTATTCTAAAGTAAGACTGAATTGTGTTGGTATCAGATAATTTTACCTTCCAGGACCATTGAATGCAGATGGAAAATTAGTTAACACTGACGGTGAAAATGAATTTAATGCATATGAAAAGTTACTGAACACTAACAGTGACAATGAATTTATATGCAGACGTTGTTATAATTACACATATTTTCAACATTTCAATTTGGAGAAGAATCTTAATTTTGGAATGTGTTTTTCTTGGAAAATTTGGGTTAGAGAAGTTAAGAAAGGAACTACAACCAAACATTGCAAAGTAATTTCATCTCTCATATATTAACTGCATACTGGGACGTGAGGAGTATGGTGTCTTAAAGCTATACAAAGTAAGAATTTTATGATTGCTAGTTTGGTTTTCTAGTTTTTTTGTTTTAGCATATCCTACATGTTATTGAGATCGAAAGATCCAAAGTAGATGATATAATTTTATTCTCTTCGATTTAGAATCACATGAATTTTGCATTGAACCTAGTTCTTGGATCATTTTAGGCGCAAAAAACAAATATGTTGAATTGAAACATTGATGAAAATAAATATATTATTGTTATGCAATTATAATGGACACTGTGAAATGAAATTGGTACTGGTTATTTTTAGGCTTCATTTTTTATATATCACAATTGTAAGATAACTATATGGAATTCATTAGTTTTACTCATCCAAATTGTGATATTTTGTTGTTTATATCACTTATCATGGAAATTGTGATATTTTGTTGTTTACATCAGTCATCTTGGATTGTTGATGTTCACTCTGGATTGTACTAGATATTCACCAAGTTTACCATTATTAGTTTTGATATTGTTGTTTACATCACTTATCATCGAAATTGTGATATTTTGTTATTTACATCAGTTATCTTGGATTGTTGATGTTCAATATGGATTGTACCAGATATTCACCAACTTTACCATTATTAGTTTTGATATTGTTGTTTGTTTGTGATATTTTGTTGTTTACATCACTTACCATTGAAATTGTGATATTTTGTTGTTTACATCAGTTATCTTGGATTGTTGATGTTCAATATGGATTGTACTAGATATTCACCAACTTTACCATACCATTATTAGTTTTGATATTGTTGTTTGTTTGTGATATTTCGTTGTTTACATAACTTATCATCGAAATTGTGATATTTTGTTGTTTACGTCAGTTATCTTGGATTGTTCATGTTCAATGTAGATTGTACCAGATATTCACCAACTTTACCATTATTAGTTTTGATATTGTTGTTTGTTTGTGATATTTTGTTGTTTACATCACTTATCATCTAAATTGTGACATATTGTTGTTTACATCATTTATCTTGGATTGTTGATGTTCAATGTGGATTGTACCAGATATTCACCAACTTTACCATTATTAGTTTTGATATTGTTGTTTTTTGTCATGATTCATTGATTAAAGAAAATTCTACAATTATGTTATTGTATCTTAATTGGACACTCTATCATGAACATTGTAGTGCCTATATATACATTTTCTAAAGTAAATCTCATGGGATACTCTCTTTTTCCTTGGAATATTTGGATAGAGAGTGGCTCATTTGTTATCCATAATAGTGACTGGTAATTCCAATGCACTCAATCAGATTTGAAGTTTGACCATGTGGGGCTACAGTGTCTATATATCTTATAAAGAGAAACTTCAATTTTTTTTTGGTTAGAGAGTGTATATATATTATAAAAAAAAAAAAAAAAAAACCCTAGGAAATTTGAAATTTGTAAAAAGAGATTAAACATTATTTCTTGAAAAACTACAATGATTTAAAAATAAAAATAAAAATAAGAAAATAGATTTAAGTGTTTGATGTAGTAAAAATCACTATGTCAAAGTATAATTCATATATAATTCATAAAAAGGGGAATTCAACATAAATTACATGATATTAAAACAGTCAATACAAGATGACAATTGTAGATTAAATGTCTTTTTGTTATTATCTTCAAAATTGTTTTTGTTTTGATTCTATTGATGAGTGAAGGTTACCATGTCAAACTGTAACTCCCAATATGGAGACTTGAGTAGTAGTATTATGATATTTTTATTATTTAACTTTCAAAGTTTCATATATATATATATATATATATATATATATATATATATATATATATATATATATATATATATATATATATATATATATATATATATATATATTATGTAACACATAGATGTTTATCATTCCATTATGAGCATAAATAATTTAGAGGGCATTTTTGTTGGAGTTGGTTTTCTAAGCACACGTCAAAATTATCCTTTTTTACTTCAATTTAAGAGAATAAATTTGGTTTGAAAGTAACACTTTTGTAAAAGAGGGAGAATCTGCTAAATTAATATTTTCTCTATATTATTTAGAAATATTATTCCAATAGTGGATAATATATGAATTATCATTCCATTATGAGCATAAATTTTATTTAATAATTAAAAGTGTATTTTCATTTGAGATGGTTTTCTGACTATAATCTGAAATTATATTTTTATGTAAAATGAGATAATATCAAAATAATATTATTTTTATGTACTTTATTTTAAGAAATAATATCAAAGTAATATTGTTGGAAAAGTGTGAGAATGTGCTAAATGGACTTTACTCCTATAATATATAAAATTATGATTCCAACAACAAACTATATTTGAATGCATATAAAATCTTTCAGTGATAATCACATCTAAGAATATTATGTCGACACTTTTAGAACCAACCACTTTTCCTGATGTTAAACCACACTGGCTAGTTAGAAAGGCGTGGACATAATACTAGACTACGGCCACACGGGGAATATCACACTATTCTTGATATTTGAATTCTTTATGGCATTGCAATAATTATATTCACATTGCATTTCCTTTTCTCATAATGGTCAGAAAAATGGGTTTTCCTATTTTCATGCACTGGTAAGACTGATATTTCCCAAAGTTCTCAGCTTTTTGGAAAACATTCGTAGTCACTGAAAGGAAATAGGACCTAAAAATGGAAAGGAAAATATATATTTGGAAAAAACACATAATATTTTTGTGAACAAATTATAATTAAGTCATTCATGAAGATAAGTATGTAAGACATGTAAATGAGAATAAATTGGGTTGATGTCAAGGAAACAGTTTTTTTAGAGTTTAAAAGATAACATTACTTCATCATGAGGTATTAAGATAAGGAATTTCATTGAGGTTAGCAATTTCCTATTGAAATGTATAGAAATTAATATGTTTTTCTTTCATGAAAGAAAACTTTAGTTGCTTCAAATGCCCTGATTCAACAAATAGATCCTTAGCAGTGTTCTCGATAGCTTAATCAAAGGATTTGCATGGCTGAGTATAGGAAAACATTGCATTTTAATAAATGTTGGTCAGTGTTCATTTCCATCTTTTTTTTCATGGGTTCACCGTAAATCAATATGAATTAAATAAAACAACAAGAGTCAAATCATATAAAAAGGGATTGCGCAGTGGATGTTTATAACTATAGATTCCCTTCTAGTTTATACAAATTAACTGTTTCCATTTCCATCTTTTTTTTCATGGGTTCACCGTAAATCAATATGAATTAAATAAAACAACAAGAGTCAAATCATATAAAAAGGGATTGCCCAGTGGATGTTTATAACTATAGATTCCCTTCTAGTTTATACAAATTAATAGATGATAGATAAATGTTTACCTCAACAACCTCTGTACCCCATTTTGAATATGATTTTTTAAGGATCTCTCGAAAATGAAGAATTTTCATGCATGGTGATAGTAGACTTTAGTTTATGTTAAAAAAAAATTGGTCTTGCTTTTGCTTTATATATTAGTGAAAGTCTTAAAATAAGGATTAAAAAAAAAAAAGAAAATAAGTCAATTGTTGGAAATGAAAGAGCAGATCTATTTCTCCTCATCAGAAGGCAAAGAATGACCTAAAAAAGACCAAAATCAAGAAAAAGATTGGAAAAGATTTATACTTAAAAGACGGACAAAGAAAGAAAAAGTTAAAAATGTAACAATAAACTATATCAATCACTACAAACTATCCAAAAAAATCAACAAAAGCCAAAAATAATAATGAAACAATATCCCCAAACTAACACAAAATGCAGAGTTGTCTTCAAAGACACAGGGAGAAACAATTATTAAAAACTCAGAGGATAATAAGAAACTCGATAAATTTTGGAAATTTAAAAAAGAAATAGAAAAAAAATAAAAGGCAAAGAAAAATCAAGAGGTAAATTAGAGTTGTTTCAAGTAGTTTTGCGTGGCATAATTGGCACACAATTTGGTTTCTTCCAAAAAAACAAAAGAAAGATATCAATGAAAGACTTGAATTCATATCATAGAAATGATATAACATATAAATATGGAATCCTAGTGAAAGACTTGAATTCATATCATATAAATGATATAACATATAAATATGGAATCCTAGCAGCCTGGAAATCATTTTTGAATACTGCATTAAACAAACCAGCAAAATAGAAGCATCCATTATTTTTTTGATTTCAAAAGGCAAATTTCAGATAAAAGGTGAAGAATGGCAATTCCTGCATACCCACCAACCATGGGAACATCAACCTCCTTTGGATCCACACCTACGATTTCAGCGTGTTCAACCAAAACCATGCAATGATCAAGTTGGTCTCTCATTTACATTACCAACAATGTATTTTGATATCAAAGTACCAGATATTATGATGTCTCCTATGAATTTTGAAAGGGGTCAGTGAGATATCCAAATTGTGAAAACCCCAAAAAATAATTACAGTGAAAAACCACTCTTAAGCTCAGCAATGCGAGAAAGAAAATCTAAACCACTCTTAAGCTCAGCAATGCGAGAATGAAAATCTAATCTAATTAGCTGGTTCCAACTCCACTAAAAACTAAGTGTGGAAAATAAAGTTTACCTTGTATACGAGGAAAGTATTTTCTCTTACAACATCTAATGTTAAACTCCCATGAAACGCTGAGGGTTATAGGCAACAGCTATTTTAAAAACATCTGCTGCAATTGGCACAATGGAATTAACAGGATTGCTCATAATATTCACAATTTCCTTGGGACAACACTTGCTACTCCTTTGCACAGGGTGCAGATGATTCCCACATTGATATTAAACAAATCATCCCTAGTCATCCCGGGTTTCCATGGAATTCCTGCAGAGATGATCACGAGATCCATTCCCACAAGGTTGCTTCAAGCTACTCTTTGCCCACAAATCCATGCCCCTAAAAAAACATAAAAATTGTGATAATTAGGACCTAAAAATGAAGTAAATATGAAAGCCCTATTTCTTAAAATTGTGCATACAATGGCAGTGGTGCCCATATGGCTGATATTTTCAGTGAAGCGAAGCATATTGATGACATCATAGAGGTGAAGGATTGAAACCAGCGGATTCATTTTCATGAGCATGAAAAGGGGTTGTCGATGCCTTGCGAGGCTCCGAGGATGGACACCTTGAATCCAGAGGCCTTGCCGATCTACGATCGATGCGCTCAAGTACTCCATTCTGCAGCTTCCCATCACACAGATTTAGCAGCAACTCATTTTAAGAGCAGAGAAATTGATTTGGGATGTTGAATTATGGATCCCAATTATACATGTGAATGCTCTGGATGGACGAGGTGAGCAGCAATTCGAGAGATGTGAGCTCTGGTCCTGTTAGTCTAGCGTGTGAATTGGGCGGTGAGCTGGAGTTTGAATTGCATGGGGAGCTGGAGTTGGAGTGTGAGTGCTCCAGGACGGAGCTACATGGTGAACGGTGACGGACATGAAACGGAGATGAACGCCGGCAAGAGGCCTAGGGAGGTGGTATCGGAAAATCTAATTAATTAACATAATTTTTCTTAAAATAATAATAATAAATCGATTCACATTACTCAATATTATTATCTTTTCTATTATTATTATAATAAATCAATTCAAATTGGTCAATATTATTTTCCCTACTATTATTATAATAAATTTTATTATATAAATATTATTGTCACTACTATTATTATAATAAATTTTATTATATAAATATAATACTGACGGCGATTATTATAATAAATTTTATTGTACTCCCTAGTATTATTATAATATATGAATGATAAACCGTGCAAATGAGAATAACGTGGATTGCAAATGCCTTTCGTCATACCTTTTATAAATTATTGCCCATTTGATTAAAGGTTATTTCCCATTTGGCCTCTTGTACATCGTTGACATTTCTATAGGAGAAATTTGCCCATTTGATTAAAGCTTATTTCCCATTTCGCCTCCTGTACATCGTTGACATTTCTATGGGAGAAATTTCCAACTGGAAGAGTTTAGCAGATGACGATTTCTTAAATTTTTAAATCCAATGACAATCTCTAAAATCCAGGAAGATATCATTTACTCCGGCAGATTCGTTTGTTTGCGCATCACCCATAAAGTTCGCGGAAAGAGTGTATTGAACGGTGCAGCTGAGTCAAGCTTATAACATTTTACGAAGTCAGACTATGTGGGAGAAAGAATAGCAATATGTTTCCGGAGCCCGGCATTTCTTTCCGCCACGGATCATATAAATGTCATTCATGTCTTGCCATCGTGCTATATAGTCAGCGCCAAATCTGCTTTGGCGATTGTGTTCTCTCGCGAGTAGGTTTTCAATCAGCTCTGCAAGGTAGTAAATTTGCATCGTACCAGTATTTAATTTAATGGGTTTCCTTGAAGCAATAATATTTGCAGCTCTGACGTTCGTTTTGGTCCGAGAAACTGTTTGCGGACGGTTTGAGACTGATTTTACTAAATTCAATAGTGATGACAGCAATTATTTCAATGTGATCAACGCCACAATAGACACAGTTTTACAGGTCACGCCGGATTCCAGTAATACAGATCCCGCATACTCCCTGAAAAATAGATCCGGAAGAGCGTTATTGAAAAAGAATTTCAGGGTATATCATGGAAATAACAGGGCATCCTTCAATACCTCGTTTGTTTTCAATATTCAACCCAACGGTACAGAAGGGGGAGAGGGTCTGGCTTTTATCGTGACTTCGGTCTCTTATGATAATGATCATACGCTTCCTAATAGCTATGGCCCATGGTTGGGACTGTTCAACGCCTCCACTAATGGCAGTAGCACTAGTAAGGTGTTGGCAGTCGAGTTCGATACAAGGAAGAGCCCTGCAACTAACGATCCCGATGGCAACCATGTAGGGATCAATATTAATAACATAAATTCCATGATTTTGAAGTCTCTGGACCAGAACCAGATCAATTTGAAGGGCAATTATGATATTCAGGCGTGGATTCAGTATGATGGCAGCGCTAAGAAGCTGGCCGTGTACGTCGCAAACGTCTCTGAACCGATGCCCACGGAGCCTGTCGTCTCCTCCATCATCGATCTGGCTACCATTCTGGAGGAAGAAGCTTATTTCGGCTTTTCAGCCTCTACGGGTGAGGAGACCGAGCTCAACACTGTGAAGTCATGGAATTTTACAATCGAACCCGTGTCCAGGCCAAACTGGACATTAGTTATTGCTCTTTCCGTCTGTCTTCCCTTGGCACTGAGTGCCGCGATATGCTTTATATTGCTTCTCAAGCGCCATAGGGCTCAGGTAGAGGAAGAGAACAAGATATTTGAAGAATTAGATAGAATTCCGGGCCGTCTACCAGAATTCAGCTACAGAGACTTGAAGAAGGCAACCAATAACTTCAGTCGGACAGCCCTTCTTGGAAGTGGCGGCTTCGGAACAGTTTACAAAGCAATTCTGCCAAAGGGAAAAAATATTGTTGCAGTAAAATGCATAACCAATGACGCCAAAAAAGGTAAAGAAGAATTTATCTCAGAAATCAGCGTTATCAATCGCCTTCGCCATCGAAACCTGGTGCCTCTGCTGGGGTGGTGCCATGAGAATGGGCACTTGATTATGGTTTATGAATTCATGCCCAACTCTAGCCTGGAGAAACATATTTTTAAAGTGGATATTGCAGGAGGATTTCTGGACTGGGAGCAGAGATATAACATTGTCTCGGGCGTCGCCTCGGCTCTGCTGTATCTCCATGAGGAATGCGAGCAGCAGGTAATCCACCGGGACGTGAAAGCCAGCAACATCATGCTCGATTCCGAATACAATGCCCGGCTCGGGGACTTCGGCCTTGCCCGTCTGATTGAACACAATCGGAGATCCTTCACGGTGACCGGTGTAAAGGGAACACTGGGGTACATCGCACCCGAGTACTTTCACAACGGGCAAGCCACGGCAGAGTCGGATGTGTTTAGTTTTGGGGCCGTTGCCCTCGAGGTTACTTGCGGAAAGCGTCCCACATTTAGTACTGCAGAAGCCCCAGATCTAGTGGGTTGGGTTTGGGAACTGTATCGCCAGAACAGGATCTTGGATGCTGCTGAAACTCGCCTGCCTAGGGTTGGAAGCGGCAGCGTAGACGAGAACGACATCAAGCGTTTGCTGATGTTGGGTCTGGCGTGCTCCAACCCAAATCCAGTGGGGCGTCCAACAATGAGGGAGGTTAGTGAGGTACTGGCTCGAACCATGCCACCACCATACGTACATCCCTTCAGGCCGGCGTTCGTATGGTCCCATCTGCCCTCTGATATCAGTTTTACCAACACTTGCACCTCCAACTCAATAAATAATGGTGAGCGTTCAGCGACCTCCATGAATCCGTCACAGAAGGCGATTAGTAGCGGGAAGGACGCCATTGTCTGATATCGATTTTGGATTAGCAGAAACCCTACCGAGGTTATGTGTTGTAGGAAGTTTCGAGGGGTTTCAAGGTTTTAGAATAGCTTCACTGCTCTGTGGCAGGCGAATCTGTGACATTTCCTTTTTTTGAAAGTGCGAAAAAACAAGAAGAGTGCGGATTGAAGTTGCTATATATGTCATCGAATTCGTTATGTGTGCATATATTTCTGTAATAAAATTAAATACTTGTAATTGCAGTTGAATGTTTTCGATTAATAATAGTACAGTTGAATCTTTTCGATTCATAATGTTTTGTGTACATATATATTTCTGTAATAAAATGAAACGCTTGTCATTGAATCATTTTGATTAATAATATTCTGTGTACATGCATTTTTGTTTTCTGGTTATTTTATAATCTGAGTTTTATGCTTCCGGAAAGATGACCATCACAACACTCCATCACTATATGCATGCCAACAGACCTACTTCTCTATTTTCTTTAATATTTTTTGTTTAACTACTAGTAAAACAATAATTAATTATTTGTGTTTGGTTAATCGGATGGAAAAGTGAAAGGTAAATGTTATAATTATGTTTTTTTTTTTTAATTTATTTATGTTGAATCTATTCATATATTTAAAAACATATTTTAAATAATAAAAAAATTATTAAATAAAATTATATTATCTAATTTTAATAAAATAAAATAAAATAATAAAATAATATTTATTTTATCTAAATTGTATAAATAATTGTAATATTAGTCAAAGTTTACATTAACCGCCATCATCACCTATATATATATATATATATATATATATATATATATATATATATATATATATATATATGTATTAAATTTAACAACAGCACTTCATCATTATATCAATGCTAACAGACCTATTTCAGAGAGAGATCCAAGCTGATTGTAGGCTCAGACAGCTCTGGAGAGACATGTCTCGTGATATGTTCACCCTCATGCGTCATATTGTTGGAGCTTCCAGAGCACTGGCGCGGGCTAGGAGGGGTAGGTGTTGTGGAGATGCACGACATAGAAGCACTTCATCTATTGATCATGATCATGAGGGAAGTGATCATCATTCTAGTACTTGACCTCCTCCTCCCTCACCTCGCACCGACGAAGATCATGATGAGCAACCAGCATCCAGTCCTGATCAGCATGCATCATCTGAGTAATTTGCAACATCTCAATGGACACCTAGTCTTGAGCAGGCACCTGATCCTCAATAGGCAAGTCCATTTGAGGAGGTAGGTCTATCTGAGCATGTCACACCATCCACTAAGCAGGCTACTCCATCGATGATTCATCGACATGCAGTTCCTGAAAAGACTACACCATCGACTAATCAACAGACACCTCCAGAGCAGGCATGCTATCTATCTGAGCATGAGGTTGTACCATTGACTGAGCAAGCCTCGACTAGTACTAGTATTGATGTACCACCAAATATTTTACATTTATATGCAATTGTATATTTTTGACATTATATATATATATATATATATAATCCATGTATTTTATGTTCATGTTGATGTACTAAATTTACATGTTGGTGTTCATCATGATGTATGTATTGTTAGGTCATGTTAGATATGTTCATTTAATGTGTTTGCAGATATATGTGTATGTAATTGCAGTTATTTGACATGAGATGTATATTTTATGTTTGTGTCGTGATGATGTTATACAATGCTTGTGCTTTGTTAGATGATCATGATCACGATGATTAGATGATGTTAGCAAATTTGAATGTGAATTTTTAGTCGAATACGATGTTTGTACGATGGTTATCATGATCGTGATGTTTATTTTTAATATTAAATCATGATATTTATTAAATATTTTGTCATGATTGTCGTTTTAATTTTAATTTTAATTGTATGTAAAATTGTAAAATTGTAATTGTAATTTTAATTGTAATTGTATGTAAAATATTTGTAAAATTGTAATTGTACGTAATTGTGTTGTGAAATTGTAAAATTGTAATTTCAATTGTATGTATTCATGTCATGATTCAATATCATGATGTTTGTTTTTAATATTAAATCATGATATTTATTAAATATTATGTCGTGATTGTAGTTTTAATTTTGATTTTAATTGTATGTAAAATTGTAAAATTGTAATTGTAATTGTACGTAATTGTATTGTGAAATTGTAAAATTGTAATTTAAATTGTATTCATGTCATGATTCAATTTTATTAAAAAAGTAAAATTTGTAAATCTCTAAAATTAAAATGTAATTGTAATTGTATGCATGATGATTGTAATTGTAATTTTCATTGTAATTGTATGTAAAATTGTAAAATTGTAATTGTAATCTTAATTGTAATTGTATGTGAAATTGTAAAATTGTAATTGTAATTGTAACTGTAATTGTATGAAAATAATTGTAAAATTGTATTGTAATTTTAATTGTAATTATATGTAAAATTGTAATTGTAATTGTATGTAGAATTGTAAAATTGTAATTGTATGTAAAATATTTGTAAAATTGTAATTGTATTGTGAAATTGTAAAATTGTAATTGTAATTGTATGTATTTTCATCATTCAATTTTATTAAAAATTTTAAATTTGTAAATATGTAAAATTATAAATTAATTGTCAATTTTGAACCATAACTACGGTAAGTAAAATGTATATTGTAAATATTGTTAAATTACCATAATTTTATAATTGTAATTGTATGAATATAAATAACTGTAAAATAATAAATCTAGAATAACATGAATTTTTGTAACATAATAAAGTTTAGAAAATAATGAAAATAAATTCATTTTTTAGAATTATCATTATTTTATTATGATCTTACATACCAAAAATAATAGTATACATTTTGAAGATATAATTCACACACATTTAAAGCAATCAAGTAATTGTATTATTTTAGGAATTGGCATTATAAAAAAAGAACTTTATACAGTGCGCCATTGTTTTCAAGATCAACATAATTGCAAATTATCAAGTGAAATGATTTGAACATTAACACAATGCAAACCAATTAATTCAAAATTCATATTATAATGTTTCGAAAAAATGAGAGTCTTAGTTATAAGGTTAAGTCCTCTTCTTTATAAAAACCCATCTTAAAAAGTATAAATGGTGAAATAACACATGTATCATATCACTCTCGGTTCTCATGATCACCCTCATTATCTTCCAGCTTGCTTGGCATGATAACACTATTGTTCTCAAAAATATGTTTTGATCTAGGGTCATGTATCAGTATGAACCAGCAATCCCTATCCAACACATTTGAGTAAACAAAGATCTGGTTGCAGTGTTTGGGGAAAACATAGGGCTTCTTAGCTTCATCCCACATCTTTCTATAGTTGATACATATCAGCCTATTATCACGATCTTCTTTTACATTATTCCAATCAAAGGTGTCTCACCACTTGTGCCTAAAAATAATACATTAGAAAGATGAGAAATCCACTTCAATGATCTCTTGTATCTTTCCAATGTAACCTAACGTCCCTCGTACCAAGTTTTGATCACGGTGGCTAGCTCAACTAGATTGATCGAACTCGAATTCCACTCCACAGTCTTGTGTCACGTGTCCATCATTGAAATTTTCTGTGCGAAAATGATGTCCATGTGCCCACATAGATTGGAAAAAATTCACCTATAAAAAAGTTAGAAAATCATAGTGTCATGTGTCTTATAATAACCCAACTGTTAAAATATAAAATATAGATGTTACATTTCAAAGGTGCATTATTAAGTTTAAAATGTACACAAATAGATTATTACCAAGTGGGTGCACGCAATCTCTATGTTTAGCGAATCCTCTTCAACACATGGGTAACGACCAATTACACTGTATTTCTCTCTGACTTGGTCAACAAGCTAACTTTTGGGGCATATAATTGGCATATTTTATTTTAAATGAATGGAATAAGGCACACTTCTACCATTCAATCGTTTGAATTATTTCCTGTTACTATCCCATTTCATCCACTTTTATTCGTACAATGTGACCCACGGTTGTGTCACTTCAGAATTGTAAAGAATGAATTTATTGATTGCTTCAATTTTTGAATTCACTGATGAAATAAAACTGACATATAGTACATATGAGATCAAAATATACATTATATCGAAGTTCAACATGAGTATTTACTTTGTGTAAATTTGAAAAATTATAAGTCGCTCACTCTTTATCAAGCGCCTTTTTCCATTCGTTTGGAGCAGCTCCCCTTCTCTTTTGTCTTCATCCCTTTCATTGTCCCAAATCACTACACCTGACCTGTTGTCGATCTGTCTGATGCACTCACTGACATATTAGAAAGAATCATATGATATGTACCCCTTTGCCATAGACCCCTCGGTTTTTTCCCTTTGTCGAACAAAACCTTTTAATTTCTTCACGTGTCTCTCTAAGAAGAACATCCAATGACAAGAAACCACCCCAACTAATTCAACCTATTCTACTAGGTGGATTAGAAGATGAACATGCAAGTCCATGAAACTCATCGGAAGTTCCTTCTCAAACATAAAAACAATCTCAACTATATCTTGACGCCACTGTGGAATGCTAGCCACATGAATCTCCTTTGACATGATCCAATGTACAAATGCAGATAATTTAGATATGGCATGTCCTAGGTCTTGGTGGAAGTCATGTTTCACACACCCACGCACAAACAAAGGATAATGACACTGCAAAGTTAAAAACACATGCAATAATATACATAATTAGTTATGTTTTATGATCCCTGCATGGGAGAAAATTTATTAATATAACAAATAATAAAATCATGATTGTGACATTATACGTACTCTTAGAAGATTCCAATGGTTATGTGATTTCAACCCCGACAAATGGTCATCCATGGTGAAGTAGCACCGTAGTGAAGACCCTTATGAAGATGGTACCCTCACACCCATTATAGCTTCCTCTCCCAAAGAAAGATCATATTTTTTAAAAATCCATGGGACCTCACCTTCTTTGAAATACAAATTAGAGGGACCAACGCCTGCCTCTGATCCTGTACTTTCTAATCGTCTTGGCCAATGTTTTTTTTTATTTTTTGAAGTAATAAGATATTTCCTAACATCCAATGTGTCACTTTTTTTCGATGATATGTGCCTCGATAAAGAAGATGAAACATTTTTAAATATATTCATGGGATCAAATAAGTGGGTAATATTAAGATGCTCTCAATATGGGAGGTTATAAGAGATAGATTTACTTTTCATCCTAATGGGAAATTTCTCAACATAGGTGTCGAAAAATTCTAGATCATTGAACATAGGCTCCCCATTTGAATCGAACATTTCTATGAACTTCTCCTTATCTCTCTCATATGTTGTAAGCCATTGAAATGGTGTCGTTATTGGAGGCCTTTCAGATCTCTCTCATTTACCATTAAAAGTGGATGCTGCTGTTCTGTAAGGTGTTCTTCTGGGAGGAGTACCCTGGAGCAGTCATACACTGGATTTCGTAGGTTGCTAGACCATCTAGATTTCAAAGAAGGTCCACAAAATTTACATCAAAAATACTCTTTTGTTACAAGAGCCGTGAAAGTATTGTATACAATATGCATGGAACATTAAAGAATATCATGAAGATCAGAACAATTATAATGAATTAAATAACTAATATGCCAAAGAATATTGTTACATATATAAACAAATCAAGAAACATGTAATTTACCAGATAAAATTGCTAATCCTGGATAATCATGTGTCATGTAAGCACATATTCCATACAACATAAAAATCCTCTCTACTATGACGGGTCTTGATACATCGTATACATTTATCCCATCCCATAATTCCTTCAATTCTTCTACAAGTGGTTGTAAGTAGACATCCATATTATTCACTTTTCTTCTACCAGGGACTATGAGAGCCAACATAATATGTTCATTCTTCACAGACAACCATGGGGTGATATTGTTATTGATCACTACTATAGGCCAAATAGAATAGGTGGTTTTCTTGAGGGAATATGGGTTGACGCCATCCATGGCTATGCTGAGTCCTAAAATTCATACTTCATCCTTGAATTTTTCGGGACATGTATCCTCTATATGCTTCATGGCTATTGAATCTGTTGGGATTCACATAACTTCCAACTCAGCTCTGTATGAGGCATGCCATCCCTGCAACGTAGAAAATTCTTTGCAATGAAAGAGCCTTTGAATCCTTGGGATTATAGGCATGTGCCTCAATGTATTAAAAGGAGGACCACATGATTTACCCTTCTTTTTTTATTTATCATACCTGTCATGCCCACATTTCGAACATATCTCTTTGTCTGAATATTCTCCTCTATATATAATACAATCATTTGGACATGCATAATATGATATGTACTCAACACCCAACATTTTCAACAATTTCTTTGCCTCTTCATAGCTATCGGGCAAGACGTTATCACTCGGAAGAACCTTATCTTTGAATAACCTGTAGTTGGCCATGGACAATATTAAATGTAAATTAATGCTGATATAATTATTATCGTTCATCAAATTGACCATTTTTAATGTTCATTGTGTGGTTATATTTCTCAAAATTTAAGGGAGGACTTGATAGTCAATTACCTCAAAATTTCCAAGAAACATGCATTCGACAAGGAAAAATTTCCTTTCAAGTTTTACAATAACATCATTGTCCCCAAAAGTGTTGACTGGAGGGAGAAAGAGTTTACCTCTCAGTTAACTCATCAATCAACAACTCGAGTTATAAATTTGAACTAGTGTAATTTACTATTTAGCATGGATCGAATCTATAAAGAGAGGACGAAGACACGAAGAATGTACAATTGTTTTATGCACAAAGGTTTGTGTGAAAAGACATCTCACGAGCTTGTGTGAGGAGCCTTGATTGTGGAGAGCACAGGAATTGTGTCCTAAGAAATAGGAGGAATAAGAGCACTAGGGAATAGGAGATTGATTGCATGCAAAGCTTGTGTCCTAAGAAGTAGTAAGTCACAAGTTTGCAAGATTAAGGAGAAGAGATCAGGATTTGTAGAGTAATTCAAGCTGGCAGAAGAGGATCAATTGTGTGTAGGAACTGAGATCAATTTGTGATCAAGGAAGGCCAAGGTCAATTATATTAGCTGAGATTTTTGTGAGAAGAACACTTTCTCAAGAGAGACAAATTTCTTTGTAACAGATCCAAGTGCTCAAGAAAAATCAATAAAATAGCCACATCAAGTAGGCAGGTTTTCCCTGTTGGGTTTCCTGGAAAAAAAAGTGTATCTTTTGTGTCATTGTGGCTTTGTTGAGAAATTTTGAGTTTAAGCCTAACCATATGCTGCATAGAGTTTTTTAGTTGCCTTTCCTAATCATGCACATTCCAATATACCAGGAAAAATAAAATAAATCAACTTACTTCACCAAGCATCGTCCATGATCTACCATAAGCATCCATGAAAAGAGATCACACACATTCCAATTTCACCCAAGAAAGGAAATTCACTCAGCTCTTCCATCCATAGACAAATTGTAAGAGAGAAAAATCACATAAATTTTAGACCTTCTAAGAGATTTCTCCCCCAAATCCAACAATGATAAAATGAAAGTAAAGCACTTATATTTATATAGGAGGTGTTCAATTTCCCTCACAGTGAAATATTATTTTTTTAAGCTAAAATCCCAAATTCTAGGTAAAGGAGGTGAAAAGGCCCTCTTTTACAATTAATTAATGAAAATTACATGAATTTAGGGGAATTCATGCCACATGTACAATGATCAGGGGGAATGAGCCCTCACAAAGTGCCCATATCCATAAATGAAGGGGATAAAGGGCTTGCTGGCATGGCATCCAGCATCCCAAGGCCCATCAACAACATAACTTATCTAAGAAGTCTTTAAATCTGCCCACCAAAAGCCTCTAAAGTGGGCAAACAACCCCAAAAATTCTCCTCCAAGGTGGGTATAAGGGCTCCCAATTCCATTGACCAAGTGGGAGAGGGGGACCTTCAAGTTCCCCCACAACTATAACAAATCCTGCACTAAAAAAGGGAGTTCCACCTCCAAATGTCTTTCAACATGGTCACTAAACCCTTTTTCTCTGATATAGGCTCATGTACCTCCAATAAATGACCCTTCAAAGGGTGTATAGACCTTTAGAATATTTATTATAAGGGTCACAAAACCATTATGAAGTGGGCACATGGCTCACAAAGCAAGGCAAAGGAACGACCAAAGGGAAAAATACGCCTCCAAGATTCCTCCAAGTGTAGAGTGCTTCAAAGTGAACTCATTTGGCTCCTTTAAAAGTGCAAAAACTCATCCTCTGGGTCCTCATAAGCTAGGTTGAGCACCCCATTTCTTCCATGTGTTTATTGTGCAAAGAAATGGGCTCTTCAATAGGAAATCCCCCGTAGGATGAGAAAAATACTCCTAGCAATGGTCATAAGACTTTACACGCACAGGTTAGCCCATCATAAATTTAATTTCACATGTGTACAAATCACCTTAAATAAAGGTTGGTTCCAACAACAAAAGTTGATTTTGGCCCAAATTTGGGTTGCCTCCCACCCCCCTTCTTTAACTTTATTTTTAATTCTAGTGCGCATACCTATATATATTATACATAGGAGAGATACGTTACACCAATTAATTCTCTTGGGAAACTTATGCTATGAAATTAGGCATTGTTCTTTGTATTCTTTTCCTCCATTTAGGTTCCAAGTTAGTTCAAGACTTGGTTTATGATTGCAGGCATAATTTCTCTGGTGTGCTATTTACATTTTCATGCCCAACTCAAGGTCTCTTCTGAGCCTCTACTTTTGCAACTAACAACATTCCAAAAGATGCACCTATAGCCATAATGTTAGTTGTCTGCCGAAATTCTTTGAAATCCAGTGATCATGTGTTTGGGAGCTTGAGTTGCTTGATGCCAAGTGTCATTGAAATAGGATGGGACTATAATGATAGCATTTGAGATAGACCTCCCTGGATAGACTTAAAAATTTACACTCTTGTTGATTTCAAGATGAATCCTTAATTGTGAAATTGTGAATATTGGTTTCCATAACAATACAAACCTCAGAAAGGTCTCTTATCCTTGTTTCACTGCTCTCTATAGGATTACTACTGGCATGTGAATAGTTCTTCCATCATACATGTTTGACCCATCCACTGTCCCTCCTCTGGTCCTTGTATTAATGTGCTATCACCCTCCTTTGTTGTGCACTATATGGATTCTGTAGAGGACTCTTCCAAGAGATCAGAGCCTATGATATCATCTGTTGTTACCTTTCTCATGCATTCAAATTCAGCTATCAAACTAGAGCCATTATAATAATACATTTCCTCACACTTCGGGAAGTATGGTCCCATGCCAGTATAGTTGATATGTTTCATAATGTATTACCAACATATACAAAATTCGTATAGCTCCCCTGGTTATCCGGTTTTTTTCTTAAACAAAAATTTGGGTAACAGTACCTTTAGTATCTGTTGAAACCACGTATACTAGATTCTTATATTTACCTTTAGATATGTAAGATGAATGATTATCTCACTGGTTTGCATTAAGATGATTGTTGTGGAAAAATTGGGTTCCTTCACCTCATTCGTGAGTTTAAGCTTGGCGAGATGTTGCATAGAGTGTTTTAGTTTCCTTTCCTCATCACACATAATCCAATATTCTAGGAAACATTAAATAAATCAACTTAATTCAACAAGAATCGTCCAAGATCTACCATAAGCATCCATGAAAAGATATCGCACACATTCCAATTGCACCCAAGAAAAGTCACTCAACTCTTCCATCCATAGCTAAATTGTAAGAGAGAAAAATCACATAAATTTTAGACATTCTAAGAGATTTCTCCCCCAAATCCAACCATGAGAAAATGAAAGCAAAGCACCTATACTTATATAGGAGGTGCTCAATTTCCCTCGTAGTGAAATATTATTTTTCTAAGCTAAAATACCTAATTCTAGCTTAAAGAGGTGCAAAGGCCCTCTTGTATAATTAATTAGCAAAAATTACATGAATTTAGGGGAATTCATGCCACATGTACAATGATCAGGGGGAATGATACCTCACAAAGTTCCCATCTCCATAAATGAAGGGGATGAAGGGCTTGTTGGCATGGCATCGAGCCTCCCAAGGCCCATCAACAACATAGCTTATCTAAGAAGTCTTTAAATATTCCCACAAAAAGCCTGTAAAGTGGGAAGATAACCCTAACATTCTCTTCCAAGGTGGGTACAAGGGATCCCAATGAAATTTACCAAGTGGGAGAGGGGGACCTTCAAGTTCCCCCATAGCTATAATAAATCCTCCACTAAACAAGGGAGTTCCACCTCCAAATGTCTTTCAAAGTGGGCACTAAACCATTTTTATCTGTTATAGGCTAATGTACCTCCAAGAAATGACCCTTAAAAGGGTGTATAGACATTCAAACTATTTATTATAAAGGTGAAAAAATCATTATGAAGTGGGCACATGGATCAAAAGTAAGGAAAATGAATGACTAAAGGGAAAACTATGCCTCCAAGATTACTCCAAGCGTAGAGTGCTTCAAAGTGAACTCATCTGGCTCCTTTAAAGGTGGGAAAACTCAACCTATGAGTCCTCATGAGCTTGGTTGAGCACCCTATTTATTCCATGTGTCTTTTGTGCAAAGAAATGGGCTCTTCAATAGGCAATCCCCCATAGGATGAGAAAATTTATCTTAGAAATAGTCACAAGACTTTACACGCACAGGTCAGCCCATCATAAATTTCATTTCACATGTGTACAAATCACCTTAAATAAATGTTGGTTCCAACAACAAAAGTTGATTTTGGCCCAGTTTTAGGTTCCCCCTTCCCCACCCTTTCCCCCCTTTTTAAATTCTAGTGCCCGGACCTATATATATTATACATAGGAGAGAGACCTTATACAAATTAATTCTCTTGGGCAACTTCTACTATGAAATTAGGCATTGTTCTCTATATTATTTTCTTCCTTTTATGTTCCAAGTTAGTTCAGGAATTAGTTTATGATTGCAGGACACATGTTTGTGGTGTCCTATTTACATTTGCATGCCTAGCTCAAGGTCTCTTATGAGCCTCTACTTCTGCAGCCAATAGGCTTCCCAAAGATACACCTATAGCCATCATGTTAGTTGTCTGACCAAATTATTTGAACTCGAGTGATCATGTGTTTTGGAGCTTGAGTTGCTTGATGCTGAGTGTCACTAAAATAGGATGGGACTCTAATGACTGCATTCGAGACAAACCTCCCTGGATAGGCTTACAAAATTACACATCTCTTGCCTTTTTCAAGATGAATCCTTAATTCTGACATTGTGAATAATGGTTTCCATAACAATACAAACCTCAGAAAGGTCTCTTATCCTTGTTTCACTGCTCTCTACAGGAGTACTACTGACATGTGAATCATTCTTCCATCAAATAGGTGTGACCCATCCACTATCCATCCGCTTGTCCTTGTATTATTGTGCTATCACCATCCTTACCTGTGCACTATATGGATTATGCAGAGGGATATTCTAAGAGATCAGAGGCTATGATATCATCTGTTGTTACCTTTCTCATGAATTCAAATTCACCTATCAAACTAGATCCATTCTAATAATACAGGTCCTCACACTTTAGGAAGTATGGTCCCATGTCAGTATAGTTGATATGTTTCATAATGTATTACTAGCATTTATTGAATTGGGATAGCATCCTTGGTTATCCAATTTTTTCTTAAACAAAAATGTGGGTAACTGTACCTCTAGGCTGTGTTGAAACCATGTATACTAGATTCTAATATTTACCTTTAGATATGTACAATGAATGATTATCTCAGTGATCTGCATTAAGATGATTGTTGTGGAAAAATTGGTTGCCTTCACCTCATTTCTGAGTTTAAGCTTGACCAGATGTTGCATAGAGTGTTTTAGTTTCCTTTCCTTTTGCAAAGTTTCTAATCGACATGTCTGAGAAATTACCTTTGTAATAAAATAAATATAAGGCCCAAGATGTTACATGAGATATGATGCCACAATTTTCTTGGATCCATTTCAACTACCATCGGGACATAATTAATTTGGATTTTAGCATTTTTTTTTTTTATTGCAGATTTAAAATAGAATTTTGCTTTCCATATGAGCTTTCATAAAAATTGGTTCCTAACTATAGTTTTCTTCATCAAGTTTTACAAAAATTAATTCTATAGTGGTTGCATTCCAACAAGAAACATGTTCAAAATCTATAATTTTTTGAATCTACATGTCCTAATAATTTCTTCAGACATGTTTCACTTTTATTTGACTGATTACTGTATCTTAAATTAGCGGGATTGGCTTAGAAACAGAGAGCTTTGATTCCTTCTAGTGCCCTAATACTTTAAATGGATAAAACAAGTCCATGGCTTCTCGGGAGGATGCCAAAAATATAAATGAATAGCCACTTTTGACTCTGACCTCTTTGATTGTAGTGGTTGTTGCTTTCTCCATTTTTGTCTAGAACTACTGTTACTGGACATCCTAAGTGTTGTGTCTATCCTCCATGCCATTCCATTCTATCTGATTCGTGGAATTGAATGTGTCATTTTTTTATCTTTCTCCCTTTGAGTCAATATGAGCCTAAGTCCTCCACCTCCCATCTCCACAAGATTCTGTTGGTTGGTTTCCTAGTATGCAGTGAACAGTTTTGGAGAATCAATCAGTTCCCTATCCCCAAAGTTTGTATCCCCTATTGCTGAGCATTCTGAGCTCATTTCATCTACAGTAATTACTTCCCTAATTTTTTATTTAATTTCTTGATGCAAGAGTTCTTCCTTCTCCAGTGTACATCGTTAAATTTTCTATCAAGTATGCCACTTTGAGCCCCGTTTTTGTGTGTGAGATGAAAGCTAAGCTGCTTGAAAAGGGATAATCTGGATTCTATTTTTCCAGGCATGGTGTTAATATCCAATGCAATTCTAAAGCTATAAGGAGAGATCAACTATATAGTGACTTAAGAGTGCTACCTAGCTACTCTATTATAGAGCTACTTAAGAGTATCACATAACTACTCTATTATAGAGCTACTTAAGAGTATCACATAGCTACTCTATTCACTCTATTTTGGAGCTTAAAACTTTCAACTAATGAAATTTAATTTGAGTGGGAAGAGCTCATTTCATCTGCAGCAATGACTTCCCCTAACTTTTTATTCAATTTCTTGATCCAAATAGTTCTTCCCTCTTCGGAGTCCAACCAAAATTTTACTACAAGGTATGCCACCTTGATCCCCGATGTGGTGTGTGTGAGAAATGAAAGCCAAACTGATCAAAAAGGGCCTGGATGTTATTTTTCCAGGCATGGTGTTAATCTCCAATTCACGTTTAAATTGATATGGAGGGGTCCATTGTATATTTATTAAGAGCGCCACCTAGCTACTCTATTATAGAGCCTAAAGGTCCATAATTTGAGTGGGAAAGATCACAACCATTCCGCACAAAGTAAACTCAATTGAAAATGTAGTATATACTCTATTTTTTCTGTTTGTGTCTTCTTGAATTTAAATTTGAAGTCACTTGTTCAAATAAAGAAAGTTAGAATATGTACACCTCCATAGAATTGAGAAATGAGAAAGGTATAGTATGTACACATCCATATACTTAAGAAATGAAGTAAATATCTTGTCCCACAAACCAGGAAATCTCATACTAATTAATATTTAACTTGACCATAAATAAACATAAATATTATTCTGAGCCTGTAACTTTCCTTTTTTCTGTTTCTACAGACAATGAGGATGATGTTTTCTTAAAGACAATGATGACTCCTACTATTAACCAAGTATTCTTGAGGTGTGAGATATTGTATTAATACAATAAAATCTGGTTCTGTGTCAAATCAGCATAACTGTAAGTCCTAAGTCACTGAAGGCCATTTTTTGAGTGCATTGTTCATCCTAGCTACTACCTCATGGATCACACACCTCGAGTTGCAGATTTATGGATTTATCCATCTTCCCATTTCAGAATTTAGATTTTTAAAATATGTTTTTTCTCATAATCTCTTATATTTTGCTGTATAATTTAGGAGGAATGTGTGAGTTAGGTTCTATATTGGGTTGTAGGATTGGTTTTTCATGGTGGAAAAGGGTTTGAAATATTAGGAGGTAAAGGAAGCCAAGAAGGTCGATGCTAATAGTAGTGGGAAGTCCTATGAATTTGAAATAAAAGTGAAGGAGGGGACTCCAAAGAAGAGTGATATTTTCAGAACAAACCAGATCGATATTACAAATCTAGAAAAAGATTTAAGCAAGGTATGATGAAATCAAAAACCCTGAAGCCAAGAGAGGAGTGGGAAATTTACCTAAAAATATTAGATATCCCGAGTATTTCACCAAGGGAACATTTGGGACTAAGTGGAATTCAACCATCTTACTAATTAATGTCCCACATTTGGGAGTTTCCCTGTTGAATTCAACCATATTACTAATTTAGTCACTCTGGATCTCGATTATAATCCACTATATAGATTTTTGCCAAAGGAAATTAGGGGCATGGAAAATTTGGTCCATATATGGATAGGATCAAACTCATTCAGTGATGAAATGCCAGCTGAAATTGGAAAACTTGTTAAGCTTAATATATTAGATTTTTGGGGTTGTAAGTTCAGTGGGCACATTCCCTCAGAAATTGGAGACCTTAAATCTTTTACGAAAATTGACCCCTCAAATAATAACCTTGAAGGATCATTACCAAAAAGCATTGAAATTTTGCACAACCTTCTATGTCTAATGAATATGATTAATGAACTAAGTTTTTGGATTCCAAACACAATTTCCAATTGTAGGAAATTGGAGGTACTAGATTTGTCATCCAACTCGCTGACTGTGCTATTCCCTGATGATTTTATAAATCTAGAGCCAGTTTAAAGCTTTATTGTTGAGGAAAATATTCTAACGAGACCCCTTCTATCCTCTCTTGGTGGATGGAGAAGAGAAATTGCTATAAGGTTATCCAAAAACTAGTTTTAAGGTCATTTACCTCAGGAACTGGGCAACTGTTTGTCTCTCATAATATTGGGAATTGATGCTAACAGGCTCTACGGATCAATACCACCAAATATTTTTCATGCCAAGAGCCTAGACTATGTCTCTTTGTCACTGAATCAATTTATAACTTGCATAGAGGACAATTTTTGAGAGTGCATGAATTTTAATGACTTGTTATAGCTGTCAACAAATATGGGTGGAATGAGAGAGAGAGGAATTATTGCTTCCAGTTATGAATGGTGATATGGGCACGCTTAGAATCAGTTTAGGATGGGAACAATTTTTTTGGTGGATTCCTTGGCTATCTTTCAAGTCATCCTTCGGTCACCTTAGACATCACACACAATAATTTCTCTAGAAAATTAGGAGATGTGCTTTGGAGTTCACAGAATTTCCTTGGAACATCACTCAAAAATAACTTCCTTGTGGGTGGGTTGTCTCTGTCCATGTCTACTACCAACAATATCCAGAGGTTGCACCTTAATAACAATTATTTACAAGGATTTATTCCTAAAGAGGTTGGAAAAATGAAGAATTTAACGAATTTATCACTTCATGGAAACAGGCTCAGGAAATATTCCTCCTCAAATTTTTGACTATGTCAATCTTGTGGTTGTTGATTTGGGAATTAATGATTTGTCTGGCACAATTCCAAGAAATATTGGGTAGTTATAAATGTTGGATAATGTTTTCCTTTCTCATAACAAGCTTTCTGGTTCCATTCCAACTAAAATTTGTGTTGGATCAACCCCCTTTATACTTTTTCACCCTTACGGGTGTTTGTTCTTATTTTATTCTTACCGTAAGTAAGAAACAAGAACGTGAATATTTGTGCATCAATAATTTAAGTTGAAATAAAGTCTTGTTTTCTTAACAATAGTAATGGTTCTTAATCTGCTTAAAAAAAGTAGTAGTCGAGTTATCAACAATGACATGAAATTCTTTTTGTCTAAGAATAAAATCATTTTTAAATGAATCAATAGTGTTATAAGAATTGATGGAATAGATAAAATTTCAAAGACATTTACAACAAAGAATATGAGAGAAAGGCATATAAAACTATGGTAATGACATTCCGTTACAGGCTAATGTAAAACCAATGTCAAGAAGGATGGCCCTTCAATGAATGCATTCGTATAAGAGTATATTGAATATTTTTGGACATTTTTCCGAACATTTGGGCTCTTGTAAAAGTCTAATTGATCTTCCTAGCAGTTTGGAAAAGCTTACATCATTGCAAGAACTCCATCTGGGCAGTTTTACAAGTCTGAAAGTGCTTCCTAACAAGATGGATAAACTTTCATCATTGATATTACTAGACTTATCCATATTTGAAAGCTTAAAATATCCCCCTTATGGCTTGGGAAAAAAAAGATCAATATACTTCAAATTAAAAGGCCCAACAATAAAACTAAGTATGCGAGCTACTCAACAATATGTGCCTCCAGGAACTGATCAGTTTTTATGGGTTGTGTCTCCAACTATTCCAACACCAACCCTTTTTTAGGGAGCTTCCATGAAAATTATTGGAGTTGGTACAATAGGTTAGCGATCACAAATTTCTAGTGATTTAGAAAAGTGGCCAAGTTCAAGGATTGTTGGAAAAACATCCATTGGACCTATTAGCAATGTTTATGTTGCAAAGAGTGTAAAAAATTAGGGGGAATGCAGCCTTGTCACTCAAGAAATATGGTCTCAGGAAAGCAAGTTGGCAAGCAAGTTTAGATTTTCAAGGAGGGTTAATTCCATTAGTACCATCAAAACCCCTACAAGATAACATGAAATCCAGCTTGTCTATAGGATAAAGTGATGTTAAATGCATGTCTGCTAATGGAACTGGGTTTTCTTCAGATTCAATTTTCAACGGAGATGTTTTTTTTTCTACCCTCTCTCAATATAAACAGATTTTAGCTTACCAGCCTCTGTATTTAGTCAAAAATGTTTCATTTTCTATTTTTCTTATACCAATACAAGATACACCTTCTCCATTTTTGGTTAATCATAATCAGCTAGATAAATAATAGAGCACATTGATTGTCCCTCCATCTACTGGAGTTGGTGCAACAACTTCAAGTCTAGGAGGAAACACCCAACTTTCCTAGCCAAGGATGATGTAGTCTGATTCTGAAAAGTATACCAAGGTTTTCTTTGAGGTGGATAGAAATAGAGATAGTAAAATCATTGGTGAACAAGCTTGTGATCTTTTACTGAGCTGGAATCTTCCAAGAGGCATTGAAAATACATATGAGAATATAAAGTTGATGATTATTTCTGTGTCATTTGAAGGAAGCGTTGGATTAATTAATCTATATGATGCCAAAAAACATTAAAATAACAAATTGTAGCTACTATTTTATATGAATCAAGGTATTCATAGCCTCCAGCTAAGAGACCTTCATTGTTGTCACCTCATTAGTTTTTTCCATAATGTATGGATTTGGCTTAAAAGGGGGTTGATTTGTTTGAAGGATATGTCTTAGATTGAACTACTTTCTTGAATGAAACTGGCTATGAAGAAGAGGATACTCCTACTCTCACTACTCACTGACACGGGTGCATAGCTAAAAAGTGTCAAAAAAATTTCCTATATGATAATTAGCTAGCTGAGAAGGACCCTCTAGCCATTTCCCTTAAAAAATAACATGTTGTTTAGTATTAAGAATTACCTGACCATTTTTTAGCTTGGTCTCCAGTTTTCACACTGCATAAATCCATCCTTGAGGAGGTATAATTAGTAGATCTATATTGAGAGTTTAAACCCTTAGAAAAATTCATTGAGGGATTTTAAACCCTCAAAACAATGGAATCTGGAGTCTGGACTTCTATATTCAAATATCATGCATGCACTCTATCTATTTTGAGGGCTTCTTCAACTTTGTTACATATTTCCTTTTCAATTCTTATGGTTGTCTCTTCATCTATGTTCTTTGATTTTTTTGGGTTTGTTGATGATAATTCTTTTCTTTAACCTTTTAACTTATTCATGTAGTGTTCGAGTATGGTTTCACAACTTGGTATTTTTTACCCACAATATCTTCCTGTTGAATTATCCTTGTCCCTATTGAATTTTCTCACCTTTAATTATTTTAAGTTCATAACCTCCTAGCATTTGATTAAGGCCTTGCAACTTGAAGAACTGATTCCTTTCTCCAAAGCTCTTAGTTTTTCTTCTGCAGTTTGAATACTTCATCAATTTTCTTTTCAATTTCCTTCCTACTATTCAATTTAGTCTCTTTTAATTTTTTTCGAAGATTTCAGTACTTTACTATCTTGGTTATCTATCTAACTTAAGAAAACATTGACCATAAGCTTCCTCCTTGATGTCTAACTTTGAAATACAATTTATTTACAATGATTATCCAATTTTTTTCTTACCTTTTCACAGATATTGCAATCTATTTCCTCTTTTTAATGTCTTTAATACCTAATTTGGAAACTCTGGCAAATATAATGCAATTTCAGTTGACATGATGTTTTAGGCTTAGCTTTGGGGAATGGTTTCCATGTTGACCTTGCAATTGAAATATCTCCAGGATTGCTACTCTAATTTCTAGGTTCTTTCAGATGGATATGGTTTCCTTGAAATCACAACCCATAATTTTTATATGTTTATTAATTAAACTTAAATATGTAGTTATGAAGTATAATGGTGACGAATATGAATAATCATTTCAATTTACATGGTATAATGCAAGTACAATGCAGTATGCTTTTGATCAAGACTTATCTAGAAATGCCCTGCCTTATAACATGTTATTGGACATCTCAAACTATCTTATTTATTCTCTCCATAATGTCATGTTGCTTGGGTGTGTGTGAATATAAAAATATCTCTAGAGTCTTGATGCATTCTTAAAAAAATTAACCAGCTGATTATAGTGGAACTCCACTCCATTGTTTGATGGAAGGACCTTTATACTTGTACCTTATTCCTAATATATTGCTACCTTAAACATATTCATTCATTGAAAGCATGAGATTTATTATAAAAAAGTGACCCCACATCTTCCTAGAGAAGTCATCAAGGAAAAATAGGTACCTTGCAACATGAATTAAGGTTGGCATTATAAGACTGCAAATATGCACTAGGCAGGCCACAATGAGAATGGAACCTCAATATATGGATTAATATTCCACTGACCTTACTAGGAATCCCAATCCTTAGCATCAATCAATTATTTGACTGAGTTACATAGAATTATAATCGTTGATCCCAGAATGTTCTGGTTATACAGTTGTTTGTGTCTCTTATTAAAAATTTAATCTCCTAAAACCAAGGGGGCCACATTTGTTGTATAATTTATGTAGTATAGCTACTACTAAGGTAAATAAAATGGGTACCCTAGAGTACTGTCTTGAAAATAGGATATCTCAACATCATTGAGTTCCTGATTGCTATTATTATGGTTTTGTGAATGTTAGTTTCACATTTGAATGGTAATTTGGCATGTTTGTCACCCATAAAAGTTGGTCTTAGTAAATTGCTTAATTAACTAATAGGCAAAGAGTTTACCTATGATTTGACTTGGTTCTAAAATAGAAGGATTGGATTTGAAAGAGAAAAATATTATATACTTGCTCTAGTTATATTATAATGCAATGAATTAGGTCAAAGTTTATTTATTTGCTTCCATGCTTGTATAGTACCAGTGGAAGATGATATTTTCCATTGGAAAGCAACAACTATGGGACCTCCTGATAGTCCATATGTTGGGGGTGTGTTTCTGGTGACAATTCATTTTCCACCTGATTATCCATACAAGCCACCTAAGGAATATTTATTATTCATCATACTATTAAATACCTCCAATATCCTTTAATTTTGTTCTTTATGATGTGTTTTGACTGAAAATTATTGATATTTCTTGTGTTTAAAATCCAGGTAATTTACACCCGAAAATCTTTGTTGATTATCTAAGGCATCTGAGCCTAGTGGTTTAGCTTGAGTGGTTGAGTGCTATGAATTTGCAGTAGGTTGTGGGGTCAAGTCCTTTCGGTGGTTGCCTGTGGGAATATTATGGGCCTTACTCATGTCCCCACCAGTTTGGGTTGCCAAAAATATAACTATATGGTTTACCTTAGGTACCATCCTCAGAATAATGAGAACTATTGGATGGATTTCCATGGGATGTTCATTCAATTGGCAACAAAAAATATTTTAGCCCTTTGACCCATCTATCTGTGTTCATTTTTCTGATGTCTGATGTAGAATGAAATGCTTGTTTGATGGGTATATGATTGTATTAAAGGATAACTATTAGTGTTATGTTCTATTCATCAAATGAGGAATTCTCCCTTTACATAAAACTAAATTGAGCATGTATTAAAAAATTTGCCTTGTCTTTGTTACTTCTATGCTATGATAATTGGACAAACTAATATTTAGATAATTTTCTTACAAAATTTTCCATATGAACCATTGTGAAAACCTACATTCTCGTACATTCATATATTTTTAATCTCAAATTTTTTATATTCAATCAAATGGAAAAGTGTTGTGATTTGATTGGTTTCTTCCCCACCAAAAAACTATATATATACTATTTCAATTAGAAATGAAAAATATGCATAGGTATGTGCCTTGGAGCACTCAGGTATTGTTCATTATGAGCATAAAAAATTAGAAAAAACTGATAGTTATATTTTTACATTCATCCATATAGAGAGATTCCATTAAGGATTTGCATTAAAAAAATTTACATAATCATCACATAACCTCATATTTTTTTAGCCACATTATGAAGCTGCTCTCCTATAGTCTAATATATTATGAAAAATCTGAATAAATTCTCACAACAAGAGTATATCATAGTCTGTTTTAAAAAAGTGCCAACAAAGTCCAAAATGGTGCTAACTACCAGCATAAATTTGTTCGACATAAGTAGTTTCAAATACATCACAGTCCAAAAAACTTAGTAGTATAAATTCTATAGAACGAACTTAAAAACATAATAATTTTTGAAATACCTTCAAACTTAATGAAAGACACGTCTGTTGGAGCCTTCATTTTCATCTTCCTTTGCCGAATCCAAAGCTTTCTTGACCAATTCTAAATTATCTTGGAA
Organism: Pinus albicaulis; assembly: GCA_034641835.2. Taxonomy (NCBI): domain Eukaryota; kingdom Viridiplantae; phylum Streptophyta; class Pinopsida; order Pinales; family Pinaceae; genus Pinus; species Pinus albicaulis. The sequence continues at coordinate 198,565,882 of CM076581.1, read as the reverse complement.
GCAGATGGACTTTATCATGTTCCCTTTGTCTTCCACAATTTGAATTAACTGTTCACACCTTCTTAAAGGCTCTAGACTTCTTACGCTTGGAGGAAATTCCTACCATATTCTTGAGTGTAATACATGTTGCCTCCAACACATTTATATAATGTTTCTGCTCCATCAGGTTACCCATTGTAGTTGGAATTAGGGAGGTGACATGTTTGTAACTTTGTACTATTCAGATTTTCTCAGAAGTGGAAAAATTTGAGCTTGTTTTCTCAGTATTTCATCCTCATGCCTCCAGAGAGCTTGTTGATACTCTTGGAGTTCTCTGCAACCCATCTGAATAGTGAAATAAGCCAAATCACAGAGCCAAGAAGAAATTTCGTAGGAGTTTTGACTGTTGATCCTTGTCACAATACGCAGGTCACTTTCACAATAAGAAGAGAACAATTAGATCATGATTGTCCCAACACATACTACCTGGACATAACAAACTGTTGAATCCAAGAAAGAAACAAAAGGTACAAGGTAAGCCTTCTGTACACCAAAACGAGTAACAAGAAAAAAATAGCGAGTCATAATTTTGATTAGATTCAAACTGGTTCTGAGTTTATCACACTTGAGGTTTCCAATAGCTAGGACTCACGAAAAAGTAGCTTGAAACCCCACTATTACCATTAATGAACTGAAATTATTAAATTGAAAGATATAATTCCCATTCAAAAACATAGAATTAAGCTCCCCAAAATTGAGATGAGAAGCTAACCCAATACCTGCCACACCATGAGGAAGAGAGGAAGAAGGTAATGGTGACAACTTACCTGTTTGAGGAGAGGAATCGAAACCATCAACCAGAACAAGTGGCTAAAAATAACCAAACTAAGCCTCACATTGAAGAACTGGGGACGTTATTTGAGATAACTAAATGATAAAGCCATAATCCCCCAGATCTCAATGGAAATGAGTTTCCAATGAATCATCCTATTGTTCGATATCTTTAGTAGAAGCATTGATTTCTCTTGTAACAGTTCTACTTTCTTCTTCTTCTAGTTGCACTACTTTATTGTATGTAGGTTTAATGCCAAGTTTTCTCCCTCTTCTCAAATATTTGGATCCACAACATATACACTTGGTAACAAATTTGTGCATGCTCTTGAGGCTTTTATGGACTATAGTAATCCTGCTGCAACCTCCTTTAGGGGTTTAGGAGCCTTGGAAAACACAATATCATGTTTGAAGTCTACCATTTTGAGGAGAAAGGATGCAGAATGGAGAATCACAATAAGGTACCAAGGGCAAGTCTCCTTGGAACAATTTTGTTAGGTGAGAGGCAATGCAAATTTCTCTACCTAACACATTGGTTCTTATCATAGAAAATTTATTATGAAGGATTTTCCTTAGGCTCTATCTCTTGGCACACATTTTCCTGGAAATAATACATGACTATATGATTTGAAGAGAGTTCTTGCCATTTTTCTTGTGCCCTATATTCAAAAGATCAAAGGACTTTGGTGGTGGGGTATTTGACTCTTTTCACATGCAACTGCAGTGACAAGTGATCTTATTCACAAAGATCGAACTTGCTAGTCTATTCTAGATGTTTTTGATCTGCCTAATGATTTTTTGGATGCCATCATGGTTGTTGTCCTCCCTTCTATAGATGCAGTAGCTTGTATACCACAATACTTAGATGCTTTGTGACTTAACAACATCATACTTCAAGCTATTGATGATTGTGGTTCTCTAAGATCTTTTGTAAAAAATTTTACATCAAAATCCTATTGTAGGCTTTGGTAGGTGACATTCCTAGGTCCTTATCATTTGTGTTGGATGAGGTGATATGAAATGCTGCTTCTTTGAGGGGGAATGGTGTGGATGTATTGATCGAAATATTAAATACTATTGCAAAACTTGTATTTTGTGCTGAAGTATCTTCCCTATTGCAAGAATGTTCCAGATCTTCTGTGCTTGTTCCCATGGAGACTAATTTAGAATAGAAAACAATCAGTTCAGTGGATGGAGATGAATCATCAAGGGGACATCTGAGTTAGGGGTTGAAAATTTTGCTGAAAATTTGTCTTGAAACATGGAATCCATTCTCCCAAATTTTATAAAAAATTCTACACGTCTCTTAGAGAATATTCTGCATAATATAGATACATGGGTGTTTGTTGATAAAAAGGGTATAGAGGCTATTCTACAACTTTTTGATTTACCCCTCTTACCATTGTCATTTCCAGGTGGCCAGAATATTGTTGTTGCATTTAAGAATTTTTCAGTGCAGTACTCATATCCTCTCACAAGGGTTGTTTGTACTACTTTGACAGAACACATGAAACCTGTAAATGAATTCAAGGATTTTTTGGCTAGAACAAATCTAACAGATATTGAAGTAGCACAACACATAAGAATTTGGAGATGCCTTTCAAGTCTGGATGGTATTTTGTTCTTTTCAATACATTTACTAAAAATAACAACAACTATGATGCCTAAAATTGGTTATGGGGATGCATATATATTGAAGGATGAAGGGATGGTGTAAAAATAAATAGTTTGGTAGATATCTCTTGTTAGTGATTCAAAAGTAGATGCGAATAAAGAGGTTGAAAAGGACCTACAATTGAAAATTTGGCACCAAATGTAGCTGGTGCAAAAGATGGAAATGACAGTAACATAGTTCTGAGTTGTTTAGCATGTGAACCCAATGTCTATGAGGAATGGACTTTATTCTCATTATTACATTGAACCCTAATACATTTCTCTTCTACAAACAAGAATTCATCACCATAAAAAACAATCCATAGTATTGAAGAGATTTCAAGAATGTGTCTTGGTAAGATTGGGTGACATATAGATGCATCAGAGGTTGACATTGGAGGCTATTTAATTGTAGGAGAAACATCTCAAGTCTAGGAAATTAAAAGGATTTCACCTGATCTCCTGGAATTTGAAACTATGAATAAGGATGTGTTTGTAATGTGATTGTCATATGTGACTCTTGTGAAGGTTTTTGTAGTGCCCAATCAACATCGTGATGATATAGTATTTCTTAGTGCGGCAACTAAGAGTGTAATAAAACAATGGTGAATTATTTCTATGATCATAGTACAATTTAAAAGTTTTTTTGACTACTTTTGAAGCAAAAATTCATTTATTGTGGATAGTACCATTATTTCATAGCAAGGAATGGAAATAGAAAATGAATAACATATTGGAAATGAAAAGCAAGAACATGCACCTTGGTTGTTAGAGACATACGAAGCTATTGTAGGCTTTTGGAGTACCTTCTGAGTTATTATTTGATGTTAATTGTTCCCTCTGCATCATAGTTGTTAGTGTAACCAATTTTTGGAGGTTCTCTCATTGTTCCAAGGGATCCAGTGGTTTTTTTCTACACCCTACAAGCTCAAATTCTCAATGGTGTTCTACCTATTTGGATTAATCCAATGTTTTTTCACTGCAATCCAACTTTAATTACCTTTATTTCCTATCACCCTCATTAGGAATAAATTTTTCAAATTTTTGTGAACATGTAAGAGAGAAAAATAGGGAATCCCTTTAGTAAAGTGGAAGTCATTAGCTAAACCAAAGGAAGTTGGTGGATTGGGTTTAGAAAACATACATTCCTTTGGTAAGGCTTAGACAACCAAGAGTATATAGAGGTTGATTTCTAAGAAATTCATACACAGGAAAGTGATTCTTGGTAAGTATATAAAACCAATATCAATGGAATATTGGATTAGATATGTTATCTTGCTTATCGCCACATTGTAGAATGAGGGAATCCATTACTTGGAACAGGAAGCAGATCTAATTTCCACACTTATTTGGAACCAGAGAATCCAATACTTTGCACAACATCGATCCAATTCCAAAACCTATTTGGAAAGAGGGATAGAAAATTGAGGTAGAGTTAAATTTATCATAAAGGGAAGCAAAATAGTGTAAGGAATATCTAGTACAACTTCAGAAGAATTACATTAGTATTAGACAGGAGGATTCTTTTGTCTGGTCAAATAATATTACCATAGGATTATATACTCTGAGGCTCATATATTAAGCTATATTTGTAAATAATTCATGAGGAGAAACCTAGTAGTGGAAGAAGCTCTAGAAGTTTGAAAGTATTCAAAAAGTTAAGTGACTAGATGCATATACACCTATGAGGGATATCACGTTCAATTTTTAAAAAACTAGGTTTTGAATAAAAACTTAAAGGGATGTAAGGCATTACGTCTTATGGTGTTTTGATGTATCTGGGTTGCCAAAAACTCTGAGATCTTTCAGGGTAAGGTTTAGCCATATTTTTAGTGTCTCCCAGTTTGACTGAGCTTTCAAAGTAAAAAAGGCCCTAACACTGGTAAAGAAAGGACATTGATTCATCCTTCTATTGTTAAGAGTGGGACTGGTGTTATTTCAATTTTCAACAGTGCCAATCTAGGTCAACAAGAAGAATATGTTGCAGGAGGTATCCTATACCTCATTGATTCTATTATACTCATATCTTCAAAATTTAAAGCATTTATCAGTACCGAATCTAACAATTGTGATGAAACAAAGGCACTAAAATTTTTGTTAACAGTAGCAGTAGAGGAGAGGTGACTGAATTCTAGGTCTTTGGGGATTCCTTTGCTGTCAATTGGTTGGTAGATTTAGGATGGAAGAATTGTTCTCACAAACCATTTTGGAGTAGCTGAAGACAATCAAGGCACAATTATTGAATATATCATTCCATCATATTTATAGATAATTTAAAGTAGAGGCTAATGGACTATCTAAAGAGGGCTTGCTGATGACACAAAACTATGGTTTAGCATGGGAAAGTAGGTATGGTGTAAGCCTCCATGAGAGTTCATTGAATGAACCACTAGTAGAACTACTAAATTTACACCATATGCAAATACTAAGCACTATTGATGGAAAAATAATTGCCTCTTTTATTATTCAAGGAATCCATTGCATCTATATATTGTTCATAAAAATCAAAATTTTAATAATGGAAGTGAAAAAACATCTTGCACAAAGCAATAATTAGATCATACTAGCAAGAAAAAAACCTTCAAATTATTAATAACATCATTGTGCAAATATGCAGATAATGGGCATTTAACACATGCCTCAATCTTGACAGAATATAAAATTTTGAATGATTGGTTTCTTGTAAAGGTACTCCACAACATGCTATAATGTGATATGTGTATGCACGCATTTTCTCAAGCTCCATAGAGGAGAAATTTTGAGAACTAAGGAAGAGTATTTATGATGTTAATTATTTACATATTTGAGAAAGCCTCAATCACTACAATCAAAATATTGAAATTTTGTTTATTGGTGGAATGTGAGACATGCTTGGATTTGTATAGTGCTTTAATTTTTTCTAGGACTCAGGAAAAAGTAGCCTGAAACCCCACTATTACCATTAATGAACTGAAAATTATTGAATTGAAAGATAGAATCCCCATTGAAAAACACAGAATTAAGCTCCCCAAAATTGATATCAGAAGTTAACCCAATACCTACCACACCATGATGAAGAGAGGAAGAAGGTAATGGTGACATGTTACTTTTTTGAGGAGAGAAATAGAAACCATCAACCAGACTAGGTGGCTAAAAATCACCAAACTGAGCCTCACAATGAAGAACTGCAGACGCTATTTGAGATAACCAAACCATAAAGCCAGAATTCCCGAGAGCTCGATGGAAATAAGTTTCTAGTGAATCATCCTATTGTTTGATGTCTTTAGTAGAAGCACTTCTTTCTCTTGTAACCTTTCTAGTTTCTTCTTCTTTTGGTTGCACTGCTTTATGGGATGTGGGTCTAATGCCAACTTTTCTCCCTTTTCTCAAATATTTGGATCCACAACATATACACTTGGTAACAAATTTGTGCATGTTCTTGAGGCTTTTATCGACTATAGTAATCCTTCTGCAACCTCCTTTAGGGGTTTAGGAGCCTTGGAAAACACAATAGCATGTTTGAAGTCTGCCATTTTAAGGAGAAAGATTGCAGAATGGAGAATTGAAATAAGGTTCCAAGGGAAAGTCTCCTCAGAACAATGTTGTTAGGTCAAAGGCAATGAAAATTTCTCAACATTTCACATTGCTTCCTTATCATATAAGAATTATTATGAAGGCTTTGCCTTGGGCTCTATCTTTTGGCACATATGCTCCTACAAATACTACATGTCTATATGATCAGAAGAGAGTTCTTTGCCATTTTTCTTGTGCACTAAATTAAGAAGATCAAAGGACTTTGGTGGTGGGATCTTTGACTCTTTTCACTTGAAACTACAGTTGTGAGTGGTATTATTCACAAAGATCCAAATTTTTATTCTGTTCCAGATGATGCTGGTTTGATTAATGACTTTTTGGATGCCATCATGGTTGATGTCCTCCCTTCTGTAGCTGGAGTATATTTAATACCACAATTCTTAGATGCTTTGTGACTTAATAACCTCATACTTCAAGCTACTAATGATTGTGGTTCTCTAAGATATTTGTGAAATTTTTTACATCAAAAGCCTATTTACAAGCTTTAGCAGGTGACACTCCTAGTTCCTTATCATCTGCGTTGGATGAGATGATACGAAATGATGCTTCTTTGAGGGGGCATGGGGTGGATGTATTGATTTAAATATTAAATACTATTGCAAAACTTGGATTTGTGACTGAAGTGTCTTCCCTGCTGGAAGACTTTTCCATCTCCTTTTTTCTTGTTCCCATGGAGACTGATTTAGAACCGAAAACAATCATTTCAGTGGATGGAGATGAATCATCGAGGGTGGCATCTGAGTTAGGGGTTGATACTTCCGCTGAAAATTTGTCTTCAAACATGGAATCCTTTCTCCCAAATTGTATAAGAAATGCTACACATCTCTTATAGAATATTCGGCATAATATAGATAAATGGGTGTGTCTTGAGAAAAATGGTATAGAGGGTATGTTGAAATTTTTTTATTTACCTCTCTTACCATTGTCATTTCTAGGTGGCCAGAATATTGTTGTTGAATTTAATAATTTTTCACCGCAACACTCATCTCCTCTCACAAGGGTTGTTTGCACAACTTTGAGAGAACACATGAAACCTATACATGAATTCATGGACTTTTTAGCTAGAACAAGGCTGGAAGATATTGAGGTAGCGCAACACATACGAATTTTGAGATGCCTTTCAAGTTTAGATGGTATTTTGTACTTTTCAACACATTTAATGAAAAGAACAACAACAATGATGCCTGAAATTGGTTCTGGGGATGCAGATATATTTAAGGATGTAGGGATGGTGTATAAAGAAATAATTGTGTAGATATCTCTTGTTAGTGATTCAAAAGTGCATGCAAATAAAGAGGTTGAAAAGGACCTACAATTGGAAATTTGGCGCCAAATGTAGCAGGTACAGAAGCTGGCAATGACACTAACACAGTTTCAGTTATTTGACATGTGAACCCAATGTCTATGAGGAATGGAATTGCATCTCATTAGTCCATTGAACCCTAATATATTTATATTATAAAAACAAGACTTCATCACCATAAAAAATAATCCATGGTATCGAAGGGATTTCAAGAATGTTTCCCAGTAAGCTTGGGAGACATGCATATGCGTCAGAGGTTGACATTGGAGGCTTTGTTAGTGTACGAGAAACATCTCAAGTCCAGGAAATTTAAAGGATTTCACCTGATCTCCTGGACATTGACACTATGAATAAGGTTGTGTTTGCAATGTGATCGTCTTATGTGACTCTTGTGAAGGTTTTAGTAGTGCCCAATCGACATTGTGATGATATAGGATTGCTTAGTGTAGTAACCAAGAGTGTAATACAACAATTGTGAATTATTTATATGATTGTGGTAAAATTAAAAGTATTTTTGACTACTTTTGAAGCAACAACTCATTTACTGTGGATATTACCATTATATCATAGCAAGGAATGGAAACATAAAATGACAAGCATATTGAAAATGACAAGCAAGAGCATGCACCTTGGTTGTTAGTGACATACGAACCTATTGTAGGATTTTGGAGTACCTTGTGAATTCTTATTTGGTGTTAATTGTTCCCTCTACATCATAGATGTTAGTGAAACCAATTTTTGGAGGCTCTGTCACTGTTCAAAGGGATCCAGAGGTTTTTGTCTGAACCCTACAATCTCAACTTCCCAATGGTGTTATACCTATCTAGAGAAATCCAATGTTTTGTCATTGCAATCCAACTTTAATTTCCTTTATTTCCATTATCACCCTCATTAGGCAGAAATGTTTCAAATATTTTTGAAGAGGTAAGAGAAAAAAAGAGGGAATCCCTTTAGTAAAGTGGAAATCATTAGCTAAACTGGAAGTTGGTAAATTGGGTTTAGAAAACATACATTCATTCGGTAAGGTTTAGACAATCAAGAGTCTATAGAGGTTGATTTCTAAGAAATTCATACACAATAAAGTGATTCTTCGTAAGTATATAATAACAATATCAATGGAATATTGGATTAGATAAGTTGTATTGCTTATCGTCACATTGTATAACCAGAGAATACATTACTTGGCACAATTAGCAGATCCAATTTCCACACCTATTTGGAACCAGAGAATCCATTACACAGCACAACAATAGATCCAATTCCAAAACTTGTTTGGAACAAGGGATAGAAAAGTGAGGTAGAGTTAAAGTTATCATAAAGGGAAGAAAAATAGTGTAAGGAATATCTAGTACAACTTCAGAAGAATTACATCAAGCTTAGAGAGGAGGATTCTTTTTTCTGGTCAAAGTGTCTTGCCATATGGGTATATAATCTAAGGATAGTATAGAAATCTATATTTTAATATAATTCACGATGACCACCGTGGTAGTAGAAGAAGCTCTAGAAATTTAAAAGTTTTCAAAAATCTAAGTGAATAGATGCATATATACCTATGAGAGATATCACGTTCAATTTTTAAAAATTTGTGTTTTGAATAATGACTTAAAGGGTTGTAAGGCACTGCATATTATGGTGTTTTGATGTATCTGGCTTGAAAAAAACTTTGAGATCTTTGAAGGTAATTTTTATCCATCATTTTAGTGTGTCTCCCAATCATGACTAAGCTTTCAAAGTAAAAAATCCCCTAACATTGGTAAAGAAAGGACATTGATCCATCCTTCTATTTTTAATATTGGGAATGGTTTTATTTCAATTTTCAATAGGTGCCAAGCATGGTCAACAAGAAGAATATGTTGCAGGAGGTATCCTATACCTTAGTGATTCTATTATACTCATATCTTCAAACTTTAAAGCATTTATTGGTACTAGCTCTAATAACTGTGATGAAATAAAGGCACTAAAATTTTTGTTAATAGTAGTAGTAGAGGAGAGGTGGTTGAATTCCAAGTCTTTGGGGATTCCTTGGTTATCAATTGGTTCAATGGTATCTTTAGGATGGACGAATTGTTTTCCCAACCCATATTGGAGTAGCTGAAGAAAATCAAGGCACAATTCTTGAAGATATCTTTCCATCATATTTATGGATAATTTAAAGCAGAGGCTAATGGATTGTCTAAAGAGGGCTTGTTGATGATGCAAAACTATCGTTTGGCATTGGAAATTAGGTATGGTGTAACCCTCCAAGAGAGTTCATTGCAAAAAACACTAGTATAACTACTGAATTTACATCATATGCAAATACTGAACCCTATTGATGGAAAAATACTTGCCTCTTTTATTATTTGAAGCATCCATTGTATCTATATATTGTTCATAAAAATCAAAAATTTAATAATGGGAGTGAAAAAAATTCTTGCACAAAGCAATAATTATATCATACTAGCAATACAAGAACCTTCTAACTATTAATGACACCATTGTGTAGATATGCAGATAATGGGCATTTAACACATGCCTCAATCTTGACATTATATAAAATTTTGAATCATTGGTTTCTTGTAAATGTACTCCACAAAATGATATAATGTGATATGTTTATGCAAATATTCTCAAGCTCCAAACAGGATAAGGTTTGAGAACTAAGGAAAAAAATATATGATGTTACTTGTTTACATATTTGAGAAAGCCTCAAGGGTTATGATCAAAATATGGAAATTATGTTTCTTGGTGGAATGTGAAACATGTTTGGATTTGTATAGCGCTTCAATGCTTGTTTAGGAACTAGGGAAGTGTGAATGAATAAAAGCATTTTTTTTCATTTTTATACATTTGATTCCCATTCTCTCTAAGTTATCGAAGGCAAGTTAAAACTTGATTAGACTAAGGGAAAACATATTCTATTGCCAAACTTTAGCCTTACATGGAAGTGCACTACACTGGTTTGATACTTGTAGTCATTTTGAGGGGTTTCCAATAGAAATGTCACTGTTTTTTGATACACCGGCGTTGGTTAGTTTTAGAGAAGTTCTCTTTGTCAAATATGTTATTTCATGAAGTAATATTTCCAACCAAGAGGATAAAGACTTGGCATGCCTAGGACATAGTGGTGTTATTTCTTGCATGTATTTCTGATCTATTAGTATTCCACCACTAATAAATTAATTACGTAGTTGTTCGTTTAGTAATATATTACAACAATGACTTGTTAAAGGAAAAGGATTCCAGTTTGTTTGAACATCATAAACTGGAAGGAAATTTAACTTTGAATTAGAAAAATGGAATATATTTTGAAAAATATGTTTTCTGATCAAATATAGGTGTGTTGCTTGATCATTAAGAAAAGACAATCATGACAATAAGCAATGATTTTGGACACGATGAATTACAAAACTCTCCATCTTAAAAACAAGTTAGCATTTTCATTTTTTTCTGCATCAGAGAAAAATGAAAGAGTTACATTAAGTTTGATTTTAATATTTATAGGATTATTTCATACATTATAAATGGAAATTGCATGTACTAATCTTGCTCAATTAATTATAGGGAAAACAAGCGGCACACATAATTTTTTGGATTATGGGAATTGGATTCCTTTCCCCGTGGAATAATACGTTGATAATTGAATATTACTATATTGAAGCTATATTCCCAGTTAGTATCACAATTTACAAAGTCTTGTCTTATTATTTTTTAGTTTCTTGTTGTAATCTTGTGTCAGCAATACTTTGCTCCACCCATTAGATTTCTACTAACTAGTTTTATTATTGAAGTGTCGCTTCTTCTTAGATATAACTAGAGGAAATGATACAACTACAAAAGTGGAGCATGAGATATTCTTAGTAGAATTTTCTAGCTCTATTGTGTTTATTTGTGCCATTTTATTTGCTTTGTTTATATAGGTCACATACTGGCCACTATTTCCCAACTGAAGAAAGCTTGTTCAATTTTCTTGCTTTTATGGGTAAAAATTACATTAAAAATATTTCTGATGTTGAGCTATATATCGTATAAATCCTTTATAGTATAATTTATTTTATATTCTAGTGTTCATCCACTTTCATATCTTATACATTGCATTGTATCATTTTTTTTCCAGAGAAGGAACTCAATATTGATGGTAGGAAGCAAGGATTGAAGAAAAAGGATAACAAATAACACTAGAGCAACAAAATGAAAATGAAAGAGAGAGACGAGAATTGGTCTAGTGGTATCCATAGAGCCAATATCTTGCATAAGACACACACATAGAGACTGATGATCAAGTCTTCAAATTTGGTGAATTCACTTGCAATGCCTTGGAAAGACAATGGTAATGTTTGAAGTCATGAAACAACATTTCATGTGTAAATTTTACTCCAACTAATATTAAGTTGGAAACTCATATTGTAGTAATTGACATTTTATATAATATAATTTATGTGGTTGGAATCATTTACAGTTGCACTCGATATTACTTTGTATTGTAATTAACATATGTAACTTTATGTTGTCATATTAGATGAACATGTACATTGTATGACTTTTTTTTTTTTAATTTAGTTGCAAAATCATACTAATTAATTTATGTTGATTAATAATGAAAACATAAAATCCATCTAAAACTACTAAATTAGTAGCTTATGTTTATTAATGATGAACACAAATAAAATAAATATACTACTAAATTAGTTGCTTATAACAATTGTTAATGAAAGTAAATGAAATGAATATAAACAACTAAAGTAGTAATTTTTATAATGAATATGAAACTACCAAAAAAAGATAAATGACTACTGTAAATGATATATTTTTTCTTACAAATGATGACTAAATTGTGGTTATATACGACTATTAGTAGCTAATTTATAGTATCTTATAACATGGCCAAAATTTAGTCATATTTACTTGGTCATTAATTGGTTTCAAATGATGGCTAAAATTTTCATATATGTGACTATTAGTAGCTAATTTACAGTATCTTATAACACGACAAACATTTTGGTCATATTTCTTTGGTCATTAATTAGTTTTATCGGATGACCATTTAGTAATATATTTTTTTGAATAATTGGTCATTAATTGTGGAAATTAATGATTAAATCAATGAAAAAATCAGTGACCAAATCAATGAATAAATTAATGACCAAATATAATACTAGACAATAAAATCAATGAATAAATCAATAATAAAATCAATGACTAAATCAATGACCAAATCAATGACTAAATAATTGACCAAATCAATGACTAAAATTACCTAATCAATGACTAAATTAATGACCATATACTACTAGACAACAAAATTGAGACAACCAATTAATGACTAAGCTAAAAATGACCAAAAGTTAGTTGCGTTCTAAGATACTGTAAATTAGCTACTATTGGTCACCAACTGAAAAATAATCATTTATATGCTAATTTTAGTGAATTTTTTAGTAAATAATTACCCATTTTGTACTAGTGAAGGGAGAAACAATGTTATCTAAGATTCACTTGAAATCGTGATATCGTCAGGTACACATTAAAGAAGAGGACATTTACAAGACTTCCTTCAGGACCAAGTATGGGCATTATGTGTTTTTTGTAGTTCCATTTAGTTTGACTAATTCTCCAACTACAATTATGTGTTTTATGAATAATGTGTTGTGTCCTTATCTGGACAAGTTTCTTATTTTATTTATTGATTACATATTGGTATATTCTAACAATGAGGAAGAGCATGTCAAGCATTTAGCAAAAATTAATGAGAAATCTTCTGGAGCATATTTCTCAATTGGTTATGTGATTTTTTGGAAGATTTATGATTAATTTAGATATGGATCACAAAATCTTACACTCTCAAATTTAGAAAAATGTTGATATCTCTAAGAGAGCATCAATTATATGCTAAGCTCAGCAAGTGCAGTTTCTTCCAGACCTAGGTACGCTACTTGGGGCATGTTGTTTCCAAGAAATGCAGAGTAGTAGATCCAAAAAATGATAAGAGCCATCATGGAGTGGGAAGTTCCTAAGAATGTCGAGGAAGTTAGATAATTTATGGGATTAACAGTTTATTACAGGAGTTTCATCAGGAACTTCTCATACATTGCATATCCTATTACATATTTTAAGAGGAAAGGTAAGAAGTTCGAATGGAAAGAAGAATGTGTAGCTAGTTTGAGCAGTTGAAGTAGTTGTTGACCGATGCTCCAGTTCTTAAGATTGCAGATCCGGATAAAGAATTAGTGGTGAGTACAGATGCTTGTAAAGGAGGATTGGGTGGAGTACTTATGCAAGAGGGATAGGTGGTATGCTACGAGTCCAGGAAATTGAATGAGCATGAAAAAAACTATGCGACTCATGATCTTGAGTTGGAAACTATTATTAATGCATTAAAAATGTGGAGAAATTATATTCTTGGTAGGAGATTTTTATTTCTGAGTAATCACAGTTGGTTGAGATATTTTCTTAACCAACTGAATCTGAATTCTAGGCAATCTATATGGTTGGACACCCTTAGTCAGTTTGATTTCAAGATCAGATAGATTAAAGGAAAGGAGAACAGGGTTGCAAATGCTCTCTGTAGGAAAGTACAGGTGAACCATATAGCAGCTATGAGTTGCTATGGGACAAACTTATAGGATCATATTTGAAATATAGGATAATAGGATAATAGGTATATGTAGCTCAGGTACAGGTTACAGCAGAGTATAAGTACAGGCGCAAGCACAGGTTACATCAGATTATAGGTACAAGTGCAGGTACAGATGATCAAGATGTAGACTATCATCTCATGCAAGATGGTTTGGTGAGATTTAGGGACAAGATCTATGGGTTGGATGATAGTGAACTCAAGAAGATTACCTTGAGGGAATTTCATGTCAAGGAATACATGGGTCACCCAGGATATCAAAAGACATTGAACTCATTGAGGAAGTTCTACTATTGGCCAAATCTAAAGAGGGATGTGGCAGAGTTCGTGGTTAGATGTTTGGATTTTTAGTAGGTGATGCCCGAGTGTAAGCATCTAGGTGGTCTACTACCACCTACTCCGATTCTGAAATGGAAATGGGAGGTCATTTCCATGTATTTTATTACAGGTCTTACAAGGATAGTGGGGTATCATGATTCTATCATGGTTGTGGTCGACAAGTTGAGCAAGATGGCTCACTTCATTCCAATTAAGAATACATATTCAACTAGTGAGGTGGCACAAGTATTCATCAACAAGATTGTGATATTACATGGTTTTCAAAAGAAAATTGTATCAGAAAATGATGTTAAGTTCACTTCAAAGTTTTGGAAGGAGTTGCTTGCAGGGATGGAGACAAATTTGACCTTCAGTATAACTTATCACCCATAGAAAGATGGACAAACAAAGAGGGTCAATACGATCTTGGAGGAAATGCTGAGTATGTATGCGATGCACCAACAAAGTAAATGAAAGGAGTACATTCCAATGGTTGAGTTTGCATACAACAAGGATTATTAGGAGTCGTTGAGGATGAGAGCCTTCGAGGCACTGTATATGCAGAGTTGTAATACTCCCATAAAATGGAGTGATATAGTGAACACGGTACTTATTGGACCGAACATGTTGGCCTAAATGGAACATGAAATCCAGGTTATAAAGAAGAATCTAAAGGAAGCACAAGATAGGAAGAAACTTTATGCAGACCAACACGGGACATTTAATGAGTTTCAGGTCGGGGAGCATGTGTATTTTTGCATCAAGGCCAAGAAGATCTACTTGAGGATTGGATCATGTGCCAAGTAATTGGCACCATGGTATTGCAGGCCTTTTGACACCCTTGAGAGGATTGGACTAGTGGTCTATCAACTTGCACTGCCTCCAACTATGAAATTCCATGAAATTTTTCATGTTTCATTACTTAAAAGGTATATAAACAATGTTCATCATGTTGTTGATTGGTTTGTATTGCAGGTGGAGCAAGAAGGGGAATTCCATAGAGCAAGTTAAAGGGTAATGGAATCACTTTGGGCCCAAAGAAGATACATGGGAGATGTCAGATCCGATGTGGACTATGTATCCTTCATTGTTTGTCAGTCAAGGCAAAGCAGATTTGGTATTGTACATATTTATTTATGGTTTCTATTGTAAATACCACCATGATCTAAATTATAAAGCTCCAATAAGCGGCATGGTTGTTATATTGTCATGTTTTCATTATGGTTTTTCATTTTGAGCAGTTTATTCATTGTAAATACTGCAATGAGCTAATTTATAAAGATCCATGGGAAGTATGTTTGTTTTTCAATGGTTTTTTTGAGGTATAGGTGTGGTTTAACATTAAGGACGATGTTCCCCAACGATGATGGTTCTGTAACAGACCCTGGTTAAAATCTCATGTAATAAAAGGTAATAAAGGAAAAAATAAGACCATACTTAAGGGACACTTATTACAAGCTGAATGTTGGGCAATATATCCTAGTGGGCATCACTGTATGTGTTTATGACTAAGGGGAAATTGGCAAAGGAAATAGTTAAGGCTTTCAAAAGGCAAAAAAATATTTTTGGCTCATTTATTTATGAAAATAAAGGAAAATAGGAGAAAATGAAGCTGAAAGGTCACAGGTTGTATGTGAGGAGGAAATTGAAGTAAAATAATGGAAAATTAAGAAAATAGAGGCCTCATTAATAAAAATTATTTTGAGGATCATATGGTACCTTTTTTCAGTTTAGTTTGGAGCTCTCTCTCTCGCCCTTTGAAAATTAGAGTTTTCTTGGAGCATTTCAACATTGGTCCAAGAAAAGGAAAGTACAACAAAGGAAAGGAAACAAAAGAAAAGATCAAGCATAGAAAATCAAGGTCAAGTAGCTTCAGCAAAAATACTTACAGGTAACAGACTGCATATATGATCTCCTAGCTAGTTTTGAAATGCATGGTAATGTGCGTGTTGGTATTTAGTTCTTTTGCTATTGGTGGCATGGTTTGGTAGGGTTTTGATAGTGGTTTTCAACCTTTCCTTTCCTTTTCCAGTATAGTCATGGTGTGTTGGGATTTTTCTTGGTTTTGAGATTTGGAATTGCTGGAAGGTTTCAGAATATAGGGAAGAGGTTGTATCCGAAAAGTTCCAAAAATCCTAGGAATCACTTGACCGGTTTTGGTGAGATACATGGTAAAGCCTGAGGGTTGTGTCTCAGTAAGGGCCTATTAATTCGGTGTGGATTGCGATAATTACTAGAGACAAGGAGACAAAAAATTCCTCAAGGATAGTGATGATATCCTGAGGAATTCCAAGATCAGTTCATTTTTGTGATCCCGATGCCATTTTAGGTGAGATCACAGTATTGTGAGGGTGGAGGTGGTTTAACCTCTAGATTCCCTTAACTGTTTTTGGATTTTTTTATCCATGAGATCCCAAATTCATGCTTGGAATATGGCATAGGGGTGAATCGACGAAAGAAATATTTGGTTCAGCCATGTCTACGGTTAGGTGGTATGTGGTTCAGCCATGTCCCGAACCTGGTTGGATCTTGCCTATATTTAATGAAATATAATTTCTCTTGATTTTTTACTTTTATTTATGGGGATTTAATGGTTGTTATTTTATAATTATTTATTTAGTTATATTTTGGTTAGAAGCATGGTAATGTGATTGGTTCTAGTCATGGTTCATTTCATGTTTTTACTTGTAACTAAAATAATAATGGATGCAAGACCTAATTAATGTTAAGATAGCTAATGGGAGAGGGTGGTGATCCTTATTGATAAGATTCATATGAATTTCATATTATTCATGTTCAATATTTTATTCATGACCTGTATATTGTAATGTTTCCAAGTGGTTGACAGAATGTGAGTCCTAGTTGGGGATGATCAGGCCTAGTCCTAGTGTCTTTTTTTGGTTTACAAGTATTGTACTTGTGTAATTTATGAGTTCTGAAAGTTACAGGGATTTCTGGGCAGAGGTCTAGCCCCATCCCTGGAATCTAGCCTTAAAATCCATAATCGCAGGCACAACACTAAGTGAAAAACTCCATAGTCACATTAATGTAGGCTTATGTATGCCACAGGGAGCTTCCATCCACACTTATACCTTGGCAAGGGAGCGATTGGGGGTAAAACCCAAGGAAAATTGAGGTTGTCTTAGTGGATGGATACTTGGAAGGGTTGGGTTACTCCTGGAGGGTCTTGTGTCACCTAAGGGAAGTCAGTAAGGTTTTTTGTTGACTCTATTTCCTTAAGGTCACCTAGGAGGTTGAGTCTAGTCATAACTTTACCTCATCTCATGTTTACCCTGGGTAAGCTGGTGAAAGTGGGTAGATGTGAGGGGAGGTATACATTACAATGTGGTAGGTAATGACATTATCAACTATAGTACTTTCTTCTGGACATGTTACATGCCAACATGTTTATTTCAAACTCCAAATGTCATGTTGTATATTTGAAAATTAATTTACAGAACAAAAGAATGATTGCAATGAAAACAACCACAATGATCATGAATTTACTTAGAGATTTCTACTTCAACATAATTATATTGTGGTTTTTATCCATCAATAATATCTTATGCTTATTCTTCATCCCAGAAGTGTGGTTCATCTTCAATATCCTTACCAAGGAATCTACATAGGTAGAAAAATGCTTCATTCAATACATACCATTCAACCATGCAACCCTCTGGATGTGCCTTTTGTTGGAAATATTTTTTATAATTTTCATATACCTCTCAAAGAAAAACATCCACCTTGTAGATACAACACCAACCAATTCAATGTCATCAACTACATGTATAATTAAATGGACTAGTAGGTCCATGAAACTTGTTGGGAGGTCCGTCTTAAATACACATACAATTTTTACAATTTCCTTCTTCCATTTTGGCACTTCACATTCATGGATCTCCTTGGAGGTCATCCACCTAATATAAGAATAGAAAATTAGCATGAACCTTTAGTAAAAGAATAAAAAGAAATATAATATCTCTATGTCTCTCAAACGCGAACATTTCATATGACATACATTGCAAATGCTGGCAATTGACTTATGGCATTCCTTAAGTCAATGATAAGACATGAATCCTTCCTATTTTCCAATGGAATGATGTGGAATAAATCACGAGAGATTTATTGAATAAATCATGAGAGTTTTAGGTAATAAATACCGAGTGATTTATGGATGTATACAATATATAATTTATTTTAACTTTGTATTTAATCATTGTAAGGCAATGTGCAAAGCTAATGGAAAAATTAATGTGAAATCAGGCCATAGAGAGAATGAATGCCTCTCAGCATATGCATGTACAAAGCTAGTTTAATGAATGAGATTTCATGCATAATTGTGAATCTAAGAATTCTATGTGAAGTTTGATCTGATAATTTGATTTCAAAGAAAGCATGGGAACTTGTTTTGTGATTGACATATCAATCCAATAAATTCTGGATCATTGAATTAGCACAAAATTTTGGAATATTAGCTCTGTGACTCCTAGAAAAGATATCATTGTTTGCTATTCTTAAAATTGCAGGTTCATGGAAGTTAACATAGTAGGAAAATTCAATTTTCCTGCATCATTGTCACATAGATGACTAAGGAGCCCTAAGGACCCAATCATATGGAATGAGCACATGGACCTTGGCACAAAGTTTAAATATATGATGATCATATGGTTAAAAATATAGCCTTTAAGGCATGGACGTCGGCTAATGGTCAGCTAAACTAGCCCTGAGACCATGAGGATTAACATATATTTGTGTGTGTGTTTTTGTGTGATGAAAGGCTCGATTGATAACAATCGTGACTTACATAACCACATAAGTTCTCTAGTTATTTACATTTCATTACTATTTGTTGGTTTTGGGTTCAAATAGTTTCAAAAAAGGGATAAGTTATTTGGACTACAATGATGAAGCGAAAGTAATAAGTAGTAACATATCTTCTGAAGCCTTGACCTATTTTATTTCTCATCTCTCCCAATTTTATTTCGCTTTATGTAGAGGTGTCATGGTGGATAGGACATGTAGTGAGTTGTGTGATTCACAAAGGTGCACAATGAATAGAATATGTATGTTTTTATATAAAAAAACTCCATAGGAAACCAGGAATTGAAAACTAAGTTTGATGTCTCCACAATAGACTGTCCATATATATATATATATATATATATATATATATATATAATGAACGTTCTATGTAGGATAGCCCTTGCAATCAAGTTTGATGAGTTACACAACAAGTCATCCATATAGTGGATAACCCTTGCAAATCAAGTTTGACATATTCATAGAGTGACTCAGCTCCCCAATGGACCAATTTTTATGGAGTCACATAGTGAATCAACCCCACAGTGGCTAGGTGTTGCAAACCAAGTTTAATAGAGTCATACAGTGGCTTAGCCCCATGGTGAAAAAGCCTTGCAAACCTAGAATTGACATGAAGTACAATGTGGACAAGTCATATATATGTATTGACATAACGAGGTTCCAAAGACAACAAATTGTTCCAATTAGTGATATTTATATTTGATACAATGCAGAGGTTAATTCACCAAGTTTGGGTTACATGTTGGTAGGTGGCTTGCACCACCCTTGTCAATGAGCTAAAGCATATTATAATAGAATGGTCAATGAAGATAGTCAGGTAAGGACTATCATGTAGCATAATTGGCATGCATTTTTTATTTTGTTTTTTGAGACCTAGGTTCAACCTTCGACAATTGTTAGGTCATATTAAATTTTATTTTAATGACATATGGTTCATTATATCAAATATTTAACAGATCAACAATATGCATTTTGTAGCACCAACATAAAAAAAAGAGCATTTTGTATAATGCAACTTGAAAAATCTATTTTGTAAGATGGCTATATATATATATATATATATATACTACAGGTTTCTAGACTCATTACATGTACAAATTGAATTATGAAAGAAGCTTGATGATTACAACTCGATGGTGAACAATCTTAGAGGCATGGGAAGTTTTTGATGCAATGTTTTGGCTGATTGAAATCGTTTCTATGTAATTTAGGGCTTATGCATAGGTTAGAATTTGATTAGAGTATATGGAAAAAATAGGTTTGGAGAAGATATTTGTGTGAACAGATTGATGAGCATGTTGAAGAAAAAATGTGACAAAATATGACAGGGAATGGAAAATAATATAACATATTATTCACTTTGAAGACTTATATTGTTTTAAGAGAAAGTGGATCCAATTTGAAATATTTTGAAAATAGGTCCATAAGGAGTTGAAGAAGGATGTGGGAACCTCCACCAAGGTTGGAGCCTAGAGCAAGCTAGAGCTAGTTCAACATTGAGGTAGTAACCTAGAGCAAGCCATATTTTTATCATCATCGAGGTTGAAGTCTCAATCAAGTTGTATCCTATAGTGGGTAACTATTTGCATTCTTTCAAGGTTTGTGCCTCAATCCCTTGGTGGAATTCTTGGGTTAAATGCATCTTTTCTTCTGCCTTTTATTATATTCTCCTAAATGGTTCCCCTGCCATGAATTTCAATCCATTTTGTGGCCTTTTCTAAGGGGATCAAATCTTTCCCTCTATTTTTATCTTGATAGTCGAATATTTAGGTCATTATATTAAATAATTTGTTCATTTATGTATTAGTAACGGTATTTGTCTCTTTGGGAATGATTTTCCTATTACTCACCAATAATTATTTCATGATATATTGATATTTTTATCATTTTCTTTGCAAGAAATTATGGCAATAAAATACATCCTCACAGAATTTATGGATGCTTGAGGTACCATGATCAATGGAAATAAATCCAATGTTTATTTTTTAATATAAATCCTATGGTCCAACACCATCTTGCTCATATTCTAGGCTTTCAAATTAGTATTATTCCTCTAAAATGCCTAGGAGTCCCTTTAGTACATAAATCACTCAAAGAAACCTACTAGTAAGTTTTTCTTCAGAATATTTCCAAAAAGCTTGATATCTAGAGTTTCAAATTTCTCAATTTGGCAGGAAATTTAGTCCTGCTTAAATCAATACTGTTAAGGAGGTAAATCCCCTCTGCGGACAGAGGCGATCCCTACTAGCCCAGCAGGGGTCTAGCAACAATCAAACAATGTTACGACGCAAGTTCCTAGTTACGAATGAAAAGACTAGAGATAGAAGCCTACATGGATTCCAATGCTATGATCTGAAGAAGAAGCGTCCCCGTTCCTCAACCTCGGCAGATCACAATCCCTCCACGATCTCCGCGGATGAACACCTGCACATGGAAGAAACAAATAGATACAAGCATAAAATCCGGCATACGTAACTAAACATCAGTCAGAAAGGATGTTACTCATATTAACATGATGGAAAACAGAGTGGAACCATAATCGTAATCATCTATTAAATAACAAACGAAGAGAGATTACAACCAAGTTCTGACGTCGTGGTCTCCTTTGGATGGGTCTCCAGTTGTCCACGTCTCGCAAAGCTCGCCAAGGAAAGGGAAAACCTCTCCAGAGTCTCTCGACGATGGTCTCCTTACTTGAGTCGGCCTTAAGGGAAAAAGAGGGCTCTTTACAGCACAAAGGCTCTTGGGAATATGGAGATTCAAGGCTTAGGCACTTCAAGACTAGCTTGCCATGGAATTGAGCAGGCTTTTATAGATGGGGAAGGAGGGAGTTGGGATCCCTATTATCGTGGGATTGGCCCTATCAACAAGGAAGGTTCCATGGGAGGTGGCAAAACCACTTCCCTTCCATAGAACTCCCGCAGCCAAACCTCCCAACTCAAGATAGGCAATGGTTTGTGAGTTTGTTGGAACTCAACTTTCGCCATCTTTATTTAAAAAATAGTCCCTAAATTGGGTGGCGCGACTACTGCTCTATGACAGAGCGCCAGTTGGCGCGACCTCTTTGCAGGATTTTCCCCATTGGCGCGAGTACTGAACTGTCTGCCCGCGCCAATGCAAAAAGGGATGTTTTTCATGATTTTTTCAAGGAGATGTCTCAAGGGAAAATGAAGCTCATGTTTAGAGGAATGCATTGATGATGTTTTCAAGGCATGAAAATGTTCACAGGTCACAAAATGGTTCCTCCATTATGCGGGACGGGGAATGGTAGGGACGGTGACAATTTACTGTGTAATAGATGCCCCCTAAAGTATGAGGCCCGAGAGGGAGAGGGGTGAAATGCTTTACGAGAACATGTTCAACTAAAGGCCTGCCGTTGGAAAACCTGCGCAGAAAGATACAACTAATATCTCAAGTACATGATGTATATGTGGTATGGACGCAGCCATCCGAAACAGAGTATGCTATAATCCGGATCCAGGGTATGGGCGCAGCCATCCAACTAGGATCAAACAAATAGACTCAGGTATGGTCGTAGCCATCCAATCAGTGAGTCATGTACATAATGATAATAATCCACAATCGCAGCCTGGATTACAACAGACACAATCCAGGGTCTTGCGCTCCATCTCGACCCAAACAAAGTACAAGTTCGAGCATGCGAATATGTGAGCTGAAGTCGAACATGCAAGAACATCGTCTGCTTACCAGCCAATGATGAAAGCCGTTAACAGACGCGAGAGAAACCACCAATAATGACAATGGTCCTCAAGGTACTACAGGTACAATCTACGACGTGCGAATAAATGAGTTGACGTCGAACACCCGCAGAATCACTCGATCGGAGGCCAATGATGTAAACCTCACGTCGAATGCGACGAACCTGCCATTGAGGCATGCAGGCTCCAAGGTACCATGAGGAGTCTCTAGACCAACTTCCTGGATAATGAGTTGAAGTCGACAGGAAGTGACCTTGATCGAAGGTGGGCCATAATGATTCCCACATCATCGACACGAGACAGAGGAACATGATGTTTTGTTGTGAATCGGGATCGTATGAGAAACAGAGGAAGGTTGATATTTGCAGAGGCCAACTTCTCTTGAACACATGAACGGCACGACAGTGGACTTGGCAGTATTTGACATCAACGGATCAGAGGTCATGGTGACGAGGCAGTGAATAGATGAGAGGTCAAAAGAGATTACCCAAACCCATGGAGGCAAAGTGAAGCAACGAGATGAGATGTCCCCAACCCGACACGAATGCAGACAAGTGCCATGTTCAAGAGCGACATACTGCCGACGACAACGACGATGGTTCCATTTTTCCCCCACCATTTCTGGCGAGTACCCCAATTATTTTTAATAACAAGCTTGAAGGGGATGGCATATGCTTGCAATATAAGTCCGCCCTTCGGGCGAATCCATCCTAGTGCATTTAACGAGTCCTAGGAAGGAGGAACTCGGAGAACGTCATTTCGACTAGATCCGATGTCATCAGGGTTTAACGAGTCTGACAAAGGAAGAACTTGGCGTCTTTTCATGTTTAGAGAGTTTGAAAAGACAGCAGAAAAGAAAACTCCACAGGTCCCTTTTCGTAAATAGTTCCCCAGATCCGAAAAGGTAGAAAACAATATCCGGGAAAACCTCCTAGTCGCGATAAGCTAGGGTATTCCTTTTTCGTAATCAATCCATCCCAGCCCGAAAAAGGGTTAAACTTATACTGGGTGAATGTCGATTCGTGTCCATTTTAACGAGATCAAAACGACAAGGGCCTCGGCAATCTTTTCATGTTTAGAGAGTCAGAAAAGAGCTGAAAGATGACTCCAAAGTGACTTTTTCGTGTATTTACCGAGTCCGAAAAAGTATAAAATACAACTCGTTTCCATCGTTTAAGTCGCAAAAACCTGCCGCTGCACATACCAAGCAAGCGTAAAATCCATTTTCAACATAACATATGCAAATATTTGATAAAAATAACTTTTAAAACTCATTTAATGTTGAAAAAGTTATAAATATGTCAAATTGGTAAAAATAAAATTACTTTTACTATTTTCCTTGGTGAAAAGCAATAGTGGTCCATTTGGAGCAGAAACTTCTGACGGTGATTGCGACAAATCCAGTTGATCATTCAGCTTCTCGTCTGTCACAGGTAAGAGGCGCTCCTTTGCTCTTCATTTTCATTCATTTTTTAATAATTTTCCCTTGAAAATCAGTTCTATGTGGCCACTTTTAAAATTTTAGGGCTGCGCCCATTGGCGCGGGCATCGGGCACGGACCCACGCCAATGAGCTCTTTTATACAAAGGGCTCGCACCACGTGGCGCGACTGTTCACAAAACAGCCGCGCCAGCGGCCGAACCTAAAAATTCGCCCAAAATTTCGACATTGCATGGAATTTGAAGCTCATCAAAGATCTAACTAAGGGTTTTTGACCATATGAATGCAGGTAATCATTCAAAATGGAAATTGAATGGAAAGAATGAGAGCACGGAGAAGAGGATGAACAATGCATGCAAAGCCAACCTTGCATGAATGCACTTAGAAACTGTGGGTTGAAAAAGTTCTTCCTCACACCATGTTTACGAGCTCAGCCTAAGCTCCTCCAGTATTTAATCAGTATCTGGGATGAACGTGACCAGGTGTTCCGGTTACGAGACCAGGTATTAGAGTTGGAGTTTTTCGATGTTTATTTTATCACTGGATTGTCCCGCAGAGGTTCGATCCCAGTGCTAACTAGAAGCAGACCATCTGGGGAAAAGATGGAAGAAGTGATGGCACGAGTGTGCCCAGGAGCTCAAACAGGATCAGGTAGTAAGAAAGTGGATATCCATACTATCCCTGATCTGGCGTTGAGCGTGGTTCTCCATACCATCACGCGGGTTGCTGGATCGCAAGCTCCACATGAGGCCACAAAGGCCTAACTCCTGCTAGCTTTAGAATGCATGGGTCCCCTGTTGTATGACTGGGCAACAGCAGTGACAATTAATATGAAAAGGCAGCTCACGAAATGCAAACAGGGTAAACTGAAACAGTTCGGTTATGGTTCCATCTTGGTATCGTTCATTCTGGAACGTTTACCAATATTCCAGGGCCAAGGGGCCGCAGTGGCGGATCCAATACCACGAGAGCCAAGAATGGCTCGCTGGGCAGCATTGATGCCCAGATCTGGAGGTGGCCAACAGATGTCTTGGAAGCCAGAGTTTTTTAGGTGGTTACGGCGACAGCTGATTGTCGTGGAAGACTCGCCCTATGCAGGAACTGACTTTACCGGGGACCCAGACCTCCCACTACCAGAAGAAGATGACTGGGACGAGGAGTTGTGTAAAACCTCATGTTTTTTGATTTTATATTTATATGTTTTTTTGTTACTACACATTCGTCTTAACACATTTCACATATGCATGCAGATGTGGGACCTGAGAGACCAGCTGGGATGTCTCCTATCTCACGGAGGACACAACTCGCCCCTGATCCTCAGAGAGAGGGTACTGGAGGAGAGGAGATGATCCAGAACCTCGAGGGGATTTCCCACGGGATCCCAGACTATGCCCGGCTAGCAGACGTACCGATGGCATACCAGCACCACACGGTGGGAGTTTCGAGTCGGATCCACCGAATCCTGAGGCGCTTAGTGCATGAAGTCACGTGCTATCATGAGCACCATGCGGATTAGTCCTTAGGATTTATACCACACCTACTTTTTGAGAGACATAGTGTCTCCGGATGTACTAAGACGATTATGTATATTTTTTGAGTTTTATGTGACACACTCTATGTAAACATTTCGATATATATATATATACATATCTATTTCTGGATGAGTCTTTCTTTACATGTGATGATGATTTATAAATTGCGCAAATGTCTGTCTAATACTAAATTTGCTACTGCATCTATTAATGTATTCAAATGTCTGGGTATATGATGATATGTTATGTAGTCAAAATTCCTTTCCAGTAATCGAATACGCAAATACAGACGTAAGATGGACGGGTTCCTTACCGAATAGTGTCCATTTAGCTGTAACACTACAAGTTGTGAATCTAGATACACGAGCAATTCATGGATACCAAGGTTTACTGCCTCGGTTAATAATTCCAACACGGCACTATATTCCGCGATGTTGTTCGTGGTACATCCTAGACACACTCCTTGCAGGTCAATCAACTCACCAGCAGGATCGTAGATTACCCAGGCTGCTGAAGACAGATTCCTGGTACTGCGGGAGGCACCATCCGCGAAACCAACAAATGGATAAATAGACATCTGCACAACCAGGAAGACCCGATCAGCAGAAAGATGTTTACAAAGCACACCACACCATGCACACAAATGACAATCACACACCTATGTACACACACCACACCAAGAAATCACTTGAGGCATAGTACTTCAGGCATAGTACTTTTAAGGTACAGCCCATTTAAGTGCACTTGACAGAACTCCTTAGTAATCCCAGCTGCATTGAAGTTTGTTTTCAAAACGCGTTTTACTATATAGGTCCCATGCCACATAGGCTAGAACTTACCAGCTCCAAGCTTATCATGTGCTTGATCGTACAGGAGGACGAGGTCCCCTTCAATAAAAGAACGACGAGAAACAGATTGATCAAAATGAGTTTTGACCCTCTTCTTTTGTGCTTCGATAATCAAAGTAGCTAGATGACGGGTTTCATCCAACCGTTCCAGATACAGAAGACGTTCTTCCTCAGCAGAAGTATTAGGTAGAAGCTCCACAGCTAATTTTAACGAAGGAATCTCGCATTCAACCGGAAGAGTTGCTTCCAGACCGTACACCAATTGGAATGGCGTGAATCCGGTTGCACTCTTAGCATATGTTCGATATGCCCAGAGAGCTGAGAACAGTTGGAGGTGCCAACTGGATTTATGAATCCCAACTGTTCGCTGAAGCATGGTGACCAAAACCTTGTTCACCGCTTCAACTTGACCATTAGCTTGAGGGTAGTATGGTGTTGAGCTGTCGTGACGCAAGCCCAACGCTGCAGTCAGCTCCGTCATCATGTAATCATGGAAATGAGTACCATGATCAGTGACGATGGCTTGAGGAACCCCGAATCGTGCAATAACGTGGTTGAATATAAATGAAGCAGCCGTTCTTCCGTCAGCAGCTAGTGTAGGCATCGCCTCGGCCCACTTAGTGAAGTAGTCGACGACGACAATGATATACGCATGCCCCCCGGCCGAGTGAGGGTTACACGTCATAAAATCCATGCCCCATTTCGCAAAAGGGCCGACGGTAATAACGGGATGCAATGGCAACGGCGGCGCGTGCATCTTGCGCTGAAAAATCTGGCATGGATGACATTTACGGACTGCAGTGATACAATCCTTGAATATGGAAGGCCAGAAATAACCTGCCCACAGAATCTTCTGGGCAGTAGCATACCCGGACATATGTCCGCCACAGGCGCCACTGTGACAGTCATTTAAGACTTTCTCAGCCTCTTCCAAGGTTAGGCATCGCCGGAGCACCGAATCTACTCCAATGCGATATAAGGTATCTCCTACTATGCGGTAGGGTTGGGACTGGTGCCGAATCCGACAGCGGGCAGTTTTATCCAACTCAGACCAAAATGCCGCGGTCTGAAGATACACTATTATGTCACTGTACCAAGGATCACGAGTACTGATGAGAAAAATCATTTCGTCCAGTATATGGTCTTCAGAGTGTGAGGGAACAGAGTCTGTAGGGAGAGAACATATCAAATCCGCGAAGACCAGTGATTTAGTTGACTTGGCAGTGGTGAACTCCAAGTCAAAATCCTGCAGGATCACAATCCATTTGGATTACTTGCCCCCTAGTAATTGTCTAGAAAGGATATACGTCATAGGGTTGCGATACGAAACCAGCTGACCCAATAAATCTCTTGTAGAGGATGTAATGGCCCGAAACGTGTATGGCGTGTCTGCTTTGCCTGGGCCAACTTCTCGACATGTGCATAACGCGTTCCGGGTCGAGAAGGTTAGGAGCTTGAGGTAATAAACAACATGTTCTACATCTTTATCATGTGCATCCTGCACCAAGACCATGACTATGGTGCTAAATGCGGTGGCTAGATACAAAGTGAAGTCGCGGTAGTAGTCCGGAGGATGAAGCAATGGAGCATTGACAAGAAACGTCTTCAGCTTCTCAAAGGATTCCTAAGCAATTTCGTCCCAATGAAAGGGAACGTTCTGCTTCAACAAACGAGTGAATCCTTTGGCCACCTCGGCATAATTCGGGATAAAGCGCTGAAGAAAATTCGCTTTCCCTTGCAGACTTTGTAACTGATACAGGAAGGAGGGTGATGGGAGATTTACAATGGCCTCGACCTTTAGAGGGTCAAGGCGAATTCCATCTTTCGAGACTATGAATCCTAAAAGACGGCCAGCGTCAACGCAGAAGACGCACTTATGAGGATTGAGCCTGATATTGTAGCGTCTGCAACGAAGAAAGACCTGGCAGAGATGCTCAGGATGGTCCTCTCGCTTACCCGAATGGGCTGGCAAGTCGCCCAGATAAGGCTGGACGATATGGCGAATGTCATGAAAAGCGTAAGACATCGCACGCTGAAATGTGGCGCCAGCATTCTTTAAGCCGAACGGGAGTTTTTTGTGTGCGAAAGTGCCCCACGGATAGATGAATGTGGTCTTATGTTGATCCTCAGGTGCAATATTGATTTGGTTATAACCTGAGAAACCGTCCATTAAGGAATAGATCTCACTCCCGGCACATTCGTCGATGATCTGATCGATAAATGGAGTGGGATAATTATCCTTTAGACACAGGAGCGATTGATATCGCGATAATCCACCTGAGACTCAAATTGTGCCACACTTCTTATCGACGGGGGACAATGCTGGACACCCATTTTGTAAAGGGGGATGGGATAAATAAAACTAAGCGTTGAAGTTTTCAACCACGCATGATAGCGGTGGCTTTAGGGGATGCATGGGGCCGTAGCGTTGGTATACCAAGATTTTCGCACCTGGATAGGTTGGAATCTCATGCACGACAATACTAGGATCAATTCCCGGCATTTCCTCGTAAGACCATGAGAAAACATCTCTGAATTCTTTGAAAAGCTCAGTATAGACTTGAATCTCCTCGGGAGAACAAGTCACACCCACATGAATGTTCTCAACAATCCCCGGTTTAACGGAGATGTTTATTGGAACAGTTTGAGTAATGTTACTCAGATTACCCTCCGAAAAGACCTCGTGCATTAAATCGGTGTTTGAAGAGGCGGGGAAGGGACCTGAGTAGCAAAACGCTCGAGACAATCCGTCATTGCCCCCAAGCTAGGCATAAACGAGGAACGATGATGCCCATCGCCCCAAGGTAGCTCCTCGAGAGACATAGTTTCAATTATAGCCTCATCTGAGGGAAAAGTCTCTCTAAGAGGATCAGGCGAATCAGCCTGACCAAGCCAGGGGGATTGTGAGTAGACGTCAAGAGCCATGCTCATCGGAGCATGCTGAGGAGGTGGAGGGTCCGATGCGTCAACAATCTCACAGTAGCTGATCTCTACTGGCATCAAAGGCATGGATTCTCCAAACACATATGCACTGCTTTCTCGAGGTGTGGGAATGAGCCAAGGGTCATCGGACGCCCAAGGACAACATGTTGACTTGAGCGGTATTCGGTGGCAGTGGCGGTGCGGGGAATATACCCATGAGAACAGGGTCTTTGAACAGACCAGGTCCTATGTTGTCTGGGGGATTCAGAATTTGATCCACGTATGGCACGTTGTTCTCAGAGCTAGAGGTGAAAAATGAAAACTGATCTACCGTAACAATCTTGCCCTCATAGAGAACAGCCAGATCGAAGAACGGTGAAGCGGCACACGAGCATGGCATGGGTCCAGCTACGGCCAAGAAGTATATTGTAGTTGAGTTTGGCGTCAACCACTTATACTTCCACGTTGACAGTCTTCCCCTGTAATGTGTTCTCTAGACTCTCGAGAACACCCAGGGGTTTGGATTCCCGACCATCAAATGCCTCGAGGGCATTGGGAGATGACGAAAGGGCTGGAGAGCCGATGGCCTTCCAGCAAGCGGAGGACATAACGCAGGTAGATGCACCCTCATCTACGATGGCCCTATGAATGTTCAGACCGTTAATCCCGACTTGAATGAACAAAGAGATTTGATGTGGAAGCCGGGGAGTGAAATTCTCCAGATCGAAGGTGAGAAGGCTCGAGTCGGCGGGATCGATGCCACCGATTGCAGACAGTAAAGCCTTCCGTTGTGAAGGACAACTTTGAAGAACCTCAAGTGCAGACATAGCACATGGCGCCTGTGCCAGATCCTCAACAATATTGTAATGTTGAGCGGCACGAGCATTTGGATTATAAGAGGATCTCCGAAGAACACCCTTGGGAGGTGGCTTCACAACGGGTTCGAGAGTCGGCTTCTCGATTTCTAATGAACCAGAAGCAGGTGGGGGAGGGCGGCCCATGCGCAGCGCATTCCCCGGTGCCTCTGCGATTCATTGTAATCCGCCATTGCGTGGCAACGGTGATAGGTACGGTAGTCTTCATCGCGAAAACACGAGACCCAGCGGTGCGGTGGTGACGCACGATGGGCCATACCGGGTCTCTTCCGAGATGAAATGGCTCTTTTAAAGCAGCGAAGTCCCACTGAGGCCTTTAAGAGATTGACTAACCTCGGACGTCGTGGACAATCCTTAGTGTATTGGTCACCTTCAACAAGATGAGCAAAGAGAACTTCGGCCTGTTGGGAGCCATCCTCGGTTCGAGACGCAGATTACGGCGTTTTGGGGCATCGGTTACGGTTGCCTTTACCCTTCTTCCCCTTGGAGGACTTGTCACGCGGATGCTTTGGACGGCATTCACCTCTACGGTTTTACCAGAATCAGATGAGGCGGGATTGGCAGAGGTATTGTTGGAAGAATTAGCCTTCTGCTTCCCATTCGAAGATTTCTTCGAATTCTGAGAGACAGAACCAATGACACCATCCACCACAGGGGTGGGCGGAGCCTTAGTGGTTCCAGGCCGTGGAGCATCATTCAAGATGTCATAAAGCGTGCCGGACTGTGAATAGACAATATCCAGGTACTGGGCACGCGCAATGGCTTGTTCCTCTGTCACGCATGCTCCCATCGCGATATCCTGAGCGATTTTATTCACAAAGGAGGTGGTGAACCAGTGAGTCAATATCTGATCAAGTATGTGAAACTTGATCAGTCGACGCTGTCTCCATCATGAGTACGAGATGTAGTGGGATTTGTCGCCGGAAGTCGAGTGCGTCCGACCTCATGGGACCGGTAGCCAGGTACGTCGAAGCCATGGCTAAAGAGTTGAAATCTTGGAAAATGCCACGGGATAGTTCTATGTACCACTTAGCGGCAGCTCCTGTTAAAGTATGCTGAAAAAGACGCAAACGGATCGAATCGTCGACCCAAGAGTTAGACGAACACCAAAGGTGATACGTCATCACATGCCCCTGGGGGTCTTCGCCAGCTTTTCCCTCAAACTTGGGACAATCACCTGGTATCTTGGTGGGAGCCGGAGGCCAATATGGATTATGCAAAATCGGATCATTGGTCAACTTTGAAACGTCCGGCGGTTCCAAGGTACCGGGGAACGGCAATGGAGGGTTAAGCGCTTGCCATGCCGGAGCCGGGATGAGGTCGGTGCCATGTACGATGGTTGTGAATATCCACCCAGTTCACATCTGCGGATTCTGACGTGGGCATAGTTACTGTAACGGATGGCGGTGGATGTTGGTAACCATAGTCGGGGCTTGATAACGGGGGTACGGGCCACGATTGGGTGTCGGCCCGTGGCGACATTGGATTTGGGCTGTGACGTAGATAGAGCCGGGTGGAGGAGGATAATGCGAGCCTGCGGGTGATTTATCGTTCGGTTGAGACCCGACCATGAGGATAATAACCACCCTGAGGATGAGTAGGCTGCTGAAAAGTGGAACCCTGCGGAGCCTGGTACGTAGGGCGCAGCTGTTGATTTGGCTGCGGCATTGAATGAACAGGCTGTTGAGCAGAGTGAATGGAACGAGAGGGCTGCCCTGAATGAACAGGTTGACCTGAATGAGAGGGCTGGCCTGAATGACCAGGCTGGCCCGGATAAACAGGCGGCGCCGGTTGCGCAGGTTGACCTGGTTGTAAGTGAGCCCCAGGTTGTACTGGATGGGCCGGCTGGCCTGGAGGCGGGACACCGGGTTGTACTGGATGAACCGGTTGGCCTGGTGGTGGAACAGGACCAGGTGCTTACTGGAAACTAGTTTGACCTGAAGCAGAACCATAGGATGGTCCTGGCTGATATGCAACGTTAGAAACAACAGGATACTGCAGTTGCATTGGTAAAGAAGGCTGGATTTTCCCCCCAGGACCATAGACCGGTCCCGGTTGATACCCCGGCTGAGGCTGAGCAGGTTGACTAGAAGGGCTATAATACGGTCCTTGCGGATTGTACAATGGCCCTTGTTGGCCCGCAGGGTAGCCTTGAATGGGCTGTCCCTGCGGGTCATACAGATAGCCAGGTTGGCCCGCAGGTTGGCCTTGGAAGGGCTGACCCTGTGGGTTATAAGCCTAGTTGTACGGTAAGCCTTGAGCATATAAATAAGCCTCAGGAGAGGGAAGGCGCAAAACCTCCCCGTGCTTGTCATATTGACCTAAGAAAGCATACACAGGAGTACCATCCTGTGCATAGTGCGAAAAGAAAGATCGGTAAGGATCTTGGGGAAACGGTCCAGCTTCGGCATTCGGCTGTTGTAAAGACAACCGATACTCCTCCGGAGAGATATTCTCCGGTATAGCAGTAGCTAGATAAACATCTTCAGGAGTTCGCCCAGCCCTAGTAGCAGATGTTGAGACAACGGGAGAAGAGGCGGCCACACAAACAGTGGGCCGAACGGGAACAGAAGTGACAGGCGTCGAAGGGGACACCCCGGGTGTAGTAGCAGCTGGCCTCGAAGCAGGAGATGATATTCCCATAGAGGCTGCAACTGAAATGATCTGACCCAGAGATCTGTATCCCTGTGGTAAAGAAGGACTGGCTGTCGACATGGTAGCCAGCTCAAAGTTGTCTCCCTCAAACAATCTACGCGGGAAGAGCTGATAGTCGTCACCAGACGTCGGAATTTCCTCACCAGAATCACTAATGGTTGATCCTGCCGTTAAATCACGCAAAGGACGGCGAGGACTAGGAGGAAAAACAGCAGCAACAAACGGTGAACCCAATGTAAGAGAAAGGAAATCAGCTCCTAATCTCAATTCAGACACAGGGTCCGAAAAGGGCCAATTGAACTCAACTGGTCCTCCAAAGGGTTGCTCAGCGAGAACCGGTCCCCCGTCGGGAAACTCGGAAACAACAGGCTGCTGTGGTTCAACAGAAGACTGAGAAGCTTCTGAAGAATCGTCCGTGTAAGGACTACCAGTAGACGAAACCGAAGGTTCCGCCACTGTGGCAAAAGACCAGAGAAAAAAGGGACAAGCACACACACGGGCTGAAAACGAGTTAAGACACATGATCAAACGGTCAAAAAGCAATGTCTAAACGGGTGTGTAATCGTGGCCGATTAATTTTACCACATTGGAAAATAAGAAATTCTACCGTTTCATATTTTAAGAGTCGAGAAACGACAAAAAGGTGACTCTATCTCTTTCAGATTTGACGCAAGCATGAAAGGACAAGTGCTTGACGGTCTTTTCAAGTTTAGGGAGTCAGAAAAGACCAAATGACTGCTCAGGAAAAACTAGGCACAAAGGGTGTACCAAATATCCGTGAACTGCAATATACACCTTGGTTTCAACAATGAAACAGAAATCGACCAAGGACTTTCCGTACGTGCAGGTAGTCTCCCCGAATGCTGTGTTCGGTGTATCACGGGTATAGGGCAGCAGACTCGGCTTCCTGTGGATAAAGGATTGAAAACCTAGAGGGGTCTCCCTTTATATACGCGACGATATGGGGAGCACAAGTCCGTACTAGCGCTGTCTAAAGCCAATAGGCGAACGACAGCTACTAGGTTTAACGACGCCAGAACACGTCTCTAGCCTAGACCTTCTAAAAATGTTTCGTTAAGTTCCAATGCTGCCTTAGGTTAATTGAATAAATTTTACAGTTGATCTTCAATTAGGTTTCAATTTTCAGGCCCTATCGTATGTATTGTCTCGAAAGACTCCTAAATGCAAAGCTATATGCCACAGTCCAACATTTCATTCGATGAAAACTAGTTAGAGAAGAGTTGAGAGCTTTTACACAAACGAAATGAACGGAAGACAAACAATGAGATCTCTAATGCAACTAATGAAATTGAAAACTTTTCATTCAAAACACTAATCACTAGCAAGATGGAAAAGATCACAATTTTCACTAATTAACAAAAGTAAAAGAGATTTTTTTTTTAATTTTCAATGTCTGATAGCTAATATGCACTAAACAAACTTGAAAACAAATGGAACAACTTGAGAAACAATATTCGAGAGAGCGAAACAAACAAATTTCACTCAATAACACAAGCAATCAGATCCCCAAATCGACCAAATTCTCTCAAAACGAAGAAAAGACTCAAAAGCTTCCAATGGACCGTGTGATCTAGGTCCAAGGCAAGACCAAACGAATTTCGAATGAAGGAATGAACAATCACCCAAAAATCGCAACAAAACAATAAACAACTACTTAGAGGGTGTGGAGAATCAATCAGACAGTTGACAGGACAATCAAAACACCAAAACTCCCAAGGAGGGCTCGATACACTAAGCCACTAGATGCCCTAGGGCTTAAAACGTGAAATCGGTAGATAAAAGCAAACAACCAAAGGACAAAGGTGAATTCCCAGTCAAACAGGACTCCAACACACTCAGGCAGTCGGAAAATCAAGAAGAAAAACACTGACCAAACCCAGAGAGCTCAAAAATGAGGAAACTCAAAAACCTTACAGGAGTGGCGCGACTGTAAGGATGAAACTAGCGCCAGAAAGCAATTGGCGCGGGCTAAACAAAAGCAACATGCGCCAATTGGCGCGACTGTCGGGTTAAAAACCGCGCCAGTCGAGTTTCTCAGCCAAAATTAAAAAAAAAAAAAAAAAAGCTACTCCAGAAGCAGATCAATGCAAACTAAGCAAACCAAGAAGCAAAAACAGTGAAAGAACCTAACCCAGAAGGTTCATCAAGCAAGGAAAAACATAAAATAATCAAAGCGAGACAACACTAACGAGACAGTGAAATCTGGACGATCCCCAGCGGAGTCGCCAAATTGTTGAGGAGGTAAATCCCCTCTGTGGACAGAGGCGATCCCTACTAGCCCAGCAGGGGTCTAGCAACAATCAAACAATGTTACGACGCAAGTTCCTAGTTACGAATGAAAAGACTAGAGATAGAAGCCTACCTGGATTCCAATGCTATGATCTGAAGAAGAAGCGTCCCCGTTCCTCAACCTCGGCAGATCACAATCCCTCCACGATCTCCGCGGATGAACACCTGCACATGGAAGAAACAAACAGATACAAGCATAAAATCCGGCATACGTAACTAAACATCAGTCAGAAAGGATGTTACTCATATTAACATGATGGAAAACAGAGTGGAACCATAATCGTAATCATCTATTAAATAATAAATGAAGAGAGATTACAACCAAGTTCTGACGTCGTGGTCTCCTTCGGATGGGTCTCCAGTCGTTCACGTCTCGCAAAGCTCGCCAGGGAAAGGGAAAACCTCTCTAGAGTCTCTCGACAATAGTCTCCTTACTTGAGTCGGCCTTAAGGGAAAAAGAGGGCTCTTTACAGCACAAAGGCTCTTGGGAATATGGAGATTCAAAGCTTAGGCACTTCAAGACTAGCTTGCCATGGAATTGAGCAGGCTTTTATAGATGGGGAAGGAGGGAGTTGGGATCCCTATTATCGTGGGATTGGCCCTATCAACAAGGAAGGTTCCATGGGAGGTGGAAAAACCACTTCCCTTCCATAGAACTCCCGCAGCCAAACCTCCCAACTCAAGATAGGCAATGGTTTCTGAGTTTGTTGGAACTCAACTTCCGCCATCTTTATTTAAAAAACAGTCCCTAAATTGGGTGGCGTGACTACTGCTCTGGGACAGAGCGCTAGTTGGCGCGACCTCTTTACAGGATTTTCCTCATTGGCGCGAGTACTGAACCGTCTGCCCGCGCCAATGCAAAAAGGGATGTTTTTCATGATTTTTGCAAGGAGATGTCTCAAGGGCAAATGAAGCTCATGCTTAGAGGAATGCATTGATGATGTTTGCAAGGCATAATAATGTTCACAGGTCACAAAATGGGTCCTCCATTGAGCGGGACGGGGAATGGTAGGGACAGTGACAAATTACTGTGTAACAAATACTACAGGTTATTCCTGTGTATCATATATCAATGTTAGCATCCCCTAAAATTATCTACAAATCTATCTATTCTGTCTTCTGAAAATTCTCATGGAAAGGTGCTAAGAATACCAAGATGTGGGTGCTTATGGCATGGGAGAAAATGTGCACTCCAAAGTTGGCAGGAGGTATGGGATTGAAATACACATAGGTTATAAACAAATCCATTGGAAGTAAATTATTGTTGGGTGTGTGTTATATTCTTTCCACGAATAGTCTCACATGCGAGGGGGTCACAGGGAGGGCGAAAGACCCTCCCGGTTTATTGCATCGGGCGTAGCGGGGGAAACATCCCCCCATGTCCAAGGGTATGTAGAGGGCGGGTAGCCCACTACACGGGATCTATGGCAGTGCCTCGGGAAATTTCTTTTGGACCCTAGTTTTGGTGTGTATACCCACCTATGATTTTTTGGATGGGTTTGCACATGGTTTTGGGGCATGATGGTTTTTCGACCCGTGGTATTTTGTAGATCCGATCAAGGGAACTATCGTTATGTTCTAATCGAGGGTTAACGGATTGGGATTTATGAATGCTTCGGCATGTATATATATGTGTTGTAACACTAAAAGGAAAATAATGAAAAATCAAGTTGGTAGTCCTGATTTGGGATCCAAGGGAAAAGTCTTTATGTATATATGTTTTATGTTTTATGCTCTCGCTATTGTTTATTTTCTCTCTTTAATAATTTTTTTGTAGATAATTTCTATACAGGATTAGAATCTACATATGGTATCATAGATTTTTCGGCTTCAAGGGGATGCCTTTGCCACTGAGGGGTTTTTTTCTCGGGCCTATGGTAGACCCTGTTCAGTGGGCGATCTGCAAGATCAATTCTTGTAGTGAAAGAAGATAGCGAGTAGTGGAAAGATAGAGATCAAGAAATTTAATTGTCAGAATTTTGAGTTGTGGAAGCTCAATATGGAGGATTTACTGGTGGATAAATATCAGTGGATCATGGTAGATCCGGGTACTAAACCAATGGAAATTTCAGATGAAGACTGAGTGAAGTTGGATCGGAAGGAAAAGAGCACAATACAGTTGTGTATCTCAGATTCAGTGTTTTTGAATGTATCTGCAGAAGATACGATGAAGAATTTGTGCATCAAGCTAGGGAATTTGTACCAATATAAGTCTCTGGTGAATAAATTGGCCCCCTGCAGAAAGAAAATAACAAGTGGGAGAATTTTGGGTGTGTGTTATATTATTTCCACGAATAGTCACACATGCGAGGGGGTCACAAGGGGGCGGGAACCCCTCCCTCTTTGTTTTTTCGGGCATAGTGGGGGGCTAGAATCACCCACTGTCTAGGGGTTAGTAGGGGGTGGGTATCCCCTTACACAGGTTCTGAGGCAGCACCCCGGGAAAATTGTTTTGGACCCTATTTTGGGCGGACCCGCCTATGGTTTTGTGCATGGGTTTGCACATGGTTTTGAGGCATGATGATTTTTCGGCCCCTAGTATTTTGTAGATATGGTCAAGGAAACTATGGCTATGTTCTAACCCAGGGTTAATTTATTGGGGTTTATGAATGCTTCAGAATGTATATATATGCGTTGTAACACTAAAAGGAAAATAATGAAAATTCAAGCTAGTAGTCCTAATTTGGGATCCATGTCTATGCATATCTATTTTATGTTGTATGCTCTTGCTATTGTTTATTTTCTATATTTAAGAATTCATTTGCAAATATTTTTTCTACAGGGTTAGAACCTATAATTATGTTGGAGATGGATCTAAGGAGGAGTTGAGATTTGGAAGTAGTTTTGTGACTAGAAATACATTATTTAATCTTCCCATGCAGAAAATCTATGAGCCACAAGCTTTCCTATTGGATCCTCGGTCTAGAACCTAGTGCAAGAAAACTAAGGCCTAATTCAAGATCATTCCTTCTAGGAAATTAGGAATGGATGTACTATTATTTTCTAGCAAGAATCTTGGAAGCGGTTACATGGCTTGAGAAATAGGGAAAAAATCGGACATTTGCAATATCTTATTTTAGAGAAAAAAATGTTTAACTATGGTGGATTTCAGGTAGCTTATGCAGAAATATACATTTTGGTGTGAATGTAAATCTCGGGACAAGTAGGAAAATCCTCTTGTTATAGTTTCTTGGCCTATTCTTACCGAGGATCAACAAGATCACAAAATCCCCATTTCTAAAGATATGGATAAATTTTGATGGAGTTACCAAACCAAAGGAATATTCACATTAAAGGAAGCTTACTCATTTCTAGCTAACCACAAAATGTTGCCTTAGGAGCCTATATGGAGGAAATTTTGACTAGTGGATTTTGGACTAAGGTGGCCCAATTCCTCACGTTTGTGGGGAGATGAAAGATTTTGACATGGGATCACATTAGGAAAAAAGGATTCTAAGGGCCCTCCCTTGTTAACCTCATAAAAATCACGAAGAAACCATGGAGAAACTTTTTAACACATGCTCTTTGGCAGATGTATTTTGGTATAACATATTTTCATTATTCGACTACCTGGATGGCACCCTAAACAACTTGATAGAAACCTCGGTGAAATGGCGCCTCAACCTGTTTTCCTATCAGGTGGTGAATAGAGTCTGGATATTCTCTATTGGTATTTTGGTTTGGATCTATG
Source organism: Pinus albicaulis (assembly GCA_034641835.2). Lineage (NCBI taxonomy): Eukaryota > Viridiplantae > Streptophyta > Pinopsida > Pinales > Pinaceae > Pinus > Pinus albicaulis. The sequence continues at coordinate 198,526,802 of CM076581.1, read as the reverse complement.
GAAAGAATGAAACTAAAGGATCTTTAAGAACCAACAAGAAACACCATATCATATGTGGCATATCATCAAATTTGTTTTTTGGAAACTATACTCTCAGAGATATGGTCACAGGAAGACTAAAAAGAGAATCATTGGGAAGTTGCAATCCTAATTTAATTAGAACTATCACACTCCATGAAATATCCCTTTATTTGATACCCTTAGCTCCTCATTTATCCTATCGCTCATGCTACTCTTCATCTCCAAAGATATTTATAAAAATCAACTTTGATGAAACTTCGAAAGGAAATCTAGGTCCATTAAGCTATGGAGGAATATTTTGTGACGAAGATAACAATACCTTGGGGATTATGTAGCAAATTCTGGTATAACAAGAAACAAAAGTGAATAATTTATAGCTTTAAAAATAGGTCTAAAGCTATCTCTCTCTATAGGTTACTCTAAGATTCAAATTGATGGAGACTCTCAATTGGTTATAGTTGCTAACCAAAACATTGTCCATGGTGCCCTACTAGAGAATTTATATAAGAGTTGGATGATTGATGATCTCATTTATCGCATCCATTTGTTATTTCTCTCCATAAATTATGTTATTACTTCCCACTCTAAGAGAACAAGTAATAGAGCAACATATTTCCTTGCTAATTTGGGTCGCTAACATAAAAATGTTTTCTTTGATGACTCTTGGCCATCCGAAGCTCAAGAAAATTGGCATAATTCATTGCAATGCATTTCATATGAGGCTAAAATCTCCCAAATTGGTGTGGATAATGAGTGTGGGAAGGTTTTTTTAGGGTGTTCCCACCACCTCATCGCCTCATGTAACATTTAATAGTGGGTGGTGTGGCCTGCCCCCCACATGCAGATGCATGAAAAATCCATTTCAATGATTATGAATATGGAAAGCTTCTCCTTCATTTCATAATGTTCTTTCAAGCTAGTGTTGTAGTGAGTTAAATGGTGTGATGTAATTTACTCTCCAATGCAAGTGGGATTTCATAAGGAGTCTTACCACATCTAGTGACCATTGAAGGAATACTCTCTTGTTTTTCTTGAGATTTTTCCTCAGTTATTTCTTGACCTAGATTATCTCGCTCTAGGCAGGGTTTTGGTGGTGTTTCTCTATGCATTATTTAGTTATGGAATTACCTATCCTGTAGGCTCTTATGACACATGTGAAATCAAGATCATAAGAGAGTCGTTGGAGGCATTGTTGGACCTATGCTTGTTGGTTGCACTAGTAGACCATTATTTTTTCTTCTTGTTATAATAATTTTATCTTTAGTTGTCCAATTGCTCTTAACCCCTGAGAATTTATGTGTTTATTCACTATTGGTAAAATATATGATTTCTATCTCCATTCCTATTTCATTTGATAGTATAATGAATGGCTTCAACAAAGGTAGGTGGTATGTAGTTGGTGAATTTTGGCTCCAATATTTTCAGTACTTCGAATTTTGTCTCAACTCTTGGATTATTAGTATTTTCTATCCTCCTCTCCTTACTCATCACCTTTACTCTATTATAAAGCCTCCCATCATTTCTCTCCTTGGTAGAACCCATGCCCAAGATCAAGCACTTGAGGCCACAAAATATTATCGAGCAATTGTACCATCTAACATTGGCATTGAGATCCATCACCTTGACTCTCTTTTTGTTGATAATTGTTGAATATTCTCTGACTCAAACAATATTGAAGATGTTGGCCATTGGGTTCCTAGCCCTAGCCATACCAATGGACGAAGGTAGAAATATCTTAATTCAATTATTCTCCATTGGAAGTGAAAAATTCTTCTTGGATGAGCTTTGAAGGAGAAGAAAGAGGAGTGATATGACACATTTTATTCCCTCAATGTTATCAAGCATGCCCAGAGGTTCCAACATTCTTACTTGGAGACATTGGATATCAAGTTAGCTCATTTGGAGAACATCTTGAAGTGAGCTTAAACCTCCAACTCTTCCAAGTTCCAATGCCAAAGAACCTGCTCCTCTGACATCCTCAGACTCTTGATTTTCTATTATGCACTTCAATGATATTTCTTTATATAATTCTATAGTGTTTAGACTAGTTTAAACTGAAATTTGGTTTTTTTATTAGTATGACTATCTCATTAAAAAATCATCAAAATATTTGATTTCCCATGTGGCACATTAATATATCTCCTTCAATGTTATGAAGAAAAACATTAACATCTAGTAAATGTATTTTGATATTTTGAAAGAATACAAACTAAGATTTTGAAAAATAAAACCATGATGAAAATGTATCGTTAGGACATCATGGAATTAGAAGACTATTTACCCACACGTGTGACATGCATTACATTGTATAATAATATTTATAGAAATATTTAATTTTGAAAAGCTAATGGTGCTAATTTCTTTGTTTTAGTTTAAACTTTGGTTACCGAATTGGATTTTCTTTATAAAACGAAATTACATTTTCAATAATCTTATTGTGGAAATATTCGATTGGATTTGCAAAATAATTGTTTCGAAAGCGTTTTGAAATTATTTTTGGAGATGCAAATGGACAAGTCAATTTAAGTCGGTCTTACTCCATGTTACAACATAGTGACAGTTATTTGCGGCTTTAGCCACCTCATATTTGTATATTTGTATTTGTATTTGTATTTGGAATGAAATTAGGGAAGTCGTGGAGTATTTCATTGTGATTTCTTATTTTTATTTTATATATAATTAATATAAAATTAATTTATTTGAAATTAGTTTTAAAATATTATATTTATAATTAATATTAAATTATTTTTTAATTACTATAATACATGAATATATATTAAAATTAAATGAAATATTTTGGATTAAAAAATTGATATCTTTTATATTTCATTCTTTAATGTTAAATTTAAGGTTAAACTAGCACAACTACATAAATTAAATGGCTAGTAAAAACTTATAGACATTAATGCATAATAAACATTAAAAAACTCATAGCATGGGACATCATAACATGAGTTTTTTTCTTCTCTACAAAATTTAGGGTTTCTTCTAAATAGTCATCCATGCTTTGTTCCGTGAGAGAAGGCTTTGCCCCCTCCTTTAGCCACATCATTTTTTGAAATCATAACGATTCATATCTACTCATATTCCCTTTCAATTTCCTTATTTTTGACATCCTTTTCATAAAGAAACTAGGTGAAGTGGGGTTCAACAACAAAATCTCCACTTAGTGCATCTTGGAAAGCTAGGAATTCAAAGCAGTGGAAGATCCAAAATATGAGGTTAAATATAGAAAGAACTAAGAATATATCCAATATATGCAAATTCATTAGACTACCACCCTATAAGAAGTCTTTGATTGGGTGGATATGAAATAAATGGAAGCTCCAGGGTCAAATAAAATTGTTGCTAGGGGAAAAAGGATTCTTCATAATCATTTTCTCTAACTTGTAAGATAGATCGAGAGTTTTTGAAGAAATTCTATATTTTTTTAAACAATGCAAAGCTTTTCATGCGATTTTGGAAGTAGTATAATCCAGAGAAGGAAGAATTTCTTATTTCCCTAATGTGGGTACGTCTTTATTCTTTTCGCAAAGAATATTGGGAGGAGGAAACCCCTCAAGGAATCAAGAATGTCATTGGAAGCTTTTTCAATGTAACAAATGCTACTAAGAGAGGGGAGTACACAATATATGCTTGAATTTATGTTTATATTCATATCTCCCAACCTCTTCCAGCCTTTATAAATATTTATTATCATGATTGTGTTTGGAAACAATCTCTACATTATGAATGTGTCCCCTTTAGATGTTGAAGTTGTTATAAATATGATCATATTATTAGGGATTTTCCAATTAATATCAAGGAATAACATGAAGAACACCCTTCCTAGAGAGAGAAAGATGATTTAGGAAAAGTCCCCCAAAGAAGAATAAATTTAAGTCCTTAGGTACCTCAAATCTTGACCATATCCCTAAATTTGGAAATAGGTTCGAGTCTCTCTCCTCTCCAAAGGACTCTCCAGATCAAGACATCATTCCATCATACATGTAATTATTAGAAGGAAAATCCCATAACCCTATCTTGAATCCTACAAATCACATGTAAAAGTCTCTTGAGGAGCACCAACAAAATCCACCACCATAAAAAATGGTTAGTTCCCCTTCAAAAGAAGCTAAAGTAGAAGCCTTAATAAAAGATATGGATCTAGATGAAACATTATTGATTACCTGATCCAGGTGAATATTGGTGGCCACCCACCTATTCCACCTAGGGCCCCACCATTTTTTCTTTCATTTTTTCAATTTCCTTAATTATAGCACATTTTACTATTTTTAGCCATTTTTTGGGTCCTCAACTTCCAAAGCCTTTTTGAGGCCCTGAACGGAATTTTTTGGGAAAACTGGGAGCAACATGGCTCTATAGAACAATGTTTCCCACTTGAAAGTTGTATTCCTCAGATAGATCTTTCTAATAAGGTATTGAGTGCGTCAAACGAAGATCGTATGCCAAAGTAACATCCCCGGAAAGTTGATGTACCAATTTACCCAAACGTGGCCCATAGTTTTGGCGCTTCATCTCCTAGGGTTAGACTTTCAGATGTTTAGGGTTTTCCATTGTTTCTCAATAATAAATAGGCTCTCGAGCCTCATTGTAACATAGTTCAGAGGCCTGTAGTCACCAGATCTCTTCTCATAGATAAGGAATCAGCACCCTAGCTAGTTTATTTCTATTATGTCTGTAAACAAATTTCAATTCTTTGATATTAATGAAATGAAGTGTTATTTATGCTGCATTTTTGTATTTATGGTTACATGTGTATTTTGTTGCATTCTTGCATAAATCTGGATTAGTGATATCAGAGTCTCCTCTTTCTCAATCCTTATTTGCATGTCCCTAATGAGGTCAGGGTATAAGGAGTTACGGCACAATTTGGTTGAACCTTTGCAAGATCAACCTCGCAAACACTGACGGCTGCCCATGGGGGACAAAAAGAAAGATGAGGGAGCAAGAGATCCTATCAAAATATTGCTCAAGGAGGCCCTCGAAAAAAAAAAGAACGCGATCATGGATAACTTTGTCCAGATCCTTCAACGGCTGCCCATCGGCGGCGCATCAGCATCCAACAACCACTCTAGAGGAGTAACTCCTTTTAAGGTACAAGTAAACATTGATATTCCAATATTTGAGGGCCAAATAGATGTAGATGTCACAGCTATATGGTTGAATATATTATAAGGATATTTCTCAGTTCATGACTTTTCTGACCGGGAGAAGATTATCTTTACACTCCTCAACGCTACCTCCCATGTCAAGGACTGGTGGGAAACCTACTGTGAGAAAAAGGATGATGGGGAACCCACTCTATTCTCGGTCGTACCCACTTGGAATTCTTTCCGAGATGCCATCAAGGAACAATATTATCCTGTGGGGAGCTATGAGGACAAGTACATACAATGGACTATGCTACGGTAGCAAAGGGATCAAGATGTGCATGAGCTAACGAATATGTTCCATACCCTGCACACAAAGTTGGCTATCAAAGATTCAAAGAAATATTTGGTGTTGAATTATTGCAATTATATGCACATAGACATTCAAGAGGAAATGGAGTTCCTCGACATCTCCTCGCTTGGTACGTCATATCGATATGCTACCAAGATTCAGCAGAAATTCAAACAGAAGAAGCGAGACTTTGGATATGCGAATCAAAAGCAAGGGAAGGTGCCCCCAAACTGTAGAAAAAAGGACGAAGCCGAGGCATGTTAGCCCAATATAACCTACCAAAGCCAAAAGCAAAGAACAACACTGTGACATTGAAGAAGGACATAGGAATGTGGTGTGAGTTCCATAAGACCTCCACTCACAACACAAGTGAGTGTCAGGCCAAGCAGTCACTGGTGGCCAAGATGAGGGATTTTGAATCAGGTGCAGGCTCTAAATCTGAATCAGTACCTGACAAGGGGAATGAAAAAGGGAAACAGATTATTTATGCGGAGCCCAACGCCACCATTGCCACTATAAATATCCAAAAGGAGGAACCAAAAGATCCAGAGGAGGAGGAGCATCTCTTCCACTCCTAGTTGTTGGTAAAGGGTGCCTTGCTAGAGTTCATTGTCGACAGTGGGAGCCAAAAGAACCTCATTTCATTTGAGGTCATGAAGTGGTTAGGCTTGTCGACCACATCACACCCACAGTCGTACCCCATTGGGTGGCTTCATGAAGGACGAGATCTTTTGCGTCACCCAATAGTACCACCTTCCTTATAACATCAAGCCCTTCACAGATGAGGTATTATGTGACATTGCTCCTCTTGATGTTTGTGATATATTATTAGGCCAACCATACTTGAGGAAGTGACATGCTTTGTATGAGTCCTAGCCTCGTAATGTTATTGTTACTTTTGGAAATAAGTTTTTTAGGATACCAGAGCTACCACTGCCTGCGGATATCTCTTTGGTTATTTCCAAACAATGTAGTAAGCTCATTTCCAAAACCGAGAAATTTGTTTCCTGATGATCCTCCCCCAAGGTAAGAAGAATATTGTGGCCATGACCTCTAGATAGGACTCCCCCACAGGACAAAAAAAGATGGACAAGGTTGTGGAGGAGTACGGGGACATATTCACCTCACCCACAGGGGTGCCTCTGCACTGTCAGGTCAAGCACCCCATCGATCTGACCCCAGGTGTGTTGTTTCCCAATGGAATAATCTATCGTCACTCTATTCTAGAGAATGATGAAATCAAGAGGTAGATTCAAGAGCTGATGTAGAAAGGTCACATCCAGCGGATTTCATCTCCTTGTGGGAGCCCAATCGTGTTGGTGCAGAATAAGGATGGGACTTGGAGTCTCTCTATTAACTATCGAGAAATGAATAAGATCACTATATGGAATAGGTACCCGATCCCACGGATTGATGACTTTCTGGATCAACTCAAAGGGGCGAAATATTTCAGTAAGATCGACTTGAAATCCAGGTATCTCCAGGTACCAATCAAACACTCTGATGTGTGGAAGACTGCCTTCAAATCCAAGGAGGGCCTTTTCAAATGGCTGGTCATGCCTCTCGAGTTGACAAATTCTCCCGCAACCTTCATGTGGCTGATGGATGACATCTTGTGGCCATTCACTAGCTCATTTGTAGTAGTGTACTTGGATGACATCCTGATCTTGAGCCAGACTTGGGAAGAGCACCTCCACCACATCCGATAGGTCCTTCAAACACTACGGCAACACAAGTTGTGTGCCAATTTGGGTAAGTGCACTTCTGGCATGACCTAGGTTCAGTATCTAGGATACATTATTAATGAATGAGGGGTGCATGTGGATCCAACCAAGATCCAAGTAATTCGGGATTGGTCGGCCCCAACCACTCTAACAGAGCTTCACAGCTTTCTGGGTTTTGCTAATTTCTACCATAGGTTCGTGTTGGGATTCTCTCATATCACTTGGCCTGTGAGTCAAGTCACTAAGGGAGGAGTGAAAGAAAATTTATTTTGTTCGAAATCTCAACAAAAGGCGTTTTCAAATTGAAAGGTCACCTCTGCTCTGCCCCAGTGCTCACACTACTAGACTTGCAACAACAATTTGAGATCGATACATATGCCTCTGACTATTCTATTAGGGAAATTCTTACTCAAAAGGGGCCTCTGGTGGAATATCATAGTGAGACACTGTCTGACACAGTCTTAAAGTATCCCACTTATGACAAGAAATGTATTTCATTTTGCAGGCATGACGCCAATGGAAGCATTACATTTTGGGAAAAGAAATGATCATCCACATATACCACAAACCCCTGCAGTTCATACAGACACAAGGGAAGTTGCAGAATGATCACCATCAGAAGTGGTCCACATATCTTCTACAATTTCATTTGAACATCAATTATACGAAGGGCAACACCAATAATGTTGCAGACTTCCTTATTTGACCACCGATCATGGCACTAACTATTGTTCTCAACTCTTATGGGCACAATACTTCTGATTGGTCGCTTATCTACAAGACCAATCTGGAATTCGGCCACACATACAAGACACTATTGGAGGGTAAGCAAGTTTCAAATTTTCACCTCCATGATGCACTATTATGTCACCTGGGACACCTTTTTTTTCCTTCAAGCGAGCGTGCCAAGATGATTTTGGAAGCACACTACAATCGAGTCGATGGGCATTTTAGGTTCAAGAAAATAGTGAAAGTACTAAAAAAGCATTTCTATTGGCCAAACCTTTGACGAGATGTTGGGAAGTACAACAGATCCTACACTACTTGCACCATTGCCAAACCGACCATCAAGAAGCAAGGCCTCTATACTCCACTACCTACCCCTAGTCTACCTTGGGAATCCATCTACATGGATTACATGTTGGTCTTTCCTTCTACTAAGCATGAAAACAACTGTGTTTTCATGCTTTTTGATATATTCTCGAAGATGGCCATTATGTCGACATGGAAGGAGAATATCACAGTAGAAGCCACTGCTAAACGTTTCTTTGAACGACTGTGGGTGCACTTTGGGATCCCACAGTTTATCATCTCAGATTAGGATAGCAGGTTCCTTGTCACATTTTGGTCTAGCCTCTGGTCAATGCTAGACACCAAGCTCACCAACTCTACAACTTTCCATCCCCAAACTGATGCCCAGACAGAGGTCGTCAACAGGATGATTGTACACATTCTGAACATGTACAATAAAAATCATCCACACACATGGTATAAGAACATTCCCTATGTACAACACAATTATAACTGGGCTCTCCACAGCTCAACTGGTCACAGCCCCCTTCAGGTGGGCCTGGGGTTCCAACCACTATGTCCCATTGATGTAGCCATGCCATTTGTGGCTACTCAAGCCGATTCAGCTCATGTCGAGCTTGAAGCTGAAAAAGAAAACAAATTCATTGAGCACACTCAACACATCTGCCAATAGGTTCATGAAATATTGGACAAAGCCAATGCTAAGTACAAGCAATAAACTAATCAACATCGGGTGCCACACAAATTCCAAGTGGGCGACAAAGTTTGGCTACATTTGCAGAAGGAGCGCCTCACTGGACCCCAACGCAAGCTTCACCCACTTAGATATGGGTCACACACCATCACCAAGGATGTAGGGAATAATGCCTTTGAGCTCAGTATTCCACCATTCCTTGGTCTGCACCCAGTATTCAATGTGGACGGCCTTTGGCCCTACTTCCCACCTCTACTAGACACCTCCGACATTGCAAAACAAATCACACCAATAGAGTTAAACCTAGACTACATGGAACAGGACAACACATATTGTATCATGGACATGAAAATCTAGAACACTCGCTAGCAGAAGATCCAATTGTATAGGGTTGTCAAAGCTGACCAACTCCTGCACCAAGGCAAGTGGTTCACCAAGAACCAAGTTTAGTAGAAGTTTCATCATCTCATGGAGGAACTTAACGCAATGGGGACCATTTCTTCCTAAAGGGGGGGGGAATGATCTAGGTGGATATTGGTGGCCACCTACCTATTCCACCTAGGGCCCCACCATTATTTCTTTCAATTTTTCAATTTCCTTAATTATAGCATAGTTTACTATTTTTAGCAGTTTTTCGGGTCCTGAACTTCTAGAGCCATTTTGAGGCCCTAAACAACATTTTTTGGGAAAATCGGGAGCAACATCAATCTGGTAGATTGATGTTGCTCACTCAAAAGTTGTAGTCCTCAGATATATCTTTCTAACGAGGTATTGAGCTTGCCAAACGGAGATTGTATGCCAAAGTTACATCCTCGGGAAGTTGATGTACCAATTTACCCAAACAGGGCCCATAGTTTTGGTGCTTCATATCCTAGGGTTATTTTTTTGGATGTTTAGGGTTTTCCATCATTTCTCAATAATAAATAGGCCCCTGAGCCTCATTTTAGCACAATTAAGAGGCCTGTAGTCACCACATATCTTCTAAGAGATAAGCTACCAACGCCCTAGCTATTTTATTTCCATTATGTCTATAAACAAATTTAAGTTCTTTGATATTAATGAAATGAAGTGTTATTTCCGTTGCATTTTTGTATTTATGGTTACATGTGTATTCTGTTGTGTTCCTTCATAAATCCAGATCATTACCGCTATAGAAGAAGGGTATAGAAAATATGTGAATAAAATACTAGCTCATCAAGTTATGATTATGTACAATGCCTATCTTTGAAGCAAGGAAAAAAACGATCTTAGTTTTTCTTCACAGACTGGTCTTGCGGTTCAAAGAAAGGATTTCAAGGTCTCCAAGAAAGGAAAATAAGTCAAAAAATTAGGCATCAAGATCTATTTAAGAGGCATTTCCCCCTTGAAATGTTATGTCCTCAAAGAGTTTTCTATGTACTTATGATAATAGTAGTTATTTTTTAGTAGGTAGCTTTCTAGTCTTGAGAATATCTTAGAATTTAGTCCCCTTTTGGAAATCCAAGCGATATGTAACTCTTTTTTTATTTGACTAATGAAATAATATTTTTTCTTTTGTTTGACTAATGAAAGAATCTATTAACTAAAAAAAATAAATTATGAAAATATGAATTTAAAAATATACATTTAGAAAAAGAATGTAACTAGATTCTTGACCATGTAAATTCACCCCTACTTAATCATGGAGATTCACCCTTACTTAATCATAAGGATTATTAGCTTGTAGATAATATTTTTTCTAATACCATAACTTATCAATACCACATGTCCAAAAACCATAACTCATTTCATACGATGCTTGTTCAAACAAAATTTTTTAATTAATGAATTTAGTTAAAAAGAGTAAAAAAAATAATTAATTTTAAGATAAATACTAACCTTTGATTTGATGTTTTCATAGATTCAACTTATACGACTAAGGAGCAGGTCATAGGGTTTCAAGCTGTTGGTCATAGGATTTGGTGGCTTCGTCTGAGCGCTGTAGCAAGCTCTGGCAAAGGGTAGGGCCCTTCTTGTAGAGCTCCTTAAATGAGGGTGAACTCTGGCCAATCATATGGGATGAGCGGGGGCCAATGGGGCCCCTTCTTACAAAAAAATCATTATGGACAAAGGGAAAGGCCCAAGTGAAGGGGTGCAGATTTTTGGTTTAGATACTGCAAGAAAGGATGATGTGCACAAGAAGAAAAGGGCTAGCGGGATTACCAAGGAGGCACAGGGTCAAAGGCAGTCAAGTGGGATCGAGATAATGGAGCAAAAAGACAAAGATAACCCTAATCTTGAGCAGGAATCTCTTGGGATAGAGGAAGGGATGAAATCCACAGTAGAAAACCAAGCCCAAGCCCAAGAGGGCTTGGATCCATCAGGATCTGCCACAGAAGGCAAAAAGCAGGTGGAAAATGGATGCTATAAACCAAAAACCTCAGAAAGTCTTCAGGTCATCATCACAGATCTAGAAATGCAAGATTATAGGGACCATATGTCAATACATGCACTTATATGCAAATTTATGGGCTTTTGGCCAACAGACAAAGCCCTATGCCTTTGGATAAAACAACAATGGAAACTTAATGGTGATGTTTGGCTCCATCTTGTAGCTAAGGGTTTCTTTATGGTTGTGTTTGCACACCTGGAAGACAAAGACCATATTTTTGATGGGGGACCCTATTTCTATGCTTCGGCAGGTCTATATATGAGACCATGGAAACCCAACTTTTCCCTAGAACAAGAAACTTTTACTCATGTACCAGTATGGATTCGCCTCTTCTCTCTCCCCATCAACTACTAGAGGCCCTCAGCGCTTGAACAGATCGGTAACAAGCTTGGAAATTTTTTCCAAGCATCAAAGGCCACCCTGCAAAAAATTTATACCTCCTGTGCATGAATATGTGTGGAAATCGATGTTTCAGGGGCCCTACATGAAGGACTGTGGCTGGAATTTAGGGATGAAGTTTTCTTTCAGGCCATTGACTATGAGCAGATTCCTTTTCGATGTCACCGATGTCACGAGCATGGACACCTATTCAGGGAATGCTCTCGAAATAAGCAAACAGAAAAAAGTAAAGAAGGAGTGGCTAAAGACTAGGAAGGCTTCACTCGTCCCAATGGGAGACAAAGAGCAAACTGAAGGAACCAGCCTAAAACAGGGATATCTACTAAAGGCACTATCAATGCTTTTGAAGTTATGGGAGCCAGTAATGATATAGCAGAAGACTCCCATCAGCTGGACTCTCAACTGGATTCAATGGGAACTACCCAGTAGGGGAACCTAAGCCCTAATTGGCATACTATGGAAGAGACCCTAGAAGGCACTGGCCGAGATGAAGATGCCAAGGGAGATGCAAAAATGTCAATAAGCGAAGAAGGTATGAAAGACCTAAAACTAAGGGATATCGTGGAATGAGAGGATATGGACCTAAACACTATGGTGGAACAATGGAAGGAAAGAGGATTGGAACACATTCCGACAGAGGAGATGGAAAGGGTCAACTTCCTCCTTCGGGCCCAACAAGAGGTAGAGACCAAGGGCCAGAAGAGAGGGCACGAAGCGACTAAATTTTTTGGAATCAAAGTCCAAGGACTGCATCAGACTAACCAAAAGGCCAAACCTAGGTGTAAAAGGGGAAGATGATCAAACAACAAATCTCTCGAGGAACTAGGTAAAATGCTCCTAAACTCAGGTAAGATGAAATCCCTTGAGTCTTTCACCTCCTCTTCTTAACTTCTTATGTTTATCATGAAGATCTTATCATGGAATGCTAGAGGGATAAACAGCCAGAGGAAACAAATACTTAAGAAGAATAAATACAGAAACAAAAACCTAGATATTATCTTCCTACAAGAAACTAAGTGCTCGAGTAAAAATATGCAAGAGATAAGCAGGAAAATCGTTAAGAGAATGGAATATCGAGATGTTGAAAGAAATGGGATGGAAGTAGGATTGGAAACCTTTTGGAACCCCACTCTTCTCATCTAGTTAATGCAGAAGCAACAAGATATTATGTATCTTTGGACATGTAAATTATAGGAGAACCTAGTACATATCTATGTACCAATGTTTACGGGCCCCAAAGACTAGAAGATAAGTTTCTACTTTTGTACCAAAATTCTCAACTACAACATAGACACACTGGTGTTAAAGGGATCTATGGGGCAGACTTTAATATGATCACCTCGTTAGGAGAGAAGAAATGGGTTTGAGGAAGCTAAACCAGACTGTGGAGGCCCTCAGACACTTCATTAGGTAACCCAGGTTAATCAATATTCTCCCTAGGAGCGAGTTGTACACTTGGAATGACAAGAGGGGAGGGGACAGGCAGATTGCATCGAGACTTAACCGCTTCCTCATAACATAAGACATACTACTGGTAGGAGTAACAATGGAGTCAGACATTATCCTAAGTGGGGGCTCCGACCACTGGCCCATCATCTTGGATGCTGCCATCTTGGGTACTCCAAAGAATCTACCCTTCAGGTTTGAAATTTTTTGGCTAGACCACCCTGATTTTAAATCAAAAATTTAACAATGGTGGCAAGAACCCCTGATGATCAGAGGTACGAAGATGTTCCGTCTTCAAGAAAAACTAAAACATATCAAAGCCAGACTTAGAACTTGGAATCATGAGGTGTTTGGAAACATCTTCAAGGAGAAGTTAGCCTTGGAGGAACAAATGGAACGGCTACATAAGGACTGGATAAATGAGGAATTTTCCCAGGACTCTAGACGAGTTGAATAGGACCTCATGAAACAGTTTTATGGAAGATGTCTGCAGGAGGAGATCCCGTGGAAACATAAATCCCAGGTCCAGTGGCTAAAGGAAGGGGAAAATAATACTAAATTTTTCCACAAATTAGCTATTGACTACAGACAAAATAATAATATTATCCATTTAAAATATGAACAAGGAAACTCTTATGAATCCCATAAGGATATCTCTACCCTCCTGGTTGACCACTTTTCTCACATTGCCACAGAACCAGATATGGATAGGGAAGTGGCCATCCGGGAAGTGGTTGCCTCCATTCCAAAGATATTATTAGAGGACCACAATACAAATCTGAACCACCCTATATCCATGATTGAAGTGGAAGACGTTGCTCAAGAGATGCCAAATGGTAAGTCGCCTAGCCCAGAAAACTTTACTATTGATTTCTTCAAATCTTGTTGGGATATTTTGCAGAATGAGATCTGGGAAGTGTTCGAAGATTCTCGTAAAACCTCTACTATCATGAAATCCCTCAACTCTACTTTTATTGCCTTGATTCCCAAGGAAGAGGCGTTTTGTTCTTCGATGAAATTCCGGCCCATATCCCTATGCAATGTTCTGTATAAAATCATTTCTAAGGTGATGGAAAATAGATTAAAGCATATCCTCCTGTTGATTATTTCAGAGGAGCAATCCGGCTTTGTTGAAGGTAGACAAATAATGGACAACATCCTTCTAGCGCAGGAGATGATTCATTCCCTTCAGTCCCAGAAAAAAGCTGGAATGATAATCTAGCTTGATTTGTCTAAAGCCTATGATAAAGTTAGCTGGAAATACATGCAGGCTGTCTTGGAAGATTTTGGGTTTGGCCAACGTTGGATAAATTGGGTGATGGCTATGGTTAAATCCCTAAGTTTTTATATCTTGGTTAATGGAGCCCCTCCTAATCCCTTTACTCCCTCCAGGGGAATCTAGAAAGGTGATCTGATATCTCCCTTTCTTTTTGTCATTCTCATGGAGGGGTTAAGCCAAATCATTAAATTAGCAAAGGAGAGAGCTGACATTGTGGGCCTTAAACCTCTTCAAACCAGCCCAATGTCTACCCATCAGCAATTTTTGGATGATACGATGCTCCATGGCATTTCTACTGTTCGAGAGGCCCAGGGATTCATAGAAATTCTAAACCTATTTGGTCGAGCTTCTGGTATGGACTTGAACTTAGACAAATCTATGATTTTCTTCTTCAATATGCATGTTGCTATTTAGAGGAACCTCACGGACATCCTTGGCTTTAAAAGGAAAAGCCTCTAGCCAAAATACCTAGGGATTCCCCTAACAGACAAACCATGGTAGAAGATTCACTGGGAAAAATTGCTCTCTTCCTTAGAAGAACGTGGAAACTATTGAACGAATAGAGCCCTAAATTTTGCAACAAGTCTGATCATGACCAAGGAGGTGCTACAAGCTATCTCGCACTACATTTTAACCATTTTACCTATGCCAAAGGGAGTCCTACAGAAAATTAGGGATGTCCAATGGACTTTCCTTTGGTCTGGCAAAGATTAAAAAAAGAAGTGGGCCCTGGTGGCATGGATGAAGATCTGCAAATATAAGATCCTGGGAGGTTTGGGTCTTCAAGACCCAGAAACTGTTAACAGAGCTTGTGGTGCCAAGCTCTAGTGGAGATGGCTTAAGGAACCCACTACCCCTTGGGCGATGCTCTGGAAGGCCAAGTACGTAGAGGATTAGCGTCCCCCTGACCTAGTCAGAATTTCAAGGGTGATCTTTGGATCCCCTATTTGGAAATTAGCGTGCGCTAATAGAAACATCATCCAAGACCACTATTTCTGGGAAATTCAGAATGGCCAAATGGATTTCTTCTGGGAAGATGCTTGGAAACAAATTCCTAAGTTCGAGAGCCCAGAGTATCAACTTATTCAACAAAGTTTTTAGAGGCTAGGAAAAATGAAGGTACATCACTACTGGACCAATGATCCTCAATGGCACCACTTGGCTCTGGACCTCCCCTCCCAGGATGACCGAGTGGTGAACTAGCTGCTTTCTTTGCGTCCAAGGTTGGATAAGAGAAGAGTGTGTCGCTCACAGGAGGATGATCATCTCCGGTGGGGAAATATGGAAGGAGGAACCTTTAACCTCAAAGAGGTGAGGCACTACCTAGAATAGAGAGATTTAGAAGAAAAATTCCACTAGCATGGCAATGTATGGGATTCTATCTATTGGCCCAAGATTAAAACTTTCCTTTGGCTCCTAATGAATAGGAAAATTCTCACTGGGGAGAATTTACAGAGGAAAGGGTTCATTGGCCCATCGTGATGCTGTCTGTGTGGGGCTGAGGAGGAAACAATGAACCACTTCCTGAATTCTTGTAATTGGGCCAACAATTTATGGGATTGGATGGCGGAAATTTTCCAGCAAATAGACAGAATTAGAGAATCTATCTAAGACAACATCGCTAGGTTGAGGATTAAGTATACCAACCACGAAACTATAAACCTACTTTGGTGTCTCGACCCTGGTTTCATCATTTGGTTAGTTTGGAAGGAAAGGAACAGGAAAATATTCCAGGATGAGGTACGCCAACTTGATCAAATTAAAATTGAAATCATGAAGAACATGAGGGAAATGGTTGTTACCAAGGTTAAAGGGGATCATAATGACAGGCCTTCGACTAGCGAGTAGCGCATTATGACCCTGTTTGGGATTGAAGGCACAACAGGCACAAGTCTGCCTCTGTGCCATCTGAAGCCTCCTCCTTCTCTTCTGTCCTGGTAGCTCCCTCACCAAGGTTACTGTAAGATGAATTTTGATGGTGCTTCGTTTGGAAATATAGGTCTGGATGGTTTTGGAGGAGTTATCAGAGATGATAAAGAAGTGATCAAGCATATCTATATTGGGCCACTAGGTGAAGCTACTAATAATGAAGCGGAATTTGCTGTGATGGAACAAGCCCTGCGAACTTTGCTCCGATTGAATAATGGAAACGTAATTGTGCAAGGGGACTCTCTGTTAGTGATTAATGTGGCTAAAAGCCTGCAGAATGGTTCAAATCCCAGTAGGGTCACTAAGCACTGGCGCCTCTCGCAAGTCACAATGATTATCTCCACCCACATATCCATTCTAAGGGGTATTGTGTTTCAGGTTGTTCGGTGGACAAAAAACTCAATGGCGCATGTTCTAGCTAATCATGCGATGGACAACCCTAAGGTAGTTCTTGACACCTACTGGCAGGATATGACACTTGAAAATTTGAGGGAGGCGTGTGAGCAGATTTCCCTCAAGGACCTGACTGGATCATCAGGTGGTCTGAATAGTCCACATGGAATTGAACATTAATGTTAGATGAGGTCCCACAGAGATTTTAATTCAAGGCAGTGGTATCAGTGCCCTTTGTCCTTTGGTAAGTGTGGAAGAGTGTGGGAGATTTATCATAGCGATCAGAGACAGTACACCAAGATAGATAATCCTATGATGTGGCAAAATAAAATTATGAGAAGGCGTGGCAACCCCTACAAGACAGATCAAATGGGGCGAAGAAACATCCCCACTTGCCTTCAAAATAGACTATCAGAAGAAAGTATGGGATAGGTGGTCGTTTCATTCCAAGGATCGACATAACAGTATTCAGATTATAAATACTGAGATGGGTAGTAACAGTGAGACCATTGGTTTGGTACAAATTGTCTTGCAACATGTGCCCAAGTTTCTTGATTTGCTTCTTTGCATTAGTGAGTCGAGAGAGAAAGGGCGTAATCGCAAAATGGCCAAGCACATCCTTCGGAGCTCTAAGGCTTCCCTTGAGGTGCAAGAGGCGGAGGCAGGCTTCAACAGCTTTATTTCCCGAAAGGGTAAACATAAAATCGAGGCGCTGCAAGTTGAAGTGGCCAAAGCCAGTGAAAAAATGAAGGACAAGGACATTCGAGAGGAGGTGGATTGGATTACCAACCCTGGTACTCCGGCCACCAAGTCCACGTAGTTTTTGCGAACCTAGAGCATGGCCTGGCACATGAAAACTATGTTGGCCAAGGCGATTAACACACAAGAGGCGGTGCACAAGGAGGCTTACTAGGTCAGCACCCTCACGTCTGCTAAAAATCCGGCCAGGTTGGATAGCCTGGAAGTTACTCTGAAATCCCTGGTCGAGGAGATGAGAGCTCAGTCTAAGTGTCTCGAGGGGTTCATAAGGCTCTTTGAGATCTATCTAAAACATGTGCTGAACATTTCGATCCAGCTGCCAGAGGAGGACAACAGGACCACCATCATCCATCGTTTCAAGCCCCACAACACGCCTAGTTGAGAGGACATTGTCGGCCCAAGTGCAGGAGGTGATCTTGAAGAGCATAATAGAAAGAGTAAGGATTAATGCTCTGGATTTTAGTCCTTATAAGTAAAGGGCACTGAAATTTTTCTGCTATGTCATTTTATTTTGATGGCAGCTTGGTTGGGTTGGCCAATTATCTATATCATCATCCTGGGAAGAGGACAAATTTTTGTAATCTGCTACAGTATGGTTCCAAGCCTGCGACAGCTTAGTATTGTGCTATGTCTACGTCTATTGAAGCACTATTCTTGTAGGCCTGGCCCACAGGATTTATTTTTGTTCTGTGATAGGCAGGCCCTTTTTATAACACTATGTACTCTATTTTCTCTTTAATACAACTGCTAATTTACCAAAAAAAAAAACCCTTTGATTTGTGACTACTATTAGAAATATTATGTAATATTAGGTGGAGGTTATATCTCTATCATCCACCTAATAATTATTGATAATAAAATTAAAATTGTAAAAATCCTATTACAAAATAAATACACTTATAAACATAAATTAAAATATCACTTTCAACTACGTATCAATTGATTACCAAAGAACCAAAATTGACACACTTCCACTAAGGTTAGAACAACATTAAAATGGACATAGGAGAAGAAGAAGCAATGAATATCACTTTGATATAAAAATGTGTACCATACTTTTAGTATGAGGGGTTTCTGCAGTGCATTATATTAACCTTTGATTTGTGACTACTATTAAAAATATTATGTAATATTAGGTGGAGGTTAAATCTCTATCATCCACCTAATAATTATTGATAATTAAATTAAAATTGTAAAAATCCTATTCCAAAATAAATACAGTTATAAAAATAATTGAAAATATCGCTTTCAATTACCTGTCAATTGATTACCGAAGAACCAAAATTGACGCACTTCGACTAAGGATAGAACACCATTAAAATGGACATAGGAGAAGTAGAAGCGATGAATATCACTTTGATAGAAAAATGTGTAACATCCTATAAACGAAAAATCTAGGGATGAGAGCCACCATTTTTTATTTGGGCCAAATTCCCCAACATTAGTTCATGAGGTCAAGTTCCTACATGTCCTATCATGAGAGTAGATCACCATAGCCACTAAGTTCGACAGGCACATGGTGGTCGCGGTAAAAATAATGTCCAAATTGGATAAAGGTGATAGGTGATTAGGAATTTATAATTCAATTTTGTTTTTAATGACGTTGTTTAAATATGGTATGTTTGGAGTTTTTAGATTTTATTTTTTTTGTTAAAAATGGATTTTTGATTGCATATATGGATTCAACACCCTAAAAAAACTAGAAGCACTAGCATTGTGGATAGTTTGCAAATAAAACATGTGATTCCAAGGAATCTTTGTCCGATAGGAAAATTAAACCAGAAAAAATGTCTAAAAACCTCCAAGATGTAGAAAAAATAGAATATGAATAATTTTTTATTTTAACTCTTTAATTTCAAAATTCTATATATTTATTGAACATTTATATAATGTTTTAGATTTTTAAGGATTTATAAATTTTATGAAGGTTTCCATAGCATAATTAAATGGTAGAGACATAATCACTAGTACAACCATAAAAATTAAATTTTTAGAAATGTTGATACGCATCAATCCATAATAAGCATCCAAGGAGATAATTTATCATAAATATCAAGTTGCTAAAATTTTAAAAATCATAAATTTAATAAAATTTTAACTTTATTTACAATAACAATAATTATTATTAATGATAAAAGGAATTCATATATAAGATAACCATCTATACATTTAACAAAAACATGTAACTGGATTCTTAACCATGGAGATTCATCCCACTTTATCATATAGATTCTTAATTTGAAAATAGACTTTGTTACAATAATATACTTAGAATTAATGGAGAAATGTAATAGTATCTAGATTGTATTATTATTAGTTGTTTTTGGTGTATTGGTAAGATTATGGGTCTTATTAAGTCTATATATTATTTATGAGGACATTATTCTAACTCATCAATTGATGTGTAACCCTATATATATGAACTTTCTAGCTTGTTGAATGTAGAGTTGAGTGCAGTCACTCTCCAAATTGAGTTAGTGTCACGTGAGAGGTGCACATTTCTTCTTCCTAATTTTCCTTCATTGATTTTATATTGGTAGCTGAGCATAAGTTGGAGATTTGGAGCTTTGGTGAAAGACATATATTGTTATTGTGATTAAGCATTGTGTTGTGCCCCCCAGTGGGAGTGGGCACCGAAAAAATGAAAATTTATTGTGTTTGGCGGATTTGGATCTTAGATCCTTTTATGCTATTCGCTTGGTACATAGTAGTTTCAAAGGTAGACGATATTTGTGGGTTGTGTCACCGTAACCACATCGTATCGATGTGATCCAAGATATCTATGGATAGAATTCGTGAATGGGTCTTGCATATTGAACCTAGGATCTTTGAGGTCTAAGTATGGTGGCATTTTGGGGCAACGGCCAACCTAGAAAGTATAATTATTCAATTTTCTTCTACTCCCTGAGGGCTTTCACTTGCTTATTATATATCTGACCGAGACAATGAATTGGAAGAGATTTTACAATATGAGGGCCCTGCATGTGGAGTGGTGACCAGTCTTTTCGTTTATTGCATCGTAAATTATTTTGTATCCATTCATATTTGATATCATTTGTTGGGCTACAATTGTGGTGGATATTTATTCCTGAAGGAGAGACCTAGTTTAATTCAATTTTATTGTGATTAGAGTGATGACTAGATAGAATTGGTGTGGGGGTTATCTCCATGCTGATAGGAATTGTATTGGTAGGGTTATGTAGTTGCGAAAACCCATGCACCACCCCCTACCATGGATTCCCTACAGTTACAAATATTTTTGCGAAGTTCAAAGCCAAGACATGCATCTCCAAGGCCGACTAATGACTGCATCTTGGAGACGGAGGTATAACCTGGATGAATTAGTGAATTCATAGTAACAAGACCAAGCCATCTATAGAGAAGTCGAGAATATATTTTGTTTAGTATTTTGTATGAATTTGTTTGAGTACGTAATGCAAATTTTTTTTTTGGATAGTCTTGAAATGAAGTATAACATTAAGTAGAGGGAGAAATCTAAAGTTGCTAAAGATGGTGTTAAAAATTGTGAGTGTCTTGGAAGTATCATAACTGAAATCAAGACTGAAACTACAATGATTAATAAATAAGGTATGTACATATTTGATAGTAGATTAGCATGTGATAGTAAGGAAACTCCCTACGATGCATTATTTAATGATGAATGTGCAACAACTTACGAAATATTATGTGAATCCTTGGTAACGTTAGTTAAGTATGATGATAAAAACCTTTCAAGTGATGTTTGACTACAAATGTTGTAGGAGTAGGATCTTGTAGATATATTTGTCAGTAGAGAAATAACCCAAGTTGAAGATCAATAGGATGAGAAATATGAAACTGAGTAGAAATATTGTAATGCAGAAAAGAATGAGAATTTGGTAGAGGAATACATAGGTGAAGAAATGGAGGAAACTCTCAACGTAAAGGAAAATGAAAAGAACACAAATTTGATGATTTTTTTAATCTGATGAATGTTTTTCAGTGTGAAGATATTAGCAGCAACTAGGAAGAAAGAAATTTTTTTGAAGAAGAGCTAAAAAAGTTTGAAGATGAATCATAATTCATTAAAGCATGGTTTGAAGCACTATATTTTGATGGAGCTTACACATAATTTGCACCAATATATAAGAGAAATGTCGAATAAATGAATGATTCGATTGACATAGAAATTGAAACAACAGTAGATACATCTGAAGAAGTTCATGACACTACGTTGTATTAGATCCAAGAAATCATACATTACTATGAGCTACTGTGGAAGCATTCCACTAAAGAGGGCATATATGAATATAATGAAAAATTGAAACAACCCACTTATGAATGTAATTAATAATTCACAAACATTGAAGACGAATCCAAGTCCCATGAACCAGATGGGGTATTGAAAATGATGAGAAGAATACCACATCCTAGTTGTAACATGAAGTTAAAGAAAATAAAACCAATGAAGAAGCACCATCATTATTTAAAAATAAGAAATGTCAAGATGAAGTTGTTAAATTCAAATTTTTAGTCTGATTGAGACTTAGACAAGTGGACATTATTATTTATGTTATATCGAAAACACATTTCTCCATTAAGGGGAAGACTTTGAATTAATGGGGAAATGTAATAGTTTATAGACTGTATTATTATTATTTGTTTTTTCTATCTTATTAAGATTATGGTTATTATTTAGTTCTAGATCCTATTCATGAGGAGATTTTTCTAACTCCTCAACTGATTTGTAAGCCTATATATGTATGAACTTTATGGCTTATTGGATGTAGAGTTGAGTGCAGACACTCTCGAAGTTTAGTTGGTCTCACCTAAGAGCTGCACAATTGTTCTTGATACTTGTCCTTCTTTGATTTTATGTTGGGCCAATACCATGTCTTATCAATACCAAATGCCAAAAAAACCATAACTCATTTCATATGACACTTGTTTACATGAAATTTTTTTAATCAATGAGTTTAATTAAAAATGGAATAATGCATAACTACTTTGAAAATAAGTCTGAACCTTTTATTTTTGTGTACTACTAAAATATTCTAGCATATTTTACAAAAGTTAAATCTCTACTATCCACTTAATAATTATTGATAGTTAAAATATAATTTTATTTGTGAATACTACTAAAATATTCTAGAATATTATAAGGAAGTTAAATCTCTACCATCCACTTAATAATTACTGATAATAAAAATAAAATTATAGAAGCCCCATTCTAAAATAAACATGCATATGAAATAATTAGCATATATTGAATGTTGGATACTGATCAAAATCTGGATTGGGGGCAAAAATTGCCCAAAAAATAAAAATGCTCATAATCGCACCAAAACAGACGACCAGATCGTGCATGTCACTAGGAATTCAACCCAATTCGTTTCACTCAAAACGAAGTCCATATGAGGAAGTTAGAGCCTATTGATTACCATGTCAAACACGCGAATTTAAAAAAAAAAAAGGTCAAATAGGGTCAAAGGACAAAAATTTGGGTTTTTCTCCATTTCTCCAAATGACACCATGCCAAGTATTAGACCGTGGATGGTTTCTAAGCAAGTGAATTGTCTCCATTTTATTTCCTTTTTAAGAACTAGTGGCATGAAGACACGTGGCTAGCCTAGAGGCTGCCACGTGCCCCCTTCCAAGGTCTAAATATGGTCATGTCTAAATTTTTACTACATGGTGAAATTTTGAATTTCATATGTTATAGCCAGATTAAATTTTATTATATGCCAAGGTTGAATTATCAAAGGTGGGCATATATCAAAGTCTGAATTATATTATAAGGTTGAACTATATGGTGGATTAAAGTTAAAAATTTGAATTTTTATTTAAGTCTGAAGGTTTTATTCCTTATAATATATAATGGTTCAAAAAGTTGTAACGAAGGAAGGGTAGAGGTAGGGGCTCGACCCCATGACCTTCCCAAAGCGAGCACACTGCATAACCATCATACCACTACGTTGTGTCTTAATACGTATGGGTCGTGATACGTATTTGTGTTTTCAAATTAATTCAGGTGGGGGTTTAAAGGGCCAACCCTGAGGGGACAGACCTTGTTCCATGGGACCATTCCCCAAAACCAACGGTGGGGCTTAACACTAATGGCGCGGAATAGTGTTTAAATTTTTTTTATTAACCATTAAAATTTGTAATTAGCGCTAATCCGATTTTCAAATCGGTTTTTGTTAACTGTGCTTAAAGCGCCTAAGCGAGACTTAACATTTAATTAAATTGCACTTTTCTTTAATTAAGCCAAAGTTTAATTCGGTGGAGGTTTTGTATGTTCCACCAATTTCTGTGCCACTACAAATTTCGCGGACTTAACTAGAGATCTTCCAGATTTGGAGGAGTTTTCCTAGGGAAAATTGAATGAGCCATAACTTTGGCATATTTCAACATATTTTGGCTCAATAAGAGTCATTCCTAGATGATTTTGATTCTCTGAGCATGATGGTGTAGGTTGCAGAGGATTTGGAGCACTTTTGTATGTTTTTTTTCCACTTTGAATGTTAAATAATCCTATGACGACGAGGATAGGAGGTCAAGCCTACATCAGCTGAAAATCATTTTCAAAGCTCGAAGAGTATAATTTGAGGTTTTTGGGTCTTCTAAATCCAATGGATTAGGTTTCAGAGCCATTGGAGCACTATAGGTGCATGTAATGAGATAATTTCCCATAAATCCCAAGAGGGCCTAGCCAGTTGAAGCAGGTCCATGGAGATGTAGCCTAGGAGGGGTGAACTTCGTTATCAAATTTTGCGTAATGTGTATGATGTGTGTTATTTCTTTGCATTTTATTTTATGTACATGATTTTTTAAAAGCTAATTAACTCATAAATTTCTCATAAAAAACACAAAAACCTGACACATAAACCACTTCACAAATGGCTAATTTGATATGATCCTAAACACACTATTTTTATACTGATGAGGGAGCTAGCACAAAAAAACTAGTTTGCCCATATTCAGATCAAGTTGGTATGAGAGATAAATTTAGCTCATTTTTGCCTGATATTTTCCAAGGTTGGCTAGAGAATTAGCTGTTGGTTTTGTAATTGTGCAAGGATAATTTAAGTGTGTGCAAGTTTATGTGTGTAAGAAGAAGGTCAAGGTTGAGAGCTCGGTTCTCAAATAACATCAAAGAAGATTTTCATGCATTACAAGTGTGATGGAAGCTTCATCAATCATTGTTTCTAATCAGTCTTTTTTAGAAAAACTCTTTGATAAATATATGTTGCAGAAGCTCTACATCATGAATGATATGGTACAAGAGATGTATGAAGATAAGAGGGAGAGAATTACACTTCAAGAGAAGTTGATTTCCATGAAGGAGGATAAGCAAGAAGTTCTTGAAAAGATTCATGAGATGGAGACTTATCTCCATATTGCAAATGAAACCCTTGAAAAGATGTATGATATGGAGACTCAACTCGATGATGCTAAAGAAACTTTAGCCAAGTATGTGTATGAAAAAGAGGTATGCAAATCAAGTTTATCTTCTATTTTTTCTTAAGATGAATGTGTAGGTGCTTTTGAAAGACACATTGGAGGAATAGGGTCAAAATTATTGATGAAGATGGGCTATGAAGGTAAAGGATTGGGAAAAAATGCACAAGGAATAGTTGAGCCAATTGTTATTGAGGAAAGGCCTAATTATTTGGGTATTTGTTATGGTAAACGTGATTTAGAATGCTCCAAAGCCAAGGAGGCACATGAAGGTGTTCCAAGGAGGAATTTCATTTCATGTTTATTACCTCAATCTTGTGAAGATTGTGTTAATGAGGAATGAAAAATTTGTACACCAACTTTGCAAGAAGATGCTCATAAGCATGAAGCTAATGAGAATGGAAAACAGGAGGATGTTGAAAACTCTAAAACCATTGAAGCCATTGTTGGTGTTCCAAAGAGAGACACTACCTCATCAAATTCAACTACTCAAGAAGGCAACAAAGGTGAATGTTTAAGGTATAAATATGCTTTTAATCAAGTTGACTTTGATTATGATAAACATGGAATATTATCACACACAATTTGGATAAAGTTTGCATGTTCCTATTGTGGTTTGAATCACCATAATGTTTCAAGATGTTGGAAGAAAATAGCCATGCAGAGGAAATTTTCAAAACAAAGGAGGCCGAAAGCCAAAGGTCCATTGGAAAAAGAAAAACATGTAGAAAAGAATATGAAATTATTTTGCACTCATTGCTATAAGCAAGGTCACCTTGTAGACAAGTGTTCGACTTTGTATTCAACAATTCATCCAGGACATTTTAAGAACGTGGAAAGAGATCTTGACAAGAATGGAAAAGAGGACTTCATAATTGATGTGGGTCAGGATGATTGGCACGATGATGTGCAGCTGAAAGAAGTGATATTGAAATGGTTTGGTAAGAGATGGTTATATTTCTTATCCAATTAAGGGCTTGCATATCTTTTGATGATTGATGTATTTCTTTACCAATTGAATACATTTATTTTCTCTTGAAAGATTCTTCATATTTCAAGAAGAAAGATGTTGTAAGAGTGGAGTATGTTGACTCACTTAGATGTAATAAATATGGAAATCTATAAATGTTTCTTTCGTTTGACTTGAGAGTCAGCTGTTAGAAGAGGCACGTTTTATCAATTTGTGTTTGGTTGATAGTTTGTGCACCGAGATTTGAGAGTACATGACGTTGTTCACATGATGTGACATTTTTTTCTTTGAAGGAGCAAAAGGATATGGTGTCAAGTTATGTTTCTTTCATGATGTGTTTTTCAGATTGATGGTTGTGTTTGTTACAAGATGTCGTAGGATTTTGGAAAGGTCCACTCTTGAGCAAGAGGCTCCTGATTAGACTTCATTCTTAAATCATGGCATGAGCACCATGTCAATACCGGAGGATCATGGAAAGAGGTACAAGATGCTAAAAATATTGCAGCCAAAACAACAACCATTGTAGACCATTTGATGTGTTGACGCCAAGAAGTGAAAGAGATGGCAAATGCATTCTTCTAGATGTGTAATCTGAAACTGTGGAGGTAAAAGAATGGTAATTTATTTTCTTGTTATTACTTATGCTGGAACTCATTGTTGTAGTTCACTCAAATGGGCTTAGCTTGGGAAATTGGTTTCCAAGGAGAAGCTTGCATTGAATGCACGTTTGTGCAAAAGAGGAACATGATTCTCAGCGGGAATTCCATCAATTAGTTTTCCAAGCACCAAGGGATCACCTTGGTACAACAAGGTGTTTAGTTAGTCAGCAAGCAACCAACAAGTGTTGGATGAGGTCAAAAACAAAAGAAAATTGGTTGAAGAGCCAATCCATTTGCAAGGGAAGGCATGTCAGTGAACCCAAGTGGTTGTCATGGCTAATAGAGCTTGGGAAAGAGAAGATTATTCATCTCTTATTAGACAACTAGATTTTTTGGGTCCAAAATCTTGTTAGTTGGAAGGAGTGATCGGAATCTGGATTGGGGGAAAAAAATTTCCAAAACTTCAAAGTGCTCAAAATCATGCCAAAACATAATGACCGGATTGGGCGTGTTTCCAGGAATTCGACGCAATTTGTTTCACTCAAAACAAATTCCGTATGAGGAAGTTAGAGCCCAGTGATTGCCGTATCAAACAGGGAAATTTTCAAAAAAAAGGTCAAACAAGGTCAAAGGAAAAAAAATTGGGTTTTCCTCCATTTCGCCCAATGACACCATGAAAAGTGTTAGACTATGGATGGTTTCTAAGGGGGTGACTTGTTTCAATTTTATTGGTTTTTTAAGAACCAATGTCATGAAGACACATGGCTAGCCTGGAGGCTGCCACATGCCCCCTTCCAAGGTCCAACTATGGTCAAGTCCGATTTTTTACTACATGGTGAAATTTCAAATTTCATATGCTATAGTCGGATTAAATTTTATTATATTCCAAGTTCTAATTATCAAAGGTGTGCGTATATCAAAGTACAAATTATATTATAAGGATGAATTATATGGTGAATTAAAGTTTCAAATTTTGAATTTTTATTTAAGTCCAAAGGATTTAAAACTTATTATATATAATGGTGCAAAAAGTTGTAACAATGGAAGGATGGAGGTCAGGGCTCAACCCCACGACCTCCCCCAAGTGAGCGCACCATATAACCATCATACCACCGCATTGTGTCTTAATACATATGGGCAGAAATACGTATTTGAGTTTTCAAATTAATTCGGGTGGGGGTTTAAAGGGCCAACCCTTGGTCCACAAGACAGCGCCCAAAAACCAACGGTGCAACTTAACACTAATTTCGTGGATTAGTGTTTAAAAATGGTTTTATTAAACATTAAACTTTGTAATTAGTGATAATCATATTTTTAAATCATTTTTTGTTAACTGCACTTAATGTGCCTAAACCAGACTTAAAATTTAAATAAATTGCGCTTACTTTTAATCAATCCATAGTTTAATTCTGTGGAGGTTTTCACAGTTCCACCAAATTTGGCACCACTAACAAATTTTTCGGACTTAACTAGAGATGTTCAATATTTGGAGGAGTTTTCCTAAGAAAAAATCAATGAGCCATAAATTTGGCATATTTCGACCAATTTTGGCTCAAGAAGAGTCATTCCTAAATGATTTAAATTCTATGAGCATGATGGTGCAGGTTGTAGAGGCATTGGAGCACTTTTGTAAGTGTTTTTTCCACTTTTAATATTAAAGAAGCCTAGGGCCACCAATATAGGAGGTCATGCCTAGATCAGCTGAAGACCATTTTCATAACTTGAAGAGTTTGTTTCGAGTTTTTTGGGTCTTATAATTGTAATGGAGTAGGTTTCAAAGCCATTGGAGCACTGTAGGTGCATGTAATCAGACAATTTACCATTAATCCCAAAAGGGCCTAGCTAGTTGAAGCAGGTCCTTGGAGATGTAGCCTAGGAGGGGTGAACTCTGTTATCAACTATTGTGTAATGTGTATGCTGTGTTATTTCACAGCATTTTTTTTTCCGTACATGAGTTTTTAACAACTAATTAACTCATAAATTTCTCATAAAAAAAAACAAAAACTTGACACATAAACCACTTCATAAATGGCTAATTTGAGACGATCCTAAACACACTATTTTTATACTGATGAGGGAGCTAGCACAACAAAACTATTTTTCCCATATTCATATAAAATAGGTATCAGTGCTCAATTTAGCTGATTTTAGCCTATGATTTTCCAAGGTTATCTAGAGAACTACATATTGGTTTTGTAATTGTGCAAGGAGAATTTAACTATGTGCAATTTTATGTGTGTAAGGAGAAGGTCAAGATTGAGAGCTCAGTTCTCAAATCACATGAAAGAAACTTTTTGTGCATTACAAGTGTGATGGCAGCTTCATCAAGCATTGCCTCTAATAAGTCTTCCTTAGAAAAACTCTTTGATAAAGACATGTTGCAAAATCTCTACATCATGAATGATATGGTGAAAGAGATGTATGAAGATAATAAGGAGAGAATTACAGTTCAAGAGTAGTTTATTTCCATGAAGGAGGAGAAGCAAGAACTTCTTGAAAATATGAATGAGATGGAGACTCGGCTCCATATTGCAAATAAAACTCTTAAAAAGATGCATGAGATGGAGACTCAGCTCCATGATGGAAAATAAACTTTAGCCAAGTATGTGCATGAAAAAGAGGTATGAAAATCAATTTTATCTTCTAATTATTCTCAACATGAATGTGTAGTTGCATTTGAAAGACACAATAGAGTAATAGGGTCCAAATTATTGATGAATATGGGCTATGAAGGTAAAGGATTGGGAAAACATGTACAAGGCATAGTTGAGCCAATTGTTGTTGAGGAAAGGCCTAAGAATTTTGGTCTTGGTTATGGAAAACATGATGGAGAATGCTTCAAAACCAAGGAGGCACATGAAGGCATTCCAAGAATGACTTTGATTTCATGTTTACTCCCTCAAGCTTGTGAAGATTGTGTTCATGAGGAATGAAAACATTTAACACCCACTTTGCAAGAAGATGCTCATAAGCATGCAGCTCATGAGAATGGAAAATAAGAGGATGTTGAAATCTCTAAAACCATTGAAGCCATTCTTGGTGTTCCTAAGAGAGCCTTTACCTCATCAAATTCACCTCCTCAAAAAGGCGACAAAGGTGAATTTTCAAGGTATAAATCTGCTTTTAATTAAGTTGCTTTTCATTATGATAAACATGGAAAATTATCACATACGATTTGGAGAAAGTTTGCATGTTCATTTTGTAGTTTGAATAACCATAACATTTCAACATATTGGAAGAAGATATCCATGCACATGAAACTTAAAAAGAAAAGGAGGAAAAAAGCCAAAGGTCCATTGGAAAAATAAAACCATGTGGAAAAGAAGATGCAATTATTTTGCACTCATTGTTATAAGCAAGGTCACCTTGTAGACAAGTGTTGGACTTTGTATCCAACAAGTCCTCGATGACATTTGAATAAGGTGGAAATAGACATCAACAAGAATGGAAAAGATGATTCCACAATCGATGTGGTTCGGGATGATTCACATGATGATGTGCAGCTCAAAGAAGCTCCATTGAAATGGTTTGGTGAGAGATGGTTAGAACTATTATTCAATTAAGGCCTTCCATATATTTTGATGATTGATGTATTTCTTTCCCAATTGAATACATTTATTTTCTCTTGAGAGATGTTGGATATTGCATGAATCAAGATGTTGTAAAAGTGGATTATGTTGACTCACTTAGATGCAGTAACGATGGAAATTTGTATATGTTTCTTTTGTTTCACTTGAGAGTTAGTTGTTAGAAGAGGCATGTTTTGTCGACTTGTCTTTGGTCGATAGTTTGTACACCAAGATGTAAGAGTACATGGTGATGTTAAAATGATGTGATATTTGTTTCTTTAGAGGAGAAAAAGGATATGTCATCAAGTTATGTTTCTTGCATGATGTGCTTTTCATATTGATGGTTGTGTTTGTGACAAGATGTTGCAGGATTTTGGGAAGGTCCACTCTTGAGTGAGAGGCTCATGATTATACTTCATTCTTAAATCATGACATGAGCAACATGTCAATACTAGAGGATGATGGAAAGAGGGACAAGATACAAAAAAATTTACAACCAAAACAACAACCATTGTAAATTATTTTATGTGTTGACGTGAGGAAGTGAAATATATGGTGAATGCATTCTTCTAGATGTAGAATTTAGAACTGCGGAGGTAAAAGAAGGGTCATTTATTTTATTTTTACTACTAAATTTGGAACTCATTTTTGTAGTTCACTCAAATGGGCTTAACTTGGGAAAGTGGTTTCCAAGGATAAGCTTGCATATAATGCATGTTTGTGCAAAAGAGGAACATGATTCTCAGTGGGAAGGCCATCAGTTAGTTTTCCAAGAACCGAGGGATAATATTCATAAAAAAAGGTGTTTTTTCAGGAAGAAAGTAGCGAGCAAGTGTTGGATGGGATCAGCATCAAAAGGAGAACATTGGTTGAAGAGCCAAGTTATTTGCAAGGAAAGGAATGTCAGTAAACCCAAGTGGTTGTCATGGTGATTTTTTCAAGTAGAAACAAGTTAATAGAACTTGGGAAAGAGAAGAGTATTTAGCTCTTATTAGATAACCAGCTTTTGTGGGTCCAAAAGCATGTCAGTGGGAAGGAGTGATCGAAATCTGGATTAGGGGCAAAAATTTTCCAAAAATTAAAAGTGCTTAGAATCGCACCACACAAAAATGACCAGATCAATCACTTTTCCAGGAATCTGGCACTAACCGTTTCACTCAAAATTGAGTCCATATGAGGAAGTTAGAGCCCCCTGATCGTCATGTCAAATAGGCGAATTGAAAAAAAGAGAGGGTCAAACAGTGTCAAACGACAAAAATTTGGGTTTTCCTCCATTTTTCCCAATGAAACCATGCCAAGTGTCAGACCGTGGATGGTTGCTAAGGGGGTGACTTCTTTCAATTTTATGCGTTTTTTAAGAACCAATGGCATGAAGACACATGACTAGCCCTGAGGCTACCACGTGCCCCCTTCCAAGGTCCAACTATGGTCAAGTCCAATTTTTTAATACATAGTGAAATTTTGAATTTCATATGTTATATTTGGATTAAATTTTATTATATCGCAAGGTCGAATTATCAAAGACGGGCATATATCAAAGTCTGAATTATATTATCAAGTTGAATTATATGGTGGATTAAAGTTTCAAAGTTTGAATTTTTATCTAAGGCCTAAGGTTTTAAACCTTATGATATATAATGGTACAAAAATTTGTAACAACGGAATGATAGAGGTTGGGGCTCTACCCCACGACCTACCCCAAGCGATCGCGCCACATAACCATCATACCACCATGTTGTGTCTTAATACATATGGGCCTCAATACGTATTTGAGTTTTCAAATTAATTCGGCCAGGTATTTAAAGGTATAGCACCAAGGGGCTAGCCCTTGTTCCACGAGAACACACCCCAAAACCAACGATGGGGCTTAACACTAATGGCACGGATTAGTGTTTAAAAATGGTTTTATTAACCATTAAACTTTGTAATTAGTGCTAATATGATTTTTAAATAAGTTTTTGTTAACTATGCTTAATGCACCTAAAACAGAATTAACATTTAATTAAACCAGACTTATATTTAATTAAGCCAAAGTTTAATTTGGAAAAGGTTTTGGTGGTTCCAACAATTTCTGCGCCACTACCGAATTTGGCGAACTTAACTAGAGATGCTCCATATTTGGAGGATTTTTCCTAGGGAAAACTGAATGAGCCATAACTTTGGCATATTTTGGATCATGAAGAGTCATTCCTATATGATTTTGATGCTCTGAGCATGATGGTGTAGTTTTTTGAGGCGTTGGACCACTTATGTAAGTGTTTTTCCACTTTTAAGATTAAGGAATCCTAGGGCCACCAAGAGAGGAGGTCATGCCTAGATTAGTTGAAGAGTCTATTTTGAGGTTTTTGGGTCTTTTGAATCCAATGGAGTGGGTTGCAAGGCTATTGTATCACTGTAGGTGCATGTAAATAGAAAATTGACCATTAATCGCAAGAGGGCCTAGCCAATTGAAGCAAATCCATGGAGATGTAGCATAGGAGGGGTGAACTCTATTATCATCTATTGTGTAATTTCTATGTTGTGTGTTATTTATTTGCATTTTATTTTTGTACATGAGTTTTTAATAGTTGATTAGATCATAAATTTATCATAAAAAATAGACAAACTTGACACATAAACCACATCACAAATGGCTAATTTGAGATGATCCTAGACACATTAATTTTATATTGATGAGGGAGCTAGCACAACAAAACTAGTTTTCCCATATTCAAATCAAGTTGGTATCAAAGCTCAGTTTAGTTCATTTTAGCCTGAACTTTACCAAGGTTAGCTAGAGAATTAACTATTGGTTTTGTAATTGTGCAAGGAGAATTTAAATGTGTGAAATTTTGTGTGTGTAAGGAGAAGGTCAAGATTGAGAGCTTGGTTCTCAAATCACAGCAAACAAACTTTTTGTGCATTACAGGTGTGATGGTAGCTTCATCAAGCATTTCTTCTAATCATTCTTCCTTAGCAAAACTCTTTTATTAAGAGATTTTGTAGAAGCTCTACATCAGGAATGATATGGTACAAGATATGTATGAAGATAAGAGGGATAACATTACAGTTCAAGAGTAGTTGATTGACATGAAGGAGAGGCAAGAAATTATTGAAAAGATGCATGAGATGGAGACTCAACTCCATGATGACAAATAAACTTTAGCCCTGTATGTGCATGAAAAAGAGGTATGAAAATCAATATTATCTTCTAATTATTCTCAAGATGAATGGGTAGGTGATTTTAAAAGACAAACTAGAGGAATAGGGTCCAAATCATTGATGAATATGGGCTATGGAGGTAAAGGATTGGGAAAACATGCACAAGTCATAGTTGAGCCAATTGTTGTTGACAAAAGGCCTAATTATTTGGGTCTTGGTTATGGACAGCATGATGGAGAATGCTATAAATCCAAGGAGGCACATGAAGGTGTTCCAAGAAGGAATTTCATTTCATGTTTATTCCCTCAAGCTTGTGAATATTGTGTTCATGAGGAATGCAAAATTTTTGCACCCACTTTGCAAGAAGATGCTCATAAGCATGTAGATAATGAGAATGGAAAATAAGAGGGTGTTGAAAGCTATAAAACCATTTAATTCATTGTTGGTTTTCTAAAGAGAGCCACTACTGCATCAAATTTACCTCCTCAAGAAGGCTACAAAGGTGAATGTTGAAGGTATAAATCTGCTTTTAATCAAGTTTCTTTTGAGTATGATAAACATGGAAAATTATCACATATGATTTGGAGAAAATTTGCATGTTCCTTTTTTGGTTTGAATAACCATAATGTTTCAAGGTGTTAGAAGAAGATAGCCATCCGTAGGAAAATTTCAGAACAAAGGAGGCAGAAAGCCAAAGGTCCATTGGACAAACCAAATCATGTGGAAAAGAAGATGCAATTATTTTGCACTCAATGCTATAAGCAAGGTCACTTATAGACAAGTGTTGGGCTTTTTATCTATTGTAACTCCTAGAGAAAGCCTTGAGTTGTTAAAGACTAGTGCCTAGGACATCTTAAGACAAGAGGATTCAAAGATAATTTTGCAAGAAGACAGGAAAGAACCTCTTGATATGAAATGATGATTAAAATCTTTGGATATGGGTCCAAGACATCAAAGGCAGAGTACTGACAAGAATGAAATCCTGTTGTACAACATAAGGGTATATAAGCATAAATCAGAAGTAGATATGAAAGTGAACCATTGTGAGATGGGCCAAACATGAGACCAGCGAACAATGACCAAGATAAATAAATATGAGAAACAATGAAAGAACATGAGGAAAATATTAGAGAAATGTAGGCTTATATGACATAAGAATCCACCTTTCACTAACACAAGAAGAGTAATTACATGTGAATAGAAGTTAGAATAGAAACCACGCCTCGGATACGAGGTGGAAGTGCATTAGCGTCCCTCTATCCTGGATAATGTCAAACACTAACAGGTGTTTGAGGAAGAGGAGCAAGTGAAACGATTTATAGAGATCGTTGGAGAATTCTCTAGCCTGGTCATCGATGCTGTAGAGGAGGAAATTGAAGAGAAACCTCAGAATAAGTGGGAAGAGACATTGGCAGGACACCGGGTACTGCAATTAAAGGGGAATGTTATACCCAGAGGCCTGGTACCCTTGGAAATATTATTCAACAATAATGACGTCCCTATTAGTCCAAATAAATTGACAAAAGAAGAACTGAATGACCTCATTAGGAGAATGAACCAACTAGTCGAGTTGGAGGAGAATCAAAACCAAGTGAATAGCAGGCTATCTGAATATCAAGAGAAGATGAAAGGTTTGTTTAATTAGCAAGTGAAAGATAAAGAAATGAAAGAAGGGGACCTAGTATTGAGATGGGATATCAGGGGAGCACATAAAGGTAAGCACAGAAAGTTTGACCCCTTGTGGTTCGGGCCATTCAAGATTACCGAAGTAAAAGGTAACAATACCTTTGTATCAGAAAATCTAGAAGGTGATTTGATCAAAATGCCTATAAACAGATAGTTCTTGAAACTATACTTTCAATACTGACAAAGGCCTTAGAGGCCTGTTGTATATAGTGTATATACTTGTTGTTTTCACATTTACTTTTGCTGACTATTTCATCATAGGAGTGCTTGAAAATTTTGAAGGGTCTGCAAAGTACTCGACATGCTTGAGGACGATCATGTTGTCCCCAGGTGGAGCCAATGTTGTTTAACCGGCCCTTACACCAAGAAAAAAAATTTCAGCCCAAATAAAGAAGAAGAAATACACAAGGATGGCAAGGTAGAAAAGTTGAAAGATGCTTTGACAGGAAAATTCCCTAAGGCACGGGTGCAGATAGGAAACTTGATGGTACTACATAGTCTAATGAGAAAGCCAGGTTCCATATGGTGGAGGCACCAAAGAAGGGAGTATGAGAGGGGTGTTTCGGGGGTACCAAATAAATGCGGAAGGATGGGAAGGTTTACCCCCCGAAGGAGGTGACGTCACCTGGTGGTGGATCAATCACAAACATTCCGCGGGCTGGTAGAGTATAACAGGAGGCCCTCATGAACCCCCACCAGAGTTATAACATGGGCTGATCAAGAATGGCATCTGGTGTGAGTAAGTAAAGGGAAGGTAAGTCTAGGGAAGGTGGTACGAAATCAGTACATGCTTTAACCCGGCACGTGGCTCTCACCCACCTAACTCTCAAAAGCCAATAACCTACCGCCATGTGTCCCACTATCGACATCCTTATGACATCTACCCTATGGTTGTCATCCTTGCCTCGTATTCCACAAATTTCGGTCTGATTTAATATTTTTTTACTCCCAGACTTGGTAAAATATTTTTTTTTTACGAATCTTCCGTGTAGCGAAGGTTGAACTCCATTACCAAGTTGTTTTCAACCCCTGTGTCATTTTCCCCTCGGGCTTCCTCACTGTTCGCAGGTATTTAGTCGTTCCTTTGCCTCACCATTTTCCTTCTGTTTTTTATTTTCAAATGGTCATGGGTAAAACTAATTTTATAAATTCTGAACTCGAAACCCCACAAGCTCATGAGTTCGGGGTTGTCCCTAGACCTGAACCCCTTATCGATGCCCATGCATGAATTCATGACCCGTTCTACCCTTTCAGCGTATCCCGCGTTCGACCTGAGCTGCTTGAGAGACATTTAAAGGGTCAAGATAGTTTCAGAGTAGGTGGGTTAGGTCTGTACTACCAAATTTTCCCAACCACTTACCCAGTTCCCAAATTCATTAGTTGGCTCGGTGAAGCTTATGAAGAGCGCATAGAATTCTTCCTATCTACTCAAGGCAATAAGATTTTCCGCATATCGCCTGAACTCATCAAGAAAGCCCTTCATTTTCCTCGCAATCAAAATTATGTCAAGTTATTTGAGTTGTCCCTTTTCTGTCAATTCTCAAAGTTACCCTGGGAGAAACAAAGCAACTTTCTCAGTCTCCTCTCAGATTCCTGCCTAAAATTTCTTCCGCCTTCAGACATTGTTCCTTTGTCTACTTTCAGAGACAATTTACAGTTGGTCCTAACTCTTATTTCTAGGTTTTTAGGTCTTAGAGAAGTCGAGCGAGTGTCAAAGGAATGTATAGCTCTCTTATGGCTCATGATGCAAAAGGGTACACTTTTGAATATCCTGGTTTTCCTAGCTTTGGATATTCAAACCCATTTTCAGGAATTTCCCTCTACTATGTCTTTCAAGTTTTGTTCTTTAGTGTTCTACCTATTTCTATTTGAACACGCTGATAATTTTGAGATTCTATGCCTAGAGAAAATCTCCAGGACAAATGCCCAAACAATAATTGTCTTTGAGTGGAACGTTTCAGTTCGTCAACAACCTGGGGGGAGGGGGTATACAAGGTTCTTAAATGAATTCATGTCTATAGCCTATGCCATAATACATGACAATCCTCCACCCAAAATATTTCCTGAGAAGAAGGACTAGCTGCAATTCGATGATGACGATAGCACAGGGGACTGGTCCCTATATGATGATTACACCAAAATCAGGGTCTATGGCGTTGAAGTACCTCCCTACCATTTGCCAATGTTTGCCCTTGAGTTCATCCATCAGACCCTGAAGGCTGACGAGATCCACTTCGTGCCTACGAAGAAAGGATATATTCTCAAACTCCCAACTTCTGTTGGCCCTTTCACCATAAATTCGAGGCACACCCTCTCCACAGTAGAAATGTTGCTTCCAGGGATGGTCCTGCTACAAGAAAATGTTTGGCCCTATGACCCGAAAGGAGTCATTTCCGATAGGAAAAGAAAAATAAAGTCCAATTCTTATGTATATGAGACTATGCCCTTCATTAAGTGGAGAGCTAACCTTGATACATAGCCTTTGGATACACAGATTTAGGCAGAATCTTTAGCCACAGAAGGGAGGGGCGACAATGCATCCGCAGAGACAGAAAAGAAGGGACAAGTAGATGAGTTAGGTGCCTCAGGAAGTCAAGAGGGCATGAACATGGACGAGGGATCCTATCCTTATAAGAAATAAAGGACAGAAGGACCAGATATGGTATGGGAAGAGCCACCACAGGAAGAATTTTCCTGATATGGGTTGCCTAATAGAAACAAGGAAAGTTTCATGGTTACCTTCGATGGTGCCTCTTTTTCAGATCCTTCTAGTCTATCACAGGTAGTTTCAGTCAACAGAGTAGAGGTAAGGGAGGAAATTAACAACAGAAAAAGGACTACATGAGAAAGTCTAAGGGTTGAATTAGCTGGGTTTGTAGATAAATATCATACTCGACTTACTACTGAGTTGGACATGGACAAGGAGCAGCTTATATTTTCTATTTCACAGGCAGTGTTGTAGCCCTCAACCGATGGGAGCCATTACCAAGCCCTGGAAATTGCCTTGAACTTGGAAAATATCCCAGCAACGGATAAGATTGGCTTGTACAAATGCGTTGGAGACATGTTGCGAGATGAGGTGGTGAAATTCACACTCGCCTTGAGGAAACTCAAGGAGAAACATGCCTCAGTATTAGAAAATTAGAAGAGAGAGAGAGGTAGTGTGAGAGCGATAAACAACCAGCTAGAAACTCTGAGGAAAGGAGTAAAGGACAAAGGGGCCGACAAGGATGCAGTCCGGTAGAAGCTCATCAGTGATCTAGAAACAGAGAATTCTGAGCTCAAGAAGAAGTTAAATATACCCATAGGGGAGAATATGCAAACAGATGAATTAATCCAGGTGGAAAAGGAGAAATCAGCTCTTGCTAATTCACTTGCTAAGGAGTAGGAGGAAAATACTCATAAGACCACAGAGATCGCAATTCTGAAATAGGAATTTTCGGACTTATAGGTGAAATGGGACCAGCATGTGTGCCTAGTCCCGACATCCAATGAGCCTGGAACCACCCCAAAACAGATGAATAAGGCCTTGTCAGACTTAAAGGTTCAAAAAATGAAGCATGAACAACTCACCAAAGATTATAGGATATGGAAGCTACGCTGGCGGAAAATCAGAAGGTGGTAACGGCCCTACAAGCTGAGGTCAAAATATTGCAAAGAGGAAAAAAGGTACAAGACAAGACCATCAAAGACTTGACTACTTGAATGAAGGGCAACGTGACACTCTTGGAAGCCATACGCCTAATTTGGACCGATATAATGGCAAAGATTATACAGCATTGGAACTACCTCACCCTGGTTGATGATAAGAACCTTGTAGTTCACTTATTTGAAGCACAGTTGTAGGAAGAGAGTGCGGAAGGAGAAGCAAAGGCCGCAATGGCTAGCAGGTATATTTGGTATCTAAATAAACTGGGCCCGAAAGAATTGCAAACACAAGGAATCATTGATTGATTCAGAAGGGTAATGGAGATGAGAAGAGTAGTTGAGAGGGAAACCGCTCACGAAAATGCATTGGGTGTTTGAAATTGATTTCAATTGGAGTGGAGAAGTTTAACCGTGAGTGGAGTAAGTTAGTGGAGGCAAGCCTCC
Organism: Pinus albicaulis; assembly: GCA_034641835.2. Classification (NCBI taxonomy): domain Eukaryota; kingdom Viridiplantae; phylum Streptophyta; class Pinopsida; order Pinales; family Pinaceae; genus Pinus; species Pinus albicaulis. The sequence continues at coordinate 198,487,774 of CM076581.1, read as the reverse complement.
CATCATGCTGGCACCCAGAGACCTCTTTCTCCAAGCTAACAGATTATGAACAGAAAATGTCAGATATCATGAATAATGCCAACTTGCCTCTGAAAAAAATTGCCTACCTGTAGGTAGATACCATCATAGCTGCTCTAAGCAAGGAATTCTTCCCCCTCTACCAGGTTAGAAATTTTTTAGCCATCCAAGTAGACTATATTGAGCTCACAGATATGCAGGCATTGGTCTAGACCTTTATCACTATGCCAGCTCCAAGCAAGCTTGCGTGGCAGAAATGTAGTGAGTACGCTAGCACTTTCGTATCGTCATATACTCCTCAGCCTCTACCTTGCTCTGGTTGTAAAGAAGGGTCATATTCTTCATCAGCTTGGCTACCTCAACAGCCATCAAGCATCCCTTAGAGCCATTTCAAATGACACTCATGATTTGGCCCACGCGGCCTACTTACTTTTATTTTTATGAATTTTAAAACTGGGTGAAATCTTGATTTCATCCTATGCGCTCTTTATTTTTCATTTACTATTATGTTTTAGTTAGGGCCTTTGTCAGGACAAGTTGTATATGATGAGTGGTCATTTTTCCTCATCACCAACTTTTGTTTTGTTGATGGAGACCACGAACAGAAAAAATCCTTATAGAATATTTTGTTTTGAAAATATCTTCTCTCGAAGCTCACCTAGGTAGCTATAAAAGATGAAATGAGAGAAGAAGGAAAGGTTCCGGATTTTCAGAGAAGAAGCTGTTAATTGTGAATTATCTCTTTTGTAAAGTTTAGAGATATTATCATAATGTACGTCTGAAGACCCTTTTGGGGAAAAGAAATGAAGTTATTCTATTGTTGTTGTGGATTCCAAATGAGATGGGTAATAGTATGTATTTTCTCAGCGGTGTTTAAATAAGAATGTTCATTGTGTTTTCATCATTCTCATATTATCGTAGCTTTCAGAATGCGAATGTTCGAATTTGTTAGATGTGAATTTATCATGAAAAGATACTCATATCTTCTTGTTTGTAACATTTTAAATATGGCTCGAGGCGCGGTTTCTATTCTAAGTTATATTCACATGCCATTATTCTTCTTGTGTTAGTGGAAGGTGGATTCTTCTATCATATAAGGCTACCTTACTCTGTATTTTCCTCATGTTCTTTCATTGTTTCTCATATTCATTTATCTTGGTCACTGTTCGCTGGTCTCATGTTCAGCCCATCTCACAACAGTTCACTTTCATAACTACTTCTGATTTATGCTTATAGACCCTTATGCTGTAAAACGTGATGTAATTCTTGTTAGTACTCTGTCTCTGATTTCTTGGACCCATATCCAAAGCTTTTAATCATCATTTCATATCAAAAGGTTCTTTCCTATCTGCTTGAAAAATTATCTTTGAATCCTCTTGTCTTAAGATGTCCTAGGCACTGGTCTTTAACAACTCTTAAGATTTCCTAGGCACTGGTCTTTAACAACTCAAGGCTGTCTCTTTTTGGCACCGTTTCCGAGGATCTGAAGTTAAAAACCTTTTCCCTGGGGTACGAAAATCTAATTCACCCTTCAAAATCAGGTGAGAAAGAAGGGTTGAGAGTTGTAGATCCCTCACCTTGGTGATTCCACTGCACTTTAAAGTCAAAATCATTCGTAATCCTGGCTTACCACAAGCCTCATCTAAGTTCGGATACCTCCTAGTTGAGAACACCCTCAGTTTCCGACCCTGAAAAATCATATTCAAAAGAATTTGGAAATAGAAACAACCAGCTCAGACTGATGTCCCCGAATTTTCACTAGAAGACTCCCTGTTCTCTTCTCAGCAAGCTCAAGTCCAAGGGCGCTATTCCACTACCTGATTGCTCAAGTACCCTCCAGATAACCTTGTTTCGATTCATTTTGAGATGAAGGAAAAATAAGATTTGATAAATACGTCTGAGCTCCCTTTGCACCCTACCCCTGAAGCCGACGAAGTCAAACAAGTTACCATCCCCCAGATCCTCTTTTCTCAGATAAATACACAAGCCACCACCTAGCATATACCTGTTACCATTCATCAAAACCCACCACCTCCCATGGTTGTTCCCGGGTTTTTGCTGAACAAATATGTCGCTCTGGCACTTCCCGAAATTCTCAATGATATGCCTCACAATTATATGAAGCTTTTGCCTCGGTTCAATAGGGAAGACAATAGTGCTGCTCCAAAGCACATTGAAGATTTCTATGCCTTTGTTCAGAATTTCAACGTGGAGCACGTAGATGTAGTGTTGAGGCTCTTCGTCCAATCCTTGGATGGAGAGGCTTGAAAGTGGTTCAAAACTTTGGGTGACCACACCATCACCACTTGGGAGGAGATGGAGAATTCTTTCAGAAAAAAATGGGGGGAGAAAATAGATCATGGCTATATTCTTACAGAATTCAATGCTTTGAAGAAGAGACACAATGAGGACGTAATTGAATTTATCAAGAGATTTAACAATCTGTTTAATAACTTGCCTGCTGATATGAAACCCCCTCAGATAGCAACCAAGGTAGTCTTTATGGGATATTTTGAATCAGAGTTTGGTTTCACTTTAAGGGAAAGAAAATCTGTATCATTGGATCAGGCCCAGACTAATGCATTAGAGGTAGAAGCAAACTTCGCTTCTACGAGGAAATCAAAAGGGAGAATAGAACATGACTTAAAACGAAAAGGTAAAGAAGAGGCCTCTTCTTCAAATCAGGAAATGGAAGTGGCTGATTATAAGATTGAAGAAATGAAAAAGATGATAAAGAATCTCTCAAGTAAGTTGGTGATACTAGAACTGGAAGCTAAGAATGCCTCTTCTCGGCTATCTCAAGCCACTCCTAGTAGGGGATATAATCCACAGTATCGTAAGCCGCCCCTACAGATACTACAAAGAGACAGGAAAGAGCAACAAGACCATATACAACCTCCCCTCTATTTGGAAGGACAAATGGAAGGTCCTACTAAAGATGTTCCTAACGAGCAAGATGATCAATATCTTTCTTACTCAGAAAGTGAAGAGGTGGAGCTTACTCTGCAGGAAGACGAAGAAGAGAAGGTAAATCCCACAGAAGACCCAGACATCGATGAATATTGTAGGAAACTTGTGGATTTCATGCAAGCTCAGTTCCACAAGAAGTACGATCTCTGATATTCTAGAAAGAGGACCTTGATGCAAGATCAAGATGAAGAATTACCTCAAAAAGAGCTGGTTCCCCAGAAAGATGATGGAGAAGGTAAGAACCCTATAGAGAAGCCCTCGCATCAGAAAGCTACCACTCCCTCTTCATCTAAATCAACACCTGAAACCCTTGAAAATACTAAATATACTTCAGTCGTCATAAAGCCACCTATCTCCCCTAAAGAGAAACTCAATGAAGTCATGCCAGAAAAGAATCTTGTTGTTTTTAACCTCCAAAAAGAATTAGAGAAAGTGAAAATCCATGTCCCCTTATTCGAGCTTTTGAAGAAGCCTTCTTACAAGCCTCAGGTGTCACAATTTATGCTCCCTCATGGAGTAGCCCCTCCTCTAGATAGTCTCAACCTTCAGGAAGAAAGACCGATGGTAGTCTTTGGCCCACATGTTGAAGAGTTAGACTTAGCAACCCCACCTTTTTATGTATCCCTGGTCATCCATGATTTAGTGTTGCACAATTTCATGTTGGACTCAGGAGCCTCACATAACTTGTTACCTTTTTCAGTCATGGAGCAATTAGGATATTTTTTTTTTAATAAGGCTAATTCTATTAAAGTGAGAAATATTGTACAAATAGAGCTTGCATGCAAATGATGCTGAGAAGCGGGGGAGCTATAGGTGGAAGGCTAACAACCCCGCTTCTGAATAATTGCCATGGAATGAACAAGAGATAACAAGGAGAGCAGAAAAACGAGAGCTAGACAAAAGAGACTACCCAGAGTGGGAGGAATCTGCTAGACGGAATTTTTTCCCTTTTTTCTTGCTTACTTTGACCCAGCCATTAGAACTTGGCTGGACCGTGACCATTTGCAAACTATTATGCGTTAAGGGCGGAATATCTTTATTAGAATCGGAGGAAGAAGATTCATGCGAGCGTTTCTGAGAGATCAGAGGGGCAAAGGGATCTGGTATAGTGACTGCGAGAGCATCCATTGGAGTCTCAACATTCTCCCCATTTACTTTGATTTCTTCTTCATCCGAGCTGGAAGAGTCTGTGTCATCCGTGGGGGGGGGGCAGGAACATAGGTATTCTAGCTCTTGGACTTGGGTTTGCGATTGAGATTCCTCTTTTTGTCTTGAAGTTGGGAGCAAGTATTTTGGAGATGCCCCGTTTGATGACAATGATGACATCTGAAGGCTGTATTTTCATAATCCAAAGTTTGTGTCCAATGGAAGTCCCCAAATTTAAGGTTGATCTGATCCGGCAATCCTTTGTTGATGTTTATTTTCGCGCATAGCCTCCCGTAGGTGTAGAGTCCATTCTCCCTTCTTGTGGTGTCTGTGGCGAGATAGTGGCCTAAGGAATCTCCTATGGCTAAGAATACAGAGAAGTACCATAGATGCACTGGAAGGTTCAGAAGCCTGACCCAAATGGGGAGTTTGGTGATGACAGATATAGAAGGGTCGAAATCTGGAAACCATGGGGTGATAAAAAGCCCAACCGTGCCCCAGAACCAAGGACCTCCTATTAGGGCTTTCTGATAATCTTCATTTGAATCGAAAGCCACAATGAAGAAGCCTTTCGAGCATAGGTAGATCTTGCTTTTGTTAGTCCAGATGGAGTGGATCCATTGGTATAAATCTATTGTACGAGGCCATAGGCCATTGAATCTGCATGTGATTGTGGATTCAGCAAATGTCTAATAATGTTCGACAAGCGTAGGATGAGAGAGTTATATAGAGGGAATTTCCTCCAATTTATCCACTAGAAATGGCTTGGGCGCCATGGCCAGCTGAGCAGCTTTCGAAGAGGTTTGAGGATGGACTGTAGCTTTGTGGACAACATCTTTGTAAGAGAATGAGGGCGCAAAGGAAGTCTGCCCAAAAGACCCTCCTCTTATACTTAAGGTTAAAATAATCGAAGCATCTCTTTGAATACAGTAAAAAGAGAGGGGAGAGAGGTCCTCTGACTGTTTACCTTTATACAGTAATATCTGATATTGGGAGGGAATTCCGAACCAAATTTCGAGCTTGTTTGAAAGCTCCTGTACAAGATCTGTTGCACGCACCCATTGCAACATTGTTTTTCCGGAGAGGAGAGTGATCTGGATCTGAAATGCAGGGTCTCCTGTTGGCAAATCTGGCTGGTCCAAGGAGCGGGCCTGCTTTTTGCATGAGGAAGAAATGGAATCTAAGGGCATCCTTGCTTGAATCTCATAACCCTTGTGAACAAATTTTTCTACAGCGTACTCTGTCCAGCTTCCTATTGCCCCACTTCTATGTAGAGAAGTTTTTTCTTGGGCAAGCCCTGATGCAGCCAAGACTCTAGAGAAATCCCTCAATCCCTTGCCCTCAGTTGTGATAGCAGCTACCCATAAAGGTGGAGGGTAATCCCAGATCTGATCCTCAGCTAAAACCCTGATGACGGCGGCTGTAGCGGTCATGGTGTAGCCGCCATAGACCTTCTTAAGAAACACGTCAAAACCGTCAGCTTCCTCATCTACGCAGGCGGGATTAAACCTTGTTGCTGCGACCAAAGCTGAGAATGTTTCCGAGTGGGTGAGATGGTGCTGCAAGCTATTCATTTTCCGAGCGTAGAGACCCTAGGGGTTCGCGGCATGGAGACTCGCAGAGCCTGCGCTCTCTGCCTTGGTATCAGCGGCTACAGAGCCCACCAGGGCCAAGGATCCGAAGGTGATGGAACACATAGTGATTAGGTTTTTACAGAGCCTCCCTAGAGTCCCGATAAGTGTTGACCTCCATGGAGCAATTAGGATTACAAATCACTCGCCCATACAAATATATTTATTATTTTGATTCCAAAAGAGTCAAATGTTTGGGAATGATTAAGGACTTGGTGGTGAACTTGGCTCAGATCCTTGCCAAGAGTGTAGTCATGGACATCATGGTTGCTAATATTCTAGCCTGATTTGGGATGTTATTGTCCAGGTCATGGGGGACTAAGACAGGTGGGTCAATTAAAATTGACCTCACCTACGCTACCATCCCAGTATTCGGTGGACAAGAAAGGAGGTTGTATCGGGAAACCATATTTGTGAAGATTCTGACTAGAGCTGATGGCTCAGTCAATTCCCTAGTATATAGCAAAGAAGGAGATTTTTATTGTCTGATGTAGGAGGAGGATGAGGATTTTTTACACAAACTAGCATTCAATCCTTTGAGGCTGGAACAATCTACAAGTAATAAAGAGAAGGGCATATGGACTCTGCACTTTGATGGGGAAAATTTGAGGGAAGGAAACGGAGCTGGAGTCCTTCTAACCTCACCTATGAGGCAGTTGGTCCCTTTTTCTTTAAAGCTGGAGTATGAAGCTACAAATAATGTGGCAGAATATGAAGCACTTCTCTTGGGGCTGAAAACAACCAAGAGCATGAACATTCAGAGCCTCGAAGTCTTCGAAGATTCGGAGCTGGTAGTGAGGCAGATCAAGAATCAATGCCAGGCTAAACACCCTCAGCTAAGAGCTTACCGGAATGAAGTATGGGACCTAGTGGAGAATTTCTTCCTAGATTTTAACATACAATTCATGCCAAGAGATCATAATAGGATGGTTGATTCCCTTGCTGTAGCAGCAAGTAATTTTCGTCCACCATAGAACCCGCTCCTCAAATACGAGGTGGAAGTGCGTTATTGTCCCTCTATCCCAGATAACGTCAAACACTGGCAAGTGTTTGAGGACGAGGAGAAAGTGAAACAATTTATAGAGACCGTCGGAGAATTCTCTAGCCTGGTAATCGATGCTGTAGAGGATAAAATTGAAGAGCAACCTAAGAATAAGTGGGAAGAGACAGTGGCAGGACACCAGATACTGTAATTAAAGGGGAATGTTATACCCAGAGGCCTAGTGCCCTTGGAAAGATTATTCAACAAGAATGATGTCCCTATTAGTCCAAATAAATTGACTCAAGAAGAATCGAACAACCTCATTAGGAGAATGAACCAGCTAGTCGAGTTGGAGGAGACTCGAAACCAAGTGAATAGCAGGCTATTCGAATATCAAGATAAGATGAAAGTTCTGTTTGATCAGCACGCGAAAGATAAAGAAATGAAAGAAGGGGACCTGGTACTGAGATGGGATATCAGGAGAGCACATAAAGGTAAGCACAGAAAGTTTGACCCCTTGTGGTTTGGGCCATTCAAGGTTATCGAAGTAAAAGGTAACAATACCTTTTTATTGGAAAATCTTGAAGGCGGTTTGATCAAAGCGCCCGTAAATGGGCAGTTCTTGAAACCATACTTTCAATACTAAAAAAGGCCTTAGAGGCTTGCTGTATAAAGTGTATATACTTGTTGTTTTCACATTTACTTTTTCTGACTGTTTCGTCATAGGAGTGCTTGAAAATTTTGAAGGGCCTGTGAAGTTCTCGACATGCTCAAGACGAGCGTGCCATCCCTAGGTGGAGCCAATATTTTTTAACCATCCCTTACACCAAGGAAAAAATAGCAGCCCAAATAAAGAAGAAGAAATCCACGAGGATGGCAGGGTAACAAAGTTGAAATATGCTTCGATAGGAAAATCCCCTAAGGCACGAGTGTGGATAGGAAACTTGATGGTACAACACAGTCTAATGAGAAAACTGCATTCCATATGGCGGAGGCACCAAAGAAGGGAGTATGAGCAGGGTGTTCCGATGGTACTAAAGAAAGACGGAAGGATGGGAAGGTTTACCCCCCGGAGGAGGTGACATCACCGGGTGGCGGACCAATCACAAACATTCCGCGGGGTGGTAGAGTATAATAGGAGGCCCTCATGAACCTCCACCAGAGTTATAACGTGGGCCCATCAAGAATTTCATTTGGCGCGAATAAGTAATGGTAAGGTAAGTCTAGGGAAGGTGGTACAAAACTGGTACATGCTTTAACCTGACACGTGGCTCTCACCCACCCGACTCCCGAAAGCCAATAACCTACTACCACGTGTCCCACTATCAACGTCCTTATGATGTCTGCCCTATAGTTATCATCCTTGCCTCGTATTCCACAAATATAGGTTCGATTTAATCTCGTTCTACTCCCAGACTTGGTAAAATATTTGTTTTTTACGAATCTGTCGTGCTACAAAGGTTGAACTCCAGTACGAGGTAATTTTCAACCCCTGCGTTGTTTTCCCCTCGGGCTTCCTCACTGTTCGTAGGTATTTAGTCATTCCTCCACCTCACCATTCTCCTTCTATTTTTTCTTTTCAAATGGTCATGGGGAAAACTAAGTCCAGAAAGTCTGAACTCGAAACCCCACAAGCCCACGAGGTCAGGGCTGTCCCTAGACCTGAACCCCTTATCGACGCCCATGTGTGAATTCATGACTCATTCTACCCTTTAAGTGTATCCCGTGTCAGACCTGAGCTGTTCGAGAGACATTTAAAGGGTCAAGATAGTTTCAGAGTAGTTGGGTCAGGTCTGTACTAACAAATTTCCCCAACCACTTACCCAGTTCCTGAATTCATTAGTTGGCTCGGTGAAGCTTATGATGTGTGGAGAGACTTGTTCCTGTCTGCTCAAGGCAATAATATTTTCCACATATCACCTGAACCCATCAAGAAATCCCTCCGTTTTCCTCACAGTCAAAATTATTTCAAGTTCTCTGAGTTGTCCCTTTCTTTCCAATTCTCAAAGTTACCCTAGGAGCAAAAAAGTGACTTTCTCAGTCTCCTCTCATATTCCCGCCTAAAAGCTCTTCCGCCTTCAGATATTATTCCTTTGTCTACTTTTAGAGACAATGTGCAGCCAGTCCTAGCTCTTATTTCTAGGTTGTTAGGTCTTAGAGAATTCAAGCGAGTGTCAAAAGAATGTATAGCTCTCCTATGGCTCATGATGTAAAAGGGTACGCTTCTGAATATCTCGATTTTCCTAGATTTGGCTATTCAAAGCCAGTTTCAAGAATTTCCCTCTACTCGGTCTTTCAGTTTTTGTTCTTTAGTGTTCTACCTGTTTTTATTTGAACACACTGATAAGTTTGAGAGTCTAGGAATAGAGAAACTCTCCAGGAAAAATGGCCAGTCAAGAAGTTTCTTTGAGTGGAACGTTTCAATTCATCAACAACCTGGGGGGAGGGGGTATACAAGGTTCTTAAAAGAATTCATGTCTATATCCTATGCCATAATATATGACAATCCTCCGCCCAAAATATTTCCTGAGCAGAAGGATTGGCTGCAATTCGATGAGGAAGATAGCACAGGGGACTGGTACCTGTATGATGATTACACCGAAATCAAGGTCTATGGCGTGGAAGTACCTCCCTGCCATATGTCGGTGTTTCCAGCCATGCAAATCTATGCCCTTGAGTTCATCCGTCAGACCCTGAAGGACGACCAGATCCACTTCGTGCCTGAAAAGAAAGGATATATTCTCAAACTCCCAAGTTCAATTGGCCCTTTCGCCATAAATTCAAGGCACACCCTCTCCACAGTAGAAATTTTGCTTCAAGGGATGGACCTGCTACAAGGAAAAGTTTGGCCCTATGACTCGAAAGGATTCCTTTCCAATAGGAAAAGGAAAATAAGGTCCACTGCTTATGTACATGAGACTAGGCCCTTCATTGAGTGGAGAGCTAACCTTGATACATGGACTTTGGATACACAGATGGAGGTCGAATCTTCAGTCGCAGAAGGGAGGGGCGACAATTCATCTACAAAGACAGAAAATAAGGGACAAGCAAACGGGTTAGGTGCCTCAGGAAGTCAAGAGGGTATGAACATGGACGAGGGATCCTATCCCTATAAGAAAAAAAGGACAGAAGGACTAGAGATGGTATGGGAAGAGCCACCACGAGAAGAGTTTTCCCAATATGGGTTTCCTGACAGAAACGAGGCAGGTTTCATGGTTACCTTCGATGGTGCCTCTTCGTTGGACCCTTCTGGTCTATCACAGGCAGTTTCAGTCAACAAAGTAGAGGTAAGGGAGGAAATTAAAATCAGAAACAGGACCATACGAGAAAGGCTAAGGGTTTAATTAGTCGGGTTTGGAGATAAATATCATACTTTACTTACTACTGAATTGGAAATGGATAAGGAACAACTTATATTTTCTATTTCACAGGTAGTGTTGCAGCCCTCGGCCGATGGGAGCCATTACCGAACCCTGGAAATCACCTTGAACTTTGAAAATATCCACTAATGGATAACATTAGCTTGCACAAATGCATGAGAGACATATTGCGAGATGAGGTGGTGAAACTCGCACTCGCCTTGAGGAAAATTGAGGAGAAACATGCCTTAGAATTAGAAAATCAGAAGAGGGAGAGAGCTAGTGCCAGAGTGATAAACAACCAGTTAGAAACTCTAAGGATAGCAGTAAAGGACAAAGGGGCCAACAAGGATGCAGTCCAGCAAAAGCTCATCACTAATCTGGAAACAGAGAATTATGAGCTCAAGAAGAACTTAAATATACCCAGAGGGGAGCCTGTGTAAATATATGAATTAATCCAGGTGGAAAAGGAGAAATCGGCTCTTGTTGATTCACTGGCTAAGGAGCAGGAGGAAAATACTTAGAAGACCACAAAGATCACAAGTTTGAAAGAGGGATTGTCGAACTTCCAGGAAAAATGGGACCAACATGTGTGCATAGCTCCGACATCCAATGAGCCCAGAACCACCCCAGAATAGCTGAATAAGGCCCTATCAGACTTAAACATTTTGGAAAATGAAGCATGAACAACTCGCTAAATATTACAGGATATGGAAGCTACTATGGCGGCAAATCAGAATATTGTAATGGCCCTATAGACTGAGGTCGAAAAATTGCAAAGAGAAAAACAGGTACAAGACAAGACCATCTAATACTTGACTACTCAAATGAAGGGAAACATGACACTCTTGGAAGCTAGACGCCTAATTTGGACTGATATAACGGCAGAGATTAGACAGAATTGGATCTACCTCACCCTGGTTGATGATAAGAAGCTTGTAGTTCACTTATTTGAATCAAAAGCCGCAATGGCTAGCAGGTGTATTAGGTATCTAAATAAACTGGGTCTAGAAGAATTGCAAGCATAAGTAATCGTTGATCAATTCAGAAGGGTAATGGAGATCAGAAGAGAAGTTGAGAGGGAAACCGCTCATGTAAATGCGTTGGGTTGTGTGAAATTGCTTTCAATTGGAGTCAAGAAGTTTGACTGTGAGTGGAGTAAGTTAGTGGAGGCAGGCCTCCCATCATGCTGGCACCCAGAGACCTCAGCTTTCTCCAAGCTAACATATTATGAATAGAAAATTTTAGATATCATGAATAATACCAACTTAGCTCTGGAAAAAACTACCCGCCTGCAGGAAGATACCGTCATAGCCGCTCTAAGGAAGGAATTCTCCTTCCTTTGCCAAGTTAGACAATTTTTTGCCATCCGAGTAGACTATACCGAGCTCACAGATATGCAGGCATTGGTCCAGACCTTTATCACTATGCCAGCTCAAGGCGAGCTCACGTGGCAGAAATGTAATGAGTACTCCAGCACTTCAGTATCGTCATCTACTCCTCAGCTTCTACCTCCCTCTGGTCGCAAAGCAGGGTCATCTTCTTCATCAGCTCGGCCACCTCAGTAGCCATCAAGCACCCCTTAGCGCCATTGCAAATGACACTCATGATTTGGCCCACGCGACCTACTTAATTTTATTTTTATGAATTGTAAAACTGGGTGAAATCTTGATTCCACCCTATGCACTCTTTATTTTTCATTTACTGTTATGTTTTAGTTAGGGCCTTTGTTAGGCCAGGTTGTATATGATGAGAGGTCGTTTTTCCTCATCACCGCCTTTTTTTTTGTTGATGGAGACCATGAACAGAAAATATTCTTAGAGAATATTTTGTTTTGAAAATATCTTCTCTCAAAGCTCACCTAGGTAGCTATAAAATATGAAATGAGAGAAGAAGGAAAGGCTCCAGATTTTTAGAGAAGAAGCTGTTAATTGTGAGTTATCTCTTTTGTAAAGTTTTTATATCTTCTGATAGTGTATGTCTGAAGACCCCTTCGGGGAAAAGAAATGAAGCTATTCTTTTATTGTTGTGGATTCCAAATCAGATTAGTAATAGTATGTATTTTCTCAGCATTGTTTAAATATAAATTTCCATTGTGTTTTCATCATTCTCCTATTATCGTAGCTTTCGGAATGCGAATGTTTGAATTTGTTTTATGTGAATTTATCATGAAATATACTCATATCTTCTTGTTTGTAACATTTTAAATATGGCTCGAGGCACAGTTTCTGTTCTAAGTTCTATTCACATGCCATTATTCTTCTTGTGTTAGTGGAAGGTGGATTCTTATGTCATATAATCCTATCTTGCTCTAATATTTTCCTCAGGTTCTTTCATTGTTTCTCATATTCATCTATCTTGGTCATTGTTCGCTAGTCTAAAGTTCGGCCCATCTCACAACAGTTCACTTTCATAACTGCTTCTGACTTATGCTTATAGACCCTCATGATGTACAATAGGATGTCATTCTTGTTAGTACTTTGTCTCTGATGTCTTGGGCCCATATCCAAAGCTTTTTATCATAATTTCATTTCAAGAGGTTATTTCCTGTCTGCTTACAAAATTATCTTCAAATCCTCTTGTCTTAAGATGTCCTAGGCACTGGTCTTTAACAACTCAAGGCTATCTCTAAGAGTTACATCAGTATCCAACAAGTCATCCATGACATTTGAATAAGGTGGAAAGACATATTGAAAAGAATGGAAAAGAGGATTTCATAATGGATGTGGGTCATGATGATATGCATGATGATGTGCACCTAAAAGAAGAACCATTGAAATGGTTTGGTAAGAGACAATTAGATTTTTTATCCAATCAAGGTCTTTCATATATTTTGATGACTGATGTATTTCTTTGCCAATTGAATGCATTTCTTTTCTCTTGAAATATGTTGCATATTTCATGAAGCAATATGTTGTAAAAGGGGAGTATGTTGACTCACTTAGATGCAGTAAATATGGAAATTTGTATACGTTTATTTTTTTTGACTTGAGAGTCAGCTGTTATAAGAGGCATGTTTTGTCGACTTGTGTTTGGTCGATAGTTTGTACACCGAGATGTAAGAGTACATGTCTATGTTCACATGATGTGACATTTGTTTCTTTGAAGGAGCAAAATGATATGTCATCAAGTTATGTTTCTTGCATGATGTTTTTTTCATATTGATGGTTGTGTTTGTGACAAGATGTCGTAGGATTTTGGGAAGGTCCAATCTTGAGTGAGAGGCTCATGATTAGACTTAATTATTAAATAATGGCATGAGAAGTATGTGAATACTAGAGGATGATGGAAAGAGGGACAAGAAGCTAAAAATATTGTAGCCAAAACAACAGCTATTGTAGATCATTTGATTTGTTGACACCAAGAAGCGAAAGAGATGGAAAATGCATTATTCTAGATGTGGAATTTGGAACTGTGGAGGTAAAAGAATGGTCATTTATTTTCTTGTTATTACTGATGTTGGAGCTCATTGTTGTAGTTCACTCAGATGGGTTTAACTTGGGAAAGTGGTTTCTAAGGAGAAGTTTTCCATCGAATGCATGTTTGTTAAAAAGAGGAACATGATTCTCAGTGGGAAGCACATCAGTTAGTTTTCCAAGCACAAGGGATCGACTTGGTACAACAAGGTGTTTATTCAGTCAGCATCAACCAACAAGTGTTGGATGGTGTCAGCAGCAAAAGGAGAACATTGGTTGAAGAGCTAAGCCATTTGCAAGGTAAGGCATGTTAGTGAACCCAAGTGGTTGTCATGGCAATTTTTCCAATTATAATCAAGATGATAGAACTTGGGAAAGAGAAGAGTATTCAACTCTTATGAGATAACCAGATTTGTGGTCGAAAATCGTGTCAGTGGGAAGGAGTGATCAAAATCTAGATTGGGGGAAAATTTTTCCAAAGATTAAAAGTTCTCAGAATCTCACCAAACTAGAATGACCGGATGGGGCCCGTCACTAGGAATCTGATGCAATTTGTTTCACTCAAAATGGAGTCTGTATGAGGAAGTTAGAGCTCGCATATTGCTGTGTCAAATAGGCGACATTTCAAAAAAATGGTTAAACAGGGTCAAAGGACAAAAAATTGGGTTTTTCCTCCATTACGCCCAATGACACCATGCCAAGTGTCAAACCGTGGATGGTTTCTAAGGGGGTGACTTGTTTCAATTTTATTGGTTTTTAAAGAACCAGTGGGATGAAGACATGTGGCTAGCTTGAAGGCCGCCATGTGCCCCCTTCCAACTATGGTCAAGTCGAAATATTTACTACATGGTGAAATTCATATGTTATAGTCAGATTAAATTTTACTATATGCTAAGGTCGAATTACCAAGGTTGGGCATATATCAATGTCCGAATTATATTATAAGGTTGAATTATATGGCATATTAAAGTTTCAAAGTTTGAATTTTTATTTCAGTCTGAAGGTTTTAAACCTTATAATATACAATGGTGCAAAAAGTTGTAACGATGGAAGGGTGGAGGTCGGGGCTCAACCCCACGACCTCCCTTGTGTCTTAATACATATGGGCCGCAATACGATTTGAGTTTTCAAATTAATTCGAGCAGAGATTTAAAGGGCCAGTCGTTGGTCCACAGGACCACGCCCCAAAACCAACAGCGAAGCTTAACACTAGTGGTGTGGATTAGTGTTTAAAAATGGTTTATTAACCATTAAACTCTGTAATTAGCGCTAATTCGATTTCTAAATTGGTTTTTGTTAACTGTGTTTAATGCGTCTAAACCAGACTTAACATTTAATTAAACTGCGCTTATATTTGATTAAGCTAGAGTTTAATTTGGCGGAGGTTTTGGCGGTTCAACCAATTTCAACACCACTACCAAATTTGGTGGTCTTAACTGGAGATATTTTAAATTTGGAGGAGTTTTCCTAGGGAATACTGAATGAGCCATAACTTTGGTATATTTCGACCAATTTTGGTTCAAGAAGAGTCATTCCTAGATGATTTTGATGTTATGAGCATGATGGTGTAGGTTGCAAAGGCATTGGAGCACTTCTGTAAGTGTTTTTCCACTCTTAAGATTAAAGAAGCATAGGGCCACTAGGATAGGAGGTCATGCCTAGATCAGTTGAAGACCATTTTCAGAGCTTGAAGAGTCTATTTTGAGGTTTTTCGATCTTTTGAATCCAACGAAGAAGGTTGTAAAGCCATTGGAGCACTTTACATGCATGTAATCAGACAATTGACCATTAATCCCAAGAGGGCCTAGCCAATTGAAGCAGGCCCATGGAGATGTAGCCCAGGACGGGTGAACTTCGTTATCAGCTATTGTGTAATGTGTATGCTAGGTGCTATTTCTTTGCATTTTATTTGTTGTACATGAGTTTTTAACAACTACTTCACTCATAAATTTCTTATAAAAAAAAGAAAACTTGACACATAAACCACTTCACAAATGGCTAATTTAAGACGATCCTAAACACGCTATTTTTATAATGATGAACAAGCTAGCACTTCAAAACTAGCTTGCCCATATTCACATGAGATATAGAAATGATACTACTTAATCACAAACCTACTTAACTTAATATATTGTATATATTCAATAAATTTCAAATATTCTTTATATTTTAAAACTTTTAACTATATATTCTTTATATTCTTTATTTATTTAAATTTTAAATATTTTATATTTAGTATTATTTTTATTTATTTTATATAAATGAACGAAACAAATTAATATAATTTTTACTTTAAAATGAATATTAAAATATTTTACTTATAATTAATATTAAAATATATTAATATTTTATTTATAATTAATATTATATTTCAAATACTATATTTTTTTATATTAAATTATAAATATGACACCTTAATACAATTAAAAACTATAAAAGAAAACTGAAATTAATACAAAATACAGAAAATTAAAATTAAAACAAAATATAAAAAACTAAAGTTAAAACAATATGAGACTTATATACGTATATGATACCAGTTCACATCACACCAATTCAATGTGTATCCTTAAATTTCCACGTATAGTTTCATATCTCTAAGTTTTCGTACATTATCTGATATTAATATCATTTGATAATTACGAAAAACATTAAAAATAAATAAAAAATCAAAAACAAAATACTCTTTAAAATCACGTTATATCACAGCAATTCAATGCTTATCACTTAGTGTGTTTTTTTAATATTAATAAAATGTACGCATTCGTATTTTTCCCTAAGAAAGTTTATCATTTGAATTCTTTTACAGCCTATCAAATTCGTCAGGCTGTTATTATTAAATACAATAAGAAACATTATATTATTTTATATTTAATAAATTTATAGTAAAAATATTTAGTCAAAGTAAATTACTATATCATGGTGTATCTAATAATTTTATTTAAAACCCTCGATCGGGGTGAGCAATTGTCAGGCAGGATAGCGCGTGGCGATCTGGTGGCTATTCTTCCCCTGGGCATTTAAGTTTCATAATGGAGCACCGTCCCAGCATATCATCGAAGTGTGCAATCACTTCGCTCGGCATGATTCTACCACAAACCTGCCAGGATATTATGTCAGATCATCGAAGGCACGATTTGATGAAGGTAAGTAAGCGCCCCCCTCTATCCCCAATTGTTCATGCAATACTCTGTGCATGCAAACGCTTGGGAGAAGAAGAGGAGGAGCGCAAATCAAACTGTCAATTTCGCCATTCTTTCAGGGTATGTACCTGTCCTCGTGTTCATTTTCATGGTGTTTCTCGCCTCGATTTGGTTCCCGTTTATACAAATAAAAACTGTTATGGTATTATCTTTGATTTTCTGGTCTTTCATCCCCAAGTTAAAACCCGTCCCACCCTATTTTCGAGACCCATGCATAATACCTGTTAGCTCCCCCCTCCAAGCACTTACCCCGGACAAGCTGTGGACAGATAGCTTATTCACTGTGATCCAAAACCATTGGGATGATAGGCGTAAGCTTCGTTTATTTATTTTTTAGGTTTTGCTCGGTCAGGATAGTTGTTGGGCCCCTTTCCATGTTCAAATGGCACCCCATGACCCTTTCAATTCCTCTTTGAATTCTGAATTTCGAATGATCTCCTTTCGCCAATGGAATTCTCTGTTCCCGGCCCTGCCCAGTTACAACACTGAGGATTATAACTGCATTTTCCCCAATTGGCCTCAAAAGCTTCGAGCATGGCAAATTGTGTATACTCATCGACCGGTTCTGGACTCTCTAGTGCGCCTGGCCAATACTCATAGTATGCAGTCGACTAAGTTCATTGGCAGCAGAGTATACAACCTTAGTTGTAGGTATGGGTACATGACTAAACATTCCGCGGCCCTCTGTTTTCATAATCCTCCTACAAGTAACTCAATCTTTCTGCATAAGCCTCTGCATAGGGATTCTCTGGACTGTTTTCATTCCTCTTCTGCAAACAGAGGTATATATTCTCAAAGGATTAATAAGGGCAATAATCACACCAATTCTTACCTCCTTACTAGCTCAATTTACTTTGTATGCATGCATAGGATTCCTCCAATCATGGGGAGGAGGCGCACATGGTCTGAGGCCGCCACGGGCAAACAGAAGGACCTGTTGCAACATATCCCAAAGAAACGAGGCCGTAAAACAAGCCAGGAACAGTTAGAGAACCTTGCAGCCACTTATGTCATTGGCAATTCCTCAAATGTTCGTAAAGAAATCCGAGGCTAGGAAAGAGACATTCAGACAGATCCTGAGGACAATGAAACTGACACTGAGATTCTGGACTTTATTACTGACCCAGGTAATACCTGTGGTCGTCTCACTCTTTTCAATCAGACTATTCACACTTACTGGATTCTCAAATGCCTCCTAGCAAAAGCTATGCAGAGCTTCCATCCTGCTCAGGTCAAAGCTGATCACTCAAAGGTAAAACCTTGTATTCAACAACTGTTTCAGGACATCCAACACTAGATGCAGCATATTAAGATTACTCAGTACCAAGCTACAGATCGCATTCAGAGAATGGATGATCGAGTTGGTCGCATAGAGAAGATGCTTCAGCAAATGTAGCAAGTTGACATGCCTGGGGCCACTATGAAGGACCCAGCCCCTGTTTCCTCTTCAGATGAATAGTTTTTATAACATTATGCTTTCATGCACTTTTTGAATGTATATGAACTTTTTAGATGTTATAATTCTAGACAAAATGCAGTAGTAGGACATATAGCTAATGAGACATATAGAAGGATGAAACTTTTTCAGTTTTGGTATGCTTTCCATGCATTCAGGTGGCCAACATACCTGGTTTCCTATGGGCAGGTTGACGCCACAGAATGAATTTTATATTTTGTAGCCTGTCCTATAATTATAAATAATAATAAAAAAAAAGGCTCTACCAAATTTACAAAAAAAAATATTTTTATTAATTATTTTTAATTTCATTTGTATCAAAGTATATACATCTCATATTTTTATTTAAAAAAATAATTTTATTAATTTCATTTTGTATCAAACTGTATCATACCTTTCTTTTTGGCTTTTGGAGTTAGTCTCTTATTTCTTTTGGAAATCCATAAAAATCCATTAAAAAATATTTTTTTATTTATTGATTAATTGTTTTCAAGGAGAATAGAGAATTTAACTTTGCTATTCAACATATGTCACTAAGATGATAGAAACAAACTCATTTACCATATTTATAACAATACAACTCCATTTCCTAGAAATATCATCACTCTAACCATCGAGCCAATCGGCCACAGACACTTTGACATATATCAAAAGCTGATGCACTCTTGCCATATATTCAAACAATTTATTTTTTTTTAAATCTCTATAAGTGCAGTGGCTCCTCGTCTTAAAAAATATGTAGGATTTGTTTTATTGTTCTTAAAAAAAAAATTGATATTATCTTGGAAATATGGAAATTTGATATTATGGAAGAATTCTTAAAAGTATATGAACAATTTATTAAAATATATTTTCAAAAGACTAAATATAATATATTTAATTAACTTTCAAATTACATAAGTTTTTTAATTAAAAAAATCAAAATCAATATAAATTATATTGACAAAAAACATTAATAAAAAAGAAAAAGACATTTTAATTAAACAATGTATTATATATATAAAAGCAATTGAAAAAAATAAATTTTATAATTAAAATATTTTAAATAGTCTTATTATGTTATATTTTTGTTTTTTTTCAAATATATATTTTGGTTTTATTTTGTCATAAATCTAGAAAGGATTTGATAGAGTTGCAAACTTAAGGTGTGTAATATACTCAATTCAAGTGCCAAAATAAAATTTCAAGCATTGAGCTCATTTATGCATTCAAAAATGCAATTGAAGTCCAGATTCATCTTAACCACTGATCTAGCAAGTGCACAAAAGGAAGGATCCACTGATTTAGCAAGTGTGCACAAGGATCAAATCTTCAAGATGCATTTTTTCCTGACCTTTTCGTTCTTTCATCCTTCATTCTACATCATGTCCTGAAGATGGATCCCTGTTGGGATTCGAAACGTCGACCAATGTTCTATAATACTGTGGATAATCCGGAAAGCCTTTCAACAAATGATAACCATGGGAGTTTGAAAACCATGAGAGATTTAAACAGTTCAATAGGAAGTGACAAAGGATATTATAGTTCAATAGGAAGTACTAAAGGGCAGAGGAGTATTATGAAATTCTCCCAACCATATAACCCATGTCTAATGCAGATACGAATCCAAACATAGATGTGAATCGGCCAGAAGAATTTGAAGAAACAAGTGCAATATTGAAACGATTAATACCAGTTCTTCCATCTTTCTCATATAAAAAGTTTAAATTTTGGGAAATGAAAATGGAAGGATTACTTCGATCATAGATTTGTTGCAATTTTTTCAATAAACTTCTATAAATATCCATGATAAGAGTAGAGTTGCAATAGCATTTCCTCTTATTATATCAACACTAGATGAAAACATTTTGCTTAGTATTTTTCATGAATTTGGTGAAGTACGTAATGCAAAAATATTTTGGGATATTATTGAAATGAAGTATAACATTAAGTGGAGTGAGAAAGCTAAAGTTGGTAAAGATGTCGTTAAAAATGGTGAGTGTCTTGAAAGTATCATAACTGAAATCAAGACTCAAACTACAATGATTAATAAAGAAAGTATGTATATAGTTGATAGTAGAGTAGCATGTGATAGTAAGAAAACTCCTTGTGATGCATTATTTAATGATGAATGTGCAACAACTTATGAAACATTATGTGAATGCTTGGTAACTTTAGTTAAATATGATGATAACAACCTTTCAAGTAAAGTTTGACTACAAATGTTGCAGGGGAAGAAGCTTGTAGATATATTTGTCAGGAGAGCGATAACCTAGGTTGAAGATCAATTGGATGAGAAAGATGAAACCGAGTACAAATATTGTAATGCAGAAAAGAATGATAATTTGGTAGAGGAAGACTAAGATGAAGAAATGGAGGAAACTCTCAACATAAAGGAAAATGAAAAGAACAAAAATTATGACGATTTTGTGAATCTCATGAATGGTTTTCAGTATGAAGATATTAGCAAAAAACAAGAAGAAAGAACAAATTTTGAAGAAGAGCTATCAAAGTTTGAAGATGAATCACAATTAATTAAAGCATGGCTGGAAGCACTATATTTTGATGGAGCTTGCACAAAAGTTTCACCAATAGACAATATAAATAATGAATCAATGAATGATGTAATTGACATAAAAATTGAAACAATAGTGGATACATTTGAAGAATTTCATGACACTATGATGTATTGGAGGCCTAAAAAAATCATACATTAATATGAGTTATTGTGGCAACAATACACTAAAGAGGGCATAGATTAATATAATGACAAAGTGCAACAACCCACTTATGAATGTAATGAAGAATTTACAAACATTGAAGACAAATCCAAGTCCCACGAACCTCATGAGGTATTTAAAATGATGAGAATAATACCACATCCTAGTTGCAACATGCAGTTAAAGAAAATCAAATCAAGGAAGAAGCACCATCATTATTTAACAAGAAATATCAAGATGAAGTTGTTAAATTCAAATTGTATGTCTCGTTGAGACTTGGACAAGTTGACATTATTATTTATGTTATATCGAAAAAACATTTCTCCATTAAGGAGGAGACTTAGAATTAATGGGGAAATTTAATAGTTTATAGACTATATTATTATTATTATTTTGTTCTATCTTGTTAAGATTATGGGTGTTATTTAGTTCTAGATCCTATTTATGAGGAGATTTTTCTAACTCCTCAGCTGATTTGTAACCCAATATATGTATAACCTTATGTCATATTGAATGTAGAGTTGAGTGCAAACACTCTCCAAGTTGAGTTGGTCTCACCTAAGAGCTAGACAATTTTTCTTGATACTTGTTCTTCTTTGATTTTATGTTGGGCCAATACCATGGCTTATTAATACCAAATGAAAAAAAAAACATAATTCATTTCACACGACACTTGTTTACATGAATTTTTTTTTATAAATGAATTTAATTAAAAAGGAAATAATGAATAACTACTTTGAAAATAAATCTCAACCTTTGATTTTTGTATACTACTAAAATATTCTGTAATATTTTACGGAAGTTAAATCTCTACTATCCACTTAATAATTTATTTTTATTTTTTTAAAGATTGGCTACTGTGATTTCTATTCCAAAAATAAAATGTTGGAGCAATCTCCCATTACATATTGGTTTTTAGGGAAAATTTCTCTCTTTGGGAAAGAGGAGGGAACACAGGCCCATTTACTACGAGCAATGAAATTTCTCGAAAATTATACTAAGTTTTGGCCATACTACCTTACAAACTGGTTGAGTAATAAGATGCATTTACATAACATAAGAAACCTGATATTTTACTTCTGAGATCTGCTAAAATTGGTTCATAAATGGTTCTTATTGTGATTTTTTTTTCTACCCTCGAAGTTGGAGTTCTGTCTCGTTTGATTTAAGGTGATGCCTTTGATGTAGTTGTATAATTCTTCAAGATGAGAACACTTTTTCTTGAGCTCTATTATTTCCTTCTTCTAATCATCAAGCTTCTTCTTCAGGTAGTAGTTCTCATTCTTTTCTTGCTTCTTGACATCCATCAATGATTCACGAAGTGGTTCTATCATATATTTGTTGACTCTATATATTACACACTTCTCATTTTGAGCTTCCCGATCCAAAGGATTCATCTCCATCTCTAAAGGAGTGTTGGTATAAAATCAAGAGGAATAGGAGGAACACTTCAAAAAAAAGAGGCAGAGGCCTACTGGTGAAGATCACGGCAAGGGGAGGAGACCCAAAGACACAACTGGGTGCGCGAGAGGAGAAAGGGAGGATTAGGGATGTGAAAGCGACTGGGCAAGAGATGGGAGGATGAAAATAAGAAGATGGGGAAAACTCAAAAGGTCAGGAGCAACTCTGATGGCATGATGACAACGACACAAGGAGATAGAAACTCAAAGAGGAGCACAGGGATAAGGAGGGGAGCAGAGCTTGAGTGATCACAGGAAGGGATGAGAGAAAAATCGCATAGAAGGCTGATAAAAAGGAGAGGAGGAAGGGCCAAGAGAGGAGAGGATAGGGATGAAGGAGAGTAATTAGGACAATGATAGGGCGTGATAGGCTTGGGAAGTGAGTAGAGACAGAGAGAGAATATGAATAAGATATGGAGGGATATGAAACCTGAACTGGGGATTTATTAATAGATTTTGTCCCCTTCCTATTGCTATGTCGATTTGACCATGACAAGATTGACCTATTCGAGGGATTATGGAATTGGGATTTTTCATATTTCATGCTAAATTTGAGATTCTCCAGGAGGCCGATCCACTGCTTCATTTGCTTGTATATATTTTATTTTGTTGTTTTCTCTAAGGATATGCCTGAATGCTACTTTACCCAAGTTTTGTAAGTTTTGTCGAATTCCTAAAATGGATGGATTTAGAGCTGCATTTGTTGGGTTGCTCTTTTTCACCATAGTCTTAATGATGATTGCTGAGTCTCCCAAGATGACCGGGTTCTGGATGTTTCTCTTTTTTAGGATAATTGATCCCAATAACAGTCCATAAACCTCTGCCCTTTTATTTGTGTTATTCCCTAAACCCCATTCATAAGTTATTGGATTTATTTGACTGGGCTTTGATATAATTCCCCCCAATCCTGCTTTGCTTGGATTAACTTTTGAGTCTCCATCAAAAAAGAGGCATGGCATGTTTTCTTGTTTTCTCCATAGGAGGAAATATTCAAGTTTGAGCCTTATTTTCCAACTATGTATAGATGGCTTTGAGAT
The DNA here is from genome assembly GCA_034641835.2 of Pinus albicaulis. Lineage (NCBI taxonomy): Eukaryota > Viridiplantae > Streptophyta > Pinopsida > Pinales > Pinaceae > Pinus > Pinus albicaulis. The sequence continues at coordinate 198,464,397 of CM076581.1, read as the reverse complement.
GGGGAATTTTGGCAAGTTAGGATTGCTTATGGAATTCTTGAGTCATATTTTCTCCTCTTGTTGAATCTTGTTGATGTCTATGGACTCCACCCCTTTAGAGGAAAGGAATTTAGATGTAAGAATCCATGTCTTAGCCAAAACTTTGTTGATGACTGGAGTGCAATCATTAAAGATTTGATGATTTATAGCTAGCCAAAGCTGCCAACATAAAAAGGCAGGAATACTTTTCCAAATCCTTTTGATAGGGTGATTTCCTTTATGAGAGTAGGGTTATTCCCTTTTCCAGGCTATGTATAATTCATTAAAGTTTCTTGACAAGTTCAGATTAATCTCAAGAGGGTTAACTAAGATTTTCCAATATTCCTTCACAAATGAGCAGTCTAGAAATAAATGTTGTATGCTTTCTTCGGCCATAAAATAGAGAGGGCACCAGGAGGGGGCATAGAATCCATTTTTCTTGAGGTTATCAACAATTAAAAAAAAAATTTTAGCAGAGTCTGAATGAATATTTTTATTTTTGGCATGGATTCAATCTTCCAAATTGATTTCTACCGTTCCCACTCTTGAGTATATTGTTTTGATTTAATTGTTAAATATCTAGATTTAACGATGCAATCTCCTCCATTTGGCTCCCATAGAAAGGAGTATTGATAATCCTAATTAATTGGCGCTGCACCCTTAAGGAGAATGATAAAAGAGTTCCATTATTTTTGGGGTTATTAGGAAGAATAGGAGTCTTCCACTCAACCCGATTTCTATTTTTCCAAATAGATATTTCTTCCAAAGTGAAAATTCCTTTAGTTGTCATCCATTTTATTATATTTTCAAGATTTGTATCTGAGGCAATAGGAGGATTTCCCATGATTCTATCTTCCCAAATTTTTATATATTTTCCATTCCCCGGAGTTTCTGAAGTGTGCTCCTTGATGATAGGGAGTACTTTTTTAACTAATTTCCAAACTTGTGAACACATTATGATTGGGAATCCTTTTTCTAATAAGAAAGTACAAGCATGCTTCATATACTTTGATTCTAGGAGTTGATTCCACTAGCAGTCCTTACATGTAATAAGCCTCCATGCTATTTTTTCCCCTAATGTCATATTCAAATGGGCTGGAAGACTAATGGACATACCTCCATTTTCATATGGCATTGTGACTTGGTCCCATTTCACTGAGTTGAACTTCCTTGTTTTAGATCTCCCTCCTTGCCATAGGAGTCCCATGATTATTATCTCTATTTGTTTGTGGATGCTTGCAGGGGCTAGTACTGCTACGAATTGATAAATTGGGAGAGCAGTGAGCATTGAATTTATGAGAGCTACCCTGCCTATTAAATTGAGCCAATTCATTCCCCAATTTTGAATAATTCTTTTCATTTTCTCTATATGGTTGTTCCATAGATTAGTATTTATGCTTTCATTTTAAATTTGGAGGCCAATATATAGGAATTGATACCATTGTCCTTGGAAGGGGATTTCCAGGATCTGGAATATTCTTTGGAGATTACGAGGAGAGGAATTCCATCCATATATTCAAAATTTTGTATTATTAAGGAGAGCCTCTTAGACCATCATGAAATTGTCTAGCACTTTTTTATTCTTCGTGCTATAATACAAGAAGCTCCCCCCATCAATAGAGTATCATCTACAAGCAATGAATGATTTATGCTCTTCACTCCTAGGGTTATTAAGAGGCCGATTAAAGTGTTATCTAATCTACACTTTTCAAGAGTTCTGCTTAATGAATAATCGATTATTCTATAAATAAAGGGCAATATTGGGCATCCATGCCTCAACCCACATGAACTTTTGAAGAATTCGTAAGGCCTGCCATTAATTAAAGGAGCCATCTAGGGACCTTTAGTGCATGCTTGGATTACATCAATTATCTCACTTGAGAAACTAAATTTATTTAAAACTGCTGATAGGAAATCAAGATTGACTCTAACAAATTCATTAGCTATATCTAATTTTATAATGATGCCTTTTTGTTTCCTTATCACGCTTGAATGCAATGCCTCTTGGAAAATAATTATGTTATCCAAAATTTGTCTATTTGGGACAAAGCCACCTTGATTTTCTGAGATGAGATCAGGAAGGAGCGGCCTTAAGCGATCGGCCATGATTTTTGTTATGATTTTATAAGAGGAGTTACATAATGAGATTGGCCTGAATCGACTGAATGAGGAGGGATTTACTTCTTTGGGAGAAAGAGCTAGGAAAGAGGAATTGTTGAAGCCTCTAAGGTTTTTTTCCTGAAAACATTTTTATTATTAGGATAAGATCTTTTTTAATTAATAGCGACTAGGAGAGATAGAAAGCGATGGAAAACCCATCAGGGCTCGATGCTTTTTCCGGGTGAAGATCCTAGACAATTGATTGAATCTCACTCTCCTCAACTTATTTAAAGAGGTCGAAGTTGATATTCTCACTTATTTTATTTGGAATTTTTTGAGTGAATGTATCATAATCCATATTTTCCAAATTTGCAATGAGAAGCTTTTTGAAGTGACTGAAATTTTCCATTTTCAACGGATATTAGTGTCTGATTTCTCTTCCATCATCTCCCTTTATATTGTCAATATGATTATTAGTTCTTCTCATCTTGGTTGAATTATGGAAAAATTATGTATTTTTATCTCTCACTTTCAGCGAGAGAGAACAAGATTTTAAGCTCCATTCTTCTTCCTTAACTCTATTTTCTGTATACATTTCCCAATACATTTTTTTCCCCTAAAGTTGACTAACATTCATTTCTTCCATATGTTTTGTGGCTTCTTGGACTAATTCCATTTTTATTTTTGTAATTCTTCCTTCCTTTTCTGAGCTTCTTTGTGATTGTTCTTGGCCCATGTCCTCGATTCCTTCCTCAAATTTTAGAGTTTGGACTCCCATACGAAGTTTGGAGATCCTATGATTTTTTGAACCCAAAACTCCTCTATTATTTTTTTAGCTTCCTTATTACTATTCCACATTGGACTCCACTTAAAGGGGATAGTACCGAAATTTTCCATATTTTCTAGGGAGATTTTTTATTTGTTCCTGATGTAAGTGATCTTTAAGAGTGCTCCAGCAGGCTTCTTTGTCTCTACAGTGGCTTGGAGCATAAATGTTGACCATACAATATTGCTCTTCAGAAATTTTGTTTCTCATGACAATTTTAAGCAGTGCTACTCTTTTGAGCTACTAAGTCCCATTTTTCTTTCCTCCACATTGTGCATATTCCTCCTGAGGCCCTTGTGGCTTGAAGCACCATGCCTCCATAGTTCTTTCTTTTTCGGACATTTTCTCTATTTCTTTGTCTTTGAGTTTGGTCCCCTAAATCATGAGGATGTCTATACTTTCCTTTGCTAATAATTAATTGGTTTCATTTATTTTTTATGGGTTTCCAAATCCTTGACAATTCCAAGAGGCCATAATCATTATTTATGATGGTTGGGCGCAAAGGGACCTTTCCCTATGGAGGGATGGGCAGTTTTATCTTTATTTATTGAGGCCTTTTCGAGGAAGGATTCCATAGGTTGATGGGTACCCAAAGCCATCTACTTAGTTTTTTATCCATCTCTTATTTCTATGTTTGTCTTTATTCCAAGTATTTTTTGATGTTAGAGAGAAGTTAAAGAGTCTTTAGAGTGGTTCCTGGTAAGGATTTGATCAAAAGAGGGAGGGGGAGGATAAGGGGAAGAGGAGAGGAGGGGACGGGGAGAAGATGAGGGGAATAGGATGGAGATGAGAAAGGCATGGCAGGCACCTCGAGGGTTTTGAAAGGATTGGAGGATTTAAGAAAGGAGGAGGAAAGGGAAGGATTGATAGAAGGCAAGGGAGAAGAGAGGAGAGGAATAGAAGTTGAAAGGGAAGGGGTAGATTTGGAAGGAGTTGGCTGAAGAGTAGGGATATGGAAAGAGATCTTATTTGCAGTATTTTTATTTTTGACTTGTTCCCGTTTTGGATCTTGAACTTCTGCTTCTTCATTTTCTTTTCTTCTCAGACATCTATTAGAAAAATGGTTGTATTCATGACATACCTTGCACTTGAATGGGATTTTTTCATAGTCCAACTGTTGAATGTGCACCCAACTCTCGACCTCGATCTTGACTGCTTAAGGGAGACCCTTTCCGAGGTCTACTTCAACATATATTCTTGTGCACGCATGCATATTCTCATTGGGATCTCTTATGTCAATGTATTTTCCCACTATGTTTCCTATTTATTTGATTGATTCATCCCCTTAGCAGTGGAGAGGGAGATGTGGAAGTCACACCCAAATTGGCACAACATTTGGGACATCCAACTCAAGATCAAAATCAAGGGTCCATCTATTGAGATATAGTCCCATAGAATCCATGAAATAGGGGTCATTTCTAAAGATCGGGTCTCTATCTTCTTTTGTTTCAAAATGGAATGCATGGTATCCTCTTCCACAAAACCTGATTGACATTTTCCCATTGATTGAGGAAGCCCAGTTCCTTTCAACCCACTTCTGCACTGAGCATGGAGAAGGCTAGAGACCTATAAATTGTCCCACTAGTCCTCGTTTAGAGAGAGAGAGAGAGAGTTGCATGATGAGGAAGTGAGGGAGGGAGAATGATTTCTGGTATTTCTTCTATTTTCTTTACAAACTTTGAGACTAAAGATTTGTTTATGGGGTCCAAGAGAGGAAAGCAGAGAGGAAAATGCAGTTGTGTTTTCTTGCTGAGCCTATTGCGGAGAGGCAGGGAGGGGATCACCATCTAGAGGAGGCTCCAGTGGAGCCATTGCATCGGCAGGAGGTCAAGGCCGAGGCAACGGGGAGTTCGAACTCCTTCAGCAACAGAGTGTGCACAGACCTAAATTCAATATCGCTCCTTTTTTTTTGAAATATTTTAATAATTATTGATAGTTAAAATAAAATTCTATTTTTTTATACTACTAAAATATTCTATAATATTCTACGGAAGTTAAATCCTTCCCATCCACTTAATAATTATTGATAATTAAAATAAAATTCTAAAAACTTCATTCTAAAATAGAAACGTTTATCACATAATTAACATTTATTATATGTGAGATATAAAAATTACACTACTTAATCATCAACCAAATTAACTCAATTTATTCGAAATATATCTATTTATATTAAACTTTCAATGAATTTCAATTATTTAACTATAAAATAACAAATTTAGTTTTTATTTTAATTAATTTGTATTTAGTTTTATTTTTTTTAAAATTATATAAGTAAACGAAATTTTAAAATATTTTATTTATAATTAATATTAAAATTAAAATACTACATCTTTTTTATATAAATTATAAAAGTTACATCTTAATACAATTAAAAACTAAAAAAAAAAAAAAACTAAAATTAAAACAAAATATAAAAAAACGAAAATTCAAACAATATGAGACTTTTATATGATACCAGTTCATATCACACCAATTCAATGTCTATCCTTCAAATTCCTCGTATAATTTCATATTTCTAAGTTTTCATACGTTATCAGATATTAAAGTCATTTGATAATGTCATGTGATAATTACGTTATTTTAATATTAATAAAATATATGCATTCTTATTTTTCCCTAATAAAGTTTCTCATTTGAATTCTTTTACAGCCTATCGAATTCGTAAGGTGGTTATGATTTAAACGACTCCACCTCCTTTCACACGGCGATGAATATATTACTCTCTTACATTTTGTCAATATTTGCAAGTGAACGAATTTTATATAACAAGGTTGTCTTGAGAAGGTAGGACATGATTGATTATAACATCTCACAGTTTATTGGATTATGTATACTTCCCCAAACCTGGGTGCGTGCCTCTAAACCAAATACCTGAATGCTACCCATATGCCAACATGCCTCCTCGTCACCCATTACAAACATTTAAGAGCATTATGCTATGGATCATCTCAGTTGGTTTGGTATACGCGTTGATATATGAAGAAATGTAGCATAAATACTATGGAGTAATTAGTGGATAATAATAAAAACAAAAATATGATTAAATACAATAAGAAAATGTATATTATTTTATTTTTAATAAATTTATGATAAAAATATTTAGTCAAAGTAAACTACCTTATCATTGTGTATCTAATATTTTTATTTAAAAAAAATAATTTTATTATTTTTTTTTTAATTTCATTTTGTATCAAAGTGTATAGACCTTTCTTATCTAATATTTTTATTTTAAAAAGTAATTTCATTAAATTTTTTAAATTTCATTTTGTATGAAAGTGTATCAAACCTTTCTTTTTGGCTTTTGGAGTTAGTCTCTTATTTCTTTCGGAAATCAATAAAAATCCATTAAATTTTTTTTTTTTTTATTGATTAAATTGTTTTCAAGGAGAACAGATAATTTAACTTCGCTATTCAACATATGTCACTAGGATAATAGAAACAAACCCATTTACCATATTTATAACAATAAAACTCCATTTCCTAGCAATATCATCACTCTAACCAGCGAGCGAATCGGCCACAGACACGTATGAAAAGCTCATGCACTCTCTCCATATATTCAAACATTTTTTTTAATCTCTTTAACTTTAGTGGCTTCTCGTCCTAAAAAAATATGTGGGATTTGTTTTATTGTTCTTAAATATCAATTTCCACGTTGAACTTTTCTTTGGGCTCAAATACATAATTGTGATTGAGATGGGGATATGAAAAAAAAATGATATTATTTTGGAAATATGGAAATTTGATATTATGGAAAATTTATTAAAAGTATATGAACAATTTAACAGAATATATTTTCAAAAGATAAAATATAACACACTTAATTAAGTTTCATAAGTTTCAAATTACATAAGTTGTTTAATTAAAAAATTAATAATAAGTATATTGAAAAAAAATATTAATAAAAAAGTAAAAGACATTTTAATTAGATTATATATATAAATAATTGAATAAAATAAATTTTATAATTAAAACAGTTTAGATAGTCTTATTATTTTATATTTTTGTTCTTTTTCAAGTATATATTTTGGTTTTATTATTTTCAAGTATTGAATTCATTTATGTATTCAAAAATGTAATTGAAGTTTAGATTCATCTTAACCACTGATCTAGCAAGTGCACAGAAATTTTTTTAAAGGGTGCAAATTTTTTTCCAAGTTTTACACTCAAACAAAAATTTACAGCTCAAAAGAAATTTGATTCCTCTTAACCCTTACTAAATCTATTGTTAAGAAAAAACTATACTTATTTTTATTAAAGTGAAAATTACTACATAAAAATCTTACTTCTTGAGCAACTTACCGCTCGTGGTAAAAATTCTAAGAGAAATAGCTTAGGAAAGTTGGTTTGTAATGAACCATTGTTTTTAATGAACAAATCTTCTACTCAGCAGGAGACGAACCTGGTTCTTAATGAACAAAATTTATAGTGTGCAATATTAAAAGATGAGTAGATATCCGGTGCCCCTGAAATAGGGCTGTCTGCATATACAATTCTTCTCTTTTTAAAAGATAATAACAACGTGTCTATTGCATCCTAAGGTACAATAAAGCCGGGTCAACTCATAGCCACATATTATATTAAGGCAACTCAACGCATAACTCCATTTAACAACATTTTATTTATATAATTTACTTAAAAAATAGTAATCAAATATGAATTTATTAACTAAACACGAACACAAGGAAAAAAAGCCTCTCTGCAATATATCTAAATAGCAACATCACAATTTTGTGCAACATAGAACTCTCCCTGTCATTCCACCACCATCTTATAGGAATGAAACACATCTCCACTCTTAAAATCACTATACTCAATGAAACATCTCTCCACTATTAAATCCCTTCAATGGTAAAAAGCATAGATTTATTGGTAAATGAAAAAGTATCGTGAAGGCAAAATATCATTGGGCACATCATTGTTTGTTGCTGGTATGAAACAACTATTAATCTTTCTTTACTATTCATGGATTAATCTTGCTTTACTATTCATGGATTAATATTGGATTAATATGAGAGGAAAGTTCTCACATGCAGGATAGGATTTCAAATCTGAAACCTGTATTAAATTTAATAGTTTCTGAATATTGATAGATGAAAAAAAAATTAATTGTATTTAATGAACAAATTATTGCTAAAAAAACAATTTAGAACTTGAGTTATGTATAGATTTATATAAACACACACACATATATATATAATTTTGTATGAGATTTTATTTTTATTTTTTATTTTATTTATTTATTTATTTTTATTTTTATTTTCTGAATGAGACTATTCTATTAATGTACAAAAATGAGTTACAAGGAGGTCGAGGCCTCAGTTCATCTTGCCCATAGAATTGGCATTCTAACACAGCATACTAGACATAGGAAGTTTTCCAGACATGCCACTCCAACAGAAACCATCTTGCTGACAATCCAAAACATGACGCCCACGTAGGGGAAACCGGCCTTGGAACATTGATTGTTTATCAAAAACCAGAAGCAAAGAGCATGTAAGCGTGAAGAGCTGAAGTGTGTTCCCAACCAAAATGAAAAAACATGCCGCCCTCGTAGGGGAAACTGGCCTAGAAGCATAGACTGATAATTGAAAACTAAAGCAAAGAGCAAGTAAACATAACGAGCTTGGGAGTGTACCCATTCCAAAAACCTGTGAAGAAAGAGACTGACCAGATTAAGAATCATGAGAGAAAGAGGGAGGTTCCTTAACCTCACGACAACCATAGGCATACGGGTCATCTTCCTCTTCCTACTTGTCATCTTTAGTGCTTTGGCAGCCTCGCTTGGTGTTGCCCAGGCTAACTTCAAATCTAGTATCCTGCATAGCACTGCAACTGAGAGATTTTTTTTCAGGCTACCACTAGTAGGAGGACAAGACTGTTCAACGACCCTATGCTTCACGCCAGCACTAGGAATCGCCACTTCCGAATCAGGGGGCTCCTCCTTGAATTCAATTGTAATGGTAGCAGTAATTGTAGGCCTGTTGAGAGAGTAGGGAAAGCGAATATGGACGGAGTGCAGGTGTCCAGAGACGAAACTAGGAGAGACAGGGAATTGGGGCAAGCCCAAATCAGAATGAGGAAGCCCACACCCACATCCTTGGCCACGACCGCTCCTAGTATCAGGATAGCGACACGAGAAATTATCCGAAGAGGGAGACGAAGAGCTGGAAGTAGTAGTGGAGGGCTGGCAGGGAAGATGACCGCCACTGGTACCTCGACGGCAACGCATGCGCTATCGTAGTCAAGGCATTGTTCGCAGAGTAGGGGAAGACTCAAAGGGTGGCCAGACCCCAAATGGCAGAGTGAGCTCTGCGAGAAGTGAAAACCAAGGGCAAGATCGATACAACAGGCTATGGAGAAACGACGCCCAATGCAGGTTCTGGAGCTATGCTCTGCTGCAATAGGGGAGCATAAGGAATGAAGAGGCAGCATAACAGGAATGAAGCTTCTAGAGGAAGCCATTCTCAAGTTGAACGAGCGTGGATTTGGGCTTCTGTGTTGCGTTAATGTGATAGAGCAAGTGACTGCAGAGGAGTAAATGAAGACAGAGACATGAGTTAGGGTGGCGGAGTAATGAGCCCACGCACCGACCCACATCCTCCATCACGTCTCATGACATCTAAGCACCCACATCCAGGGGAGATTTCTTAGATATTAAAAAAAAATACAATAAATATATAAATAAACTTAACATATAATCTATATTTATATATTAAAATACATTTTTTACTTTTAAAATTCACATTTTTACAAAAAAATACATGAAATATTAGATTACAGGTATAATGAATTTACATAGCGACAATACAATACCTTTTCTCTTAAAAAAGAGCACGGGTAAGATACTTTTATATAAATGACTATCCACTTTACAAAGGATGATATCCATCTAATGGTTTTGTAGAGCACATGAGGAATTACACTGCACAAATTTATATGTTTATGAGGGAACCGCTGAAAGAAAATCATGTGAAATCAAACACATGCTCAGTTACACTAGAGAGAAGAAACCTTATAATTAAAACACACAAACAATATGAGTTGCAGCTCTTCTATTGATCACACAAACTTGTTTGAGATTACTTGACTTACAATGAACCTGATGAATGATATTTAAACCTTTTCGACTAGTTACTCTCTAATATAACTTGACATGAAACCACACATGAAATTGATCTATCACTTAACTCGACTTGACTCAATGCTCAGTTATGACTCTCTAAATATAACAAAATCTTCACATGAGAGTAATTAGCTTATTTTAATACTCCCCCTTAATTATGATCGTGTGACTCAACATAACTCAAACACGACTTGACTATGTATGTTATGCTTACAAATTAAATTGACTCAATTATCACTCAAACATGTCTACAGATCTATGTCTCATTTAGGCTTACAATGACTCAAAACTTTTACAATTTTGCATTTTCTTTTTCTCTACTTCCAAATTCTATATCCTTGACATTTCTTCATTCTCTGTTGTGCTTTCTTATTGTATGATTCATATTTCTTTACTTGTTGTTATTGTAATTTTCTTTGAATTTTCTTGAATTTGTGTTGAATTTTTTTTTGATCTTGTCTTCTATACCTTTCGCTTCAAATATTCATTCAACCATGGATTGTTTCCATAACATCGCATCCTCAAATTTTCTTTTTTGCTCTGCTTCTTGCACTTCTTATTCATCACTTTGTTTCTGCCATATTTATTGATAGTAGAATCTTATCTCTTCTTGAATCCATTGCAAAAAAATGGTTTTAATACATTCTTCCTTCTTTTCAGAAACTTTCATATCATTTTCTTCACTGTCATCATCATGTGATGTTGTTTTCTTCCTGTAATCTGCACACTCAAGATCATTATTCACTATTTCATTCAATTATTTTATTCCATTTGTTTCTTTAATACTCACATCAATTTGTTCAATTTGTTTATGAACCCATTCTTCAATGAGCTTCAAATCTGCATCAAACTTATTAACCTTGATTTCAACTTATGCTCCCATGTTATTTTGAGTACCTACATATTAAAAAAAAATGTTAAAACATCTTTATTTTTCTCTTCAGTGAGAGCTTCTTTCTCTACCTCTTCCTTCTCTGTCGTATTTCCCACTACATGAAGATTGACTTCTACTAAACTTTTTTGTTCATCGGCTGCAGCCTGAACCTCTCTAAACACAACAACAATCTATGCCTCTTCTTTTTTATCTCTTTTCTTTTTCTTCTTCAGTTTCACTTTGCAACCCATAACTATTACCATTCCTCTGTTTTATAGTTGCTTGCATGATTGCATGAGGCTATCTTCCATATCGCCCTCGAAAAAAAATGCGATTTTTAATATTTGCCCCCGTAAGGTACAATCTTCACCCAAACATATGTCATCCTTGACAAAACCAGGAAAATTTTTGTAGACCAACAAAATTTGCAAAGTCTTAATCTCTTTTTTCAATAATAAAATTTCAACAAAACACATATTTTTCTTTTATAAAAAAATATCCATTTTCCTTTTTTTTTATTCTCTTCTAAAAAGAAAATAAAAAATCACTTCCAATAGAACCCTCGTTATACCATGAAATTTTTAAAATACAAAAAAACAACTTGGGAAATTTCAAACCTTTGGTGTGTCTACACCTTTAGACTTATTCACAGGTTGATTAACTCAACCTGGAATGAAGTGAGAGTGTGTGCTAACAATTCTTTTGAAAATGGAGTCCCGCATTAGTTAGTAACATTCTCATGACACAATAAAATAACATGTGTGAAAAACACTCCAGCTGTGGCCCTTGGAACGCAACTTGCTTGCAATATTGTTCTACTGACTTGTCTTTGCGGGTGACTCATTTTGAACAGTGGTTGACTTTCCACTATGGGCATGACACTCGAAACAATCGGTGGCTAGTTAAACTCAAAGAGAGAACAAATGGGCGATTGTCAACTCTGACTGTGAGAGCGAGGCTTGTGGAAACTCTGAGCTGACGATGCTCACCACTTTTTTAATGAATAATAAAAAATTAATTTACTTTGAAAACTATGGTTTCACTTCTCTGATATACACATGTCTTTCAAAGATTGGCTCTTTCTCGATTAGGCTCTGATTCACATACAAAACACACACGAGTTGCAGCTCTTCTATTGATCACACAAACTTCAATCTGAATAAAATAAACCCGGTGAAGGGTATTTAAACCTTTTCTACTAACAACTTGCTTAATATAACTATACATGCACACACTTACCAAATTCATCTATCACATAGCTAAACTTGACAAAATGCTCACCTAAATGAGTCTCTAAACATAGAAAATTCCATGCAGGAGTTAATTAGCTATTTTAACACTCCCCCTTAATTACGGCCGCTAAACTAACACATGGTTCATGACAACTCAAACATGCCTGCTAGTCTATGTCTCAACTAGGCTTATAACGCCCAAGTTTATTTTGTGAAACTGAAACACATCTTTTTCTAATGACACGGTGAATATATCAGCGAGTTAATCATTATATTTACAAGGCTTCAAGTGAACTTCTCCATTGCTCACAAGTTCTCTAATAAAGTGATATATAGTACCAATATGCTTTCTCTTTTGATGAAACACACTATTCTTGGATAGTGCAATTGCCAAGGTGGTGTCACAATATATTTTTGTTGATCCTTATTGTTTTTGCTTGAGTCTATTGAATACTCTTCTTAACCATACTGCTTGACATGTTTTTGATGTTGCTTCTACATATTCTGATTCTGCTGATGATAGTGTCACAATAGGTTGCTTCTTATATTCCTATGAAATAACACATATACCAAGATGGAACACATAATCGAAAGTGTTATTCCTATCATCCAAACTACCTACAAAATCACTATCTATAATCCAATCAAATCTTTGTTTTTTTCACTTGCATACATTATGCCACAATCTCTAGTTCCTGCTATGTATCTCAGAATTATTTTGTCTGCACTCCAATGTGTGTCTTTTGGAGTCTCCATAAATTTGGAAGTCAAACTTACTCCTTGCATAATATCTAGTCTTGTAGCTGTGAGATGCATGAGGCTTCCAACCAATCTTTTGAATAGATTTGGATTGACATCTCACCCTTCATCATCCTTGCTTAACTTTGTAGCTGTTGCAACTAGTGTAGGGACAGGTTTGCAATTGTCCATCTTTAACATTTTCAACAAATCTCTTGCATTTTTATTTTGACAAATAAAAATTCCTTTTTCAAAATTTTCAACTTATATTCCAAGATACTTTTTCATGAGGCCAATATTTTTCATCTCAAATTCATTCATTATGGTTGTTTTAATTTCATCTAACTCAAGATCACCTGTAAAAATCATGTCTTCAACATATAAGAAAACAATTAAAATATGCCCATGCTCATTTACCTTTGTGTATAAAGGAGGCTCAATGTTGCTTCTGCAAAATCCATTCTTAATCCTGTAGCTGTCGATTCTACTATACCATGCTCTAGGTGCTTGCTTCAGTCCATAGAGCGCTTTCTTCAACCTATAATATTTAACTTATTTATCTTCAACTTCATAACCTGGAGGCTATTGCACATAAATTTATTCTTCTAGAATTTCATTCAAGAAGGCTGATTTGAAATCCATATGATATACTTTCCACTTTTTCTGAGTTGTTGTATCTAGCATTTATCTTATAATATCCAATCTGGCTACCGAAGCAAACGTTTCTTCAAATTCTATTTGTGGTCGTTGTGAGAGTCCTTTTGCTACAAGTATTGCTTTAAATCTGTCAATTTCACCTTTCTCATTCAACTTTGTCTTGTACACCCACTTCAGGACAATGAAGTTTTTATCCTTTGGAAAATTAACCAAATCCCATATATCATTCTTTTCAATAGATTCAATTTCTTCATCCATGGCTTGCACCCAATTTTCATCTCTGATTGCTTCTTCAAACGAAGAAGGTTGGAATGAAAAAAATGAAAAATTTGAAATAACATTCAAATAATCATAAATATATTTCAAAAATATCATCTTTCTCCTACCATTTCTTTTTTATCACCTGATTGGTTGCTGGATGAAGATCCTTGTTGCTCCAAAAATCTTGGAGTCATTTCTGGTGTGACTTTGTTTATTGTTTGCTCGTTTGATCCTTGTTTCTCCTTTTCTACCACATCTTCTTCTTCCATTAGTGGTGCTTGTGCATCAAATTTTTTCTCTACAGTCCCATTCCATGACTCTTATTATTTGAACACAAAATCTATGCTAATTATGGTATTCTTGGTGACAAGATTATACAATTTGTAAGATTTTTATTTCTCACTATAACCAGTAAATATGCATTTTTCACTTTTATCATCCGATTTTCCTGTTATTTTCTTAAGTACATCTACATAGACTGCACATCCAAAAACTCTGAGATAAGATATGCTGCATGACATACCTAACCATGCTTCTTCTAGTACTATGTTCATAACACTCTTTGTAGGAGATCTGTTTATCACATAAACAACACATGCAACTACTTCTACCCAATACTCATTACACACATTTCTTCCTTTCAACATGCTCCTTATCAAGTTCATAATTGTTCTATTTTTCTCTCTTCTACACCATTATGTTGTAGTGTGTATCTAGTTGTAAATTGCCTTCTTATTCCAGGTTGTTTGTACAAATCATGGAATGCCTTCGAATCATATTCTCCACCATGATATGACCTCAATACCTTGATCTGTCGATCACTTTGGTTCTCTTCTACGACTTTGAATTCTTTGAACTTTGCAAAAGTTTCAAAATTGTGCTTCAAGAAGTAAACCCAAGTCTTTCTGTTATAATCATCAATGCAAGTGAGGAAGTAATAAATTCCACCAATTGACTATGTCCTCATATCTCCACACAAGTCTACATGCACCATCTCAAGAGGATGTCTTGCTTTGTATGCAACTCCCTTTGGAAAACTTTCACAGTTGCTTTCCTAGGATGCAACACTCACAAGTACTAGAAAATTCTTTCATGGGAGGTAATCCTCTAACCATTCATTTCTGCTACAAAAATCTTAACCAAAAAAATGCAAATGTCCAAACCAAAAGTGTCATAACCAATAATCATTAAAACATGCAACTGTAAAAGAACTGATCTGATCATTGTAATTCATAATTAGAGGAAATAGTTTGTTCTTCATCATCTACACGTTTTCTATCAATTTCTTACTTTGGGGTTTTCTATAAATAATACACTCTTTTCCCTGAAAGATAACTCTGTATCATTTATGTGTTTAAGACCAGGGACATAATATACATCTGAGATTTTCTTTGGCTCCCACTACTTGGTTAGAACGTTGACCACTCATTTTCCATCTACATTTACAGTCTTTTCAGTCCCCAATTTTACTTTGTCTTCACACATTAATCCTAATTTGCAACCAAATTTTTGTTGCATGTCATGTGGTTATTGCAACCACTGTCTAATAGCCACACATTATCATAAGGTTCATGTATTGTATGGTAAGTTAGAAATATGGAGTTAATATTCTCTGTACTAACATTATCTCTCTGGTTTCCTTGATCAACTATCTTCTTCTTGCAATTACGGGCATAATGACCAAATTTATTGAAATAATAACATATTTCCTTTGATTTGTTAGATCTTTGATTATAGTTGAAGCTTCTGTTGTTTCTTCCACTTCATACTCTTCTTGGCCATCTCTTTGACCACCATGTCTTCTGCCTCGTCCTCTGCCTCGACCTCTTGAAATAGAAACTTGATTTTTTAAAGCAGTTTCTAAAGTGAAATCCTTATTTGTGTCTATCCTTACCTCATGCGATAGAAGTGATCCCATTAACTCATCAACTGTCAGTGTTGTCAAATCCTTAGCTTCTTCTATGGTTGCTACCACAACGTTAAACCTGGTAGACAAATATCTAGGGATCTTCTCAATCACTATTTGATCTTTAATATCTTCACCATAAATTTTTATTTGATTTACAACAGATGTGACCCGATTCATGAAAGAATCAATGTCCTTTGTCTCCTTTATCTGCAGACTTTCAAATCTCTCTTAGTATCTGCAATTTAACAATATTGACTTTGGCTATACCTTGATAGGTTGTTACAAAAGTTGCTCATGTTTTCTTTGGTAAAGATGTAATCATAATCTTCTGGAACACTGCTTGGTCCACTCTCTGTTGGATAAGCAACAACACTCGTGCATTCTTCATTTTTTCTTTCTTCCATTGTTCCCTCTATGCATTAGTGAGAGTCTGTTCCTCTTTCATTCAAAGGTTCTAAAAACTCAAACTTGATAAGATCCCAAACATCATGCGCCTTCAACATGGTCTCCATCATAATAACTCACACATCATAAATTTTTCTTATAAAAAAGAAAATTGTGACTAGAAACTCGTTGTGGCCATCTTTCTTCAAAATAATCTTCTCTTATAAAACTCTAAGTTTTTCCTTTTAAAACTTTGCAAAGTTTTCTAAAAACACCTTTTATATTTATTTTATATAAAAAAGAAAGTTATATAAAAAAAAATCTTTTATACTTGAAAACCCCTTTTCAAAAACTTTAAACGTTAAAAATATTATAAAAATAAAAAAAAATAAAAAAACTTTTATAAAATACCTCACGTATTGTTTGATTAAAGACTTTTTCAATGAATATTTTTAATACACGGTATTGAAAAAGGCTTTTATCAAGGGCTTTAAAAAAACAAAAATCAAACCTTTACAATAAAGGTCGATCGTACTGCTGGTTGACTTTTTATTTACGAAATTCTCAATCTTGATTGCGCACCCGAACAAGTTTCACGATATCTGCGCAGGTTTTGCACTGAGAAAATGAGGAATATGAGCAGTTTGTACTAAGAACGTGTGTATAACAGTTTTACTATTTTGCAAAAGGGAAAAAAATTGTTGGCTTTCTGTTCTTGGTCCTTTTTACCTGGTTTTGATTTTGTGATTTGTGATTACTAATTAGTTAGAAAAAAAAAGATATACAAAATAACACAAATAATTCACACACAAAAAATATACTATACTCTTTTATTAATCACACAGTTCAATTTGACTACAAAATCCCATGAAAAATATTTAAACCTTTTCATCTTTTTCTATTAACTACTCTATTAATATAACTTGACATACACACTTACCAAATTCATCTATCACATAACTAATATAAAAAAACACAGAATTATGGCTCTTCGAGTAATCACTCAAACTTCGACTACAAAAACGCTTGAAAGGTATTTAAACATCTATCACACCACTCTCGCCTGCACTCAATAATCACCTAATTCGTCTATATTCACTTAACTGACTCTACATAGAAAACTATTATGCACACTGTACATATAAAACTAGAAAGCTGTACTGGGAAAATGTTTGTTGTAATATTGAGAAATGTCCAACTATGGCGATGTTCGACATTCACTGCCGATTCCGTGGCGTTTCCGTTTCGTTACTGGTTGGTGGAGTGTGTCGAACTGATATCTCGGGGCAGATGGGACCAGGTGAAGTCAGGCCTTATCTGAGGCACAGATGGTGGAGGAATAGCCCGAGCGAGTATCTGCGTAACCTCCTTCATTGTAGGGCGTGCCTCGGGATTCGGTGTGGAGCACGCCAGTCCCAACATGAGCAAACGTCTCATGTCCTCCTCGTTAAAATTGACGCTCCCAAGCGTAGCCAGGCGACTGTCGGCAGCTTCCAAGACCCTGTTTTCACCATAAAATTTCCACACCCAGCCGATTAAATCTTCCACTTCTGAGGGGGGCTTTCCGCAGGTGACCTCCAGGACGACGACGCCGAAGCTAAACACATCCGATTCGGCCGTGGCTCGCTTGGTGAGAAAGCACTCGGGTGCGATGTAACCGTCGGTTCCAGCAACATTCGTGGCAGAGAAAGATCTCCGGTCGTGTTCAATCAGTCTGGCGAGACCGAAGTCACCAAGACGGGCCTTGTATTCCGAGTCGAGCATGATGTTGCTGGCTTTCACGTCCCGATGGATCACCTTCTGCTCGCATTCCTCGTGAAGATACAGCAGAGCCGAGGCCACGCCCGAGATAATGTTGTATCTCTTTTCCAAATCCAGAAATTCGCTTGCAGCATCCCTATCGAAAATATGTTTGTCCAGGCTACCGTTGGGCATGCATTCATAAACCATCATCAGCTTTCCCTTCTCGTGGCACCAACCCAGTAGCGGTACCAAGTTTCGATGGCTAAGGCGGTTGATAACACTGATCTCTGAGATGAATTCCTCTTTTCCTTTTTTGGAGTCATTGGCCATGCGTTTTACCGCAATCACAGTTTTTTCCTTTGGCAGAACTCCTCTGTAAACCCTTCCGAAGCCGCCTCTTCCAAGAAAGGCTTCGGGACTGAAGTTATTAGTGGCCTTCTTCAGGTCTCTGTATCTGAACTCTCGCGGCCGGCCTGGAATGTTCTCTAAAGCGTCACATACGTTGACCGTCGACTCTGCCTTAGACTTACGGCACTTGAAGAAAACTACGACTATAATCCCTATCGAGGAGGCGACGAATACGAAGAGAAGGCAGACGGAAAGAGCGATAACAAATGGCCCCTTTGATTCGATTGTGTCGATTGTGAAATTCCATGCTTTCACACAGTGGAGCTCCGTCCCATTACCTGTGGAGCCGGAAAAGCCGAAATAAGCCTCCGATCCAAGAGTGTTGTTGGACAGATCGATGATGGAGGAGACCAGGGGTTGCGGCGGCTTCGCAGCCCCGTTCCTTGCGACGTACACGCTCAGATTCTTCGTACTACCATCGTACTGAATCCACGCCTGTATATCGTAACTCCCGTTCAAATATATCTGGTCATGCAGAGATGTGAAATTTATAGAATTTATGTCATTAACATTAATGCCTACATGGTTGGCATCTGGATCATTGGTACCTCGGCTCTTTAGTGTATCAAACTCCACCGCCAAAACCTGACTACTACTATGGCCGTTCGTGGAGGCGTTGAACAGTCCCAACCATTGGCCATAGCTATTGGCAGGTATGTAATCATAATTGGTCGAAGTTACAATAAAAGCCAGACCCTCCCCACCATTTCCGCTTACATTTTGAATATTGAAAATGAACCAGGTATTGAAGGATACCGTACCTTTTCTATCGTATACTCTGAATTTCTTTTTCAATAATACCCTTCCAGATCTATTTGTCAAGGAGAATTGCGGACTCTTATTGCTTGAATCCGGCGTGACCTGCAACGCATTCATGGACATCCCACTGTTGTTGTTATTCACATATAAATTGTCAATACCTTCAGTGTTTAGGTTGAATTGGGGGAAATCAATCTTGTACCCGGCAACAGTTTCTCCCAACAACACGGACGTAATACCCAAAATGATTATTACTGTAAGGACAGCCATTCAATGGAATATGATGCAGAGCAGATTAAAATTACAATTTGCAGGCGGAGAACATCAACTTTCATGTGCTTAGTTAAATAGCTTTTACTTCGCATTGTTAGACCACACAGCGATCAGGTTACGTTTGCGTCATTCGACGGCCACCAGCAAAGTCAGCATTGACTTTATTTTTGAGGCTTCGATAATATAATCCTTAGTTAATCGGAAACAGATTGTAGATTTGGGTCATTCGACGGACATCCGCTGACTTTATTTTGCACCTTCAATAATAATCCTGAGTTAGTTGAATTTAATCTGATCGTGGAATTTATGAATATTCAAAAATTACATGGTTGATTTTAGAAATTTAATGGACATGAGAAGATTATTTTGGGTATTTTTATTTACATGGTAGATTTTAGAAATTTAATGGGGATGAGTAAAATTAAGTAGTGACAAAGTCAAATAATTTATATTTTTATTATATCTTTAAACTAGTAATTGTACTCGATGTTGTAAAGGAAACACTTTAAGGATATATCATATGGAGATAAAGTATGGATGGATGAAGACAAATGTGATATGTTCCAATTTAAGTGAGATAAATAACATGGGGTTAAAAGTAAAGTGAACTCTTCTTTCACTATCCTATTGATTTGAGTTGCAATATGTCAATTCAAGGAATTCTTATGAGTTTCAACATTGTACTTAGCTTGTCAATGTGTCACCCGATACCTTTTTTTTTTATACCTTGTACATTCTCTCCCGTGAATACTCATGATTTCCTAAGATTTCTTGCTCTTTACCGAATTTTCATACAAATGTACCAATTCAAATAACGAGGATGTCAGAGTGATAGCCTCAAATACCACTTGTTTTTTTGTCTAAAATTCTCATTAAGATGCTTTTGAGAATAACCAACAAACTATAGTGACAAAGACTTGTTTTGGCTTTGGATATTTCCTTCACCATCTTCAAGATTTCCAACTGACTTAACATGAAACTTTAACAATCAACATAGAGATTGGTATTCTATTTTCTCCTCTATACATTGCCATAAGTTCCTTACAATTTCTTGGTCTACAAACCCCATTAAGAGGCTTTTAATAAAAAACATTAAGCTAGAGTGACTGCCACATGTTATGACTTAAAGGATTTCCTTGACAATCTTCAAGATTTGTAGTTGTCTTAACCTATAACTTTAATAATAAACTTAGAAAGTGATATTTCATTTCCTCCTAGTGTGTACATTCTTATTTTCAACTTGAATTTTTTTTAAGGAGCTTTAATGAATCTAAATATTTATTC
Organism: Pinus albicaulis; assembly: GCA_034641835.2. Classification (NCBI taxonomy): domain Eukaryota; kingdom Viridiplantae; phylum Streptophyta; class Pinopsida; order Pinales; family Pinaceae; genus Pinus; species Pinus albicaulis. The sequence goes on along the minus strand of CM076581.1, from coordinate 198,443,802 downwards.
CTGTCCTGTACATTCTAATTGTCAACCTAGAGTTTTTTATGAAAGAGCCATAATGAAGTCAACGTTAACATTTTTTGTGCTAAAACTTAATGTTATATGACAAATGTATGTGCTTTCCATTGTCAATTATGATATATATATGACCAACTATACTATTCGATCACACCATGTATCGATTGCATATCCTTTTTCTAGTTATAAACATGTAAATGTGTAATCCTTTCCAATCATATCTCTTATTATACTAGGTTAGTGATACAATTTAACAATTAGCTCTAAGAACGTGTATATCATACTCAAAATTAAAATTAATGTATCTATATTAAAGATTTTTATAATACAAATAATGTAAATGTGTAATCCTTTCCAATCATATCTCTTATTATACTAGGTTAGTGATACAATTTAACAATTAGCTCTAAGAACGTGTCTCTCATACTCAAAATTAAAATTAATGTATCTATACTAAAGAATTTTATAATACGTAACTCCAATCCCAAATATTCAAGTCAAACATATAGTTAAGGAATTAATCTATCTATACGAAAGAAATTTATAGAAGGTATCTCCAATCCCATAACCCATGAATATGTGTGTTCGCTGGATGCAAGTAAATAGAGGGGATATCAACTAAACGCGGGTGACAATACATTCATGGGATATAACCAGAATTACCATTTTTTTTGGAGAGGTGAATAAAAATGGACAAGCAAGGGATATTATGAAAATTATTATTCAATTTTAATGTGGTGAATAGATAGGGATAAGTACAAGGATTTTAGGAAATACCGTAGCTAGGAAGAAGGTGGAAAACGTAATGTAGGTAGAGGTTGGTCAAATACATGAGACACAATCTATCCAACAAGGATGGGAAATAAAAGGAAAGAAATGAAGCACAACGAAAGAAGCATAAAAAGAATAAGATGAAGGGTTAAGCAAGGGATATTATAGAAATTATTATTCTATTTTAAAGTGGTGAATAGATAGGGATACGTACGAGGATTTTAGGAAATATCGTAGCTAGGAACAAGGTGGAAAACATAACATAGGTAGAGGTTGGTCAAATACATGAGACACAATCTATCCAACAAGGATGGGAAATCAAAGGAAAGAAATGATGCACAATGAAAGAAGCATAAAGAGAATAAGATGAAGGGTTAAGCAAGAAGATTGAAAAGTTTAGGATGCAACTTAAGACCAAATATTAGTGATCAAATCTAAAAGTTTAACACCAAAATATACTGTAGCCAAGTAGAGGGAAGTCTAAGAGCACGAAAATTAGTAATTCTCAACCAATTAAATGTGATTTTCTCAAAGCTGAAATTTTTTTTTATTTTTTGTTTGTTAGGTAATGCAAGTTATAAGACTATTGGCATGCTAAATTTGTAGTTTGAGTAGCTGTGATCTAAGGGCATCTAAGCCATCAAAATCACTTAGGAATGACATCTAGGTTAGGCCACACCAACCCTTAGCATGGTCAAAATTTTTCTCCTTAACAGAACACTAGCCAAGTAGAGGGAAGTCTAAGAGCACGGAAATTAGTAATTCTCAACCAATTAAATGTGATTTTCTTAAAACTGAAAATTTATTTATTTTTTATTTGTTAGGTAGTATGACTTCTAAGACTATTGGCATGCTAAACTTGCGGTTTGAGTAACCGTGATCTAAGAGCATCTAAGCCATCAAAATCACGTAGAAATGACATCTAGCTTAAGGTACACCAACCCTTAACATGATCAATTTTATTAATAATTTACACCAACCCTTAATATAGTCAATTTTATTAATATAATTTAAATTAGTTAACAATAATTATAAACACTAATCGATAGATTAAAGATAATTGTAAGAAAAAATGATGATATATCTACCCTGAAATTGTTTTATGCTAGGATAATGTCTCCGTGAGTTCTTGTTCTTTTTATACAAGAATGTATCACGAAATTGGTTATAAAAGGAAACTCAAATATCTACTATCTTTGATATAAAGACGTAACATTTTTTCCTCAGAAAAAACCTACGCAAACTCCCCAGCCAGTAGATCATGTTATAACCATAATGACTTAGAGCTGGAAATCTCCAATTAATTGTTATCTCTATAAGATTTTGTAAGTTATACCCTCGAACTCTGGTTGAAATCCTTAACAATCATTTATGCTAAATCATATGTGAACCAAACGTTCCTCCTGGAATGTTAATTACTTCTGGTAGATTGACTGACTTCAACAAGGTTGGGTTACACGGTTGGTCCCATGGAATATGAAATTAAATTCTTTTTATTGGTTTATTATTAATTCCTGCTGTGAACATTCACGGGCAAGGTGGAATATGAAATTAAATTAAACAGGTTGTTTTCATTGCTTTTCATTGACTTACTATTACTCTTCAATTTTATTTAATTCAATAAAAAAACTATATTTAAAATGGAATATGAAATTAAATTAAACAGATTGTTTTCATTGCCTTTCATTGACTTACTATTACTCTTAAATTTTATTTAATTCAATAAAAAAACTATAATTTAAAATTACTTATTTTAAGATTGATTTAGTTCCTCCCCAATAATTTGTAAACCAAACGTTCCTCCTGGAATGTTAAATTACTTCTGGTAGATTGACCGACTGTTGAAGGTTGGGTTACACGGTTGGTCCCATGGAATATGAAATTAAGTTCCTTTTATTGGTTTATTGTTAATCCCTGCGTGTGAACATTCACGTGCAAGGTGGAATATGAAATTAAATTAAAGAGGTTGTTTTCATTTCTTTTCATTGGCTTACTATTACATTTAAATTTTATTTCATTCAATAAAAAAAAAGTGTAACTTAAAATGACTTATTTTAAGATTGATTTAGTTCCTCCCCAATAATTTGTGAACCAAACGTTCCTCCTGGAATGTTAAATTACTTTGGTAGATTGACTGACTTCAACAAGGTTGGTCCCATGGAATATGAAATTAAATTCCTTTTATTGGTTTATTGTTAATCCGTGCGTGTGAACATTCACGGACCAGGGGGAATATGAAATTAAATTAAAGAGGTTGTTTTCATTGCTTTTCAGTGGCTTACTATTACTCTTAAATTTTATTTAATTCAATTAAAAAAACTGTAATTTAAAATTACTTATTTAAAGATTGATTTAGCATGTTTGGGAGAAAATTGAGTAGATTTTTGTATAGGCTTTCGATATTTTACAGGCATTCCAATGGAAAATAAATGTTTTATCTGTTTTATATGCATTCCTTAACTGTATAGTCGTTAAATTTGAAAGCGAGAAAATAGTTGATGAGATGAGAAGAGAAGGAATAGAGTAATTCTAACATGCTAATCATTGAAAAAAAATGGTCAAATTTTATAGATCTGTCTTTATGGTTAATTTTTACAAATCCGTCATCTCTTTATTTTGTCCAAATCATGCCTTCCAAATTATTCATCTTATTCAATTTCAATTGAAGAACACCTCTCCTTGGGATCCAGTGTAAATGTAAAATGTCAAAATTTCTAATAAGTAAAAGGATAATGCTAATGAGAAGGACCTTCACAAATTTCAGCGCATAGCAAAATGGATTAGAGGTTTATATGCAATAGGTTGTTGGGATTGAGTATATGTGTAAGAATATTAAAATATATCTCTAATTACCTACATGTAAGCTTCAATAGGTTGTTGGGATTGAGTATATGTGTAAAAATATTGAAATTTATCTGTAATTACCTGCATGTAAGCTTCAATAAGGTCATCAGGTCCTATGCCTAAACGGTTAAAATATCGGTTATCCATTAACAATAATCTCTCTATCTTCGTCCCCAAAAACCCATCTTTATTCTGTTAATGACACAAATATTGTTTAACCAAAGATCAAACAACCCAAACCAACAAAACATGAAAAATATTTGGTATAGTATTGATGATAATTAGGCATCACCTTAATAGATAAATTGGATAAATTGGTTTCGGGCATATCCCAGGATGGGGTTCGTCCTTGATCATCAAGTTTGTTAGCCAAAGGGAGATGAGCTCTATGTGCATATATCATAACTAGGAAGAACCATTCTCCGCACCCAGAGCGGGATCTCTTGTTTGGCGATGTCCAAAATAGTTTTTGGCGTGTATATGCACAAACCGGACAATTCAATCTCTGCATTAAAAAGATGCACAACGCGTTAGCCAGGACCAGATTAAAAACCATCATTCGCGTTATGGGGCGAATCTGAGTCCACGGCCTTTGGTCAGGTGCCAGTTAACATTGCTCGTACACTCGAACCCATCGCCATAGAAATAATTAGCATCTTGATTTCTCATGCAAATTTATAACACACCATTGTCTCTAATTCTAAACTTGGGATTCAGAGCATTTGTGTAACAGGGTGTTAAGAAAACGGTCTCTTCTTCCAGGTTTCCAGCACCTCTGCATATCAGCAAGCCTCCATTCTATTCTTATCATATAGCACATCCAATTTTCCCTCCGGAAGCGGATTCCCAGTGTATGAATTGGCCAACAAGTGGGACATGAAGTACTTTCTAGTAGAGTCTAGTAGCCTAGGTGCTCCCTCTCTGGAAAATCGTTTTCTGGCCTGACGACAAAAATAAACCACTCATGGAAATCATCTTGGAACATGTAACTTGAGGGGCTCATCAGATCTCTGAACTACTAGTCATACTCCCATATAGATTATTATTTTTTATTCTTTCAACTCAACAATACTCCACTGCTCAGATTTTGGCATTTTAAACTTATTAACAAAAACTACATTGTAAGGAGACGACTTTGGAGAGTATTTTTTTATCTTATCAAAATTATGGACACAAAAGCTATTAAAGATTCAAACCATGTGATATTAAAGATTCCAGTTACCTAGGCATCGGGTTTCAACTTCAACTAACTTAGACTCGTTCTGGTAAACATGCCTGATTACGAACCCCTGAAAGTACTGAAAATCGTGATCTATCAGTTTTAGATCAAGCTATCAATGTCAGATCAAGCTCCAGTGGCCTCGTGCAAGCAATCAACACTCATGCAGGCTATCAATTTCAGATCAAGCTCCTATTGCCTCGTGCATCCTCATACGCCAGAGTTTGGCCTTGAATTGACTTTCCAAACTACAAGGAAAAATCCTATAAATGTTTTTCTTAAAGAAAAATTCCACTTCAAGAATCTAACTCTCCAACTCTCCATTCATCCAATAAATAACGAAAACCAAAAGGGATGTTTTAACCAACCAGATACCTATATCTCCAAACCGTTTCTTTCAACTACTTTCACTTTCCAACTACCTTTACCTAGGATGATCAAATGGTTGAACATCCTCCAATCGTCTAACATATCATCCAAAGACTCAAAGTAATGACAGGTGGGCAAGAGGAAATTTATTCTCAAATAAGAACGCCTTCAGGCGTAAATCTTTGAAAATTGCAAGTAGACTTAAAGTTAGCTAAACATATGACATTTAATTTCTGAAAATTCATGATTCTTATTTTCGTGGGTGAATTTAAACAATGGTGATTGAATAAGATCTTTGGTGTTGTTTTTTAAAATTAAAATATATTATCAATATCACATAGTTGAAAAATTTTATTGGGTTTTGTTAAATATGGAAAGTTTAGATAAACTCTTGCGTTTTTATTCTATTTACAAAATATACATATTAATATATATAAGTTTCTAACCCTTGGCTTTTATCTTTCAATAGGTATCTTGTACTTCAATGAGTGTTGGAATTCCTCCACTCTAACTCTAACGAATTAGGTGTCTAACACTTTCCTCGCTTAATTCGAAGGGGTATATATGGGTACAAAAGGAGAGCTAAAATACGAAAATGCATGGCAGCAAATGATTCGATGTGTTTTTTGAAATAGTGGTTTAAGGAAGAACACAAACCAATGAAGTACAAGATGTCAAAGTTTCTACAAGTGGTAGTTTAAGGTTGACTACCAACTCTAGAACTAGGATAGAAATAGTTCCTAGAACAATCCTAGATCTAACTAGAATTTGAAGTTTTATATGAAGTGGAAGTGCTCCCTTATGATGGTTTGAAGATGACCCCAAACTGATGTAGCATAAACCAAATTATTCTGCAAGTGGTGGTTTAAGGCATGCCACCAACTAAATCATGTTCATTGAATATGAATTTATCTCTAGTTATAGCTATGACTCTAGAAATGACTGACTTTGGCTTTAGGTTGTTTTAGCTAGCTTTGGTTGATGTTGTGGCTCAAACTCACTTGATATTTCTTTGAAGCTGGTAGTTGATCATCAATCCCCCCTGTCAAATACAAGGTGAGAAGATGAAGGTATCTCCACTACAGACATGTCAATACTCGAGAATGAACTTTGAGGTATGACCAATATATCTTCACGGTTGTTGAAGACTATTTCCAAGAAGTGATCCATCAAAGGTGAATTATATCTTCATGGTTGTTGAAGACCATTTCCAAGAAGCTATCTATCCAAGTTGAATCACTGTTCTTGCAAGATTCTTATGTCGAGAACATCTATCTGAATGTTGTGTGTTTACAAATATGCTTACAAGGGTGAAGATCGTAACATTGATCTTTCACATGGCCAACTCGATCACAATATTGGAATTTGACAATCTTCTAGATCCATCACATAATTGAAAAAAATTTCAATGTGTTTCGAACCATCTAAAGTGGTTCATTATCACGGCGAAATAAATGAAGAGATTTTGATGTGACTTTCATATAAAAAGAGCTAGATAAAAAAGAAAACAAAAAAAGAATTATTCATTAGAAAACAATATCTATTTCTACTTTTTTATTAATTTAACTTATTTTAATTTTTATAATTTAATTTATTATTATTATTATTATAATAGCAGCAGTTATTAATATTTTTTTTAACGTTTAATAATTTTTTTTATTTTCTTTTTTACCTAACTCTTTTTACATGCATGTCAGATTAGAATCACTTCACCTATTTCATCATGATGAACCACAACGACATTATATGGTTCGAAATATGTTGCAAAATTTTTCAATTATGCAATCGATCTGGAAGAAAGTTAAAACATAAAGTTATCCTAGTATGCATGTTAGAATGAAGGAGAACTAAAACTCGCAACCGAAACTCAAAGAACCAAGCTGAAGTCACCATTCTAATAAAGACATAATTTTCACAATTGTCGAAGAGGAGTTCACACCAACTTTCTTTGTGTAATTGGAAACCACTGAGCAAGAACCTTACAAAAGCATAGTCTTAGACGAAAAGCATCCACCTTTTGAGGAAGAACAAAACATATAATATAAAAAATCCCTTCCCCAATCTTAATGTTCTATTGTAGAGTCCCTCAAAACGAGGTTGATGCCCTCATCCAAACCATAATTGAATGGTCTCACAGAGATACTATATAGATTCTCTTGTGACCCATGCTTGCCTTACTCCACATATATTTACAATTGTACCATTCGAAGGATCGAGAAACCACGAAATAACATCACATGAACCATAATAAAAAGTATCATCCTCCACACGTATAGTGCATAATGGGGAAGGCCATGCCACCGCCCTAATTAATGGTCTGAGTTAACAAGTTGTTTATTATGACTAAATAGTGTAAATGTGTTATTAAATTTGAAGATAAAATCAAAGGATTAGTCGTAGTAAAATAGTTCAATGTGGGCGAAAGAAAAAGGACCAAGATAAGAAAATGTGGTAAGGAATTACCATCATGTGTAAATGAAGAATCAATATGAACGTATAATTAGAAAAAGAAAGGACAATACAATGAAAAGAAAATTATAAAAAGTCACTTCCAAATAGAGGATAAGGTGAAGAAGACTATGAAAAGTGAAATTAAAAAAAAAGCAAGAAAAAAATGTTAGTGAAGTGGAGCAAGTTATGGAGAGAGTATAATGATAGATAAATAAATTAATGATGAGGCAAGAGAGAGTCACTAAGAACTTTGGTTTATTCTAAGATGCAATATGGATCCTAAAAAACCATAACTTAATGTAAATAAACGTCCATTAGATATAATTTTTAACTAAAAGTAGTCCAATACTAAAGCCTCCTCTCTGATGTACGTGAAATTCAATTGAATTTTTGGACAATGCAATTTTCTATATCTTTGGCTATAAACGTTGTGACTAACAATCAAAAAAATTATTCTGAACTTCTATGTCTCAAAATTATATTTTTTCAGATTTCCATATCACATGTTTCTCTTCCATTCACATATACTAAGACTCTAAAACTGGCCATGAACATAGTAGTTAGAATCCAAAACCACGCTCTTATACTTATGTTTTTGAAAAATCCATCAATAAATTTCTGATTTGACTCGGTTATTATTGATTATATCTGTAGGCATTGAACAAAATTGTAGACGCCTTACCTAATATTCGATTGGATCTGGATCTCATTTGACTCAGTTATTATTGATTATATCTGTTGGTATTGAACAAAATTGTAAACACCCTACGTAATATTCGATTGGATCTGGGTAGAGGTACATTCGAAGTCACAAAATATGAGAAAAGCTAGCGTAAAAAAAATAACTTCTTAATCATTCGGTCTAAATGATTTTCAAATATCATTGCTAATATCTATTATTGTTTTTCTATGACTTAAATATTGACTTTTGTATATGACACTATATCTTTGTTACACTTTATTTTGTAAAAATTGAGTATGTAAAGGATATAAGTAATTTTGTTTTATATATAATTTACAGAGTGAATTATATATATATATATATAAAATAAGCATTCTATATCAATCAATCTAAACAATAAAACATTTATTTCATATATATTAAAATTATAAAAATCAACTAACTTTTAAATTTATTTAAAAATATTATTAATATCATTAGTAATAAAAAACTAATATACAATTTAATTATATATATATATAAACATATAAACATATAAGTTAATTATATATATATATATATATATATATATATATATAATAAAAAAAACATGTAATAAGATTCTTAAACATGGAGATTTCTTACTTTATTATACAGATTCTTAATTTATAAACAGTCTATGTCACATCATGGCTTATTAATATCACATTTCTAAAATACCATAATTTATTCAAATGAAATTGTTCATAATTTTTTTTTAATTAAAATATTATAAATTATTCAATAGAAATTAAATCCATATTGTCTACCTTATTAGTTATTAAATTAAAATTTTGAAATCTCTAATTCAAATAAACACTCTTACTAACATAAAATAAAAATCTATTTTAAAATAAACATACTTATCAACCTAATTAATAAAATTCTAATTATAAATTTTGAATTATTCAAACTATATATAACGATAAACTAATAATGAATATAGGTTTTATGTAATTAAAAAATTGAATTTCATTATATGTCTTAACTTATTTAAAGATCTATTTACAAAGTCAATGATCGTATTTAATCTTGAATTTTATTATCATTTAGTTATAAAGTCACAAATTTAATATATATTTATTTCAAATAAAAAATGACTGAAATTTACTTAGAAAATGACTTACGCATATGCATGTGCCATGCTTGTAGATTTTTGTTCCCAAGAGGTGTCATTAACACCGGTGGTTGAAAACAAATTAACCAATAGGTACATTACCAAGAATTTAAGGAAAATGGTTTTTTTAATATAGTAAAATAGTGAAGTAGCAACATTTTATTACTTTCTAGTCCATTTTTTTGAAATTAGAAAATAAATGATCGAAGTTTATATCCAAGCTAACCAAATTAATCATGCGAAGATATTAAACGGAGCATTTCAATATTTTTTCGAGGGGTTTTCCAAGTTCATTTATCCAATGATAATTTGAAGAGAATCTGTAAATTCGATTTTAGATAATTAGAATGGATAGTTAGAAGAGAAACTGTAAATTCGATTTTCCGTTTTTCTTTCGCTACATGATATAAGGTTTTAGGTTTATTAGTTCACCAAAACTGTTTGGAAAATAAATATAAACCCAAACTTAATTAATTTAAATTCTTAATTTTGTTATCAATGGTTACATATAATTAAAATTTATAATTAAATAAAAATTAATTATAATTAGTCAAAGCTATAAATTAAAAAATTGATAAATATAAACATTAACTTGACATAATAAATATCAAAATACTTCATGATATATTACATATTGCCAAAATCTTTAAAATCATAAAAATTAAATAAATTGTAATTTTAGACTAACCAAATTTATAAATATTATAAATTGTTAATATATATATATATATATATATGAGTTGAACAATATTCCTGATCATAATGATTCACTCTTATTTTATCTTAAAATTTCTTAAATTGTAAATAGCCTTTGTTGCAATACCATTGGTCAATACCATGACTTATCAATACCACATACTTAATATGATAAGTGTTGATATGACCTTTTTCTTTTTCTTAAATAACTAAATTTATAACTATTTTAAACTCTTTATATATATATATATATATATATATATATATATATATATATATATATATATATATATATATATATATATATATATATATATATATATATATATATATATATGAGTTGAACAATATTCCTGACCATAGAGATTCACTCTTATTTTATCCTATAATTTCTTAACTTGTAAATAACCTTTGTTGCAATACCATGACTTATCGATAAGTGTTTATATGACCTTTTTCTTTTTTTTAATAATTTATTTGAAATCTTAGCATTAATATGTGTACACTACCACGGATATTCTAGCATATTCCATCTCCTATTATTATTAATTATAAAAAGTCTCCTCCTACTACTATTATTAATTATAAAAAGGATTAATATATGAGTGAAACATATACATATTTAAAAAATATGTATCTAAGATTCTTAATTTTTAAATAATATTTTTTACAATACCGTATGTCAATATCATGATTCATCAATAGCACAGACTCAAATAAACATAAGTAATTTTGTATGACATTTTTTTTAATCAATCAAGTTAATTAGCATAACCATTTTTTAGATAAATCTCAAATTTTGATTGTAATTAAAAAATAATAATAGATAAATTTAAAAAATGTGGAGTGGGCTTAGCTATTAAGTATTATGTTTCCAAGTAAGAGGTCATAAGTTTAGAATCAAAAGGGGATAGAGTATATACACTTTCATAAATTTTAGGCTATCCACTCCTTTGAATTTGAATACAAATTTTTTAGAAAGAAACACACTCTTTTAACCATTAAACCACTAAACTATAATAAATTGAACATCAAATATACACTTTTTAAATAAAAATAAACTTATAAAATATGTAAATGTTTTTAAAATTTAAATATATTATAAAATTAATTATATCTATAATATAAAATTGTTTTACATATATATAATTCAATTTAGCTTACGTGGTTAAATGAAATGTTATTATTTTGATTAAAAAATTTCAATTTTTATAATTTTTAAATAATCCAACCTATGCGAGCAATGGCTCTGTTACTGGGCAGTTTGGTTCTAGGAGGTGAAAAATGTAATCATATCAAATCATATATATTATTTATATGAAAAATATTTCTCATTGTCAAAAAATCACCTCGCTAGTTACATACTTTTCTCTCTCATCGCACTTTAATGATATTTAACTCCCAGTTCCCTTTGAGGTTGAGTGGGAGAGGTATAGGTACATGCTCTACCAAGAGGGTATTGTGCTGACAGAGAAAGATAACCCTTTAGCTTAGGGAGGGATTCTCACATAAGTCCACAATGTTGTAAAAGAAGCATATTCATATATTATAGAGGAGTTAAGGATTCGAAATAGTGATTCCTAAACAATTCAAATATGGCAATGGGAGTTTCCTTTGAAATTCAAATGTTTCATGTGGTTGGTGTTCCATAATCGGATCCTCACAGGGAGAACCTTGCTCGAAGGGGTTTTTAGGGGCCCAATATTTGCTATCTGAAGATGAAGAAGTGACACACCTTTTTCTTTTTTTCCCATTTGTTGCTTCAATATGGAAAGATGTATTGATGTTTTTCAAAATTCAAGTAGGCGTGAATTGCTCCTATATAAAAATATGCCTCTCTCTGTGGATTCAGGATAAACAAATGTATGAGATGATTCGTTTTTATATTTTTGGGGAATATGGAGGAGCAGAAATACTAAAATTTTTAAACAAATCATCCCTCACGTGCAACATACATGTTCAAATATTTTGGCTTATTTTCAATACATTAGGCCCTAGAGATCGAAGCATAAAAGGCACATTAATTTATTCCAAGCAATTGAGTGATCATGGTTAGTGTGTTCGAAAATTAATCTTAACCACCTCAGTTATTAAAATGAAAGAAACCATACTCAAAGTACACATTTACTTCATGTAGCTGATTCTGTTTGCAGGTTGAAGGATTGTAATGTCCCACTTGATCTTATCAGGAAAATTTTGATAAGTGTTTAATTAAATTGCAAATATTGACTTATAATTATTGAGTAATATTGATAAATATATCTATACTTGTGAATTTGTAATTTTATTTTTTACTGATATGAATTTTATTATTTGTTGTTAATTGTATTTCCAAGGTGTAATCTCAAATCTACTTTAGAGAAGATATGTTCTTCTTCAATTTTTTTTCTAAATCAAATATCTATATTTTATTTCAATGTGTCTTCTCAAATATACTTTTATATAAGATATGGTCTTCTCCAATTTATTTCTAAATCAAATATCTATATTTTATTTCCAATGTGTTTTCTCAAATCTACTTTTAGATAAGATATAACATTCTCCAATTTAATTCTAAATAAAATATCTATATACATATATACTTTTGGATAAGATATAGCAAGGAAAGTAAATGTTAATAAATTAAAAATATGAGGGGGTGGTCATGGAATTAATGGTAAGTAGTTGAGGTGGATGAAAGGAAGAGACATAAAGGGAAGGAGGATGAGAGGAGAGGGGGAGGAAGATCCTTGATATTTGTTTTTGGTATTGGAGTCCAATTTATTTTGGAGGAGGAATATGGAGAAAGGAAAGTGAGAGAATGGAGAGAAAATGAGAGGAATCAAACTTAGATATATTGGAGAGTGTTCGTGTTAACTTGGACACACTACAACTAGTTGGACTTGGGCTCGGAGGGCTAGGGAGCCTACGAAAGTTCCCTGGGCTAGGAAATCATTCCTATTTGGCTGGGAGGTAAATCTAGTCAGGTAATGTAGCATGAGCATCTCAACAAAAATTAAGAAAACCTCAACCAGGCTACTAATATAGGTATTCTTTGATTGTTGATTACTTATGTAAATTGATACAATGAAAATTCTTATTTGTTTGATATGTTGCAAATATATTTTACTTGTATATTATCATCAAATAAATGTTGAGCTAGAAATAGACTATTTTCCCTCTTATTGTGTTTAAATTTAAGGTAATTCTAGGTTTAGTTAAAAGATCTAGGTTAAGTATTCACATATGGTATAGCCTAGATTCATAGTTTGGACTGTAAAAGCCCATCGATATCCTGTTTGTACTCTTTTGTAGAGATTAAGATATACAAAAACATATGCCATCTAAAATAAATGTTGTAATGGTATAATTTTTTTTATGTGACATTTGTTTTATGAGGGTTTTGAAAAAAACTTGTTATCATTGTTTTGTCCATAGAAAAGTCAATACAGACATGACAAATATAAACTTACTACCACTAAAATCCCTATGGTTATCATATAATTTTAAATTTTACAAACGTTTGTGTTATATATATATATATATATATATAACTTTAAATCGAAATCAGTTCAATAGTTAAAATTAAACTTTAAATCAATTCACTTTGTATACATATTATATAAGAAGTTAATAAGAATGAATACTATTTAATGAGAATGGTTATTTAGGTTAAGTGATATTGTTCATTTAAGTTATCAAAGTCAAATACAATAAAGAAATTTTATGTTCTCTCATGAAATGAATATATACTAAAGTAAAATGTAATAATGAAAAATATTGAAATTTGAATTAGTTTTAAATTTCTTCATTTTTCTCCATTCAGTTCCCCAAAATAAAATGGCCAAACTTATTGTGGCTCTACTTCCACCAATCATTAATTTCTCCATTTACTTCCACCCGCAATTCAATTCTCCAATTTATAATTACTAATATTATTGTGGCTCTACCTTCTCCATTTACTTCTACCAACAATTCAATTCTCCAAAATATAATTAATAATATTATTGTGGCTCTACTTCCACCAACCAGTAAGCTTCATTACTGGAGTTTTAATTTGTATTTCTTTACTCCTTATTCTGCTAAGAAAATCATGATTAGAAACTTTGTAATTCACGACACATATAATTATTACTAGGCAATTATAGAAATTACTAGGCTATTATTGAAATTCCCAAGTACGTTCTTTATTGGAGTATTGGAGTTTAGTCTAGTTTAATTTTATTTCAAGATAAGTTCTTGACGGAAAAATTCCTCAATGTCTATTTATCTCCTTTGAACTAGATTATGAAATAATCTCAAAACTGGGCTGAATTGTAACTAAAATAACAGAAATTGTAACTATAATCCAAAATAAATATGAAACTGCACGGAAATATAACTAAACCCAATACAATTACTTATTTTAGAACACCACAAAGAAAAACATAACCAAATTATTTATATATATATATATTAAAACAAATTATCAATGTAATGCACAACAATGATGGTACACAACACTCAAACATCTCCAAATAATTTTTTTAAGATAATATGTTTATTATCTATTAAAAAAAAATATTTCACTAACATCTTTTACTAAATTATAAGAAAAACAATTAAAAAAAAAAGATTCTACTTGTTTTTTTAAATTTACATTGTAAATAAAAAATAGTATAAATAAATAAATAAGCAAACTTTTATTCTTGTACTCACCTTTTGGTGCAAGAATCAACCTTTAACACACATATATACATATTATTGGTCAAAAAGTAAAGTTGAACAATCTAAGTTACACTGGAATTTATTAGTCAAAAAGTATCGTTGAACAAATCCAAGTTACAATGAAATTCTGGTTAGCAACTGATGAAAAGCGAAACCCACTATAAGCAGGTTCACTTTTCGTTTTACAAAATGAACTTGCAAACTCAAAACTATATCAACCTGCAGATTCAAAAACCTGATACTTCGATCTTGGGACCTATGGGAAATAGGCGCAATCTGCTTCCGTTGTGCCACTTCCATGCTTACACATCTATCGGAAGTACATAAAACCATAAAAACAACATTTTAATAGTCTTAAACCAACCAATGTTGGTTCACCTCTATTCGCTTTAAAACCCAATGTTTCAATCTTCGCTCTTATTAACCCGACTTCTCTCAGAATCTTACTTCTCCACGAGTCTCCTGCTGTCCCTTAGGACGGAACAACTATTACAACAATCTCAAGAGTAGGATTTATATCACTACCCGGTCTTTAAAACAAATATCCCCAGCAATTAACCGAGTTCAACAAGAAACAAAGTTTATTTTCCTCCGAACGCTTATTTTTATAGAGATTGCAACTCAATAAATATAGAACATTGGTTGACTATTCAATTGGCATTCAATTCTGCCTAGAAATTATATAACCCAATAGAACTTCGAAGGGAAAAAAACCCCCTTTTACACAGAGATCAATTCTACCTTGCCATGGTCTTAAAATGCAAATTTTAAATCCACCATACAATACTCATTCTATAACATTCTTCCACTAGATCGCCATCAATCATCATAGGGACCGATGGTCGATCAATCAACCCATAAAAATGGAATTTAACTCATAAAACTTAAAACATAAATAAGCAATACTCAAACACAATCAAATCCACATAAAAACAATTCTATTATATACAGAACCAATTACAAACTAAGGCATTTCAGCCTTAGACAAAATTCTCAGGTCACTACATTGTGTTCGTTCACTTCCCCTCACACATTACAAAATCATCGTTTATATAGAAATTACAAAAGATCATGAATCGGTTGAGATGCACAAATCTCTCCCAAGATTTCTCAAATGAACCTTTAATTTTCTATTACGCACACCTGGCAGATCATGTCACTCAATCAGTTATAGAAATTTAGTATCGGTTTTAACAAATTTTTCCCCAATTTTGTGTGACCATTCGCATACCCGTCTCTTAGCTTCAAATTTGAATTTGAATTCAAATCGGCTCAGATGCCCCTACATCAGAATCCCGAGGCACAAAAATTTATGACCTCCTAGTCATATGTCTTCTCTAACTGTCAGTAATTCTACCCACGTCATCTGTGGAACTGCTCCTTGTGATCTTCCTGTAACAACATGCTTGAAAAATTCTACCCACATCCTCTGTGGAATTATCCTCTGTGAGCTACAACAAAACCTTAGCAATAGCAAGTCCTCCCTGCTACCAGATATCTCACTAAGCTTCTCTCGTGAGCTCAGTATTTCAGCATCTATTTGGTTCGCTCCTGTGGAACCATTGAGCACTCCTGCTCTAGGTTGCTGCAATCTTCTCACCTTCCTCTGGTGCTACCTTCACAAAACATAAAAATCACAAGCTTAACAAACTTCCCAAAAGTGTACCTATTCTTCCTCTGTACGCAAACTCCTTCTTCGCAAGAAATCATTTTCCCACTCTGATACCACTTGATGAAAAGAAAAACCCACTATAAGCAGGTTCACTTTTCATTTTACAAAATGAACCTGCAAACTCAAAACTGTATCAAACTGCAGATTCATAAACCTGATACTTCGATCTTGGGACCTATGGGAAATAGGCCCACTCTACTGCCACTGTGCCACTTCCATGCTTACACATGTATCGAAAGTACATAAAACCATAAAAACAACGTTTTAATAGTCTTAAACCAACCAATGCTAGTTCACCTCTATTTGCTTTAAAACCCAATGTTTCAATCTTCGCTCTTATTAACCCGGCGTCTCTCGGAATCTTACTTCTCCACGAGTCTCCTGCTGTCCCTTAGGACGGAACAACTATTACAACAATATCAAGACTTGGATCTATATCACTGCCTGGTCTTTAAAACAAAGATCCCCAGCAAGTAACCGAGTTCAACAAGAAACAAAGTTTCTTTTCCTCTGAACGCTTATTTTTATAGAGATTGCAACTCAATAAATATAGAGCATTGGTTGACTATTCAATTGGTGTTCAATTTTGCCCAGAAATTATATAACCCAATAGCACTTCAAAGGGACAAAAACCCCCTTTTACACAGAGATCAATTTTGCCTTGGCATGGTCCTAAAACACAAATTTTAAATCCACCATACAATACTCATTCTATAACATTCTTCCACTGGATCACCATCGATCCTCGTAGGGACCGATGGTCGATCAATCAACCCATAAAAATGGAATTTAACTCATAAAACTTAAAACATAAATAATCAATACTCAGACACAATCAAATCCACATAAGAACAATTCTATTATATACAGAACCAATTACAAACTAAGGCATTTCAGCCTTAGACAAAATTCTCAGGTCACTACATTTCGTTCGTTCACTTCCCCTCACACATTACAAACTCATCGTTTATATAGAAATTACAAAATATCATGAATCGGTTGATATGCACAAATCTCTACTGAGCTTTCTCAAACAAACCCTTAATCTTCTATTGCGCACACCTGGTAGATCATCTCACTCAATAAATTACAGAAATTCAGTATCGGTTTTAACAAATTTTGCCCCAATTTTGTGTGATTGTTCGCATACCCATCTCTTCAGCTTCAGATTTGAATTTGAATTCAAATCGGCTCAAATGCCCCTGCATCAGCAACCACCTAGTCCACCTCGGCTTAGAGCAGCTCTACTTTTAGTAATGCGTGTTGGACTACATATCTATTTATTTCTTAAATTATTTGTCAAGCAAACTTGGATTCTTGCAGTCCGAGAGGTGCTAGTACATATCTATTTATTTCTTAAATTCTTTGTCGATTAGGGTGGAAAAACTGTCAAAGCAGGCTTGCAAACTCAGATTCTTGCGGTTCGAGAGAAATTTTTATAGGTTAATTCTTAATTATACCGAAGGTGTTTACTTTTGAATCATTCCACTGCTCACCATAGTTGACCTTTTTATTTTCTGCAGTTGATTCAAGTAAACAACTATCACATTGTCCACCATTGGATCTGTGTAATAAATATTTAAAAAATATATAAAATCCCAAAAATAGTCACTCTTAAAATTAGCAATGTATTACATATTTCCACAGACAAATTCTTTCCTTTTCCATTTAAAAATCTTTTTCGGTCTTTAAAAGCAAAAATTAAATTAGAAAATGGTAAAAAAATTTATTCCATTATGATTTTCCCTTTTTTTTGTATTTTCTTACATTCTCTTTCCCATTTTATAAGCTTTTCAAGTCTTTGAAAGGAAAAATGAAATTAAAAAATGGTAAACTTTCTTATTAGAAAATTAGAAAATGGTAAGTTTTAACCATTTATGTTATAAATATTGTTGTGATCGTGAAGATGACCAGCTTCCTCCAGGTTGTTATTTTGTACAGATCTCAACTAGTCATGGCTTCCCCAACACCCAGATCTCAACTACTGTAGCATAGATAATGACCTAGTTTTACAAATAAAAGATTCATGGATTTTCCAATAAATCCCCATTGTGTTAAAACACCAGTGCTCATTTCCTTAACTGATGGATGCTAGCAATGTTACAAGAGGATAACACTTTGGAAGAAAAAATGAAATTAGAAAGTGGTAAAATTTCTTATTCCATTATGATTTTTCATTTTCTTTTCTATTTTTTTACTTTTCCTTTCTCATTTTCTAGGCTTTTTTTAAAGCAAAAATAAAATTAAAAAATGGTAAATTTTCTTATCTATTATTGAATATTTCTAACCCTCTCACGGATCACTAAATTCATTTCATATGCAATTCTTCATTTGAAAATGAATATTTTTTGTATTTTATTAATTTCGAGCCACATGATGAAATAATATTAAATTAAAACGAGACTTTACATTGCAAGAGCAATCGATTTCAGACTTTGTCGCACTTGAAATTATACTATGTTATTATCATCACGGTTGCAGGTTGGAATTATATATATATATATTTCCACAGAAAAAAATCAAACCGTCTATTAATATATAGGGGTTACATAGCATATGCTGAGCATTTCCTTTCCCTTATTTGCAGAGAAAGCCAAAAATGTTGTTTGTAGAAATATCCAGAAATTTCCCCCAAACAGCCATGTCACAAAACTGATCTTTTGGACAGCTAGATACCTGTAGTTTCCCCAACTCCCGGCTTCCTAGAAGGAAAACAGCCGAAACAGAGTGATGGGGAAGCCATAATGTTAGAATTTAAACCAGATAGTAGGCACTGTACTGGCAAAAAAACAAAAGGAAAAAATAAGGTTTAGACGTGTACAGGAACTCAGGCCTCCTATGACAGGAAAACAGCTCTGAGTCCTGAAAAGTTTATACATAAACAAAGGAAAATAAGTAGCAGTATATACAATGAAACAGAAACCAGAAATAAGATGAAAGTTATGCAAATGCTGGAGGAGCAAGTCTCCTTGCCACCCCATCAGCCACCTCTTCAACTATCCATGCGCCCAAAACCTGCTCAGTGCCTTTTTTAGAAAGGTTGTCTGCTTCTGAATTTCTTTCCCTGAAAATGTGACAGATAGTGAGCCCAGAAAACCAGCATTTAATATTTAAAATCTCATTAAGCAAAGGAGATAACAGAAAGTTCCTGCAGTGATGTGAACCATTGGCCCACTTGATAGTGTTCAAAGAGTCTCCGAATATTTGGCCCTCGCACTCATTGCACGAAACGAGCCATCCAAGAAGAAGGTGCAGTGATTTAAGCTCGGCAAAGTAGTTTGTTCCGGTACCAAGCCCTATGGATGCTTTGAGAAGTTTTCCAGAAGGAAGGTGAATAACCAGGCCAGCTCCACAGTTCTTGTTGATATCTGAGGCCCCATCGAAATAAACCCAGGGGATGGATCCTTTAATTTATTCTTGCTGAACAGGCCTGCTATTCTGCGAGATGGAGGGGGATGGGATGTTTCCATAGACTGGCACCCCCTCTGCTGCTAATCTGGCAATTGGAAAGGAGGATTTGTTGAAGATCAAGCGGTTTCTGGCGAGCCAGATTCCCCATACAACCAGAAGAGGCAGCTCTCTGACTTTTTCATTGGGTGCTTGCTACCACCAAGAGTTCCAGGCTTCAGATATTTCCTCCCCCTCCCAAACGAAGGGGGTGTTGGTCAGTCCCAGCATTTCGTTCCATAATCTTTTGGAGAAAGAGCAGGAGAGGAAAATATGCTGAGTTGTTTCCTCGCTCTCCTTGCACAAGGGGCACCGCCCGGGTCCAATTTTACCCCTTTTTTGAAGGTAATCCCATGTGGGGACTCTCTTTTGGAGTACACACCAGAAGAAAAGTCTGGTCTTGGCTGGCCCTTTCAATTTCCACAGTGGCTTGGCCCACCAGCTAGGTTCCTCCCATCCCTTTTGAGTCATAAGCCAGTCATATCCTGCTTTTGGTGAGTAAAGACCGGTCTGAGAATGAACCCATCTCAGCTCATCTGGCTTTTCTGAAATGCGAATGTGGGAAGTCAGCAGTCCTGTACAATAGGCCCCCCATTCCTGCAACCACCTATCATCTAGGCTGAGAGTTTCCCCGGTGAACCACTCCTGACGCCAGATGGAAGAGTTTGCATGGTCTACTATTTGGTTGAGGGAAGATAGCCCTTTGTTGTTAAGATCATCAATCAAATCTCGAGAGAGGGAAAAAGAGTCCGGGCAGCCCACCCAGGGGTCTCTCCCGAGCCTTACTGATCTGCCATCTCCCACATTCCATACCAAACCTTTTTCGATAACCTGAGCAGCAGCTACCAGAGCTTTCCAAACCACGGAAGAGTTTTTTGAGGATTTGTTGGGCATTCTGATCCATTCCAAAGGAGTGAGAGGGTCAATATACTTTCTTCTGGTTACAGCTGTTCAGAGATTATCCGAGAACACCAGTCTCCAGGTTAATTTGGCTGCTAGATATTTAGAAAAAGGATACAGGTCCTTTATCCCCCACCCTCCCCATTGTTTTGGTCTGACAATTTTATCCCATGCCACCCATGGCGTGACGTGATCCTTCTTCTGGCCAGCCCATAGGAATCTGCTATAGATTTTATTGATTTTGAGGAGGATACACTTCGGCACCCAGATGAGGTTGGCCCAGTAAACTGGGATGGCCAAGACCACTGATTTGATGAGGACAAGACGGCCTGCCCTTGACAGCCATTTAAGACTCCAAAGTTTCAATCTGTGCTCAATTTTAGCCAGGAGCCAGGTCCAATCTTGAGCTCTGTAGGAATCGGGCTTGAGAGAGAAGCCGAGGTATTTGAACAGATCCTGAAGGGATTTTGCTTCGAAGGGTAGGATCTCTTTAGCTCTGTTTACTTCTAAGGGCGAGAGCCCTGCAGAAGTGATGGAGGATTTCTGCTCATTTATAGCCAGTCCCATGGCTTTTAATAAGAGATCGAGGATCCTTTTCAGGCAGCGGCAGTCATCTCGGCTCCCATCGCAGAACAAGAGGATATCATCAACAAAAGGAGATGGGTTACCCAGAGATTTAGCCCGACTTCGATTCCTTTCAGTTCGCCCTGTCTTTTGGCCTCTTTGATCATTAGGATGATTCCTTCAGCAGCAAGCAGGAAAAGTAGGGGCGAAAGGGGGCATCCCTGACGCAGACCCCTTTGTGGATTAAAAAAATCCAAGGCAGCACCATTAATCAAGATAGCAATAGAAGTCGAGGAAACACATCCCATAATCCACCTTACAAAATCGTGCCTGAAGCCAAGATGCGTTAGGAGGAGCCTTAGGAACATCCAGCTGACTCTATCAAAGGCCTTTGACAGATCTATCTTGATTATGGCCCCTTTTTTCCGGCTCTTTTTCAGAGTGTGGAGTGTTTCCTGTGCAACCCCAACAGCCTCATGAATTTGAAGACCATCTAAAAAGCCAAACTGTTCCGCAGAGATGTTTTTTGAAAGAAAGGGTTTCAGCTTGGAGGCAATGACTTTTGCAATGACTTTGTAAAGGCAAGTGCACAAGGAGATGGGTTGGAAGTCATTAAAGGAAGAGGGATGTTCAGACTTGGGAATGAGGGTCAGGAAGGTAGCATTGAGAGGCTGGTAGATCAAACCAGAGACCCTGGATTCTTCCACCACTACAGCCAGATCGTCACCAAGGGAGTCAAAAAAATGGAGGAAGAATTCCACTGTCCAGCCGTCCGGACCTGGGCTTTTCTCTCTTTGCATCGACTTAAGTGTGTCCTCCACTTCGTTTTTGGAAACCAGAGCCATCAGGCTTTCATTGCCTTCTTCATCAATGAATCTTGGGAAGTATTGAGCAACCCTTATAACTTCAACTATGGAGGCTTCTTCTGGGGCTTTGAAAATATCTTTGAAGTGGGCAACCCCTAAAGAGGCAAGCTCTTCAAAAGACTGAGCCTTTTCCCCGTTTGCTTTTGGCATTTCTCAGATGGTGTTTAGGTTTTTCCTTCCTTTGGCATATTGCTGAAATTTTTTTGTATTTTCATCCCCTGCTTGTAGCCAGATAGCCCTGCTCTTTAAACGCCAGATTTCCTCTTTCACCTGAAGAATTCTCCTTCGGTCTGCTTCGAGCTTCCGGATTCTATCTCGAGAGGCCAGGGTGGCATAACCACTCCCTTCAGGGTCTTCGAGGAGGTCAAGTTTTGCATTAATGGTTCTCAACTCCTCATCTTCCTTTTGAGTCTTTTGGATAACCCAGTTCTTGGTGGCTGCTTTGAGGCGGGTTAAATTATTCATAAAAGCCTTGCAGTGGCCCAGCCTCTCTCCATTTCCTGGCCCAGTTCTTCTCCAAGTGGAGTGAAAGAGATCAATGAAAGAATCATCTGCCAGCCAAGAGGAGTTAAATTTAAAGGGAGACCCTGGTTTTTTTTTAGATCCTTTTGTCTCCAAAAGGATTGGAAAATGATCAGATAGGCCCCCTTCGCCCACCCAATGCCTGAAGATGGAAATTTTTTCAGAAAAGTCTTCGCCCAGAAGAAAGCGATCCAACTTCTTGCCCACCCAGTCATCGCCCACTCTTTTATTGCGCCAAGTAGGTCTATATTTAAGAAGTGAGAGATCCACCAGGTGGGAGGAGGCAATCTTGGAGAGGAGGAAATCAGAAAGAGGATCAGCTCGTGCATTGGCTCCCCATGATTCCGAGACCCCCAGAGAGAAGTTGAGGTCACCACCGATGATCAGATTCGGGTGGGTGAGAAAGGACTTTTGGAAGAAAGAGGTCCAGAACAACTCCCTCTCCTGACAGGGCCCATAGACATTGAGGAGAAGGAGAGGTAGACAGAGCTCCCTGGAATAAAGTTCCAGCACCAGAGAGTTTTCAAGCTCCCAAGCAGAGATTTCTCTGAGATTGCTTGCTTTGTATCTGGTGACCACCCCACCTGAGTGGCCGTTTGCATCAATGGCCTGAAAGCGCCAGCCAGGAAGCAATTTGGAGAGAAGAGCAATGATATCCTCCCCTTTTCCAAGGGTTTCTTGAAGCATAAGAATTTCAGGATTGTAGGACTTGATTAAATCCCTCAAGGCTAGTTTTTTGGGTTGACTAGCTAACCCTCTGCAGTTGAAGGAGAGGAGGATCATTTCAAAGAGTCAAGGGGTGGCTGTGCTGCTCTCAGCACCCCGGTCAAGGATTTTTGTTTCCCATCGACAATGTCGATATTTGCCTTTTGTTGTGCCTTAGAGAGGTTCGATTTTCTACCTCTCGATTTTCGAGGCCCTATTGGCACCAGATCCTGCTCAAGACCACAAGGGGCTAAGCCCAACCCAGGACGAGTTGTCATTGATCTCAAGTTGTAGGGAGGAGTGGCGGAGGGGGGAGCAGGCTCCGTGGGGAAACAAGGGGCCGAAGGGTTATCCAAGGGAGGAGGCGGGTAGTCGAAGGGCGGAGGTACCGAAACGATCAGACTGTCAACAAGGGAGGAGTTCAAGTTTAAGGAGGAAAGCTCCATCTGGAGCTGGTAGGATGGACCAGACTCATAGACAAAAAAACCAAAAGCTGAATCAGAAAAACAAAGAGAGGAGGGGAGAGAGAGAGGCATACCCGCCTGTGAAGCCTCTGCTGTCCCAGGAGTTGGAGGAGACTAAGAGGTGGTCTGCACAGGAGCTGTCTCTGGGCGAGGGTCAGGTGCCGCCTACTGTCGAGGTGCGTTGGAGGTCACAATCTCCATATCAGCTTCTAACTCCTCGTCGGTAGGTTCCTTCGGAGCATCCGATCTTGGGTCGGGAGCTGGAGAAACCGATGGCTTCCTGAAAGTCTTGAAAGGATTCCTTCTGCGACGGTGGCCCAAGGGGGCATTCTTTAGCCAGATGACCGACTTTGTGACATCTGTGGCAGCGAAAGGGCAAGTTCTCATAGTCCAACTGTTACCGAAATTCCATCTCTCTGTATTTTAGGGTCATGGCTTCTGCGAGCCCTTCCCTAGGATTGAGACTTACAAGGATCCAAGCCACACTGAGATCGGTTGTTTGTAAAAATGACCTGTCAACTTCCAGAAACTTACCCAGAGTGTTCCCGATGGAGGTGAAGATCGAATCAACCCAAAATTGGAGAGGGAGCCCTGGCAATTTTACCCAAATAGGCGACTCGTTCATCTTTTCGGTCTGGGCGTCGAACATAGGAGTCCATCTGCAGAGAAGGACTGGGCGCTTACCGAAGCACCAGTTCCTTTCGAGAGCCCAATTTGCATGGTCCTTTTGGGCGAAACACAGCGTAAACCACCCTCTGTCCAGAACTTTCATTTCAACTGGTTTACCTGGCGCATGTGCCCATTCTGAGTCGACCCAATCCCGAATGTATGCGGCAGTGTATTTTCTTCCACGCACTCTGCTTACAAGTCTGGACTCTGAGGCTACCATTGCTTCTTCAACGAGGATATCCACTCCAAGGGTGCAGCAAGGGTCGAGCTCCTTCTTTCTGATAGAAGTCGGTTTTTTGCGCTTCCCTCCCACTATCTTCGCCTGCACATCATCCACCCCCAGCACTTTGAAAGGCCGAACCTCTGCTTCTTTCTCTCCTGGCCGCTCCTAGATCCTCTCATCCGGCTCATGGTTAGCATGGATGACACAATTCGTCGCCCCCTCATCCGAGAGCGCCTTCACAGCCTGACCCTTCTCAAGTTCTGTGTCAACCTCAGGTTCTAAGCCCTCCAAGTGGCTCGCGTTAGTTCCGACCTCAAGAAGCTTCGGATGGCTTTCAAAATCAGGGTCAAGACCAGTGCCTTCGTCCTGAGGGCCCTTTTGAGACTGAGCCCTGCTCGCCTGAGCAGAGACTACGGCCAAGCAACTAGGAGAAGGAGCCGGTTTGTTGCTCTGAATCGAGGCCCTAATTCCACAGTCCGTCACCCAAGGGGCCTTTGCGCCGATGGCGAACCTTCTCCAAGCTATATCTTTTGCGGTTAGAAGCCCTTTTTGCACATGTAAACCGCAGCTCGCCACCACGTCTTCTAACCCACCGGTGAGAGGAGGGAAGACTAAGGGATCTGGCCCCTCGGAGAGGGAGGAAAACCCATGAGCCCTGAGTCGCCCCGGGTGAGGCCACCTCTGCCGGAGGAAGAGCCTTTGTCAGCCTTCGAAGCACCAATCAAGTCAAAAGGTGCAGATCTAAGGGGGAACGAGACTGCGCCTTCTTCTAAGGTAGGAGGGACAGGTTTCACTGTCGATTTGGGGAAGAAGCGTTCGAGATTTTGGACAGAGACTTCGTGACCCCAGACAGTGAGTAAATATTCCGGCGCCGGTTCAACATCAACATGGTCACGATCGAGCCCCATATCAGCTGTTCATATATATATATATATATAAGTTTTGCAATTTGTTTTATACAAATTTTATGTAATATGTTATTTTAAAATTTGAAAAAAAATTGGTGCACTTTAAAATTTTAAATTTGAAGAATTTTTGTTGCCCTTGAGTTTGATTTGGTAAAATTATTTAACAATAAAATTTTAAATTAGAAGATGGTAAACTTTATTATTTAATTATGATTTTCCTTTTTTTTTGTATTTTCTTACTTTCTCATTCCTATTTTCTAAGTTTTTCAAGTCTTTGAAAGGAAAAATAAAATTAGAAAATGGTAAATTTTCTTATTCCCATGCCATTTTATGTGGTTACATTTTATGTTTTTTATTTATTGGATTGTTTATTTCGTAAAATTGTAAACAAAAGTATTCATGTCCTCACAATCAATTGTTGTTCTAGCCAATTTCCAATATTTACATGATTAGCACATGGTTTTTAGCCTTTTGATATTGCATTAACGAGATTATGTGCAGATCGCACATGGTTGTGGTTAAAATTTACATTAGTAGATTTTTGGGGTGCTGCACTCCCAATCCTTAAATTTGGGATGCGCCAAATTGACATATTTTGGTGATAATTCATTCAGGATGTTGTATGCATAACCACAAGACAAAATTGCTGCAAATCTTCCCAAATTTTGACGAGATAAACTACCTTCCGTGTATCTTTTCACCTTTAGGGGCCACTGCTAGTTTAAACTATGTCATTGTTTTTGTTTTTTGGATAAGTTGTCAACTATACTGTATTTAGAGTTGGTTGATTTGATTAAAGTTAGTAATATTTTGATTATTTATTTAAATATTAATATTTTTTTTATTTGAGTGTACATTTTTTTTTGTAAAGCTATTGGTTCAATTTCTAGCCCTTATGATATATTGCACATGATAAAGATATAATCTTGCCAAGCTATATATATATATTTTGTTGATTTGATGTTTAATATTTAAATCAATATCTATATAGTTATATGTATATAATTTTATCATCTTTGTTTTGTGATAAAATTGGGTACTTCGAACATGAGTGGAAGTCATATATATATATATATATATATATATATATATATATATATATATGTTACTGGAAAGTATCATGTTAATTTTTTTTAAATGATGAGATGGAATTTTTTTAAGAGGAGGTTTTCAATTGTTTTTGTAATCTATAACCTCTATGCTCGTTAGAGCATAAATTAAATTAATTTTTTTTAATAATATTATTGATTTGAAATGTTCAATTTTGATTTTTTTCACTAGAATTTTTGTTCTTAGAATTTTGAAAAATAAACATGATTTTATCTTAATACCTATCATTAGTTGTTGGTTGAAACTACTTTATTAAAAAAAAAAAAAAAAAAAACAAACTTCAAAAAAAATGTTACAAGTTCCAAAAATTTAATACTCTAAAATATGTAGTGACAAAAAATACACAAAAAATAAATTTTATTTATAATTAGTATAATAATCTCATAAACATAAACTAGAATAATATATATATATATATATATATATATATATATATATATATATATATATATATATATATATATATATATATATATATATTAAACTATCCATGTAACATCCATATACCCACGTGTTCGTTGATAAAAAATATTTGTTAATTTAATGAAGTTAGTTGTTCAAGAAGTCGTTAGGTTTTGAGCAGTTGGCATCTTGGTAACGATCTCAGAGCCAACTTACCAATACGTTTCGATGTTCTATTCGCCTGTCCTTCCCAGTCGGATGGTAGCTAAAACATTTATATTGAAGCCATGTCCTAATTCGGAGGAAGGTAAAAAAAATGGTGAAAACACGATGATCTCTCTGTTTCTATTGATGCTTGACCATTAGACAGGAGAGCAGTGGAAAAAACATACAGTTGCAGCAATAAATTTTTTTCGAACCGCCTCGTGCCAATGAGATAACGAGAATCTGTTTTGAGCCACCTCCTTCCAACGAGATAGCGAGTGCTACAATCTGGGAGAGAATAGAAAAGACAAAGGAAATCTTCAGTTTTGAATACTGGGAGGAGGGAGATACGTGAAGGGGGTCATGCTGGCGTGAACTCTCTACCAAAGTTCTGTCTTGAAGTTGACTTGCCAACAATCTTGCCTACAATAATGTTGAATCAGAAGGAAGGAGTCGACTACCAAGATAAGTAATTTTGGCTAAATTTCTTTATTATATAATCTTTTTCTTTGTGAGATGAAAGATATAAGTAAAGATTATATATCATATAGTTTTTTTGCAAAAATATTATTAGAAAATAGAAAAAAATACTAATGATCTTTCTCATATTTCTTGAGATAAGTTACATATACCAAGAAAATGGTATTCCATTAATTTATTGGTATTTGATTGAAACAAAATCACTGTTGACTATTTTCGAAGGAATGTATATATCTTGGGGGTAGAAGATAATTCCATTGTGTTAATTCTTTTGCAAGGGTTTGCAAAGGTTACATGTTAACTTTGTCATTATTTTAAAAAGGTCTATGTAGCTCTTATGCCCAAAAAAGGGTTAGTTATGGTACTTTATTTTTAAAAGAGATTTTCTTGATTAGATTAAAGAGGGTAACTCTTTAATAAAAATATTTACATAATATTGTATAAGCAAGAAAATAGAAGATGCATGCCCTTATTTTTAAAAAGAGATTTTGTACTCATTTAGTTTATGAAATGACAACAAGACCAAGGTAATTTCTTGATTAGATTAAAGAGGTTAACTCTTGAAATATGTTCTTGTGTGATGAAAAAGAAAAGAGAAGATTTCCCAGACTAATATTCATTAACCATTTTGTAAATAGTAATTATTTAATAAATCCATGGATAGTTTACCATGGTATTGGTAAAGAAATGTTGAGCCATCTTAATATTTAGGAGAATATGTGAGTACCTTTATGATATCAAAACTAATATGTTAGTTTATGTTAATCCCTTTTGGAATAAGATCCTGCATAGGCATGCAATATATGTATTAACTTTCATTGGAAAGGATATACATGTTTGTAGGTGGAAAGGATAGCATGTTGTGTAAACTACATTGGAAATGATTGTTAGTATAATCTTTGAAGAAGAAGACATGTATTTGTATGCTTAATTGCATAGTTTTACAAAAAAGAAAACATATGTTTACATGCTCATTTGTGTTGAGATTTCCTTTGGGAAGACTCATGAAGGAAGCTATGTGCTACGTTGTGTAAGCACTCCTTTGGGGAGACTCATTGGAATCTATATGCAATTGCATGCATGGAAGCAACATTTATTATGTTAGCTTGCATTTCATGCACTA
The DNA here is from genome assembly GCA_034641835.2 of Pinus albicaulis. NCBI lineage: Eukaryota > Viridiplantae > Streptophyta > Pinopsida > Pinales > Pinaceae > Pinus > Pinus albicaulis. The sequence continues at coordinate 198,414,678 of CM076581.1, read as the reverse complement.
AAAGTAATAGCTCAAGGGTTAGATATTTTGACTAAATTATGTAAATTTCATGCACGAATATCGTAACTAATGTATCAGTTTATTTTAAATATATGTTGGGGAGGTGTAGCTATTGTCTTGTAGGAATGTGTGCTTATGCGACGGAAACATTAGTTAATGTGATGACTTATAACTAGCACATATGAGGTATGTGTTGTTAAAGGGAGAATGTCAAGGTAATTTACTTGCATGTCATGAATATACATGAGTAGATGGAGAAACTACTATAGTACAGATATATGAAATGATTTATTATACTTTATGAATCTTGACATCAATGTACGTTGAAGGCAACATTAGCAGGGTATGATGATGATATGTATAAAGGAAATATTATGCTTAACCCGGTGGTAGGTAAATGATTATGGTTCATGAAAATGAGTGCGAACTACTGGATGATCCAATATACAATGGACCATTGTAGGTACATCCATGCCATCGAGATATGAAGATGTGAAGACCAGAGGGTAAATGGTATCATATTTATTGTAATGGCTTTAAGCTAGATATTTGAATATTTCCTTGTAAGAATTATAAACGATGGTTAAGGGATGGTCTCCTATATAAGCCATTAAGTGAGGGATGATCACCCTCACGAGCGTTTAATAATAAAATTAAACATTTGCTAGTTTTCACCCCTATAGGGTTTCCAGGGTATATTGGTGTTCAATGATGTGAATGATTATTGTGTCAATTTGATGATGTTGATTCCTTTCTTGTTGTGATATTTATAATTTCAAGTATGTGATGACTACATGAATAATGAAATGAGTGGAAGATTACATCATATGGTATTATGTTAATGTACTATAATGGAGGTTGTTAATGGTTAAGGAGCTTACTATCCTTATTCTAAAGTTACACTATGAACTGGTAAAAACATTCTATGTAATGATGAGTAAGGAATATTAATAGTGAATGGATAGTTACCCATGAGTAACTTGTATAAAAATATTTAACTCCTTACATTTCCATGTGAAGTTATCAGTGTATGTTACAAGTGGTATCAAAGCTAAAGGTTGCAACACTGGTGCCTTTGGGATTGTTAAGCAAAAAGAAATTGAGAGATCTAATATGGAATGCGCGTATGTGAAGGAAGGCATCACATCTCTGATCCATGTTGAATAAATATTTTCAAGAGATAAGTATTATTATCTTTCTTTTATTGAAACAATGTAAGTTCTTGAAAAGATTTCTATTATGTTATGTTTTAGAAATATATTATTCTGAGAGATATACCATGGTAAAAGACAAAACCACTATGCTAGTTTTGCTAAGAAGAACCCATGTGAGTTCTTGCAAAGATTACAAGTATGTATCTTGAAAGGTGTGAGTAGTAGTAAAACATAAATAAGTAAAATTGCTTGCCTTTATATATATCTTATTTAAGAAAAGATAGAAATTTGTTTTCTTTTAAAAGGAATTCTGTACCAGTGTGTTAAATGATAAGGAATCCAAGTTCTTTTCTTGAAAATAAATATAGGCTAAAGAGAATAACCTCTTGAATATACTACATTGCTAGATGGATTATGTCAACTTCTTGATTTAGGTATATTAAAGGTTAAGTTAACCTTGTTAGAGTTGCGTAGTTTTTATGCATAAAAGAAGTTATCTATGGTAACTTCTTGGAAGCAAAGCATGAGAAAATTGCATGTAGAATCATAGAGGAGCAAGGTTCTTTGCATGGATAGAAGATCTATTGAGTATGTCAGTACTTTATTCTATTATAACTATTATGTTAAATTTCCTCGAAGAGGAATCATGAGTTTGCCTACTCGATTATGCTAAGTACTCTATTGGGAAATTAAGATTAGAATCTTTATGCATTGTATGCATAGGAACAACAGACAATATGTTAGCTTTATTCTATTTGCATGCTCCAAAGGCAAAATTTGAAGTGGTGGGTCTTTTGTAAAAGTTTAAATAAAGCGAATGCACATTGTGTCATTTTCCATTAAAGGAATTTCTGAACAGATACATGTGTGAAAAATGTCATAATAATGTGGGAGTTATTTGACATGAATTGATAATTAGTTACTCACACTAATGTAGAGATGTTAGAAGAAAGCATGTTGTGACATTGCATTCACATCTTATATATGCACATGAATAAGTGTTAAAGGATCACTCAAAGATTGATTATTTATTGATTAAGGCTTTATCTAATCATGCTATAAAATCTTTTCGATGCTGCTAAAAGAAAACATTGTTGCGGAGGAGAAATGTGAATTTCCTAATGGGGATGAGTAGTGCAGTAGGGAGAGAAGTTCTTCAAATGAAATAAAGATAAGTATTTTATTTTATTTTATTTTATTTTAAGAAGTCTATGCATATGCATGTTGATTTCCTTTCAAAAAAAATGAATTGTTATATACATGGCATTGCAAGAGATTAGCTTCCATTTAAGAGAGTTCTTAAAAAAAGTACATGCTATTATAATATACTTTTTCCGGATAAGAATGTGCATATGAGATTAATATGTGTATTATGCTTTATTTCTTTAGGAAAGAAAGTATAAAAAGCATGAAATAAAAATAATTACCTTTCATTTGAGTTTGAAAATAAGTAATTGTTTTTGCATGCAATAAAATTTCTAAAGTTACCATGCACTACTTTAAAAAGATGAATGTGTATAGTGATGGTGTGTGAAACTAATGCATGAATGCAAAAGATGAGGAAAGTACTTATATAAGATGATAGAGTGTTAAAATTAAATTCAATGAAGCCTCTTAATGGGTCAAGTTGTGAGACTTGCCTATGATGACTAGTTGACTGACTAGTGTTTGCATGAGTCGTCATGAATGCATTAAGATTATTAGTGGCATGGAATGACTAGTTTTAGAGTGACTCGTGTCATGATTGCATTAAAATTATTAATAGCATTGATTAGTTATGAATGAATAACCAATTAAAGTTAAATGCATGAATCGATTTTGACTAAAGCTATTTGAAAGTTGTGAACAAGTGATTATGATAATTACTCCGTGTGTCAGTCTGTGGGAATGGAACATTATGGGAATTGGAAATGTTTGCACTCATACCCTAATCATTATTGACACATACACATTAATGAATATTTTTATATACTTTTATGCATGACGAAATTGTATGCATGACAACATTTTATGCAGGAACTTAAAATTATTGCATAAGATAATATGTGCTTGAGAAATGCATATTTACGATTAGCAATGTTTCTTATAGTAAGCATGGGTAGCTTAATGGAAATAGAAAATCTGTGAAAATAAAACATCGCAAACATTGCCATGTGAATTGCAACAGTAAATGTTAAAGTATCATGTTTTAATGTGCAAGATTTTGTTATTTCAGAAATAATATTGTACAACACATGTATGTTACTTTCAGGGGGGAAGTTATGACATCTTCATTAAAGTTAACTAGTATTAACTAGTTAAAGACAATTTGTTTAATTTTCTTTTATCGGGCAAGAAAAACTTAAATCATCACTATTGATAAAGCAAATTATTTAATTTGTTGGAATTAATTAATGAAAAGAAAATATTTTTAAGCTGATGGTAAAAATGTTTCCAAGAATAGGAGGTTGTTGGGGACAGTTGGAAAGACAGTTACCTACTCTTCTGAGGATAAAGCTTCATCCCAGAGGAGGAGTAGGCATTCTGTGAAATTAGTAAAGGGGGAGTAGTTTCTAGAGCTAGTTGGGACCAGTTGAAAATAGCTTACAACAACTCTTGTAAAACCAGAATTTCTGAGTGTGACTGGATTGGCCATCCAAAGGTCATAGCAGAAAGATCCACTGTTAACCCGTGGCACCGTCCAGATTCTAGAGCTAGGGGCAAGTGGAGGATGTAATAGCCTCCCTTGATGGTTGGGAGGACCACAGCTTGAAAGACTAAATTTCCATATAAGTATAAAGACTTTTTAGTGTGGAAAGATTGACTGTCTGGCTGTGAAAAATGACTCGATCCTATGGATTAGGAGGAGCATTTTGTTTACCATTATGGTTCTCATAGTGGAACAAGTTAAGTAGAAAGTTATGTGTTGTATTAAAATGAAGTTTTATAAGATTGTGTAAATATCCTATTTAGATATTAAGAGAAAAGGAGCTTAGCGTTCGGAAAATGAATTACTGAATGTATAAGCTCATTTATATTATTACTAATTTGTTTGAATGTCTTAGCAGAGGTTAGGATATGCCTATGGTGCATTGATTGACCATTGGTACGATTAGAGAGCTAGGTGCTCTCTGAGTACTTTTTGAAGTACTGTGTGGATGTCTTTAGCAGGAGCTAAGATAATGTGCACATGATGCATTGATGAGAAGGGTTGGTTCTCTTTGAGTACTTGTGGAAGTAAGATTAAAACATCTCTTGATATTGCAAGAATGTTTGATAGTTGCAAGTATTTTCATTTGATTGTAACTATGTGACTAATGTGATTGAATTGATAGTCATACATTACAGGCTCTTTCCAGGAAGTGTTGATGGGTGTTCAACCATTCTCAGAGAGTTTGCGTAAAATCCATCATTACTTCCAATAGTAAATGGTAAGTAATGGTAAGTTCATATAGAGATTCTTCTATACTTTTATGAATTGAATAAGGGATAAGCAGTTAGAAATGGAAATGAAATTTTCTTTGTGCTATACATGCTTATGAATATGGATATAAACATTATTGTCTCAATTAATGGAATTTAAGGAAATGAAAGTGTTTCATTGTGAGGGGAAGGACCCCATTTGGTTGTTTATATTATTATACCATGAGTATAATTTAAGTCCTATTATGGGTTGAACACCGAGGACGGTGTTCTCTTAAGGGGGGGAGTATGTAACATCCATATACCAAGGTGTTCGTTGATAAAAAATATTTGTTAATTTAATGAAGTTAGTTATTCAAGAAGTCGTTAGGGTTTGAGCAGTTGGGATCTTGGTAACGATCTCAGAGCCAACTTACCAATTCGTTTCGATGTTCTATTCGCCCGTCCTTCCCAGTCGGATGGTAGCTAAAACATTTATATTGAAGCCATGTCCCAATTCAGAGGAAGGTAAAAAAATGGTGAAAACACAATGATCTCTCTATTTATATTCATGCTTGACCATTAGACAGGAGAGCAGTGGGAAAAACATACAGTTGCAACAATAAATTTTTTTCGAACCGCCTCCTGCCAATGAGATAACGATAATCTGTTTTGAGCCACCTCGTTCCAATGAGATAGCGAGTGCTACAATCTAGGATAGAATATAAAAGACAAAGGAAATATTCAGTTTTGAATATTGGGAGGAGGGAGATACGTGAAGGGGGTCACGCTGGCGTGAACTCTCTGCCAAAGTTCTGTCTTGAAGTTGACTTGCCAACAATAATGTTGAATCAGAAGGAAGGATTCAACTGCCAAGATAAGTAATTTTGGCTAAATTTATTTATTATATAATCTTTTTCTTTGTGAGATGAAAGATATAATTAAACATTATATATCATATAGTTTTTTTGCAAAAATATTATTAGAAAATAGAAAAAAATACTAATGATCTTTCTCATATTTCTTGAGATAAGTTACATATACCAAGAAAATGGTATTTCATTAATTTATTGGGATTTGATTGAAACAAAATCACTGTTAACTATTTTTAAAAGAATGTATATATCTTGGGGGTAGAAGATAAGTCCATTGTGTTAATTCTTTTGCAAGGGTTTGCAAAGGTTACATGTTAACTTTGTTATTATTTTAAAAAGGTCTATCTAGCTCTTATGCCCAAATAAGGGTTAGTTATGGTACTTTATTTTTAAAAGAGAGTTTATTGATTAGATTAAAGAGGGTAACTCTTTAATAAAAATATTTATATAATATTGTATAAGCAAGAAAATAGAAGATGCATGCCCTTATTTTTAAAAAGGAATTTTGTACTCATTTAGTTTATGAAATGACAACAAGACCAAGGTAATTTCTTGATTAGATTAAAGAGGGTAACTCTTGAAATATGTTCTTGTGCGATGAAGAAGAAAAGAGAAGATTTCCCAGATTAATATTCATTAACCATGTTGTAAATAGTAATTATTTAATAAATCCATGGATAGTTTACCATGGTATTGGTAAAGAAATGTTGAACCATCTTAATATTTAGGAGAATATGTGAGTACCTTTATGATATCAAAACTAATATGTTAGTTTATGTTAATCCATTTTGGAATAAGATCCTGCATAGGCATGCAATATATGTATTAACTTTCATTAGAAATAATATACATGTTTGTAGGTGGGAAGGATAGCATGTTGTGTAAACTACATTGGAAATGATTGTTAGTATAATATTTGAAGAAGAAGACATGTATTTGTATGCTTAATTGCATATTTTTACAAAAAAGAAAACATCTTTTTACATGCTCACTTGTGTTGAGATTTCCTTTGCGAAGACTCGTGAAGGAAGCTATGTGCTACATTGTGTAAGCACTCCTTTGGGGAGACTCTTTGGAATCTATATGCATTTGCATGCGTGGAAGCAACATTTATTATGTTAGCTTGCATTTCATGCACTAAAAGTAATAGCTCAAGGGTTAGCTATTTTGACTAAATTATGTAAATTGCATGCACGAATATCGTAACTAATGTATGAGTTTATTTTAAGTGTATGCTGGGGAGGTGTAGCTATTGTCTTGTAGGAATGTGTGCTTATGTGACGGAAACATTAGTTAATGTGATGAATTATAACTAGCACATATGAGGTATGTGTTGTTAAAGGGAGAATGTCAAGGTAGTTTACTTGCATGTCATGAATATACATGAGTAGATGGAGAAACTAATATAGTACAGATATATGAAATTATTTATTATACTTTATGAATCTTGACATCAATGTACGTTGAAGGTAACAGTAGCAGGGTATGATGATGATATGTATAAAGGAAATATTATGCTTAACCTGGTGGCAGGTAAATGATTATGGTTCATGCAAATGAGTGCGAACTACCGGATGATCCAGTATACAATGGACCATTTTAGGTACATCCGTGCCATCGATATATGAATATGTGAAGACCAGAGGGTAAATGGTATCATATTTATTGTAATGGCTTTAAGCTAGACATTTGTATATTTCCTTGTAAGATTTATAAACGATGGTTAAGGGATGGTCTCCCTCATAAGCCATTGAGTGAGGTTTGATCACCCTCATGAGCGTTTAATAATAAAATTAAACGTTTTCTAGTTTTCACCCTATGGGGTTTCCAGGGTATATTGATGTTCAATGATGTGAATGATTATTGTGTCAAGTTGATGATGTTGATTCCTTTCTTGTTGTGATATTTATAATGTCAAGTATGTGATGACTACATGAATAATGAAATGAGTGGAAGGTTACATCATATGGTATTATGTTAATGTACTATAATGGAGGTTGTTAATGGTTAAGGAGCTTACTATCCTTATTCTAAAGTTACACTATGAACTGGTAAAAATATTCTATGTAATGATGAGTAGGGAATATTAATAGTGAATGGATAGTTACCCGTGAGTAACTTGTATAAAAAAATTTAACTCCTTACATTTCCATGTGAAGTTATCGATGTATGTTACAATCAACAAACATGCCACAATGGTGTTTGATTTAAAAGAATAGTCATGGATGAAGGACATGAGATGGCTTTTGATTTCAAAGAATAGCCATCGACATGCCAGGATCATATATTGCTTTTAAATACTTTTTAGTCTAAACCCAAGTGAACCATATATTTATTTTAAATACCTTTTAGTCTAAACCTAAGTGAAATTATGTAGAATTGAACATTAACCCAATTTATTATATTTATTGTACTTTTAATTGAAGTGATATAATAAGTGTTTTTATATTATTTTTATTTCATTTTTATTTATTAAAAATATGGTGATATCAATAAGTTAGTTTGTTTTCATATATATATATATATATATATATATATATATATATATATATATATATATATAAAGATTTAATAATTACGTCATAAGCTGTTTTTATTTGAAAATAATTCCCCTAATTGTTACTGTGTACAAGTCTGTATCATTGAATGAAATGTTAGAGGATTGAAGAATTTTAGGCCATGAGATTATTAGTTAATAATTAAAAAAATCTAATAATTAAAATGCCTACTAAACAAGTTCAAAAAATAATCAAACAACTATTTGTTGAATGATTTCTTGATGGATTGAAGATAAGGCTTAATCCTAAATCATAGACTTGTCCTAGAAGCTCACTGGATTGGAAGTGGCCGGGAACGTGAGAAAAAACACCAGTGTCGCTTTAACTTCGGCTTTCTCGGAACATTTTTTTTTGCAGTGAACGACTTTGGCGTGTTGCAGTTTATTATAGTGAATGGCGTTGGGGTGTTGATAGGGAGACTCGACCTCACACCCAAAGGCGTGATTCCATTGCACATCCATCCATAAGGTTCTGAGATTTTGCTGCTGGTTAAAGAAGTGATTTGTGCCAGATTCATATCCTCAACCAATACTGTGTACAATAAAACACTCCACAAATAAGATATGGTGGTGTTCCCCAGAGAGTTACTTCATTATCAGATCAATTCGGGAAAAAATTAAGCCATTACATTTGCTTCCTTCAAAAGCCCTTTTCCTAGATTGCAAATTGTTCCCCTTGCTCTATTTCCCAGCAATCTTCCTTTTTCTGTAATAGAGAAGAATACATTCCTTTCCGATTCTAAGGTGAAGCACCTCAAGGCAACTATTTCAGCCGAGGAGAAGCCACCAAAGGCTACTCGGAATTTAATCAGAATTTGATTAAAAATGTGTACGAAGTTGAGTTTTCAATGAGAAATTAATGTTGATTGTGTTGTGTTGTGTAGAGGATTTTATATGACCATCAAGTTCAGATTGATTCCAATATTTTTGCATTGTTATACTAGTTAGAATAATATTTTTTAATTGGCAAGTGAGAATGCCTTAAAATCCTGGTTCTCTAATAAATTTCCCATGAGATTTCTTGCTTTTATAAGGGGAAGTTTTGGATCATTTGGCTTTATGTGTGGAAAGTGTTTTGTTTTTAAATTTGTACGGTTTGTATATTTTTAAATTTGTGCAACAAAAAACGAGATCACGTGCTTGATTTTGCTTGACAATAGGAGGGAAAATAAGACCTTAGTATCCCTTCTACAACCTTTTCTATTCCTCGTGTTTCTCAAATGTGTACAAGGTTGAGTTTTCAATGAGACCTGTTGGTTTAGGATATTTTCCTGTAGATTCAAATTTTATAGTTGAATTTAATCATAATTTCATTAAAATGATTTATTTCAATGATTTGGAGAGGTTGAGTTTTCAATGAGACTTGTTGGTTTAGGATATTTTCTTGTAGATTCAAATTTTATAGTTGAATTTAATCATAATTTTATTAAAATTATTGTATTTCAATGATTTGGAAATATTATTTTTTATACTAGGTAGAATAATATTGTTAATCGACAAGTGAGAATGCTTTAATATCCTAATTCTCTAAGAAATTTCCCATGAGATTACGTGCTTTTATAAGGGGAAGTTATGGATTATTTGGCTTTATGTGTGGAAAGTGGTTTGTTTCTAATTTTGTATGGTTTATATATTTCTAAATTTGTGCAAGAAAAAATGAGTGAAATTGCATGCTTCTATAAAGGGAATTTTTGATTCATTTGGCTTTATGTGTGGAAAGTGGTTTGTTTGTAAATTTGTACGATTTATATATTTCTAAATTTGTGCAAAAAAAAATTAGATTACGTGCTTGATTTTTCTTGACAATAAGAGGGCAAGGAAGACCTTCTTATCCCTTCTATAAGCTCTTCTATTTCGAGCGTTTCTATCCCCTAGGTTTGAGAAAATATTTAAAGTAGAGAAAAATCAAATAAAAAGCTGAAGTTGGATGTGCTTTTCTTTAAATAAATTATCTCTAATGTAAAATTTTGTTGGCACTGAAATATGTACTAGAAGTTGACCAGTGATTTGTAAAGTTTGACTATGTACTCTACTTAAATTAATTTTATCTTGACTTAAATTTATTCAAATATATAAATTGTATTCTTTTGTTTTAGTTAAATTAATAGCCAAACACTTTGATTCAATTTCTCAAACATATTTTCTATATATTCAATAGATTTAAAGTATAGAAAAATCAAATCAAAAACTTTTGTTGAAACTGAAATATCTACTACAAGTTGAATGTGCTTCTAATAATATGAGGAATAGATATGTTAGGTTGAAATGATATTATTTTTAAAAATCTTTCAAGTTTTTAATAAATGAGAACTACTTAAAAAAGTGAAATTCTTTACTTATTCTTATTATCAAAAATTAAAAAAATGTTAATTCCTTAATTGAACTTTTTTCTATTTATGACTTTTAGTATTTTTTGGTGTGATTATATATATATTTTATGTTTAAAAACTATATTTTGAGTATAAGTGCATTATTGAGTTAATGAGAGGGGTTGAATGATGGGAAAGACAGATACAAGTTATAGCGTGAATGAGTTTATCTCAAATATCATTCTTGAAATGAAGAAAAGTTCTATTAAATGTATATTACATATAAAAATATAATAACTACAAATTGATCAATTCAATACACTTCTTTTATAATACTTTATATGAGTTTGTATATGTTCTTTCATTTTGATATCTTTTACTCTGTTTGGAAATAAGATTTCAAATATATAAATTCTATTCTTTTTTTAGTTAAATTAATAGCCAAACACTTTTATTCATTTTGTGAAACATTTTGTCAAACATAAATTTATATATATTTTATTCATTTTGTCAAACATAATTTGTATATATTTAATAGATTGAAAGTAGAGAAATTTTAAAAAACAAAAAGCTCTCTAGATATAGTATAACACAAATATTACATTTTTCCAAAGTGAAAAGATCCAAACTTAGCATAGATTAATTGATTACACATAAGATCAAAATATTAATCACAATATGCCATAGCTTCTCTACCTTTTCGTAAACTAGTAAGAAACATTTATATTAGTTGAGAAATTATATTAGTTGAGTATAAGTGCATTATTGAGTTAATGAGAGGGGTTGAATGATGGGAAAGACAAATACAAGTTATAGCGTGAATGAGTTTATCTCAAATATCATTCTTGAAATGAAGAAAAGTTCTATTAAATGTATATTACATATAAAAATATAATAACTACAAATTGATCAATTCAATACACTTCTTTTATAATACTTTATATGAGTTTGTATATGTTCTTTCATTTTGATATCTTTTACTCTGTTTGGAAATAAGATTTCAAATATATAAATTCTATTCTTTTTTTAGTTAAATTAATAGCCAAACACTTTTATTCATTTTGTGAAACATTTTGTCAAACATAAATTTATATATATTTTATTCATTTTGTCAAACATAATTTGTATATATTTAATAGATTGAAAGTAGAGAAATTTTAAAAAACAAAAAGCTCTCTAGATATAGTATAACACAAATATTACATTTTTCCAAAGTGAAAAGATCCAAACTTAGCATAGATTAATTGATTACACATAAGATCAAAATATTAATCACAATATGCCATAGCTTCTCTACCTTTTCGTAAACTAGTAAGAAACATTTATATTAGTTGAGAAATTATATTAAATATTGAAATTTTCATAAAAATAAAAAAATTACCTTAAATTCATAATAATAATAATTTAAGAAGAAATCTTTTGGTAATAATCACATTATCATGAACAAAGTCGACGTGTTTCGAACCAACAAGTGTGGTTCATCATCAGGACTAGGTTGGTTCGAAACACATCAACTTTGTTCATGATAATGTGATTATTACCGAAATATTTCTTCTTAATTTATTGATGGATCACAGAAGCTAGAAATCTATTAATAATAATAATAATAAAAATAATAATAAACTTATCCCCTTATTATTTGTTTTTTATTTCTCTTTTTATTTGTATGGAATATATTTCTCTTTTCCCTCTCCAATTCCAAGCTATTTTGTTTAATGATTTTAAATAAGATTCCAAAATATTTGATATATATATATATATATATATATATATATATATATATATATATATATATATATATATATATATATATATATATATATATATATATATATAATAGGACTCACTTTTTAAAAAGACTTATATGTAAATGTTCAAACTCGTTCTTTCTCCTTTTTCAACTTCTTTCTTTACATTGACCTTTTGCATTTTAATTTCATTGTATATATACAAATTCTCATTACAACATCCTCTTCATCCATCACTTTTATTGTATTATATTTTTAGATCTAGGTGAGATTAAAGTATTCTTCAACAAATTCATTTGTATCAATGTTTCCATATTGTAGTTAAGAATTTGTATCAATGTTTCCATATTGAAGTTAAAAAAAACTGCCATATTTTTTAGGTGATAAAGCCTTGGGTGGCACTTTTTTCCTCTTATATTTTCCATGTTAATCATTTCGTTGTGATTTTCCATGTCAACCATTTCCTTGTGAAGGGAAAATTTGTCACCATTGTTTTCTAAATAATTGATGCTCCACTATAATATTTCACTTTTATTTCAGTACTTTCCTAATTAGTGCTAGAGCTATTCATGAATCCATTGAGAAGTGGTTGATATAAGGTGATAGGTGTGTGTATATATTACGTGGTTGGGGTTGTTGATGGTGAACAAGTGGTGAAGGTAAATATTATGCTAAGAGTAGAAAAGGTGTTTGTTGTTGATGATAATGATTTCCACCATCTATAAAGAATAACTTTGGTTTATTTATCCTTATGGTAAATGATAACAAATTATTTCTTTTGTTTTAGAAATTTGTTTCTATGCTCATAAATATTGGAGAGACGTTTTCCTCAATATTTGTACTTTGGATGAGTATCCTTAATGGCATCAATATTATGTGAAATTTCTACCTCATTTATTTACAATGGTTTAGAAATTTTGTGCTAACCTCGGTGTTAACTAAATTTTGAAGCAATCTTAAGAAACCTTTGATTTTTCATGTTAATTGTATTTTGATTTTACATAAGGTTCATAGTCACAACCATACTCTCAATGGAGGAAATACCAACTTCTATGGATGGGATGAGATATGACATACTGCTTTTGATAACACTATAAGTTATAAACACTTCTCCTTTTTTCAATTCCTCTATAGTTCTTTAGAGATGCTACAACCCTACACTTAACATCCATATAAGATAACTAGAGCATTGAGAGTGTGAAAGAGCAGTTTCACTTCTCTTATATAGCCTTTTTTGTGTTATATCTTATTGACATGCACAAGATAGAAATGTTTTCTTTTTAGTTCTAATTCCTCGATGGGAAATCCAATAACCTTAAGAGAAAGTGGTAAAATAATATAAGCTTTTGAAGTGAGACAATTAAATATTGAAAAAGTGCACCTTTTTAATCAAATATTTTCTATTGGAACTTGAAAGATCATTTTTGAAGATTGAGAGGCAATCTATTTTGTAAAGGTTATAGAATCTATAAATTTGGAATAATGTAAGTGCTTCCTCTTTTATATGTCACTATTCAAGCCTTAGGGTGTGTCCTTTGCAACATCTAGAGCAATTGCTAGTAATCATAATAATAATAATAATAGATTAAGTATTATTTCTTGATATAGTTATTTTCACTATAACTAATTGAGTTGAAATTCATATATATATATATATATATATATATATATATAACACAAATGTGTAAAAAAGTATGGATGCAATCTATATCTTCTGCTAAATGATATATATATATAACCCATATATATATCAAAGTTCGTCCAAAATTTTTTTTTTACATAAAAAATATATATTTATATATAAATTAATTAATTAACTAAAAACTATAGTAATAATATATTAAATAGTTGAAATTCTATATATATCAATCTTAAAGTTCACTAAGATAAATAAATATGTTTACCGAGAGTTACCACTCACTATAATTTATGCAACTCTTTGCATAAATTTAGATAAGATTAAATTTGAAATATACAGATTTACTGAGGTTAATGTAACAAAAAAAATAATTTAAATTATGCAAGTTGTGGTAGAAAATGGAAAATTTATTGATTTTGTAACGAAAGAGATTCCATTTATTTGTCCAAATAATTTGTAGTCTCCTATAGGGTTAAGCCCCCATTAAAAGAAAAATATACATATAAAAGCTAGATCTACGAATACCCATTTTCACTAACCTCCATCTTTTTCAAATTTTTTATTTTATCTCTACATGATTAACAAACTCTAGTGATTGTATGTTTAAGTAGATTATATATTTCAGTCATGACTACTACCAAACTTAATGTAGAATGTGTCTATATATATATATTAGCATATGTGTATATATTATGTAAAAATGAGTTATTCATACCTACATAGATAAACGCCTCTAATGGAGGGTAAATTGAAAATGAAGAATATGATTACAAATGTACATGTTATAAATAATTTAAATATATTATATTGGCAACAATATGAGGGGTCTCATTACTTAATTAAATGAGATAATGGGTCTCATTAATTAATTAAAGTAGATATTATCATCTAGATGAACAATGATATGAAAATCATTACATTATAAATTACCAAGGAATTAAAAATCTAAGTTGAAAATTCTCCTTGACGATTATACATCTAACGTTAAAAAAAAAAAAATTGTTAGGGTGTTATATGTTACTTATATATCAATGAGATTAGCTTGGATTTGTGTAGACTCATTCAAAAAAATTGTGGTAATAGTATGAAGAAATAAATGTTTTTTTTCTTCATCTTTGTTTTACCCTGGTAAAAGAGTGAGGGGTTGAGGGGTTGATAGGTGCATATCAAGTTATGGAAAAATAATATGATATATTAATTATACATCATTTTGGTGCTGACAATTTATATTATACTTGGAATGAAGAAAATAAATTTCCAACTACAAATTTGTGTCAAAACAAAAGAGTTAAGGAAGGAGCCTCTTATGTTGTATTAAGGAACGAAATTTTTCATTGATTGTTAAATGAAAATTTCCCTTTGATTTAAAATATGGTTGACTGATAAAGACATAAATGGAATGAAATCCATAATTATTTAATGCATGATTAGAAATACTACAAAATTGACGTATTTGTAACATAAATTATTGTGAAGTTGTTAACACAAAAACATAAATTTCAGTTGGAAGGTTAGTTTATATATGTATTCATAAAAGGTGTATAAAATTTCTTCGATAAATGATACCAACAAATCATACAAAATTTTCAAAAATAAATATTAACATCTTATAACAATAAATTTAAGTGTGAAAATTATAAATTTAAGTGTGAAAATTATGTGGCACATTCTAGGATAATAATAATCACTTTAGATAATAAGGAAAGTGTTATAAAGTGTACTGAGGGAGAGAAAAGAAAAGAGATGGAAATTTATATGAATAAGTATGATGATCAAACATAAATAGTTGGCACTTGGTTAAATGGAAAGAAAATTTAAGTTAATTACCATTGATTAAATGAGAAAATAAAATAAAAAAATAAAAAAATCCATGTTTGATCCTTATAAGGATTATATTATTTAAGTATAAGAACCTAGGTAACATTTCTACAAAACATGAATCTAAAAGAAATAGTAATAAAATGAACTAAAGACAAACTATTTATGATAAAAATTGAATATGTGATCATCAGTTCATTGATGATTATAAAGTCTCTGGAAGACAACATGACATAGAGTAAGGGAATCATGACCTTTTCAAGGTAACATTAATGAGGGGAAATTCTACAAATGAAATTAAATAAATTGAATAAAAATACTAGAAAATAATTAAAGTGATTAAGAATATGTGATACCACAATTAATCTACAATGTTGTGTAGGTTTAAATTGAAAGCAACAGTAAATTGTTAGTAAGAAGAAAAGAAGAAATTCATAGCAAGGGATGGTAGACATAAGTTATCTATTCTATTACGCACTTCACCCTTCACCGTTCTCACTTCATAGCCTAACTTGGAGGTGGTGCTTATGTTGGAAAACTATGGTTGGGTAGTGAATAACTCAAATTAAAATAATTACTATAGATACTCTTGAAAAAGATAAATTATATCACTATTTACTTTATTATGTTCAATCATGCTATGTCATTTCATTACTTTATTTCTAATCCATGAGCATATAATGGATACTTAATTTCCATTCCAATGGACATTATTTATTTTTCAATATATATATGAGAAGGATTTATTTCAAAAGGAAACTAAGTGTGCTACATGTAGCTTTACATATTGGGTTGTCCATGAGATATGGTTGTGAGAAAGGTATCTATGAAACTAATACACTTCTTAAAGAAAATTTAGAGAAAGGGTATGCACAAAATTGATTGTGTTTGTTGAGTTAATAATAATTGTTAAGAGCAATTGAAAAATAAAAAATAAAAAAAGAAATTGTATGCATCATTCTTAATGGCATGTGGAATAAATTTCTACCAATGTCTAGTTAGTTTATTAGATGTTAGAAATAGTAACACCCACTCTAGCTATACATTAAAACCAAATAAGGCCACAATGCTTTTTTGTTCATTCTATGTATATTTATTTTTAATGGAATCTTTGATAAATCATGTTTTAGCGGTGATAGACACATGGTAGAAATTTCATTAAGTCATGCATTACATTTTAGCGAGAAGGATACCAATACTATGTTAAAATACCTAGATGATACAATGTTAAGTTTAAAAAAATGGGTTGAATCGGTTGTTCAAGTTGGATAGGGTGACATGTTATGACGATCAACGTAGAGTGTTGGTATTTATTATGATAAAAATACCCAAATGATGTCAATTATTGCATCCATCAATGCAAAGGATTTATGAATGTAAATGAAAATGGAAAGAGAATTCACAAATTCTTATAATAATATAAGTTCATGAATATTATTTTAATCTTTGTTCACATCTTAATCTCTAATTATGATCTTCTTCACAATTAATGTCATTTGGGGAATGGAGTATCCAAGCAGAAAATATCTGTGTCCAATACACATGAGGTCTTTGAATATAGGAACTGAACGACCTAGTCATAAATAAAGAAAAACCCCATCACATAACATACACTATCTATTATACCATACAAAGTATTCATAAGATACAATAGGACAAGTATATCCCAGGATCTACTACCTACGATGACGCAAAGACTATATGTCACAACTACTCCTCACTTTTTACGATATGTGATGCCCATTTTGACTTATATAGCTACCTATGCTAAGGCTCTATTTGTAGTTTCATGTTATTTTATTTATGAATGATATGTAACAATGATGCATTTTAGTTGGGAAAATGAAACTATTTATATAAATCATTTGATGGATTAGGTATTGTTTATTAAAATATTTGATGTATGATTTACCCGAAGTAAGAATTACTTGGTTACATGATTTATTTATTGTTTGACTTATCAGAGCTACTGTTGTTTGATGTATGGCTTAAGGAGATTTATCAAAATTATGTTTTACCTAATGTAATATTTATTTCCATAATGTTGTTATGAAGTACACAATTGACGCGTGGATACTAGACTTAATAAAATGATGATTAAGATCACTTATCTATATATATTTTGTTGTAATGTATATGCATGAATGAGACCTAGCCTACGAATTGGAAAGAACTAAAGGATAACCAATATATATGCTTCCAATGGAGGAATATTGAGACATACAATGAGGAATGGTAGGATGTACATTGTTCTATTACATTTTTTACCTACTCGATATGAACTATTATGACATATATAAAGTGTAAATGGTAGGTAACAAGACTACCTGACTAGATTATTTGATGAAAAGTATCCACACAACATCGTCGTGTGGTCCATATTAGGGTTTTGACCCTAGTTTTTAGGTGGGGCAGAGGAATTTCCCACCGTGTAACCTCCAAGCCTGGAATCATGGGAGGGTAGTGAGGGATGTGCTCCCCTAGATGGGCGATGTTGATTTCCAGTTTCCTACTGGGGAATTTAGGTTGATATAGTCGACGCTTCCACCATATTGGTTTTATCATTGGTTGGATCGATATAGCCAATGCCATAGTATATTGCAGTAGAGGATGGATAGGATGGGAGCGTAAGTAGGATAGGAAGGATAGGACGTTATAGGTTAAGTGGAGATTCTTGATGACAATTATTATCATTTCCTGACTTACTTAATTTCGCTACTATATATGTCTCTCTTTATTTTTTTATGCCTTATTGTCAAAAAATTTTCAAAATCCTTGTGTCATTTTCACTCTAACTTCAGGACGAAGTTTTTTGAAGGAGGGATGTATGTAATGCCCCACTTAATCCTATCTGGAAATTTTTTATTAGTGTTTAATTAAACTACAAATATTGAATTATAATTATTGAGTAATATATATATATATATATATATATATACTTTTGAATTTGTTATTTTTTTACTGATATGAATTTTAATATTTGTTGTTATTTCTATTCCTAGTGTGTCTTCTCAAATCTACTTTTAGATAAGATATGGTCTTCTCCAATTTATTTCTAAATCAAATATCTATATTTTATTCCCAATGTGTCTTCTCAAATCTACTTTTAGATAAGATATGATCTTCTCCAATTTAATTCTAAATAAAATATCTATATTCATATCTACTTTTGGATAATATATAGTAACAAAGTCAAGGTTAATAAATTAAAAGGATGAGGGGTAGTCATGGAATTAATGGTAAGTAGTTGAGGTGGATGAGAGGAAGATACATAAAGGGAAGGAGGATGAGAGGAGAGGGGGAGGAGGATCCTTCGTATTTTTTTTGGCATTGGACGAATTTATAGCGAGACATTAAGTCCGAAACTAATATATGTACTCTACAACATAGAAAAACATTTTTTCACAATCGCCCATCCCGTGTCTTAATATTTTTTCTTGTCATGTTTAAAAATATTAAAATGTATGTTTTGAAAAAATAAGCATGTAAATATATTTTTTAATGTGGAAGATGTATGAGAGGTCAAGAGGAGAAAATCGTGGAGAAATTTTTTTTGGGTGCATAAAAACAATTTGTTACGGGGTTTTATAGAGAGTTACCCTACAACTCATGGTGAAGTGTAAATCTAGTAAACTCGCATTTTATGTAAATGAGCGGCAACCTCAATTTTTCATGGGAATGTATTTTCTTGTGCTTTTAAATCATAATATAAAGTATATTTTCTTGTGATATGTTTCTTGAAATTTAACTTCTCATTTTTACTATGCAACCACTCTATTTTACTCTATTTTGTTGTGTGCTATATTTCTAAATTTTAAGCTTTGTTTTGTTGTGAAAGTTAGAAGTGTGTTTTAATATCTGCAGTTGTAGTCTTGAGGAGATCTCTCTACCTAAAATTTCATGTGGTATATCGAATTGGTTCAACAAGGAGTAACAAAGTAGATTTTCATCACAAGGAATTAGCAAGTGTTAAAAGTTGTTATGAAGGCATTATTTTTGGAGCGTATTTACCAGTAGGGAGAATGTTTTTATTTTTAACTGTCACAAATGGAAGCATCAAGCACAAGCGCCTTGACTAATCCTCAAACACCTCAGTTTAATGGAAAAAATTATAATTATTGGGTTATAACAATGAAGGATCTGTTTTATTCTCAAGACATTGTGATTTGGTGGAGAATGGGTTCCAAGAACCAACAGATGCATCAACATACAATGCTTTGACACAAGCAGAAAATGATTTGTTGAGGGACAATAAGAAGGACTCAAAAACTCTCTTCTACATTTGTCAAGTAGTTCATGAGATTATGTTCCCAATGATTGGAATAGAAACAAAGCCTAAACAAGCATGGGACACCCTCGAGACAGACTACCAAGGCATGAAAAAGTTGAAGACAAGAAAACTACAAATGTTGAGAAGAGATTTTGAGACAATTTGTATGAAAGAGTTTGAGAATGTAGACCCATTTTTCAGACGTGTAATTGAAATTGTTACTCAAATCAGTTCTTGTAGTGAGACACTTGAGGAAAGGAGAATAGTTGAGAAAAATTTGAGAACTCTGCCAACAATATTTGATGCCATTGTTGTGGCCATAGAAGAGACAATGGATGTCTCACAATTTTTAATGGATGTGCTTCACACATCACTTATTTCTCATGAACATAGACTGAACATGCCTTCAAGACACAAGACACAAGATTCATTTGGTCAAGGTAGAGGCAGAGGAGGACCAAATGCTAGAGGAAGAGGTGGAAGCCCACAAAAAGGTGGAAGAGGCATCCCTTCAAGCTCAAGTGGAAGGAGAAACAATCAAAATCTAGGTCAAGTCTGAAGCAAAAATCAAGCATAATGTTAGAGGTATGATCAATCTCAAGTTCAATGTCATTATTGTAAGAAGTATGGATATTATGAAAATGAATGTAGAAAGAAGCAACATGAAATAAGTAACAAACCTAGTGCAAATTTCACAAAGGAGAATTAGAACCAAGATAGCATGGTTTTGGCTTGTAATGTAGCATAATAAAAACAAAGGGATGTATGGTTTTTGGATTCAGAGTCAGGGAAAATTATAGGGGATAATATTCAGAAGTGCGCTAATTTTCCATTTTTCTTCCAAAAAAATGGTTCACCAATTTCCATTTTTTCTACAAATGATTCACCCACATTTTATAGTATAAATTTATTTTACCTTAAAATTTTCCAAACCATTAATATATAGACTAATATAAAATAATTATAAATATAAATGTAAAAATATTTCCAAACATTTTACAATTTGCATATTAGGGACTAGTAAGATTCACCAAGGTTTCTAAAATTTAAGATAAACATCCATCCTTAAAATTTTCCTTGTTCAGGATGCATCAACCACATGGCATGGAACATATAAATGCTTTCAAATCTAGATGAAAGTGTGAAATCTTAAGTGAAATTAGGGACTGATAGCAAAGCATTTATCACCAGAAAAGTAAGAGTCGATATTCTAACAAATAAGGGGGAGAAAAGTAAATTTAATATGACTATTTCGTCCCTCATTTGAAGCATAACCTCATAAGCATTGGAAATCTCATGCAAAAGGGATGGAATGTATTTTTCAAGAATGGAGAGTGCACAATTTTGGATAAGTCTCCAAGAAAACAACTGATTGTAAAAGTTTAGATGACAAGCAATAGAATGTTTCCTCTCAATCTAAAAATAGATTCAAAGGAAAAAGGTGCTCAAGCACAACTATCAATGAATTCACAAGAGAATGAAAAAAATGTAGTAGTTGACACACAAGTAAAATTTCAAGAAGAAGTTTATAAAGATGAAAACTGGTTATGGAATTTGAGATTTGGTGATCTCAATTTTGGAGGTTTGAATTTGTTGCATAGAAAAGTCAGGGTGAAGGGATTTCCACTCATAGAAAAATCAGAAAACCTATGTGAAGGATGTACCTTGGGAAAACAACATAGAGAGACATTTCCAGCAGGAAATTCAATATGGGAAATTTTTTTTTTGGATATTTTCCATTCAGACTTATGTGGACCAATGTAGACACGAGTCTACTTCCTGAAACATAAAAGTGAAGTGTTTGAGCTCTTTTGTCGATAAAAATCTCTTGTTGAGAAGAAAAATGGACACTACATCAAGGTTTTGAGGACTGATAGAGGTGGCAAAAACATCTCAAATTACTTCCTATGCTTTTTCAGGGGAACATGGAATTCACAATAAATTTACAACAAGGTATACACCTCAACAACGAAATAAAAAATAGGACCATTATGGAAATGGAAACGAGTATGTTAAAGGAAAACAATCTTCCAAATGATTATTGGGTTGAACTTCTCACTTGTGAAATATATATCATTAATAGGTGCTCAACCAAAATTTTAAAGAATATGGTTCCTGAAGAGGCATGTAGTGGAAGAAACTTTGTGTCACTCACATGAGAGTGTTCGGATGTGTAGCTTGTGCACATGTCCCAGATGAATTAAGGAATAATTTGGAAAAAAAGGGGGACAAATGCATATTTGTTGGATATAGTGATGAATCCAAGACATACAATCTCTAACAATTAATCAACCAAGAAGTTCATAATCAACAGAGATTTGCAGTTCATAGAAGAGGAAGCATGGGATGGAATTTTTTAGAATAAAATCAATGTGAAAACATGTATACCACATGAATACAAAGAGGAATTGACCGCAACAAGTGATTCTTGAATGGTGACTTCTCCTACTCCTATTCAAGCTCAATAAAGGAGTCACCAAGTGACACCGTCAACAAATAATAAGACAGTGTTGCACAATCAAAAAAATGCTTCTCCAAGCACACCACAAAGACCCACAATGTCATATACTTCAAGAACAACACCAAGTGATATGGAAATTCCATCTTCCACAAGCATAAGAAGACCAAAATTCATAAGTTTAAGTGAAATATATGAGCAAAATGAAGTTGATATTAGCACTGGTATGAATTCCTTATTTGCATTGTTTTTTCATGTAGATGACCCAATCCATTTTGAGGATGCAGTCAAAGAAGAAAAATGGGCTCTTGCAATGGATGAAGAAATATGAGCAATAGAAAAGAATGACACTTGGGATTTAGTGGACCTTCCCCAAGGAAAAGAAGTCATTGGAGTGAAGTGGGTCTATAACACCAAGAGAAACATTGAAGGAAATATTGAAAAGCATCAAGCAATGCTATTTGTCAAAGGATACAATAAGCAGCATGGAAGAGATTATGTAGATACATTTGCACCATTCGCAAGGAGGGAGACAATGCATACAATGTTTTTTATTATCATTCAACATAAATGGAAAGTGTATCAAATGGACATAAAATAAACATTTTTGAGCAGAGTGCTGAAATATGAAGTGTATGTTGCGCAACCACCTGGTTATGATGTAGAAGGCCAAGAAGGCTAGGTGTATAGGTTGAGGAAATTTCTTTATGAGTCGAAGCAAGCACCATATACATGGTATAGCAAGATACATGCTTACTTGGTGCACAATGGCTTTGCAAAATGTGATGGTGAACGTACTCTCTACATCAAACAAAGTGACGGTAAGATTGTTATTGTTGTTTTATATGTAGATGATTTGATTTTTAGAGGGAGTGATGATTTCCTCATTGCTTATTTCAAAGAATTCATGAAAAGTGAGTTTGAAATGACTGACTTGGGTTGTTAACATATTTTTTGGGTATAGAAGTGAAACAAACAGAAAATTGTATTTTTATTTCCCAAGAAAAGTATGTAGCGGGCATTTTAGAGAGGTTTAATTTGAAAAAAAACAAGCCCACACCAACTCCAACTATCATGGCATTGATGTTGAGTAAAGAAGATTGCAGGTGTAATGCCAATCTGACATTATACAAAAGTATGGTGGACAGCTTGATGTATTTGACAATAACTAGCCCCGATATAATGTATGTAGTGAGTTTGGTGTCAAGGTTTATGGAGATACCCAAGGAGACACATTGGAAAGAAACCAAAACAATTTTAAGGTGTGTTAATGGGACCAAGGAGTATGGTATTTTTTACACTGCTACAAATGATTTAAGGTTGGTTAGTTACATTGACAGTGACTGGGCCAGAAGTGTTGATGATAGAAAGAGAACATCATGATATGTTTTTCATTTAGCTTTGGGAGTCATTTCACGGGCCTCAAAGAAGCAATCGATAGTCTCATTTTCAACAACAAAATTTGAATACGACACTGCAACAACAACAACGTGTCAAGCAGTTTTGATGAGAAGAATGTTGATGAATGTATGCCATGAACACAAGGAAACAACCACTATTTTATGTGACAACAATTATGCAATTGCACTATCAAAGAATTATATTTTTCACAAGAGGACCATGCACATTGACACTAAATATCATTTTATAAGAGAATTGGTTAACAATGGTGAGATTGTGTTACAACATTGTAGGTCAAAAGAACAATATGAAAAAATATTGGCAAAGGCATTGGCACGTGATTTTTTATTTTTTTTTAATATCATAGATTTTTTGGGAATTGTTAATGGCAGCAGTTATTAAATTGACAACGAACATACTTAAAGTGCACTTTTACTGCAGGTTGCAGATTTTGTGGATTTTTTTTTGCAGGATCAAGGATTTGGATTAAATGGAGTTCCGAGAAGGAGTACAAATTCCCCATCCCAAAACACTATCACATAACTAAAATCAAATGGGCATTTAATACAAATTTGATAAAAACGTATGGTTATATATTAAGCAACTAATATATGTACTACGGAACATAGAAAAACATTTTTGTACAATTGCCCATTTTTGAGAGGTCAAGAGGAGAAAATCCTGGAGAAATTTTTGGTGGGCCATTAAAAACAATTGGTTACAGTTTTATAGTGAGTTACTCAACAACTCCTCATGAAGTGTAAATCTCAGTAAAATCGTGTTTCACTTTGTAAATGAGCTGTAACCTCCATTTTTCATGTGAACGTATTTTTTTTTGTTTTTAAATCATAATATAAATTATAGTTTATTGCGATATGTTTGTGGAAATTTAACATATGGAACCACTCTATTTTACTATGTTCTAGGAAACCACTCTGTTTTACCCTATTCTCTTGTGTGTTAAATTTTTGAGTTTTAAGCTTTGTTTTGTTGCGGAAGTCAACTATGTGTTTTAATATCCTCAAGTGTAGTCTTTAGGAGATATGTCTCCCTAATATTTCATGGTGGGGTATTTTGATGGACCATCATATCAAGGGGAATGTGGATGTTGGGCTTATATAATTTTGAAGCAGGGTCAATCTTATTCGTTTAGATGGTATGGTGGTCAAGTTCAAACAACAGTGCATACATGTTAGCTCTTTGGGGAGTTTTACGATGTGCTACTACTAGCTAGCAATTGAGGAGATTGTGACTTTCAACACTCCAAATCAGTAATTGAGTGGGCAGAGGAACACTCTAGATTCATGCATCCTTCTCTTTTCCATTGGATGCAACAAATAAGAGCTCTTTCCATGTCCTTCAAACACATTACTTTCTCCCATGTTTTCAGAGAACCAAACATGGTGGCCCACTCCCTCTCCAAATGTGATAGATCCTCCTAGCGAAGTGTAATCAAATTCCAATTCTATGTTGAAGTCTTGTTCTACAACGCTGGGAGTTTTTCTTTCTAGAGGTAAAGTTGGTTCCTTGTCCAATTGCAGCATTGGTGCATTCTATGCTTTGGTCTCTTTGGAATTGGTAGTGTTTTTTTTAATTTTTATTTTTTTATCTTTTACATTTACAGGCCTTTGCTGCCACATTTGCAGCTATTTTTGTATCAGTTACTTAGCACATAGCAGAACATTCATATTATGGGCAGATATTCAAAGCTTCACATCACATAGTAGCATTGTTTAATTCCCCTGTCCCTCTTGTTTTACGTTTCTTTCCATTGGGATCCATTTTTGTTGCATTCTGAAAATTGGGGACTACCATATCTTGAAAATGTAAATAATTTTATGTTTAATGGAAGATAGTTTGTTTTAACATCTTCTATATATATATATATATATATATATATATATATATATTCGCTAGTTTTATTAACAGCTTTAGTTAACGACGAACAGTTTGAAATGCCGACGCGGTTTTGGCCTCGAATATATAGCATAAAGGCAGACATGAATTGGATGATCCATTATTGAATGAACCACGTGAGGGTTTTGTAATGAAAAAGACGGGCATTTTTACTTCTCTCCCTTTTCTGCTTATACAGACAGAGGGTTTTACTCGGCAAAATAATTCTGGTTATAGGCACAGAGGGTTTGACTAGGCAAAATAATAAAATTAGAATGGAAGCCCTTAGCTTACCTGGCCATAAAACACACACGCTTCTAAAATCATGACAAGGATCTTTCCTTGTCTGGTAGCGCATAGTGCGCTCAGAATGATGAACTTTAATTTTTTTTTCAAGCAAGCCAAATATTTTACCAGTCAGATTACGAGATCATGGGAATTTCTACACATCCATGGGCATCAGAAGGGTCTTTACTCACGTCTGTGACGTGCATTACACTGTATCATAATCTTTATAGAAATATTTAATTCCAAAAACCTAATGGTGCTAATTTTTGCGTTTGAATTTAAACCTTAATTACCCAACTGGCATTTCTTTATAAAATGAAAATACATTTTGAATAATCTTATTATGGAAATATTTCATTCGAATTGGAAACAATGGATTATATATATATATATTTTGGATATTCAAATATTTTATGATATTGAAATATTTTATTTAAAATTGATATTATAATAGTTTTTTAATAATAAAATATTAAATTATTTTTTAAATTCATAAACTAGTATATATTAAAATTAGATAAAATATTTTGGATTGAAAAGTTGATATATTTTTCACTTTTATTTTTAAAATGTTAAATTTAAGTGTAAACTAGTTTAGTTATATAAATGAAATGGCTTGTAAATATTCATAAGTATTAATTCATGATAAACCTTAAAAGGCTTACATTATAATACATCTCACATTAAACTAAAAAAATCATAAAAATTAACTAATTTATAATTTATCTTAAATTATTTTATTATTAATAATATTATTATGATAACAAGAATGAATATATGTGAGACCATAAGTTGAGTTTTTTTCTACTGTGCAAATTTTAGGGTTTTTTCTACATAGTCATGCATGCTTGGCTCCTTCGGAGGGGGCTCTAACCCCTTTTTATCCATATTGTTTGGGGAGTTCATAAGGATTCTAGATTTATTGGTACTCTTCAATATCCTCATCTTCCACACTTTTTTCAGAGAGAAACTAGGTGAATTGTGGTTTCTAGTTTCACAACAATGCATCTTGACAAACTATATATCCATGTCTTCACCTCCAAAAGTGGTGAAAGATTCAAAATGTGAGGTTAAAGCTAAAGTAATCAAAGAATATATCTAATAAATTCATAGCCACGCAGTTTTCACAAAAGTAAGAACCTTTGCATTTGGGAATCTTTGAATTTTGAGCTTATATTGCTATGATTAAAAGTTAGGTTTATAGTAAATGAATATTTTATTTATTTCACATTTAATTTGTCATAATTTTTTGATTTTGAAGTTTAGGAATCAACGAGGTTAGGTTCTTACTCATTCATGTTATACATGAGGTCAATTTTGATCGAAATTACTATATCTTCTAGCATATTAAAGTAGTGTCTCTCGACAAAAAGAGTCAACTGAAGATTTTCAATATTAGAAAGTCATAGGAGGAAAGGCACAAATTTTACACACAAAAACAATATGAGTTGCATCTCTTCTATTGATCACACAAAAATTGATGATTTTTTTTTTGGTAAGTTGGGCTATTCTATTAATTTCGAAAACATTAAGTTACATATGCTACAGGCTGGGTTGGCAAGCTGCGCTTAGCCGATCCCAACCTTTGTTACACTATTTCTGGGCTACCTTGGGGGAGGAAACTAGCCCAAACAAAAGTTAAAACCGTGAAATACATTATGCGTAGTAGTGCTTACATATCTAAGAAACACAAAGTAAACAGTAGCAGAAAAGCATTGTGGGCGAGCATGAAAAATAACATAGGAGAATTTTGCAGCTACGTAGACTTCACTTATCATCTTCACCATCACTATTGGGGGCCTCTTCCTCAATGGGGCAAGTAGGAGCCTACGCAGCAGCTGCCTCCGCATCTGCCACTATGTGCTTGGGATTGCCCACCGGTGTGCAGAGGATGAGGGAGTTTGGGTCTACACCTTCAGGAATACACGTCCAGATGCCATCGGAGTCCATGATCCAGATATCCATGTCCACATATTCCTTCTCTGGTGATGGTAGAGGAACAGTTTTGCATTGCTAGGGGTGAGTCTGGGGAGAGAAGGTGGACTTCCTTGAACCACGTCCTCCTCTCTGCGTAGCATGCCTAGAGGCTTCTTCACGCTGCTCGGGATTGGGACTCTAATGCGCAAAAGTGTTGGAAGAGGAGCTTTCTATTAACTCAAGATGATTATCCTTGCCACGATGATAATGACCAAGGAGAACCCCTCTTTGACCTCCGCGAATAGTGCGTTGGCGAAGTCATGAATCCATTGTGCACCGAGATGGGGGGACCAGTTCAGGATAAAAGGTAACACACAAGGGTGAGCAACACCGGGGATTAGGGGGAAGAAATATCTGGGGGGAAAATGCACAGGAAGGAGTGTGGAAGCCCAAATGAGACTGTGCAGCACGACACTAAGAGTGGGATTTCGCAGCCTGATGAAGTCATTGAGAAGCCAGAGAAGATTTAGGGGGGAAAAAGGCCAAGATAACAGACTGAGTAATGAGAGGGGAATATAGCTCATATTTTTAAAAGGGCGAGGATGAGTACGATGAGGATAGAAATGAGTGGGCTTCACACACATCTGCGTGCTATGATTCAGAACTTGAGTAGGCTCGAGGGAAGGGGTATGGCTGCAATACAGGTTAATCATGATGGACATTAATGGTGATAGATGTGAGGTGATGCTCAGGGCATGGTGGCACAGATCCCGTCCTCTCATCATCATTTCTGGTTATGTGTGTCTCGTGCGAGTGACTAACGATATGCGGATCCGTAACAGATGAGGCTATGTGTGGGAGATCTCCATTATCCAGGGAGAGTGGGATTTGATTGTCCAGCATGTCAATTCTATCACTCGCATCAGTGGGGTGGCGATCCTTCTGAATTAGAGTGAGACAATCCTGTCTGAGAGATTCCTCCTCAACCTGTGTAAGGGTGGAGTGATGCAACTCACAATTTCTTTCCACCCCTTTGTTCGCCAGAAGGTTCGCGACAGAGTTGGCTTTCCTGTGAATGTGACCAAAAGTGATGGCTCTGTGGTTGTGAAGCAATAGTTCCAACACCTTGAGCTTGTTGGCAAGTCTCCAGCTATTGGAAACTTTTGAGGAAGTCATACCTTGGAGGATTCTTGTGGCATCCATCGTTATGATTTGCAAGTCTCCCTCCATTTCCAAAGGGAAGTAATGAAATTTAATTTAAATTTTTATAACCTGTATTAGCCCTTCCAGCTCCATTGATTTATTACTATCCCATCCTATGTTCCCATAATAGATTCTAAGAGGATCTCCTTGAGAGTTCCTGATAATGCTTTTGAAACCTACATTACCAGGGTTGCCTTTGGACGCTCCATCAAAATTGCATTTGAAGAAGCCACTACGGGGGGGAGACCATGTTTCTGGAGTAGGGGTTCTACCAGCGCTTCTGGGATTGATGTCCATGGGGGTGTTGAGACTCATTTGCAAATTGTTCCATATGTGGCATTATGCTTCCATGGTGGGAAGGTCCTCCTGACTCTAGGCATCTAAGGCCAGAGTTTCAGTGAGGTTGTTGTGGATCCTATCCCAGAGCTGATTAGGCGTGGAATCATTTTCCTTGAAGATGCGATTGTTTCGTTCCTTCCAAATGTTCTAGATGAGGATGCTTGGAAGGATCTGCCATAATCGGTTCAGGAGAGTGCTGGTGTAAGGGTTTTCTTGCCAGCTGCTGATGGTGTTAATGATGTTACCTCTAGCATGGTTGGAACGTCGGCATAAGATAGCTATTCTATCCCATAGGAAATTGGCAGTCAGAAATTAGTCCAATAGGTGGTCGATGGTTTCCAATTTCTCCTAACATAAAGGGCATCTAGAGGGCCCTACAAACCCCCTCTTCAAAAGATTCTCCCAGGTGAGGATGCATCATTTACTGAGCATCCACAGGAATGTGGCTATTTTAGGCCACATATTGGCCTTCCATATCTTTTTCTAGATGATGTCTGCTAGACTAGGGTTCTGCTAATGAAGAATGTTGTAATTTTCCTTGGTTGACTAAGTTCTACTGGGCATATGCCCCTAGCGAAGGATGTTAGGTACTGATTTTACTCTAATTTTTATTTTTGTGTTGAGCTCTTCCCAGATTTCTGTATGAATTTCATTGTTCCAGTTACCTTGCCATGTACTCGTATGTAGCCAATGCCTGTAGTCGTGCGAGATGTCGTCAGTCCAGAAGTTCTGAGCCTTTTTTCTTTGTCGTCCTTGGAGCGCTGCATTCCATGGAGGTCTACTAAATATGGAGGAGAGGCTTGGCATCTGTTACCAGGAGTCCTCCCATAATCTGGCATGGTTACCACTTCGCAGCTCCGAGAAACTATGGTTTTAGATTATCCATTTTTGATTGCTTTCTAATTTCCAAATTTGGGATCCTGATAGATCTAAGTTATACCTTATGAGATCCTCCGTTGGAAAATAAGGTGTGTACTTGGCTTCCCATAGGTTTCCCCATGGAGTGTTGGGGTTGGAGACCCATTTCCACTAGATGTTGGCTCGCATTATGGTATTGTTGTGCTCAGGATCACACAGTCCTAATCCTCCCTGAGTTTTAGGGGTGCATACATCCTTCAAATTGACTAAGGCCCATTTTTTTTTTGCTTTGGTGCCTCCCCATAGAAAGGATCATTGCAGGTTGTACATGGCTTTGAGGACCCATTTGGGAGCTGCAAGGACAGAGAAGAGATAGATGAGGAGGGATTATAGGACAAATTTAATGAGGACAAGAAGGCTAGCAATGTTGAGGGTGCGGTGAGTCCAATTGGATAGACAAGTTTCCATTTTGTCCAGCAGAGCTCTCCAGGAAGAGTGATTGATGGCTGAGTCAGTCAGTGGAGCTCCTAGGTATTTGGAGGGTAAAGATGCAATGGAGAATCTAAGGATTCAGGCGATAGTGCGCTGAGTTAGAAGGGGGGTGTGAAAGAGTAATATCTATGATTTGTCAGGGTTAACCTATGTGTCGGATGCTTCAAAGAAGGATTTAAGAACGGATTTGAGGTTCCGGGCTTCCTAGACTGAGGGGTAACCCATAATCAAGTTTTCATCCACAAATTGATGATGAGAGGAGGAACGCAGGTTGTGGAGGGGTAAACCAAGCAGGGTGCCAGTTAAGATAGAGCCTTTGATAAGGCGACCCAAGCCTTCTTCCATGATAATGAAGATGAAGGGAGAAAGAGGGTCCCCTTGTCTTATGCCTCTCGAGGGGTTGAAGGTGGCAGAGGGGATGCCATTGAAAAAAATGGAGTGAAAGGGAGAAGTGATGAGACTCATGATCCATCTAACCCAAGTTTGACTGAAGCCAAAGGCTAAAATAACTTTTTTGATGTAGTCCCAACTGAGTTTATCAAAATCTTTAGATAAGTCTATTTTAAGAAGCATTCCAGGTCTTTTGTTGGTTATGAGGGAGTGAATGACTTCATGGGTTAGGATGATGCCATCAAGAATCTTCCTTCCTTCCACATAACTTTTTTGCTCTAGGGAGATGATGAGGGGAAGGAGCTTCTTCAACATCTTAGCTATAAATTTGGAGATAATTTTGTAAATGACATTGTAGAGTGTTATAAGTCTGTACTTACTTGGTGAGGCTTCTCTGTATTCTTTTGGAACCAAGGTGATGAAGGTGGAATTTAGTGCAGGTAGAATCCAGTGGGTGGAATGTGATTCCTCCACAACGTCCTAGACTTCGTTTTGTATGGTCTCCCTGAAGAAATTGAAGAAGTTTGTAGTAAATCCATAGGGACCTAGAGCTTTCCCTGCCTTCAGCTAGAAGACTTCCTGTTCCACCTGAGCTAAAGAGGTAGTTGCAAGCAACATCCTATTATGATCCTCCCTTATCAGCTTGGGGATATGTTGAGTGATTTCCATAATGGCTTCATGCCTCTGGTAGTTGGATTACTGGAGGATTTCCCTGAAATGGTTGTGCATCTCCTCTGTGATGGCCGCTTGTGTTTCCAGCCTTTCCCCCATTTGGTTCTCGAGGATTGTAATTATGTTGTGCATCCTGTGATGAATGGTGGAGTGGTGGAAGAATTCGGTATTTCTTTCTCCCTCTTTGAGCTAGTTGATTCTTGATTTTTGTCTCCAGAGGGCTTCTTCTTGGTTCCTTCTTTCTTCCAGCTGGGTAGTTAGGGATTTATCCTGATGATCTAACTCAGCTGAGCGCCCCTCTTGGATATTGTTCTGTTGCAATTTCTTCATTTTTTCCTCCATATATTTATGTTCTGTGAATATGTTGCCAAAGGTTTTTTTGTTCGAGACTTTCAGTTGGCCTTTGAGTAGCTTCAATTTTGTCTGGAATGGGAGCATTTTTTTACCTTGAGGAGGTGCTAAGGAGGACCACCATTTGGAAACCATTTCCTTGAACCCTAGGTGCTTGAACCAACAATTTTCAAAGAAAAAATGTTTAGGAGCATGCTTACCTGATTGGAGCCATTGAAGTTGTATCAGCCAGTGATCAAAACGTGCTACTAGGATGACGGTGGCATCTATGTTACCTCTGAGACGGATGAGATTTTCAGTGATGAGGAATCTATCCAGTCTTGAGGCTATTCGATGGGTGTCCCCTATTTTATTATTCCATGTGAAGATTCCATTGGAGGTATGTAGATCTATGAGGTTATTGATCTAGTTGAATTTTTTGAATCCATTACTATCTGATTCCAGATGCATACTTCCGCCTTTATTTTCTTGGAGATTGGTTATCATGTTGAGGTCTCCTCCCAAAAGCCAGAGAGGGAGGGATCGTTGTTTTTTTATTTCCTCTAGGTTTTCATTGAGCATTTTGAGGAGCGTAGACATTTGTGAGCAGGCCATTGATGTTTGTACCAATTAGGTGGAATTTTGCCTGAATGAAGTGTCTGTTAGCATGAAATTTCTCCAAGGATATGATTATGGGGTTCTAGATGATTTCCAGTCCTCAAGATGCCCCGTTTGCATCAACCACTATTATATTGATGCCTTTCTAGATATTTTTGAAGATGTTTCCCATCTTGGAGTTGGAACATTTGGTTTCTTGCATGTAGAATATTGTCGAATGTTCCTCAATAATCATTTTCTTTATGATCTTGTGGTTCGTGGGGCTGTTGAGCCCTCTAATATTCTAAGATATGAGCTTCATGGGATATGATTTTAGGTGAGGGCATAGAATCTAGTCAGCTTGGGGAAACACCCAGAATCCACCATTTCTATCCCAATTTCTATGGTTCTTTGCAGGGTTGTTTTCCTGCCCCTTTTGTGGGAATATTTCGTGAAGATTTTTGTGTTGATGAGCATTCCCCCTTGGATACCCAAGGAGGGGATTTTTTGTGCTCTGGCTAGGATTTCCTCCATTTTTTGGATTTTTTGCTCCGAGATTGATATGTAGTCCTTCTTGTGGCCAGCTTCCTCTAGCCCATTGAGATCCAAGCCTTCCATATCTATGCTTTCTGGTTCATCCTCCATCGCTTCTGGGATTGATTCCATGATATTTTCTTTGCCCTTTGTCATGTTGTTGTCCCCTGTGTCATTTGCAGTAGGGAGTTTCAAGAAGGTCTCAAGGGGGAGCTTGTCCTATTGAGCCTTAGCGGTCTGGGCCTACACTATGGAGGTGCTCACAACTTCGATGACTGGTTCGAGTTCGTTGTCATTTAGTTGATTTAAGGCTACGAAGTTGTTGCTAATTGTAGGTCCTTTTTTATTCTACTGAGGGGTAGCTCTCCTATTGTGTCATTTTTTGCTTGCTACCTTCGTGAATCCTTCTACCTCATGTTCATTGGATTCCTTTTCAGCTGTAGCTTTCCTGTTTAGGGGAAAGTATCTGAAGAGATGCCCATTTTGGTGACACTTTCTGCATCTGAAAGAAATATGCTCATAATCTATAGTTTGTCTCCATTCAAAATCTTCATGCATCAGACTTACCTCGCTTGGTAGCGGTTCGGATAGGTTCATGTAGACACAAATGTGAGCATAGGTAGCGTAGCGATTTATCTTGGTCTCCTCTGCAATCTTTAAGAAATATCCTAAGGTGTTTCCAATGTCTCTGAGGTTTAGCTCGTCCAAATAGTCTTGGGGGAGAGAGTAGAGCCGGATCTAGACCGGTGCCCAATTAAGTTCATGTTTATCTGGGTTGAATGTATAGTCTAGGGTCTGAGGTATCAACCTGTAGTATTGAAGAAATAGGGACCCCCATCCATTATTCTATATTTGTACTTAGAACAGGTGAAGAGTATATTGAAGGAGCCTTTAGCGCACAACTATAGTTCAATATGGCCTTTAGCACATATGCTGCTTAGATGGTATCCTTTCACACTTGAAGTATTTTTATTGTTTCTAAGGAGATTTACGGGCCTCCCTACCCACTTATTCACCTACCTAGTGAAAAAACAATCTATATTATAGATTGTTTTGTCACTAGGTAGGTGAATAAGTGGGTAGGGAGGCCCATAATGACAAAACAATCTATAATATTCCATTTAGCTTTCAACTAAATGGAATATTATAAATTTGTTTGTCACTAGGTAGCTGAATAAGTGGGTAGGGAGGCCCATAAATCTCCTTAGAAACAATAAAAACACTTCAAGTGTGAAAGGAGACCATCTAAGCAGCTAAATAAAGCACCTTTGAGTGTGAACAGGGGATGGAGCATGTTGAATAGGTCAACTTTGACCAAATCAATAGCCTTGTTATGGAGGAGTGGATATTGATGACGGACAATGCAATTTTGGAAGGTGATTGATTGCATGGAGGTAGTGACCTAATTGAGGGGGGCCAAGGGTGAGGAAGCAAATATCTTATATAAGGAATAGGATGGAAGCCATATGTGGTTATGTTTTGGCTTATTATTTTGTATGTGGTATGTTTAGACTTTTTGCATTATTCAGCTGTTTAGTTGAATTTGCAGTGATGTTTAGCACAGGGTGTTCTCGGGAGGGAATCCCATCTCTTTCCTTGAGAGGCCTCTTGGAAGAGAATTACACTACATTTCCACACTCAGTCTTAAGGCCAAGCTACAAATTTCTTCATCAGCGCAGTTTCTGCAGAATCTTGTGTTGTGTTACAGGGTGCAACAGTGGAGAATTATATTAGGTGACTTCAGAGCTAGTTTTGTAGTGGAGGAAGGTTTTCATCCATTAGAAGGCTTGTAAATAAGCCCCTTGGGTTTTATTGACATATTTGGCATTAGACCAAGGTGTATTTATCCCCTACAACACGTTTTCAGTCGAGATCTGCGTTGTTTTGGGGAGGAGTTGTGGGGGTGGTTGCAGTGATTATTTTGGGAGGTGATTTATTTAGTGGAGGAGCCATTCTTTCATCCAGAGGGTCTATTGGAGAAGATTTGTAGGTTTCTACATCAATTTTAGCCATATCTTCTCATTTTTTTTGTTGCATCATACCTTCATCCCTAGGGATGCAACTTACATTTGCACATTGTGTGCATTTTCCGGAAACCCTCTTGGGTTGTCTTGGAAAGTTGATCTAGTGCCTAGATCTGTATGTGTAGTATCTATTTTTTCCTATATCAGTACTT
Source organism: Pinus albicaulis (assembly GCA_034641835.2). Lineage (NCBI taxonomy): Eukaryota > Viridiplantae > Streptophyta > Pinopsida > Pinales > Pinaceae > Pinus > Pinus albicaulis. The sequence continues at coordinate 198,379,376 of CM076581.1, read as the reverse complement.
TCGTATCATTGTATGCTCTCTAACTATAGTTATGCTTAGTATGAATGCGTTGTAGCAGCCTCTCCGACATTTTGTATAGCAACAACAAGTCACTTTGAGAGTGTTTATGTATTGGAGGCTTGTGTGATCACATCCTATGATTTGTGCCTTATTTTTTTGTACTTATTTTCTGCATATATGATCAATATAATGGCTCCATATTGATCTCATGGTTTCATGTGTTAAATATTTGCTGTTGCTTTCATTTTATGCACTATATTCCTGCTTTTCCCATTTGTAAATATTACAGTGGTATCAGAGCATAATCTTGGCTCAATCTGTGAATTTAGCCAATATGTCACCATAAGGAGAAGCTTCTCCAGTATTTGGAGGAAGGGAGGAAGAGGAGCTCCCAAAGCTTATTTTTCAAATTATGCAGAGCATCCTTGAAGATATCAAGAAGATGAGAAGGGAGATGTGTAGGGAATCTCCAAGGGGGTTTGAATATGAAGAAAACCATATATTTTTACGTGATGGGTGTGAGAATTCATCCACCCAATCTGATCCACAACACAATTTTATGCCCACATTCATAGCAAGAGAGATGGAGGAAGAAGATGCACCAAAGGAGGAGCCTTTGAGTGAATATCTTCAGGAGTATGAATCTCAATCCTGGAGATTCAAGGAGTAGTTGAACTTCCAAGGGTTTTTCGTACTCAAGGAGAATAGAAGGCCCAACAATCACAAAAGAAGAAAAAGAGGTAGATTCTTTCTGCCAAGTTTTGATGGGTCATCCAAATGCACAACCAAGGATTGGATAGAGCAGCTAGACTCATAGTTGCAGCTACATCAAGCTTTAGAAAAGGAAGCCCTTAGGATAGCAGCGCTGCATCTTGAAGGTAGGGCTTATACTTGGCATTTTTATGAATCTTCTTCATTTAATAATGAAAATATAGCTCCTTATGTAGGATTCACTAATACATTAGTGAAGAGATTTGATGGAAAACAATTTGAATCATCTTTGATTGAGCTAACAAAACCTAAACATTCAAAAAATTTGCATGAGTTGGAAAGGTCCATTATGTTAGCTCCCTATAATTAGGAAGATTGGCAAAGTCCAATCTCAGGGAGAAACATCGTTTCAATCACTTTGGGATTCTAGGATCTAGCCCTCCTAAATCCAGAGAGGGATCTCTCTAATAAGTGCAAAGATGGATTTGTCTTTGAATTTTGGGGTAATAATATTAGGCTAGTTATGAAGGCCAAGGGTTTGTTTTATTTTTGGTTGGTTGAGTATGAAAACCGTTTGAGGTGGAAAGTCCTAAGTGCAAAGAGTTTCAAAGGTGAGAAGTTGCAAGTGAATAGAACAGCTAGGCTAAAAAGATAGATATAACGCTGGTTTTTAGTCCATTAGGCTATGGAGTCATATTAGGGCTTTAATTGAGCAACAACATCAAGGGTGATCCTAGGGGCAAGTCATCTATATCACAAGATTATTGAGATTAAAATGATGGAATGGAAACAGAAAAGTGTTGGAGGGGTGGAAATTGATAATAATTTCACAAAGGATTTATAGTTAGTCCAAACAAGAAAAGCCTCTTAAGTAACTGTTTAAAACCAACCAAGAACAGGACTAACCATAGACTTCTTGGGAAAGTTTGTATTAAAGCAGCTTAATTGACAAAAAATCCAGTAATCCACATAATTACCTTTAGAAAGTATGAAAACACATAAGAGAAAACAAAGTGTAACTTAAGATCAGATAAATTACTTTTAAACCTAGTCTGCTTTTAGTCAACACGAAGGGAAACTTTCAGAATATGCCTTTGGAGAATAGAAGCTAGAAACAGGGCAAACCATCACTTTTCTAGTCTAACTTTAATAAGAAAATAAGGAAAATAACTTTCAAGAACAATGTTTAAAGCAAACAGTAGGACGAGGGAACTCCAACATTCCTAACTGCTTAAACTGTATTAAATCGTTCTTAAATAAACAAATTGGAGGAAAACATTGAGATAAAGCTTTTCAGTCAGAGAAGGTTATTGATATATAGTAGGTCCTAACTCTATAAATGTTGTTATTTATCAGAGAATAGTGAACAATATGACATACATAGAAGGAAAACAATAAAAAAGAAAGGGGCACTTCACCAGTGATATAGACTACGATCCCAAGAAACAACTTGTTTATTGATGTCAAACCAGTTACAGTACTCAGGTCCAATGTTTTAGTTTAGCAATCATCTTCACTATCCAGCCTAACTAATCTAACACAAACAAAGCTTCAAGGGCCAGTGAACACTATTTACAGATAGAAGTCTCAAGCTCAATTACATTACAATTTTCAGCAACCTAATCAACCAACCCCTCACTCATCTTTTGCAGAAGTATATATAGAAGAATGAGGAGGTGAGATCTGATAAAAGATCTCCAATTACAATTAATACAGACTTAATGGCTTCTTGGCCTTTGAGGGGCTCAATGAAGAAACTTACATGGGTGCACTCTGTATTAAATGTTTTACATAAAGTTTAAGCTCAGTGGGAACTTTTGTTGACCTTTGAGGCTCTGTGTGGCGTCGAAGTAACTCTGCAGATGTTTGTCATTAATTTCCTTGGCAGAGTTTCCTCTTCGACTGCGTTTTGAGACAAATAGCTGATCCTGATCAATAAATTCGGCCTCTGATTGAATACTTTGAGGCACAGGTGGCATCGTGGTAGCTAAAGGGATCAATTTGCCTCATTTGTGGTGGTGGAGGTTTTCCTGTCGATAAAACACTTCAGATTTTCTTTAAACTATGTTTTACTTGGGGATTAGGCTTTTGATAATTTTTCTTACCCGTGATCCCCGCAAAATCTATCTTTTGATTCTCTGTTCTGATAAATTTTGGTCTTTGTCACTGATACTCTTTGACTACGCCCGATTCATGGTTTTTACTGATGTACAGGGCTGTGCAGGGGCGATATGGAATCAATGCCTGAAGAAACACTGATGAAACGTGAATCTCGATCCTTCGAAGGATTTTATTTGCTGAATTGGGGGCAGGAGGATCGTCACCCTCCGCCTTTGAAATTTCCTGAGTTATGGCGAAAAAACCATAGAAACACAGCACAATACAAAAACTATTAGAAAATCCTGCATATATAGGTTTATTGTTGCGGAGGACATGTGGAGGAAGCGTGGCCATTGGATGGAATCATCCAATGGTCAGGATTGATTGGGAGAAGTCATAGTGAAGGTGAAAGAAAATTTTGAATCAGGGCCATCGATCGCACAGAGATCGACGGTCGGGAGCGGAAAATGGAAAGTCAAAACGGGAAATGTTGACTAGGCGACGAAAGTGGGCGATGAAATATGAACCGTCAATCTGCAGATCAGATCAATAGAGGAAATTAATTGGATGTCGCGTCGTAGCCTAGTTAACTGTCGGGCATATTCGGTGAGCGATAGCCGTTGGATAGCCCACCCCAGATTGGACGGTGGATGCCAATATCGCGTGGGGTCCACGTCCGAACATTAACACGCGATGGACGGTGGTTTTATTAATAGTGCCCAAGACGCGTGTCAACCAGCGTATGGAATCGCTGCTGATCGGAAAAAACCACCCTCGCCCCAAAGGCGGTGCAATAGATACCACGTGGTTTTCATAATGGTGAGTGGAATGCAGGGACTACAGGAGAGATGGACTCCGCGCCATTCGATCTTCAGATCAGATTGACAGTGTGGAATGATTTAAAATTGGAACCGGCGGAAATTTTATAAAATAATAAAGCCGACGATTTTTTTTAATATAAACCAAGGTTTAAAATATTATTTACAAAGTGGCTTGGCACCGACTGCGAGACCTTTGGGTGTATGGAGGATAATACAACCGAGGTTTATGGAGGAAGGGGCTTAAGACTTAGCCCGAGGGGGCTTAAGTCCACACCATGAAAAATGTGATTTTCATGGTTTTTGAATGATTTTCGAAGGGTTAGAGGGGTTCCCATATGGCAAAGAAGGAGTTTTCAACCTTGTGAAGGGGATTCTGAAGAAGGGGAAAAAGGGAAAAGTATGAAAATGAGGGATTTTCATGGCAAATGGAGGGATAAAAACTGAGGTAGTTTTGGCAAATTGGGAAAAGGAAAAAGGTGTTTGCAGCAGTATTCTTCCTTAGGAATCAGCAGGATCTTTGAAGGGGGAAAAAGGCACAGTGGTGAAAATGGGGACAGAGGCCGGAGGCCTTCAAGAGTTTTCAAGAGCCAACACCTTTTAGTCATAAAATTTGTTCCTTGAAGGCTCCAAAGAGTTTTAGCCAGCATTTGATATAACAAATTTTATAGCTGGCTAACAGTGGCTCCACTTGGGGATGATGCCTTCTTGAAGGCATCAAGAACTTTCAGACTTGGATTCTCTGGGAGGCTGATCAGTTGCCTCATCCATTGGGCTGCCCTTCCTTTGCTGAGATGAATTTCTCTGAAAACATATTAGCAACCATAAAAATAATGGATCTTTATCAATACAAGCTTCTACCTACTCAATCCTACTGATCTAACATTTTTTCTTCATTAGAGTGCACTTGGATTGGAAACTATTTTATAACATTTTATTCTTTTGAAAGCATAAAACTAATCTAATTATACTCCTTATTTCTCCCCGAACTCAGATTAAACAGTTGAGTTCAGATGCTTCTCTACCTATTCTACTATCTGTTGGGATTAAAATGTCCAACAGATTTTTATTCTCTAAATTCTACAACAGAAATTGAAAAGCACTCAAGTCAGGATTGAACAGTATAACTTGATGCTGGTCCATGGAATAAAGACAAGCTGCACATAGACATTTATTTTGCAGAAAATTTAAAACAAAATGGAAGGCTTAAGATCTGAAAGTTTCTCATCATGGCCTTCTCTTTTTACAACTCTGTTTTGGCTCTTTTTTGAGTTGTTCCTTCTTTGTTCTCTGGTTCAGATTTTGAGTTAATTAGAACCAGTTTTTTACATTTCTTGACTCAGAAAATAAAACAGATTTGAGCCATCTTTCTTTGGAAACTTAGGTTCAGATTTTGAACATGTTTGAACCTTTAATTTATGTCCTAATCTATCTACTGATAAGCCAAGATTAAACAGTTTGGCAAATCGAATTGACTATCCTATTAGCAGAAAATTTAAAGCTAATTAGTCAAGATTAGACAGTTTGACTAACTAGAAGTGTGTTCTTTAGGAGTGGAATTTAATCTTGCACACTTTCAGAATTCATTTCTCTTTTTTGGTATGGGGCTATACCTTTCTTGTTTTTCACAATCTTCCCTCTTTTCTCTTTTCTATTGTTTTGTAATTTGGACTTTTCTAAATTTGAATGCAATGGCGGATGAGATATTTATAATGAAAAGGATAAAAAGGCTTCAAAACATAGCATTGATCAAGAGAAGTAATGCTTAAGCATCCTGTCATTGACAGGACCCCCAAACAATTCTGCTTCATTCAACTCCCGCAAGAAAAATGCATTGTTGCCAGCAGTTGAGTGAATAGAGTAAGGGCCAAGCTATAAGTTGTCAAATTTTCCATGCTTGCCCTTTTCTTCCCTTCTTGAATCCCATTTTAAAACTTTGTCCCCAATTTTGAAATTGTTGGCCTTTGTTCTTCTATCAAAAATCTTTTTAATGCTGTCATGTTTCTGCAATGCTTTGTTATAAACTTCTTCTCAGGTTTGTTGAAGATGAATGGTCTGGTTTATCCTTCTGATCATGTCATTATATTCAGTTTGTAACTCTTGAATCAACTTCATTACTGGTACACCAAGGCTGTTTGGAAAAATTGCATTAGTACCATACACAAGCTAGAAAGGTGACATACCAATAGATTTCTTCAAGGTCAATCTGTCAGCCCAAAGTGCATGAACCAAATTTGTGTGCCAAGACTTTTTGTTTTCCTCCAATAGTTTCTTGATTATGTTCACTAAAATTTTATTTGAGGATTCTGCAAGGCCATTACCTTGGGGGTAATAAGCCATGGAATGCCCCAATTTTATCTGATATCTATGACAGAACTCAACCATCTTCTTTGATCCAAATGCAGCTGCGTTATCAGTGATAATCTTGGTAGGATAGCCAAATCTGGAGAGAATATTAGTCTCCATAAATTTTATGATAACTAAATCATTGGCTTGTCTACAAGGAATGGCTTCTATCCACTTAGTGAAATAGTCTGTGGCAATGAGAATCCATCTATGTTGAGCAGAAGATGGTGGATGGATTTCTCCTATAAATTCAAGTCCCCACTGTTGAAAAGGGGATTCAATAGTGATTGGATGCAGAGGCAAGGGTAGAAGTTTTCTTTTGCCTTCAAAAAGTTGACATTTATGACAGGCTAGGATCATTTTGTGCATATCATGAAAAAGAGTAGGCCAATAGAAACCAGCCCTCAAAATTTTGTTGGTTGTTGTCTTCCAGTACAAATGACCTCCACACTCTCCTTCATGGAACTGGTATTTAACCTTCTCTGCATCAAACTCAGCCAAACATTTAAGCAATACACCACTTGCATATTTCCAATAAAGACATCTATCTATAATGCAATAGTTTAAAACTTTTAACTTCAGGAACCTTGCCTTTGTTTTTGTCAAACCAGGAGGTGTATTCAATTTAAGAAAAACATAAATAATATCAGCATACCAAGGAGAATTCATAAAATGATCTTCAACTATAGGAGTTGAGAATTCTTCTTGGTCATCCAAAGCATTAATCATATTAATATCAAGAACTTCAAAATTTGATTCAACCATTAATCTAGCTAGACCTTGGCCTTTGATGAGTTTAGTGGGTTTCATCTCTAAATCATACTCAAGGATAATAGCAATCCACTTACCTCTCTTACCATCTGGGTCCTGCGTTAAAATGTCTTTAACAACTGAGTTTGGGACAAAGGAAACGATGTGTGAGTGAAGGATGTACACCCTGAAGTCTTTCGAAGCTTTAACCAAAGAAAAATCTTGCTTCTCCATAATGTTATACTTCAAAGGGGAATCCCTCAATGCGTTACTAAAGAATGCAATAGGCTGCTCTTGTCCTTGTGGATTTTTCTGCAAAAGGATAGTAGCTATGGTATGTTCTTATGCAAATGAAAAAATATAAAAATCTTTTGAAAAATCAGGACTTATAAGAACCGGTGTTTTGGTTAACGCTTGTTTCACTAGTTCAAAGGAATTATTTTCTTCCAAGGTCCATTTTACCTCTTGCTCCTTTTTTAACATGTTTGTGATATTCCTAAGGATCTCAGCCAAGTTGGGGATGAACCTTCTCAAAAAGTTAATCTTTCCGATGAAAGATTGTAACTCTTTGATGTTTCGAGGATGAGAGATTTGTAATATGGCCTCAATCCTCTTTGGATCTATCTTTATACCCTCTTCAGAAATGATGTGCCCAAGAAATTTACCTTCTTGGAGACCAAATAGTGTCTTCTTAGGGTTTAAAGATATCCCAAACTTTCTGCACTTCTCGAAAAACTTTCTTAAATGTTCTAAGTGTTGTTCATCTACTTTTGAAAACAAAGTGACATCATCAAGGTATATAATGATGAAGAAGCCCAGTTCCTCCGAGAATGTTATGGCCATGGCTCTTTGAAAAGTTGCTTCAGCATTAATTAGACCAAAAGGCATTTTCACATACATGAAAGTGCCCCATGGTGTAGTAAATGTTGTCTTTAATTGAAAATCAGGGTAAACTAAGATCTGATTGTACACTGAATAGCCATCAAGCAAAGAAATTCTTCTAGACCATACCACCCTTTGTAAAATATGATCCATCTTGGGTAAAGGGTAGTTGTCTTTCAATGAAGCTATGTTTAAGTCTCTAAAGTCTATACAAAGCCCGATTTCTCCAATCTTCTTCCTAACAGACACCAGATTAGACACCCACTTAGAGTATCTAATAGGGACAATAATACTAGCATCATACATTTTCATGATCTCCTTCTGAACCAAAGGCAGTTGAATAGGGTTTATTCTGCACAGTTTCTGTTTAAATGGTTTTTGGTTTTGTTTGAGGGGAATTTTGTGCTGTATTATTTTAGTGTCATAGGATTTAAGATCTCCGTAACTCCATGCAAAAACATCAGAAAATTATTTAAACAACTCTATGTATTTGAGTTTGATGTGAGCTAGTAAAGTCTTAGACAGTTTAATCATTTTCAGTTTTTCCTCGCTACCTATATTGCACTCTTCCACTTCAATCTCTATAGGTTCCATTTTTGGCTTTTTGGCCACATCGTTAAGATCAAACAACTCTTCTAAAGGTGCCAGACCCTTAGGCAAACTTTCATCTTTAGAGTGCAGAGTTGCTAACTCCTCTGTTTCAAACTCTGCATTCATTTATGTTTCGCTTTCAAGTTTGCTAGATAACAGGTTTATATTAGTAGGTTCGGGAGACAGTTCTTCTTCATCAAGAAAATTTTCTTCCCTGTAGTATGTTTCATAGTCTGAGTCCAAATTGTTTAGTTCGAATTCATTTCTGAATTGCATGAAGTCTTCTATTTGTTTGTCATTGTCAAATACCTGCCAATATTTTTCATTATCAGGCACAGCTGGTCTAAATTTTATCTGAGTTGTGCAGTCTTTGGTGTTATATGGCGTTAAGAATGTTCTAGCTGCAAAGGCTAAATTGTGGGTCGCAATATTTCTTTTTCTTGGTGTTGTCACTCCTAGAGACAGCCTAGAGTTGTGATATACCAGTGCCTAGGACATCTTATATAGAAAGGAGCATATGATATAACATAGGGAGTCATCAATAACAAGCTCTCATGCTATCTCTTGTAAAACAAGGAAAATTAATCTTAATGGGACCAAGACCCTCAGAAAAATGATACATAGAATGGGATATTGCAGAGGCAACATGAAAAACTCCAATACAAAAGCAACAGACAATTCAGAGACAACTTACTGTAAAGAGGGCCAATTCAGAAATACTTCACAGAAATAAGTTATCAAAAGGTGTATGTAGTGAATGAAATGTAGAGGAAATATTAGTTAACATTGAGCTGATATCCAGATACACAATACCACCATGCATGGGCTTACCAATCTAAGAATCCATACATAATAGTAGCGTTTTAAAAACACCCTCTCAAAGAAACTAATATAGCAGAAATGTGGTTTAGATGACTAATGGAACAGAATATCATGCATGAGCCATATTTAAAGCGCTTGACTAATCCAAGCATGGGTATCAAATAGGATAAATCCATACCACAAATCAATGAGCCACTTACATTCCAAAACATGATACAGGAAAGACTGATGAAATGAAATGATCTATTTAAATAACACATAAGAAAAAGTTACAGACTGTGAAATACCAAAGACCAGAATCCTCTTTAACAGATGGAACACCTCCTCACTGAAACCCTATGGGCTCTGAGCCTTCATACAAGAGTTCTACAAAATGTATACAAAAAACCTTTCACTGCATAATTTTCTGATAAAATCCAGAACCCTAAATCATCTGTTCTCTGGGAGCTTTATAGGAGAACAAGAAAGCTCGAAAAAGGGAGTAGGTGATGAACATTTAATTGTATCATTAAAACAAAATGGCGGAGACGTGCACGCCCATACTGCTCGATGAATTTGTAATTTTGTTTGTACTCTGTGCCCTGCTAACTGAAATAAATGCACTAGGTAGAAATCTCTCCAGGAGCACGGTAAAGCAGAAAAATCACATAAATATTCCATCCTTTCCTGAAAGAAAATGGTGCTGAAATGAAACCTGAAGGGTATTGTTTCTGGTGCATTGTACCCTCTGCCTTCTAAAACCTGAGTCACGGCTGAAAATCCTCAATGCTGAGCGTGGAATTCCTCAATCATCCACTGATATTTTTCTACTACTCCATTAATATCTTCATCTGTGAAATCGGTGCCTTGAATGTCCCTGCAGGGCTTGACAGATTTTAACCCCACTTATTTAATGGAAGTCTTATATATTTTCCTTCCTGGGGCTTTCTTCATAATTCAGCTCTGAAAAATGTTCCTTTGACGTGCTCTCTATCACAGTAATAGAGACTGTGAATCATAATAGTTTTCCACCGCTGTAAACTTGCAAAATCCGCAAACTCGTTAAAGAAAACCATGCACGGGAAGGTGAACATAGTGGGGATAATGGTAAGATAGCGCGACATGGTGGACAGGTCGAGAAATGCAGGGCGATGATAGGAAATGCAGTGTGATGGTGGGAGGTGGCAATGGAGGAGGTTGGCGGAACGTAGCAGATGAATAACTTTGAATTTGACCTTTAGAATGAGATATAAGGAAGGTGGAAGAGAATGTGACAAATGGCATGTGGAATGGTGACGTGGAGGAGGACGGGGTCAATGGTGTGGCGTGGGTTTAATGAGGGCCGTCCGATCTTGGCGTAGATCGACGGTGGAGGATGCGTAGGGGGGCGACGGATAGTGGGCAAGGGGTCGAATATGCTGTGATTAAATGCCGTGTAGGTTTGAAGAGTGCTAACCATTGGATGAAGACCTTCAGATCGGAAGGCTGTCAAGAATATCGCGTCGTGACTTTTGCCAAACAATAACGTGCGATGGAGAGAGGTTTTTGAGCCGTACGCTGAGACACGGGGCAATTGATGTATGGAATCGCTCCGATTTGAGAAATACCGCCCACCTCGGAAAGGGAGTGCAATATTAACCACCGGTTTTTGTACAGTGCGCAGAGCGGGGACCACCAAGGCGGGAGTACTGTAAGTCGTTGATTTTGCAGATTGATCGGATGGTTGAGATGTGATCAGACGGGCAAACATAGTGCAAACCGTGTGCATGATAGGGTTGCAAAGGCTGTTGGATCTGCGTAGATTGACAGTTAATACCGCTTCCGATATACATTTGTGATAAGCCCCTTTCCCGGCTGGTGCTTGGTCTAGCGCCTGGGCTACATGGAGGAAAAGGTGTATGGGCTAGGGCCGAAAGGTGCTAGGCCTCAAAAATATTTTCAAATGCTGGTTTTTTCGGCCCTTTTATGGAATTTTGGGGCTAGGAGAAGGTAGCGATGGGTGGAAAATGGATTTTCCAAGCCAAACAAAAGGGGATTTCTCATCAAAGATTCAATGGGGGCTGAAATGATCAACATTGGCTCCATTTGGGGACGACACATTCATCCCTGGACGTGTCAAGAACTTCGCAGACCCTCTAATAGTCTTCTGTGCAAACTTTGCTCTTCAACACTTCTACCTTTTCAATCTTCTTCGTCATGATTCATCAGCACACATACTTCATTCAAAAAAAGATAGAAACAGAAACTAATATACAATATGATACATCAGGGTCTCTCGGCCTGCATCAGAATTGGAAGTAGGGTTTAATAAACTGACCATTTACAGGGGTGTCAAGCAATTCACCTTATAAATTCTCCAGCTTGAAAGTGTTATTACCTTCCTGTTCCATAATTTTGAAGGGACCGAACTAAAGTGGATCAAATTTACCATGTTTGCCTTTTTCAGCCCTCCGAATATCCCACCTGAGTACTAAATCACCAATCTACAGGTTCCTATCTTTAGCATGTTGATCAAAGAGGTACCTCATCTTCTCCTGATACTCTGTTAGCCTTTGATTGACTTGATTGCGTGTTTCTTCCAATTCCACCAGCTGATTTATTCTCCTAGTCATATTATCAGGCTCCTCTTGAATTTCTTGGATGAATCGCGCTACTGGTAGGGCTAACTGAATAGGAAATACTGCTGCCCTCCCATATACTAATTCATATTGGGATTTCCCAATTGCTCTCTTGTTGGTGATTCTATTGGCCCACAAAGCAAATTTTAACTAGGAATCCCAATTTTTCTGGTTTTCATTTATAGCCTTCTTCAAAGCCCTTACCAGGGTTCTATTGGAAGACTCTGCCAAGCCATTTCCTTATGGATAGTAGGCTGTAGAGTGACTTAGTGTGATTTTATATTGCTGACAGAAACTCACAAACTTTGTAGACTTGAAAGCCTGGGCATTATCAGTCACTATTCTGGTAGGGCAACCAAACCTAGATATGATGTTTTCCTCCATGAACTTTATGATCACAGTATCTGTGGCGTTCCTCGTGGGTATGGATTCCACCCATTTTGTGAAATAATCAGTGGCAGTTAATATCCATTTATGCTGACCACTCGATGGAGGATGTATTTCACCTATAAAATAAATTCCCCATTGTCTGAATGGTTCATCCACATGAGCGGGAATCATGGGAAGAGGTGCCATCTTCTGTCTTTCATCAAATCTCTGACATTTCTCACATGCTCTAACCTGGGAAAAAACATCTCCAAAAATCTTGGGCCAATAGAAACCAGCCTTCAGGATTTTATGAGCATTGGCCCTCTAGCTATAGTGACCCCCACAAATCCCTTCATGAAATTCAGCTATAATACTTCCTACCTCATCCTCTGTGAGACACAGAAGTAGGGTACCTGAGGGATATCACCAGTATAGCCAGCCATTGGTGACTATATATTTTTGTGATTTAAATATTAGTGTTATGTATTTAGCTTTATCACAGCTTGGAGGGAAACTGAGTGTGAGGAGATATTCTACTATCTCTTTGTACCACGGACTGGTGAGGTACTTTACATGTGTTTTTGGAGTAGCTACTCCAATTCCCTGTCGCTCTTCTTGCTCTTCAGATTCCTCACCTGCTATAATGGACAAATTTATGCCCAGAGCTTGATAGTTTGATTCAGATAAAATTTTGGCAAGCCCCTGTCCTTTGATCAGCTTAGTAGGGCGAATGTCTAAGTCATACTCCTGTATTTTAGCAATCCAATTCCCCCTTTTTCCTTCACTATCCCCTTGGATAAGAATATCTTTTACAACAGCTACATGCACAAATGTAGTGATGTGGGACTGTAAGATATACACGCGGAATGCTTTGAGGGATTTTAATAGGGCGTATGCTTGCTTTTCCAATATGTTGTACTTTAATTATGCATCACGGAGCACCTGACTGAAAAAGGCGATAGGCTGCTCATACCCTTCCTCATTTTTCTGCAATAAAACTCCTACTATTGTATGAGGTGATGCAAAAGGAAAAATCATGAAAGGTTTACCATAATCTTGTCCAGCTAGCACAGGGGCTTTTGCAAAAGCATTTTTTATTCGGGTAAATGCCTCTCGTGATTCCTAGGACCATTTAACTTCATTATCTTTCTTCAGCATATCCGTTATGTGTCTAACTATTTCAGCATAGTTAGGGATAAACCTTCTCAGGAAATTGATGCGACCTAGAAATACTTGTACCTCTTTCTTATTTTTGGGAAAAGAAATACCATTTATAACCTCTACCCTCTTAGGATCTATCTTCACCCCGTCTTTTGTTACAATGTGTCCCAAAATTTTACCCTCTTCTAAAGAAAATAAAGACTTTTGAGGATTTAGAGAGATACCATACCTTCTGCATTTCTCAAAGGTTCTATGCAGATGCTCAATATGCTCAATATAATTTTTTGAAAATAAAGTGATGTCATCAAGGTAGACTACCAGAAATTTATCTTGCTCCCCAACAAAAGCAATGTCCATGGCCCTCTGAAAAGTGGCCCCTGCATTAATCAATCCAAAAGGCATCCTGGCATACATAAATGTACCCCATGGTGTGATGAAAGCAATCTTCTTTTGGTCTTCTGGAAGTACAGCCACTTGGTTATAACTGGAGAATCCATCCATCATTGACATCCTAGAAGCTCCAACCACTTTCTGCAGGATATGATCCATCTTAGGCAGTGGGTAATTATCCTTTAAGGATGCTCTGTTTAAATTTCTGAAATCCACACACAACCTTATTTCTTCATTCTTCTTTCGTACAGGGACTAGGTTCGCCACCCATTCAGAGTACCTCAATGGTACAATTATTTTGGCCTTTAGCAGCTTCTTGATTTCCTTCTCAATAGAGGGAAGCAACGGGGGATTTATTTGTCTGAGCTTCTGCTTATGAGGCTTTACATCTCCCTTCAGCGGAATTTTGTGTTGCATTATAATGATATCAAAAGTTTTCAAGTCCTGATAGGACCATGAAAACACATCTTTGTAAGACTGAAACGATTTATGATATAGATTTTTATATTCTCCAAGGATCTTCCTGGACAGTTTTATAATTTTGGGGTCAGCCTCAATACCCAAATTTAGGTCTTCTATCTAATTCTCTTCTACCACTTTGCCTAGCTACAGTGGGACATCATTCTTGTCAAATAATATTTCTAGAGGCACCATCCCTCTAGGTATAATGTTTCCCTTTAACTGCAACACCTTATTACCTGCCACTTTCTTCTCCCAATTTCTTTCTGAAGTATCTTCAGACTCAACCTCTTCTTCATCAGCATCAATCTCCATATTGGAGAATTCTCCTACTATTTTCAGGAATATCTTCATCTGTTCTTCATCCTCAGATACCTTCCAGTGCTTGATGTTATCTGGGATTGATGGTCGATAACACACCTCAACTTCATAACTTAAAAGAGGGTTCTGAGGTGGTCGAAATGTATTAGTAGCCACAGCAAGGGAATCAACCATCCTATTCTGTTCTCGGGGCATGAACTGGATATTAAATGCCAAGAAGAAATTTTCTACCATGTCCCAAACTTCATTCCTATAAGCCCTTAGCCTAGGATGTTTGGTCTAACACTGATTCCTGACTTGTCTAACCACCAGTTCTGAATCTCCCAGAACTTTTAAAATTTGTATATTCATGTTCCTGGCTGTCTACAATCCTAACGGAAGTGCTTCATATTCAGCCACATTGTTAGTAGCTTCGTATTCCAGTTTGAAGGACAAAGGGACCCATCTTCCTGTAGGATAAATCAATAGTATTCTAGCTCCATTACCTTCTCTTGAATTTTCTCCATCAAAATGAAGTGTCCAGATTCCTGCTTCATGGCTCTCTGAGGGCTGCTCAGTCTTGATCTGACAGAAGGATGGTTCATGAGCAAAATCTTGGTCTTCGTCCAGCATCAAGCATGAGAAATCTCTTTCTTTACAGTAGATTGGTGAATTTACAGAGTTGTCAGCCTTAGTCACCATCCTGACAAATCTAGTCTCCCTGTACAACCTCCTCTCTTAGCCACCAAAAACTGGGATAGTGGCATATGTTAAATCCATCTTGAGTGATCCACCAATTTTTGTTCCCCAAGACCTTGACAGCAACATACCAAAACGAGCTGGGATTTCAGCCACCACGATGTCCATTACCACACCTTTTGCTGGGATTTGGGCCAAATTGACCACCAAATCCTTGATCATTCCCAAGCATGTAACTCTTTTGGAGTCAAATGAATAGAGGTCCTTGTATGGTTGGGTGATTTGTAATCCTAGTTGTTCCATGACTGACATAGGTATTGGATTATGGGAAGCTCCAGAATCTAACAGAAAATTATGTAATAGCAGGTCATGAATCACTAGAGACACATAAAATGGAGGAGTAGAAGCATCTAATTCCTCAACATGTGGACCAAAGACAACCACGGGTCTTTCTTCTTGAAGGTTGAGGCTATCTGGAGTGAGTGTTGCTTTTGGAGGGAGCATGAATGAGGTGACTTGGGATTGATATGCAGGTTGTTTCAACAACTCAGTCAAGGGCACTGGGATTTTGACTTTTTCAAGTTCCTTTTGCAAACTGAATACAGGGGGGGGACTTCTCTATTACAACCTCTTTTGACTCTTTATTTTCAGCTGAGGGTTTAACTTATTTTGCCACAGACTTGGTATTAGGAGGAATGACTACTTTTGAAGAGGAAGGAATTTGATCATTAGACTGCAAAGGTTTGTTTAGAGGGCCCTACCTTTGTCTGTGACTTTCTGCATTGTAGAATCATGGTGAGCAGGTGCTTCCTTCTGGGGTATCTCTTCTTCTTGCTCTTGAGTACGAGTCCTCTTCCTAGAGGATCTGAGATCATATCTTCTATTGAAATGTGCTTGCATGAAATCAGCAAATTGTTTACAATAATGATCAATTTCTGCTTCTTCGGTGTCTCTGGTCTTTTCTTCTTCTTGCAATGAGCACTCAGCTCCATCATTTCCATGCAAAGGGAATTCTTCTCCATCACTATCTGAAAAGGCAAGATTTTCATCCTCCATTCCATAGGCAGTATCTTCAGTAGAATCATCTACTGGACCTTCCAAGTACAATGGGTGTGGTACTTGATCCTGTTGCTCCTTTGCTTCCCTTGGCAATATTTGCAGGGGTGGTTTCATATACTGAGGATTATGACCTCTGTTTGGAGCGTTGTAGAAATTCTTGGAGGCTGAATTCTTGGCCTCCAGTTCAAGCTTGAACACTTTCTTAATCATTTTGGTCATTTCTTCCATTTTTTCTGTGTCTCTATCCTGGTTAGAGGTAGATACCTCATCTTTGCCCCTTCTTCTGGTATCTTGCTTAGATTTTCCCTTTGGTTTTCCAGTGGAGGCAAAGTTTGCTTCCAATTCTAGTGCATCTGACTGAGCATCATCCAGAGTAGTAGGTTTTCTTTCTCTGAGAGAGAAACCAAACTCTGAATCAAAGGCTACTACAAAGACAACCTTAGCAGTAGTTTGATGAGGTTTCATATCAGCAGGAAGACTCAAATACAATTTATTAAATCTCTTGATAATTTCTGATACTCCTTCATTCTGTCTTTTCTTAAGCGTATTGAATTCAGTAAGACATTGTCCATGATGTTTCTTTTCCCCCCATTTCCTGAGAAAATTATTTTCCATCTCGTCCCAAGTGGTTATGGAATGGTTTCCCAATGTCTTAAACCATTTTCTGGCTTCACCATCAAGAGATTGCACAAACAGCCTTAAGACCACATCTAAATGTTCAACATTAAAGTTCTCTGCAAAAGAGCAAAAAGTCTCAAGATGTTTTAGAGCATCAATCTCATTTTCCCTATTGAATCGGGGTAAAATCTTCAGATAATCTTGTGGCATGTCATTCAACACTTGGGGTAATGCTAGAGGAGCATATTTATTTAGCAAGAAGCCTGGAACATTTTCCATTGGAGGGGGTGGAGGTAGTGCAATATTTTGATGAGTAACAGGAGGAGGAGGAGGTGGAAGTGGGGTATGAATAACAATAGGGATGTAATGAACATCAGACTGAGGTGTTGAAGGGAATAATGGTCTATTAACAGCAGATACTTCAGTGACTTCTTTAACCTCTTCAACCTTAGGAGCAGGGTGGAAATTATCTTGATTTCTGACACCTCCTCGAGGTGGATTATTTGAATAATAATCGGTATCTCCCATAGTGGAGTCAGGACCTTGCACTTGGGAATCTTGAGAAGAAGAGGATGGGAAGTATTCTATAGAAAATTCAGGGATTTCAGTGTGAACTGATTTCCTTTCCCTCCAATTTCATCTATGTATGATCTTCTCAAGGTCAGACATTGAAGATGTCTTTGGATGAGACGTATCTGACCTCAGGTGTGGCTTATGAGGAGCCAGGACTGCAAATAGGTTTATCAAATAAACAAATGTGGAGTCGCCAAGGTGAGGGATCTACAACTCTCAACTCTCCATACTCACCTACTTGGAGAGTGAATTAGGTTTTGTTGAGGCCCAGGGATTTTAATTTTCTCAACTTCGGTCCCCAGCAACAACGCCAAAAAGATGTTGTCGCTCCTACAGATAGCCTAGAGTTGTGATAGACCAGTTCCTAGGACATCTTATATAGCAAGGAGCATATGATATAATAGAGGGAGTCATCAATAACAAGCTCTCATGTTATCTCTTGTAAAATAAGGAAAATTAATCTGAATGGGACCAAGACCCTAAGAAAATTGATACATAGAATGGGATATTGCAGAGGCAACATGCAAAACTCCAATACAAAAGAAACAGACAATTCAGAGACAGCTTACTGTAAAGAGGGCCAATTTAGAAATACTCACAGAAATAAGTTATCAGAAGGTGTATGTAGTGAATGAAATGTAGAGGAAATATTAGTTAACATTGAGCTGATATCCATATACACAATACCACCATGCATGGGCTTACCAATCTAAGAATCCATACATAACAGTAGCATTTTAAAAACACCCTCCCAAAGAAACTAATATAGCAGAAATGCGGTTTAGATGACTAATGGAACAGAATATCATGCATGAGCATATTTAAAGCGCTTGACTAATCCAAGCATGGGTATCAACTAGGATAAATCCATACCAAAAATCAGTGAGCCACTCGCATTCCAAAACATGATACAGGAAAGACGGATGAAATGAAATGATCTATTTAAATAACACATAAGAAAAAGTTACAGACTGTGAAATACCAAAGACCAGAATCCTCTTTAACATACGGAACTCCTCCTCACTAAAACCCTATTGGATTTGAGCCTTCATACAAGAGTTCTACAAAATATATACAAAAAACCTTTCACTGCATAATTTTTTGATAAAATCCAGAACCCTAAATCATCTGTTCTCTGGGAGCTTTATAAGAGAACAAGAAAGCTCGAAAAAGGGAGTAGGTGATGAACATTTAATTGTATCATTAAAACAAAATGGTGGAGACATGCACGCCCATATTGCTCGATGACTTTGTAATGCTATTTGTACTCTGTGGCCTGCTAACTGAAATAAATGCACTGGGTAGAAATCTCTCTAGGAACACGGCAAAGCAGAGAAATCACATAAACATCCTGTCCTTTCCTGAAAGAAAATGGTGCTGAAATGAAACCTGAAGGGTATTGTTTCTGGTGCATTGTACCCTCTGCCTTCTAAAACCTGAGTCGCGGCTAAAAATCCTCAATGTTGAGCATTGAATTCCTCAATCATCCACTGATATTTTTCTGCTGCTCCATTAATATCTTCATCTGTGAAATCAGCGCCTTGAATGTCCCTGCAGGGCTTGACAGATTTTAACCCCGCTTCTTTAATGGAAGTCTTATCGATTTTCCTTCCTGAGGCTTTCTTCATAATTCAGCTCTGAAAAATTTTCCTTTGACGTGCTCTCTATCACAATAATAGAGACTGTGAATCATAATAGTTTTCCACCATTGTAAACCTGCAAAATCCGCAAACTCGTTAAAGAAAACCATGCACAGGAAGGTGAACATAGTGGGGATAATGGTGAGACAGCACGGCATGGTGGACAGGACAAGAAATGTAGGGTGATGATAGGAAATGTAGTGTGACAGTGGGAGGTGGCAATGGAGGAAGTTGGCGGAACGTAGCAGATGAATAACTTTGAATTTGACCTTTAGAACGAGATATAAGGAAGGTGGAAGAGAATGCGTCGAATGGCATGTGGAATGGTGACATGGAGGAGGACCAGGTCAATGGCGTGGCATGGGTTTAATGAGGGCTGTCCAATCTCGGTGGAGATCGACGGTGGAGGACGCGTAGGGGGGCGACGGATACTGGGCCAAGGGTCGAATATGCTGTGATTAAATGCCGTGTAGGTTAAAAGAGCGCCAACCGTTGGATGACGACCTCCAGATCAGACATATGTTATGAATATCGCATCGTGAATTTTTCTGAACAATAACGTGCGATGGAGAGTGGTTTTTGAGCCGTATGCTAAGACACATGACAAGCGATGTATGGAATCACTCTGATTTGAGAAATACTCCCCACCTCGAAAAGGCGGTGCGATATAAACCACCGGGTTTGGTACAGTGCACGGAGCGGGGACCACCAAGGCGGGAGTACTGTAAGCCGTTGATTTTGCAGATTGATCGGACGGTTGAGATATTATCAGATGGGAAAACATAGTGGGGACCGTGTGCGTGATAGGGTTGCAAGGGTTGTTGGATCTGCGTAGATCGACGATTAATACCGCTTCTAATATACATTTGTGATAAGCCCCTTTCCCAGCTGGCGCTTGGTCTAGCGCCCGGTCTACATGGAGGAAAAGGTGCAGGGGCTAGGGCCGAAAGGTGCTAGGCCTCAAAAATATTTTCAAATGTAGGTTTTTCGGCCCTTTTATGGAATTTTGGGGCTGGGAGAAGGTAGCGATGGGTAGAAAATGGATTTTCCAGGCCAAACAAAAGGGGATTTCTCACCAAAGATTCAATGGGGGCTGAAATGATCAACACTTGGGACAAAAAATAGTTTGGACTCCTCGAATGTTTTCAAAAGGTCCATAACATCGTTTCGGTAGGCCCTAAGTCTGGGATGATTTGCATTATACTCCTCATTTACCTGCCTAATGACTAACTCTGAATCCCCGTGAACTTTAATTCTTTTGGCTCCTATCTTTTTCAACAAACGTAAACCTAGGAGAAGGGACTCATATTTTGCTATGTTATTGGAACACTGAAAGTTTAATTTGTAGGAAATTCTTTCTGTGTGGTTGTTCTTAGTGTTGGTAATCCAGACACCTGCACCAGCATTGTTCTTAGTGCATGACCCATCAAAATACATACTCCACAGAGGACTGTTTTCGATTTTATCCTGGTTGGTGTCCTTTTTAACTAATGTGCTCAAGGGTTGTTGTGGAATCTTAGCACTTAGTTGTATTTGTTTTGATTCCCCAAAAATTTTCGTTTATTTGAGGGTTGTTTGGTTGACTCTCAATGTTTAAAAGCAAAGGACACATGCCCCGTAGCTCAAGACCTTTTTTAAGTTTGCTAATGTTTTCAAATGCAGCAAATTGTTTTAAAATTTCTACATTGTGTTGTTCTTCCTCCCTGTCAGCCGTTAATCCTGTTAAAGTGACTTGTTCACCAAGTGTTTCATCATTAAACATAATAAAATAATCAAGGCCTGTATTTACAGAATACAAGGGAGAGTTTTGTGGTCTTTCTTGACTTGTAACTGTGAATTGCATATGGGACTCCCTGTAAAGTCTTCTATTCTGATTGAAAACAGGGATAGTCGCATAGGTCATGTCCATTTGCATAGTCCCTTGTAACTTAGCCCCCTAAGATCTTGATAGTAACATTCCATACTTTAGGGGCACATCAGCCACAACAATATCCATGAATAAACATTTGGTTGGAATTTGGGCTAAGTTAACACAGAGGTCTTTGATTAATCCTAAACATTTTACTCTGCTGGAATCAAAGGAGTAAAGGTCTTTGTAAGGTTTGGTGATTTCTAAACGCAGGCTCTCCATTATAGCTTTTGGCATTAAATTATGAGAAGCCCCGATATCATGCATAGCGTTGTGCAACATTTTTTCGTGAACTTTTAAACTCACATAAAAGGGATGAACAGGTCCCTCTTGATATCTACCTTCAATCTTAGGACCAAAAATCAACTCGGGCTGGTCATCATTAAGATTGAATGTGTCCTCATTTTCTTATATTTTTAAAGCCTTCAAAATTTGGGTTCGATATACATGTTGGGCAGCTAACTCAGTCAAGGGAATAGAGATTTTGATCTTTGAAATTTCCTGCTCCAGGCTGAAAGGAATTTGACTCTTTAAAGTGCTGGTTTCAGCCTTATTAGCTGTCATTCTATAAGCAATATCAACTTGCTGATTTATTCTATTTATACTTGACAAAATTGTTTTCACAGGAGTACTACCTGAAGTGTTAGCACTACTAAGGTTTGCACTCATTTTTTCATTGTTTTGAGTGCCTTTCTCTTTTCCATTGTTAGAATTCACAGCCATTGTTTTATCCTTTTGTTTGAAAACTCTAGGCTTGGTTGTAGTGTTTTTTTGTGAAGATTTATCAGAGCTTTTGTTGTTGGGGGTTTGTTGACTAGTTTTTCTTCTAAGGTCATATTATTTTTGAGATTCTATGATGACATTTTCCATGTCTTGATAATAATTTTCATCATGATCTCTTCTGTCATCATAAGGTGTGTATAGACCTTTTTTTCTATCATAATGAATCTCAAAGTCGTCATTGCCTATCCCCAACATGTTGATATCATCCTACTCTTCTATTTCATCTGTTTCCTCAACCTCACTTACATAGTTTTGATGAAAGGGAGGAGTAATCTGCTAGTCATCTTCCCTAGGTCTTTTTGGAGGTTGGTTCCTTCTAAAATTATGATTCTAGTTTTGATTTCTATTTTGAGGAGCAGTTTGGTTTTGGCTTGCTTGTGCTCTCTTAATTATGCTCATCTATTTCATCATTTCTTCCGTCATTTTCTCCATATTTGAGTTGGAAGTAGAAGGTGTGGATTCCTCTCTAAAAGACACTCTCTTTTCATTTTTCATTCTTTCTCTCTTTTCCATTAAGTTGACCTCCACAGAAAGAGTGCCCCTTTGCATATCTTCAAGAGTTGCAAAATCTCTTTCTCTCAACTGATAGGCCATCTTAGGGTCAAACCCTTCAGGAAACTTGTTTAAAGCTGAGCTTTTTGGAGGTTTTAGTTATGGGTAAAGTGCATTATACACATTTTTAAATCTAGTGCAATAAGCTTGCACACTTTCCCCAGTGTTTCTATGGAGGTTCTTGTAGTCAGAAAGGACTTGGAGAGGGTTTTTCTTTACTTCCCATTTGTTTAAGAATGTTTGATGGAGGGCTTGGAGATCATTAATACTATGGGGGGCTAAACCTTTGAACCATTTTCTTACTTTTCCCCCAAAGCTCTGAGAAAATAATCTAAGCTTGAAAAAATCATCATCAATTTCATTTCTGTCAAAGTAGTCATTCATCTTATCCACATGTTGTGATGCAGTTGTAGCATTGCTAGCATCATATAGCGGAATTTTGGACTGATAGTCCTGTGGAAGATTGACTAATGGTGCAGGAAGGACTAAGGGAGCATACCATGTTTCCATGATATGTGGTGGGGGTGGATTTAAAAGAGGTGGATTAACAAAAGGGAAAGTGGGTTGAAGTGGAGTGGTTTGAATAGTGGATGTAGGGTGAGCAGATGTGGATGGACCAGGAATAGATTGCTGAGCTGATCTTGGATGAGAGACACCTAAATTATGAAGGAAACGTAAAACATGAGGTGTTGTTTCTCGGCTACCAAGATGTTCACTTGTCTCCGGGGATGAAAGTGAAGAGTCAGAATCTAACTGATCTAAATCACCAAGAGACCTAGTTATAAATGGGTTTACTAAGTCAACTTGTGATTGTTGTAGAGCTGAAAGATTTTCAGGGACTGAATTAGCTCTCAAGGGTGATCTCAAAACAGTTGACAATTTAATCTTAGGAGACTTCCTAGGGACACCTTCTTGGTTATCAACTACTTCAGGTGGACCGGGGTCAGGATGGGCTCTAGTGTGAATCTTTCTAAAAGCCACTATGCTGTGTTTTTCAGACCCAAAATAAACAAGAAAAATTCAACTAGATATGACAGTCTTTAAAAGGTCAACTATTCTATTTACATGAAATTTAATCCTACAGTCCTCTAACTGAGTTTGAATGATACTATGATGACAAGGGTTCTCCCCAGTGGATTCTTAAGGTCTGCAAGGATTGTGGAGTTGCCAAGTGGAATTTTTTAGCTCCTAAGGAGGTAAAAGGTTTTATGGTCCACCACCATATTTATTGGATACCAATCTGAAATATTTTTAGGTTTTTTCTGAGTTATCTTTTAGTTGTATGGTTTTTAAGAATATCCTAACTCTGTTTCAAAACTTAGCTACGGTTATGAGACAAAGACAGTTTACGCTTATGCCTAAGCCAACTGATCTTTCAAGGTTAGATAAAGTCTTAAGAGAATCCTAGGTTTTACCTAGTTTGTCACTGACTCAAACAAGTTTTATCATGATTACCTTTCTTTGGTAGTGCTTGAAAAGGTTGCTTTTACTCTCAAAGTTTTATAAAAAATGAAAAAGATTCTGGGTTCGGTCCCCAGTGGAGTCGCCAGAAATGTTAGCTCCCTGTAATCAGCAAGATTGGCAAAGTCCGATCTCAGGGAGAAACATTGTTTCCACCACTTTGGGATTCTAGGATCTAGCCCTCCTAAATCTAGAGAGGGATCTCAAAGATGGATTTGTATTTGAAGTTTGGGGTAATAATATTAGGCTAGTTATGAAGGCCAAGGGTTTGTTTTGTTTTTGGTTGGTTGAGTATGAAAACCGTTTGAGGTGGAAAGTCCTAAGTGCAAAGAGTTTCAAAGGGGAGAAGTTGCAAGTGAATAGAACAGCTAGGCTAAAAATATAGATATAACGTTGGTTTTTAGTCCATTGGGCTATGGAGTCATATCAGGGCTTTATTTGAGCAAAAAAATCAAGAGTGATCCAAGGGGCAAGTCATCTATATCACAAGATTATTGAGATTAAAATGATGGAATGGAAACAATAAAGTGTTGGAGGGGTGGAAACTGATAATAATTTCACAAAGGATTTATAGTCAGTCCAAACAAGAAAAGCCTCTTAAGTAACTATTTAAAACCAACCAAGAACAGGGCTAACCATAGACTTCTTGGGCAAGTTTGTATTAAAGCAGCTTAATTGACAAACAATCCAGTAATCCGCATAATTACCTTCAGAAAGTATGAAAACACATAAGAGAAAACAAAGTGTAACTTAAGATCAGATAAAGTACTTTTAAACCTAGTCTGCTTTCTGTCAACACCAAGGGAAACTTTCAGAATCTGCCTTTGGAGAATAGAATCTAGAAACAGGGCAAACCATCACTTTTCTAGTCTAACTTTAATAAGCAAATAAGGAAAATAACTTTTAAAAACAATGTTTAAAGAAAACAGTAGGACGAGGGAACTCTAGCATTCCTAAATGCTTAAACTGTATTAAATCGTTCTTAAATAAACAAATTGGAGGAAAGCATTGAGATAAAGCTTTTCAGCCAGAGAAGGTTACTGATATACAGTAGGTCCTAACTCTATAAATGCTGTTATTTATCAGAGAATAGTGAAAAATATGACATACATAGAAGGAAAACAATAACAAAGAAAGGGGCACTTCACCAGTGATATAGACCAGGATCCCAAGAAACAACTTGTTTATTGATGTCAAACCAGTTACAGTACTCAAGTCCAATGTTTCATTTCAGCAATCATCTTCACTATCTAGCCTAACTAATCTAACACAAACAGAGCTTCAAGGTCCAGTGAACACTATTTACAGATAGAAGTCTCAAGCTCAATTACATTACAATGTTCAGCAACCTAATCAGC
Source organism: Pinus albicaulis (assembly GCA_034641835.2). NCBI lineage: Eukaryota > Viridiplantae > Streptophyta > Pinopsida > Pinales > Pinaceae > Pinus > Pinus albicaulis. The sequence goes on along the minus strand of CM076581.1, from coordinate 198,354,428 downwards.
CAACCCCTCACTCATCTTTTGCAGAAGTATATATAGAAGAATGAGGAGGTGAGATCTAATAAAATATCTCCAATTACAATTAATACAGACTTAATGGCTTCTTGGCCTTTGAGGGGCTCAATGAAGAAACTTACATGGGTGCACTCTGTATTAAATTTTTACATAAAGTTTAAGCTCGGTGGGAACTTTTATTGACCTTTGAGGCTCTGTGTGGCGTTGAAGTAACTCTGCAGATGTTTGTCATTAATTTCCTTGGCAGAGATTCTTCTTCGGCTACGTTTTGAGACAAATATCTGATCTTGATCAATAAATTCGGCCTCTGATTGAATAATTTGAGGCACAAGTGGCATCGTGGTAGCTAAAGGGATCAATTTGCCTCATTTGTAGCGGTGGAGGTTTTCCTGTCGATAAAACACTTCAGAATTTCTTTAAACTGTGTTTTACTTGGGGATTAGGATTTTGATAATTGTTCTTAGACGTGATCCCCGCAAAATCTGTCTTTTAATCCTCTGTTCTGATAAGTTTTAGTCTTTGTCACTGATACTCTCTGACTGCACTCGATTCATGGTTTTTGCTGATGTACAGGGCTGCGCAGGGGCGATATGGCATCAATGCCTGAAGAAACACTGATGAAACATGAATCTTGATCCTGCGAAGGATTTTCTTTGCTGAATTGGGGGCAGGAGGATCGTCACCCTCCGCCTTTGAAATTTCCTGAATTATGGCGAAAAAACCATAGAAACCCTGCACAATACAAAAACTATTAGAAAATCCTACATATATAGGTTTATTGTTGCAGAGGACATGTGGAGGAAGCATGGCCGTTGGATGGCATAATCCAACGGTTAGGATTGATTGGGAGAAGGCGTAGTGAAGGCGGAAGAAATTTTGAATCAGGGTCGTCAATCGCGCAGAGATCAATGGTCGGGACCGGAAAATGGAAAGTCAAAATGGGAAATGTTGACTGGGCGACGAAAATGGGCGATGAAATATGAACCGTCGATCTACAGATCAGATCGACGATGGAAATTCATTGGATGTCATGCCGTAGCCCGGTTAACTGTCGGGCATCTTTGGTGAGTGATAGCCGTTGGATGGCCCGCCCCAAATCGGACTGTGGATGCCAATATCGCGCGCGGTCCATGTCCAAACGTTAACATGCGATGGATGGCAGTTTTATGAACAGTGCCCAGGATGCGTGTCGGCCAACGTATGGAATCACTGCCCATCAGAAATAAACCACCCTCGCCCTAAAGGCGGTGCGGTAGTTACCACATGGTTTTCAGAATGGTGAGTGGAATGCGGGGACCACAGGACCTTGGTGGAATATAAACCAAGGTTTAAAATATTATTTACGAAGGTACTTGGTGCCTGACTGCGGGACCTTTGGGTGTATGGAGGATAATACGACCGGGGTTTATGGAGGAATGGGCTTAAGACTTAGCCCGATGGGGCTTAAATCCACACCATAAAAAATGTGATTTTCATGGTTTTTGAATTATTTTCAAAGGGTTAGAGGGGTTCCGATAAGGCAAAGAAGGAGTTTTCAACCTTGTCAAGGGGATTCTGAAGAAGGGGAAAAAGGGAAAAGTATGAAAATGAGGGATTTTCATGGGAAATGGAGGGATAAAAACTGAGGTTAGTTTTGGCAAAAGGGGAAAAGGGAAAAGGTGTTTGTAGAAGTATTCTTCCTTAGGAATCAACAGGATCTCTGAAGGGGAAAAAAGGCACAGTGGTGAAGATGGGGACAAAGGCAGGAGGCCTTCAAGAGTCTTCAAGAGCCAACAATTTTTAGTCATAATTTTTTTTCCTTGAAGGCTCCAAAGAGTTTTAGCCAGCATTTGATATAACAAATTTTATAGCTGGCTAACACATTACACCAAGTCCACTTCAAATTTCTATTGAGGAGAATAAAAACTTGTATGATACCTTGCAAAGGGAAAGATCCCCATTGCAGGAAGAAATTTATTCTCAAAAGGAAGATATTGAGATTCCTCCTTCAAGGAAAGACCAAGATATAGGGTCTCTCATTGTTGATGAGGTGTTCTCAAATATTAATGAGGAGGAAGAGAAGAAAGGAAGTAAAAACGATGTGACTTTAGGAGGAGGACCATCACCACATGGATATGGGCATGAAGCTATTTATTCAATTAGAGGAGCTTTGGAACCTTTGCAAAAAGTTCCCAAGGAGCATCATGTCACGGTATTGATGGGCAGTAAGACCTTAATCAAAGGAGGAGAAGAAAAGGTGGATCAACATCAAAGGATTGGGAGCATGCACGTTTGTTTATTTAAATGGGTTTATATACAGAAGAAGGAGACTGGTTTGCGCATTGAAAGGAGGGAAAAATTAGTCCACTCACCTATATAGTCTACTTTGGACTTTGATGTCTCATTACATGGGGGAATTCCACCCGGGAGGCCACCAGATTGGGAGATGAGAGACAGCTCACCACAAATTGATCCAGGAGGGGTGAGAACCTTGGGAGGATTTGGCACAGTGCAGATAGTCTTGTGTAGGCTCAAGGAGGAGGGATACATTCTCCCAATATCATCATCACCAACTCTCATCAACTATTCTTCATTGGGAGAAGATGTTTTTTGGGATGGAGGATGGCACCATCATGGTGCAAGGAGACCACTCCATGGCATTGGAGAACCGTAGGATACTTCCACTTAGGAATAAATATTCCCCATTTGGTAGACAATGGTGGCCACTCATGCATGCATTGGCCAGGCTCAAGAGATTTTGGATAGGTGATAGCTTCCTATGGAATACTAGCCTCCAAAAGCTTCAACCTTCACTTAAGCATGAGCAGCTACAGGAGGGGCAACAAGAACATGTTAGCAGCATATTGGTGCATGAATTTGGCATAGGAGATGACAAAGAAGAGGGAAACCACATGACAGGGGCTACATAGTATATATCAACAACGTTGTCATTAGAGATTTTAGATCCTTATTGGAGATCCCAACTATTGGTGGAATACTCCAAGGATCTCCTTACATGCAGGATACTTGATGACCAGTTTCCAGATAGAGGATATACAGTGAGAGATGGGGTCATCTCATCAGAGGAATTTTGAGGTCTAAAATGGGCCTCCTAAGAAAAATGTACAACCAAAATAAAATTTATAAGAACCAATAGGATTCAAGATGATGATGCCAACCATAGGGGATGATTCACCATTTTTTGAGTAAAAGGGTAAAAAAATTAAAAAATAATAAAATAATAAAACTACTTTTTCAACTAGTATTTTCAACTTATCTCCCAAAGCTTTTACTCAAATTTCAAGTGGGATTACTCATTGGATGAAAAATTTAATTCCTTATCCAAGGATTACCCATATTGCATATATTCAATGGACCCTGCTACATGAAATGAGAAATAAATTAAAAAAACGTGATTGCAATAAGGTTTTTCATGTATTTCTCATTTTTCATATAGAAGGGTGCATTAAAAGTATGCAACATGGGTACTTCTTGGATGAGGAATTAATTTTTGCATCCAAAAAATACTCCTACTCAAAATTTGAGTAAAAACTTTCGGATATAAGTTGAAAATGAGAGTTGAAAAAGTAGTTTTTCCATTTTTCCCTTTAAAATTTGATGACGTAATCAAATCTTATTTTACTATTTCCACTATTATTTTATAAATTCCTTAGAAGGCCCATTTTAGACCTCAAAATTCCCCTAATATCTATCAGGATAATATCTTCTTGGCTAGAGCCTCAAATTTCAAGGGCAAACTACTACATGCAGCCTATGAGATATTTCTTTCCAATCCCACTGGTTTCATTAGAGCATGCCATACTATCTTGGAGGGATTCATGTGGGAAGAATTCAAAGAGGATATGCACTATCATATGAGGAAGTGCATATATTTTTTGGAGGGTGAGGAGAAACATAACTCTTTGGAAGAGTTATCATCACCACCTCCTTACTCATTGGGTGTGAGAGGGAGCTCATCCATGGGCTACCTCACTAGTTTGAACCAAGTGTATGGTAAGGACTATATTTCTAAGAATCATGATATGTTTACTATATACTTGCATTTTCTTACCACTCATGTGCATGACATTGCTCGAAGAAGGGGAACTCTTTCTTATTGGCTTCATGGGCTACTTGGGGCCATAAGCAGTGATGATGTTGGCCACTCCCTAGAAGATTTTGGGGAGATGATGTATTCTTCATGGTGTGCTTTATTGACAGCAAACACCATACACCTTATCCAAGCATGCAAGAATATTGGGGAGGCAAACAAGTGCTGGGGGAAACACCTGTCATATCATATTCTATGGTAGTTAGGAGAAAAACTGCACTAGTTTCACTTGAGGGACCATTGCCCTTCCCAATACTACACATGGAAGCTAGCATAACTTTTATTTTGATCCCATATGTTGATGATGTTATTATCTTTATTGGGAACATGATTGGAGGGAAGGTACATTGGTTGGAGGTGCCCATTGGGAATCACCTTTCCCACACTTTTTATGCTCCATGCTTCAAGGGGAGTATGGGAGATGATATGAACACTACAATAGATCACTTTTTTCTTTATGAGGTGAGCCATACGATTGTTTGGAGCACATGGGGGATGCCTCTCATGAAAATTTGGGAGGAACTTTCCTATGAATTACCCTGCTGGGAGGTGATTCATTTCATTTGGATGATAACATGGAGATGGGAGTCTCTCATTGGGGATCAGATCCCTTATGCTTGTCATCACTCCTACCTTGAAGAGGCCATTGGAAAACAAGAAGTTTTCCATATATACCTTCCATTTTCTTATTATGAGAGCCATTTGGTTTATTCACCAAAGGCCAACTTGCACATTTGGGAGGAACCAGTGTGAGACAAAATTGTTGTAGAATATTTGAAGCAGTGGTGGAGAGTATTTGATGAGGAGGCCAAAAGAAGAGGAGGGGAGAATTTTCTCTACCCTTATAGTTGCTTGAGGACAAGCAACATTTTTTAGGGGAGGACTGTAATATTCCAAAAATTTAGCTTTTAGCTAAATGGAATATTATAGATTGTTTTGTCACTAGGTAGGTGAATAAGTGGGTAGGGAGGCCCATAAATATCCTTAGAAACAATAAAAACACTTCAAGTGTGAAAGGAGACCATCTAAGCAGCTAAATAATGCACCTTTGAGTGTGAACAGGGGATGGAGCATGTTGAATAGGTCAACTTTGACCAAATCAACAACACTGTTATGGAGGAGTGGATATTAAAGAGGGACAATGCAGTTTTGGAGGGAGATTGATTGCATGGAGGTAGTGACCTAATTGAGTGGGACCAAGGGTGAGGAAGCTCATAAATTATATAAGGAAGAGGATGTCAGCCATGTGGGGTTCTGTTTTGGCTTATTATTTTTTATATGGTTTTTTTAGACTTGTTTTATTCTTTAGCTGTTTATTTGAGTTTGCATTGTTGTTTAGCATAGGGTGTTCCCGAGAAGATTTCCCATCTCTTTCCTTGAGAGGTCTCTTGGAGGAGCATTACACTAAATTTCGACACTCAGGCTTAAGGCCAAGCTACAAATTTCTTCATCGGCACAATTTCTGCAGAATATTGTGTTGTGTTGCAGGGTGCAGCAATGGAGAATTATATTGGGTGACTTTAGAGCTAGTTTTGTAGTGGAGGAAGGTTTTCATCCATTGGAAGTCCTGTCAAGAAAACCCTTGGGCTTTATTGACATATTTGGCATCAGTACAAGGTGTATTTATCTCCTACAACATAGTTTCAGTCCAGATTTGCGTTATTTTAGGGAGGAGTTGCAGGGGTGGTTGCAGCGATTGTTTTGGGAGGTGATTTCTTCATTGGAGGAGCCATTCTTTCATCCAAAGGATCTATTACAGAAGAGGTGTAGGTTTATAAATTATTTTCAACCATATCTTCTCATTTTTGTTGTTGCAGCATACCTTCGGCCCTAGGGATGTAGCTTACATTGGCATATTGTGTGCATTTTCTGGAAACCCTCTTGGGTTGTCTTCAGGGATAATTTTAAGGATGGAAAATTATCTTGAAGTTTAAAAAATTGGCGAATCTCACTAGTCCCTAATATGAAAACTATAAAATGTTTATTCATATATTTGTAAAACTATTCAAATTTATAATGATATTTTTTATATTGTCTATATAATGTTGGCGATTTTTAACGTAAAATAATTTTATATTGTAAATTTTGGGCGAATCTCCTTTATAAAAAAATGGAAATTGGTGAATCCTTTTTTTGGAAAAACCATGGAAAATTAGCCCACCTGCGAATATTAGCCCCTAAAATTTTCCATGGTTGTCTTGGAAAGCTAATCTAGTGCCCAGTCTGTATGTGTAGGATCTATTTTGGTCTATATCATTACTTTTATATAATTTTATGATCTCTAGATGTAGTTATTCTTAGTATGACTGCATTGTAGCAGCCTCTCTGACATTTTATATAACAACAACATCTCACTTTGAGAGTGTTTATTTATTGGAGGCTTATGTGATCAGATCCTATGATTTTTGCCTCATTTTTTTGTACTTATTTGCAGCATATATGATCAATATAATGGCTCAATATTGGTCACATGATTTAATGTGTTAAATATTTGTTGTTGCTTTCATTTTATGCATGATATTCATACTTTTACCATTTTGGAATATTACAGGTTACCATTTCGAGGCAACCCATCCTCTCAACACTTTTTCCATGGGCCAGAAGCCCATGAACTTGCCTACTAGTGTGTGATATTTCATGAATTGGATTATGCCATTGATGCGGTGTGCTAGGAGTTCTATCACTGTTTTCTTGGAGTTCTTTGGTATGCATGTTGTTGATTTAGTGTTCGTTGCTACTACTACTTGTGTATTTGTCGTCTTCGTTGTGGGTGTCACCCCAGTATTTTATTGAGACGGGCTAGAGTTGTGCTGATTGACGGTATTAGCCACCGCCACCACCCCTATGGGTGACTGGCCTGTGGGGGGTGAGAGCAGCCACCCCCAGCTGGAGTCGGTCATTAGTGAGCCTGTAGCTATCCAGGTGAGAAGTCAAGGTCAATCAGTCTGGGGGTGAAGGTCTGCCTAGGGAAGCCAATGCCAGAACCAGCAAACCCTAGTTCATGGACGTTGGCCTGGTGTGGAGCTCCACTAGGTTTTTTTTCTCAACCTGTGGGGAATTTTTCACACAAAAATTGATGATTACAATGAACCCATCATGGGCTATTTAACATGTCTCAACTTGTTACTCACTCAAAATAACTTCAACATGCAAACACGCACTAAATTTGACTTTACCAAATATAAGATTGAAGTCGAACTAACCCACACTTACTTAGTTAACTCACACTCTAAATTTATACTACTTTTCATGTGGGAGTGATTAGTTGTCTTTAACACTGCCCCTTAATTACAATTGCTAAAGTAAGACATGACTCATGACAACTCAAACATGCATGTTGGTCTAAGTCTCAGCTAGGCTTACAACACCTAAGTTTCCTTTATAAAACTCAAATACATATTTTTCTAATTTCTTAGTGAATATATCAGCCGATTGGTCACTCGATTTATAAGGGTTTAAATAAACTTCTCCATTTCTCATAATTTCTCTAATAAAATGATATCTTATTTGAATATGTTTGCTATTTTGATGAAACACACTATGATTATATAATGCAATGTTTGAGGCTTTGTCACAATATATTATTGTTGATCCTTATTTTTTCTACTGAAGTATATCCAAAACGCTTTGTAACTATGCTTCTTTACATGTTGTTGATGTTACTGCTAGATATTTTTCTTCTACTAATGAAAGTGTAAAAATAGGAAACTTCTTAGACGCCCATGATATCACACCTGAACCAAGATTAAAAACATAACCAGAAGTGATTTTCATATCATCCAAACTTCCTCCAAAATAATTTTCAATATATCCAACCAAATATTTCTTCTATTTTCTTGCATAAAATATGCCACAATCTATATTTTGTGCTACATATCTCATAATACTTTTACCAACTTTCGAATGTGAGCCTTTTGGAGATTCCATAAATCTAGAAATCAAACTAAATCCTTCTATAATATCTCATCTTGTAGTTGCGAGATACATAAGGCTTCCAACCAATCATTTGAATAGAGTTGGATTGACATATGATCCTTCATCATCCTTACTTAGCTTTTCACCTGTCACTATTGCTGTAGGAGAAAGTTTACAATTTTCCATTTTGAATATTTTTAGTAATTCTTTAGCATACTTATATTGATAAACAAAACTTCATTTCTTTGGTTTCTTACTTTCTATGCCAAGAGAATATTTCATAATACCAACATATCTCATTTCAAATTCCTTTTCCATTGTTGCTTTAAATTCATCTATTTTAATATTACAAATATAAATCATATCATCCACATACAAAAAAACAATCAAAATTTTTCCATGATCATTTACCTTTGTTCACAAGGTTGGTTCAATTTAGCTTCTGCAAAATCCATTCTTAATCATATGACTTTAAATTCTTCTTTGCTACACTCCAAGTGCTTGTTTGAGTCCATAGAGTGATTTCTTCGATCTGTAAACTTTGTCTTCTTGACCTTCAACATCATAACCTAGAGGTTGTTGCACATATATTTCTTCTTCCAGAATTCCATTCAATAAAGTTGATTTCACATCCATCTAATGCACTTTCCAATTTTTTTGATCTGACATTGCTAAGACTCCTCTTACAATATCCAATCTAGTTATCACAGTAAATATTTCTCTAAAATCTATTTCTGGTTGCCGCGAGAACCCTTTTTCTATAAGCCTTGATTTAAATATGTCAATCTCTCCTTGATCATTCAACTTTGTATTATACACCCACTTTACACCAATTTTATTCTTATCTTTTGGAAAATAAGTCAAATCTTAGGTATCATTCTTCTCAATAGATTCTATTTCTTCATCCACAACTTACAACGAATTTTCATCTCTGATAGCTTCTTCAAATGATAAAGGTTGAAATGAAAAAAATGAAAAATTTTAACTAAAATCCAAATCATCATAAATGTCTTGCAGACTTTTCGTTTTTCTCTTTCCATTACTTGAATCATCACCTTATTGATAGTTGAGAGTATTTTGATTGTTGATCCACTTGAAGATCCATGTTGTTCAGAAAATCTTGAAGTTTGTGTTGGTGTGACTTTTTTTGGTGTCTTCTCCTGTGATTCTTGTTGCTCTTTTTCTGCTACATCCTCTTCTTCTATGAGTGGCACTCTTACATAAATTATTTTGTCTAGATTCCCATTCCATGACTCCTTTTCTTTAAACATAACATCTGTACTGATTATATTATTCTTGGTGATAGGGTTATACAATTTATGATCTTTTGAAGCTTCAGTATAACAAGTAAATATGCATTTTTCACTTTTATCATCCAAGTTTCCTATTATCTATTTAGGTACATGTGCATATGCTACACATCCAAACACCATGAAATGAGATAGACTACAATATATACTTGACCATTCTTCTCCTGGCACTATATTCATCATGATCTTTGAAGGAGATTTTTTTATCACATAAAAAAACATACAAATGCTTTTGCCCAATACTCATTTGAAATTTTTCTTCCTTCCAATATGGTCCTTTCCATATTCATAATCTTCCTATTCTTTCTCTCTGCTACACCATTTTTTTGCGGTGTGTATTTGGTTGTAAACTTCCTTCTGATTCCATGTTGTTTGTATTCAGGATGGAATTCCTTGAAATCATATTCTCCACCATGATCTAATCTTACTACTTTGACATGATGAGCATGTTGGTTCTCTATTGAGGCTTTGAATTATTTGAAATTCAAAAAAATATCATACTTCAGCCTCAAAAAATAAACCCATGTCTTTATGTTTAAATCATCAATAAAAGTGAAAAAAGTAACAACTTTCACCAATCGACTGTGTACTCATGGGTCCACACAAGTCTGTATGAACCAACTTTAATGGCTACTTTGTTTTGTATGAAACTCCTTTCAGAAAACTATCATGTTGTTTCTTTCCCAAGATACAACACTCACAAGTACTGGAATGTTATTTGATGAGACATAATCCTCTAACCATTTGTTTCAGCTGCAAAAATATTAAACCAGACAAATGCAAATGTCTAAATCGAAAGTGCCATAACCAATAATGATTATAACATGCAACCATAAATGAACTGACATGATCTCTATAATTCATGATCAAAGGAAACAATATATTACTTGGGTACTTCTCATATATAACACAATCTTGTCTCTAAAAAATAAATTTGTATCCTTCTACATAAATTTACAAAAACTTATCATATTATGTTTGTAAGCAGGGAAATAGCATACCTCTAAATTTTTTTTCGAATCCTCCCTACTTGGATAGAATGTTGACCACTCATTTTCCATCTACATCCATAGTCTTTTAGTGGTCAAATTTACCTTTGTCTTCATAGATTGATCCATGTTTGCAACTACATTTTTATTTCTAGTCATGTGGTTACTACAACCATTGTCTAATAGTCAAACATTTTCAGAAGGTTCATATATTGTATGGAAATATAGGAACATGGAGTCATTATTTTTGTCATTACATTATCTCTTTGCCTTCCTTGATCAACTATCCTATTTTTTCAATCACATGCATAGTGACCAAATTTATTTCAATAATAAAATATCACTTTTGATTTGTCGACTACTTGATTGTTTTTGAATATTCTGTTGCGGCTTCCACTTCCTTATTTATGCTCTTCTTTTCCATCTCTCTGACCACCATTTCTTCCACCTCGTCCTATGCCTTTCTATCTACCTCTGCCTTGACCCTTATCTCTTGAGCTAGAAAGCTAAATTTAAAAACGGTCTCTAAGGTGGAATCCTTATTTGTTTCTAATCTCGCCTCATGGGATAGAATTGACCCCATCAGTTCATCAACTGTCATCATTGTTAAATCCCAAGCTTCTTCAATAACTGATACTACAACATCAAAATTAGTATACACAGATCTGAGGAACTTCTCAACCACTGTTTGATATTTATTGTCATCACCATAAATATTAAAATCGTTTACAACAATCAAAATATGATTCATGAATGAATTGATATCCTCTTTCTCCTTCATTTGTAGACTTTCAAAATCTATCTTGGTATTCTGCAATGTCATAACAATATTGACTTTGGCCATAAATTTATAGCTCATATCCAAAGTCTCCTATGCTATCTTTGTTGAAGACGTGGTCATAATGCTCCGAAACACTGCTTGGTCCACTCCTTGTTGGATAAGATGCATTTCTTGTTCATTCTTATTTTTCTCTGTCCTCATTTTCTCCCTTTCCATTAGTGAGTGCTCCTTATTCTCCTTCATTCCTAGGTTCAATAAATCCAAACATGACGTGCTCCCAAACATCATGATCCTTTAATGTCGTCTCCATCTTAATAGCCTACATATCATAGTTCTTCCTTGTAAATGGTGGAAATTGTGTATCAAAACTTGATGAAGCCATTTAAAAAAAACTCTTCTACAAATAGTAATGAAACTGTCTTTTAAAAAAAACCTTGAAATACTCCTTTTAATAAACCCTTTTTAATTTATTAAAGCACCCTTTTTTTTAAAAAATTTAAAAAACTTTTAATATATTTTCATAATCCTTTATTGATAATCCTTTATATGGATAAAAGCTTTATTCCCTTTCATATAATAAAATTATTTTAAAAAATACACTCACGTATTCATAAAATACTTATGAATCTGCCCTTCACTATGAAGAATAGTGCGCCTCTTTAAACTTTTGAATGGATCATCAAACTTTTGGATAACAGACCTATGATGTAAGAAAAAAATTGTTCTATTTTTTGATACAACTCCATTGATGTTTCCAAAAAATTTGTCAAATCATAAGTTTGAGCTAAACATTGTGTTTTTGAGTTTGAAACCTACGATGTCTCTACAAACTGATTTAAAAAAAAAATCATCGACCTTCTTCTCTTGGAAATCTTTTTGTGGGCTATGTAGGCTCTACATATCTTTTATTCCTTCCTTGGCTCTTATATCAATTTGTTGGAAAGGAAGAGGAGGAAATGAATGAATTTAAGACATAAAAACAACACTAGTTGTTGCTCTTCTATTTATCACACAAAATTTGATGATTATAATGGACTCATCTTAGTATATTTATCCTTTTTCAACTACAAACTCACTTAAAATAACTTCAACATTAAAACACATACTAAATTTGATTTTACCAAATATGGGACTGAACTCGAACTAACTAACATTGGACTTTGTCAACTCATACTCTAAATTTATACTATTTTTCATGCGGGAGTATTTAGCTATCTTTAAAATTGACCAACAATTTCTAAAGGAATGTTGCCACGTAATCTATATCCAAGGATGGAAAATCTATAAACTAGGACTTGGAGACATTTAAAATATGAGAAAATTGTTTTGATACCCCAGATTTGGGTAGATGTTTTAATTATAAAAAATGTGCTTCCAACAACCAAATATAAGAAGTCCTACAACCAACATAAGAATGTAATGTAAATATCTACATTCATCCTGGAATATTTTAGTGTCCAACCGATCTCCAGAGTTATTTAGTAATTTTTCAAAGGATCGAGACTAATTTACACATTTATACTAGGCTGAAGAATTCACCAACATGTACTAGATAATGTTTTCATGATTATAAAATTCAAGGAGTATAATTGGAAATCTATTGGGAAAACGAGACGGATTGTTTTTTCTAATAATGAAGGAAAATTTTATTGATTGAGTGTAGTGTGGTCATTGAGACAAATCATTTTATCTCAAACAAAAACTTCAAGCTAAAAAATTCTACAACACTTCCTTGATTGATAGTTGGTAAAATCAATAGTGTATCTAAACAATCATATGATTGATATGTAAATCCATCTAGTGTACATATTTTCATACCAAGGGAATATGTTATACATACATGTCTTGAAATATTTATATTTGAAATTTAATCGAGTAGCCTTAATTTGGTACTTTGTTGGAATTAGTTGAATGGACCCTGAGAATAGTTTCTCTCTGTTCAACTACATCAACCTCACCAAAGTGATCTTCCGAGATATAGTAACTCATTACAGGTTCCGACATCCAATAACTCTTTTTATAACCTACAGTAAGCTTATCAATGGCTTCTTTTGGCTTTGTACAAATTAATCCTTTCCTTCTGTTGTCAACGCTACTGTGTTGTATCCTCGCTTGCAAGGGAACATCAAGTAAAGGAGAGTGGAATAGATTAAATTATTTTTTTATTACCATAGCAAATTTTGAATTTAAAAGTGTGGAGACCATAATATGGTGTTGGAGGGGACTTTAGTGGCATTGTGAAGGGAGCTTACATAGCCTGAATTACTATATTTGATCCCAAATCATATCCATGCCCCTTAAATGGAGAAAGAGCACCGAAAGTCTCAACCTTCAGATGGAGAAGAGATCTCACCATGAGGTGGTATCCACGATAAAAAAGATAAATTTGAGAAATTATAAGAATTTTTCCTTAAAATTACAAGGATGATGTTTAGAGTCAAGATGAGGGGCCATTTTAATTTGACTATTTTGGAAAGATAAATGAACTTGCACAATTAATTTTCAGAGTAGTAAACATATATGCACTTCTTTAATTTTTTCAGATATAATGCAAACCCTTGGTTTCTTCCTTTGTCCCTCCACTCTCCTGAACTTGGATGAAACTAGAAGTTACTACCAACTCCTATGTAATATCCCTGATGAAAAATCCATGTAATAAAGTTAATAAAGGAAAAACAATACCATGGTCATGGGACATGGATTCCAAGTTGAATGTTTGGAAAAAAATCCTAGTGTAGGTGTTCATTTTGGTTATTATGGCTAAAGGGAATGTAAAATAAATGTGTAAAGGAAAAGAGACATTATTAGCATTTTATTTATGAAAAAAAGAAAATAGGAGAAAAGGAAGGTGAAAGCTCACAAGTTTCATGTGGGGAGGAAAATGAAGGAAAAATAATGGAAAATGAAGAAATTATAGGCCTCATTCATAAAAAGGCTTTTGAGGATCACTTCATTTATTTTGTTAGTTAAATTTCGGAACTCTCTCTCTATTCTCTCTCTCTCTCTCACTCTTGCACACTTAGATTTTTTTTGGAGTATTCCATCTTTAGGTCAGGAAAGGAAAATAAGGAAAAAAGGAAGTAAAGATCAACCAAGGAAGAGAAGGATCAAGCAGCTACATCTGGTTTACTTGCATCTATTGATTTGCATGTGTGATTTCCCTGCTAGAATTGGCATTCATGGTTATGCATGTGTGTTGTTGGTTCTCTTTTTGTCATTGGAATGGGATTTGCTAGGTGTGACAATGTTCTTCAACCTTGCCTTGCCATTTCCCGATAGGCATGGTGTGATGGGGTTCTCTTCTTTTAGTTGAGATGGATTTATAGATGGATTCGAAATTGAGTGATGTGGATATCTAAATGAAGAACACATGGTGTAGTGATCCCTGAACCAGACTATTGATTGCGGTAAATCCACTGGCCTAGTAGCCCAGAAACCAGATTGTGGGTTGCAGTAAATCCAGGTATTGTGTAACTCGGTGGGCTTAGGAATCCTCAACCGGTGAATCACAGGATATATGGTAAAGCATAGAGGTGGTTTCCCTTGATTAGGCCTTGGAATCCTTGTCGGTGAATGGTGGGATATACAGTAAATCCTAGAGGGTGGTGTCTCGATTATCGCCTAGTAATCCCTGGATTAGACTGTGGATTGTGGTAAAGCCTAGAGACTAGGAGACAGGAAAATTCCTCATGGTGTAGGCAGAGGAATCTAGCAACATCCATGCTTGTTTATGGCCTAGTGATCTGGTGAGGATTGCAATAAACCCTATTTCTATTGATGAGGGTGAGGTGGTTTAGACTTGGGAAGCTCTGGTTGATTATTTTGGTTTGAGGTCCACATTCATGCTTGTAATATGGCATGGGGATTATTGAATGAAGAAATATTAGGCTTAGCCAATCTATGGTCGGGTCAAATGTGGTAGTCCCATACCGAGTTGGATTTTGCATTCATAAATAAGAGTTTCTACTCCTTGATATTTTATGTGCAAATGTATGGGTTTATATGTGGATTCTGTGGTTATTGTATCCTTATTATTTATGCTATTTATATGTTGGTTATGAGCATGTTTTACGATAGTGATGATGTATGGCTCTCACCATGTTTTGATTTGTAAATTGATGAACAATGAATATATGACCTAATATATGATAATGCATCTAATGTGATAAGGCACCAATTCTTCTTAGCGATTCTCAGATAAGTATGACACCCTTATTCTCAGATCTGTTGTTTAAACATGTAGAATTCATATTTGTGACATGTTTGACAAATGTATGTCATGGCTAGTAGGGTTCCAGTTAAGCCTCTTGTCAATAATTTCATTGGAATCATTATATTTATGTTTGATTTCATTTTTGTAAATTGCATTAAGTTTTTGGAAATGACTCGGTCCTAGCCCTGTAATTCAGCCTTAAATCTCGTAGTCGTTAGAATAACACTGGCATAAAAAGGAAACAATTGCACTGAGGCAGGCGCATGGGAGTGACTGGAACCCAAACTCACTTGGAGGACTTTCCAACAGAGTACCTAGGGCTCTAGGAGCTTGAATTGAAAAAATTCCTCAGGGGTTCATCACCTAGAAAGGTGAGGTAGCTCCTATAGGTATTGTTGGTTGTGTGGATGATCAGTTTGGTGATAGGTACTGGTTAAATTGGGTAAATGTGGGAGGAGGGTGTTATAGAGTGGTATCAAAGCATGGTTCAACACTTGTAATGAATGGGAGGAATGTGTTTTACATGAATACACGTCAGTTGCATATGTGTTATTTATGTTGTGGACTATGTGCTTGTTGTGCATGCAGGGTGGTGGTCATTTTTTCCATTGTGTCACCATGTGTAAGTTGATGATGTTGTTGTTGGGATGTGTTTTTCATGAAAGCATGTGAGTTGTATATAAATTTTTTACGCATGTTAGTGTCTATACGATATTATGCATGCATTTTCATAGTTATATTTGTTGTCCATGTAGTAATTGTAGGCATTTTAGGTCATCATGATGTTGTTGGTATGTTATGATGTTGATGTGTTGGTTGAGATAGAGCAGGAGATGCAAATCATCAAAGTGAAGTTGCAGCACTAAAATTTGTGGTAAGAATAGATCGTCATACATGTATTGTATGTTTCACATGCATGTATTTTAGTTAACAGATTGTTATATGAATTCGATTTACATATATACTTGTAATTCTATTGTTGTTGTTGTTACATGTATGATAAATGTTAGTTTCTCAGTGTGGTCATATGTACATGCGTTGGTTAGTCATGAAGGATAGTAACCTTTTGTTATATGTATTATGGTTATGTATATTCTATTGATTTTATGGTTACATACATCATAGATGTTGGTTAATTAGTGTGATCATATGTACATGCGTTGGTTAGTCATGCATGGTATTAACTTGATGACTATGTTATATGTTATTGATGATTATGTTATATGATTAATTAATTGTTGTTATATGTTAGTTAACTTGATGATTAGGGTTATTGCATTTAATATATTTATGTTATATTTATCGTGTTAATATATATTGGCCTATGCAAATTGTTATGGTTACAATATTCAGGTATGAGCCGAAATTCTATATGTGATATTGTGTCGTATTAGTCTAGATTGATTGTGCAGATGTGATTGTTATGCATGAATGACAATTTTTTATGAGTTTCTGATGTGAATATGTTATCTAGTTACTATTATGGATATCATGACCTTATTTATGTTTGACTTGATATGTTGTGAAGCTATATCATTCTAATCTAGATCGATTGTGGAGACAAAATAGCCTCCCCTTATATACATGATCAAGTTATGAGTTTCCTTATGTCATATACTTGGTGCTTGACTGTTTTATTATGTCGTATATTTGGTGTTTTAGTGTTTGATTATTTAACTAACATGCTACGTTTACGGTTTGTTTGAATGTTTGATTAATAGAATGATATGAGTGTGTGTCTGTAAGGTTGCATGAAGAAATGATGTTATTTTAAGATGGTTGTACTAACACATATGTGTTGAGATAGTTTATATGTACTGGATTGTAAGTAGGTGATAGTTGTAGAATTATGTATTATGACTAAAGACTGTGAGTAAATTATTAACTATGACATGGTTGTTAGACTTGGTAAAGGTTGGTTTCAAATTGATATACATGTTGTCTTGATATTTGAAATATGTGGCTGACATGTGTGTTCAGTTACAAGGTAGCGTGTTTGGCACAACAAGGTAAGATAATTGGTATATTGTTATATTTATTTATGCACTGAAAATTATGTGTTTATGGAAGTATGATGTAGGTAATTGCAGGGAAAGATACTTCCATGAAATATTGGAGAAAGCTCAGGATGATTTTTCCCTTGGAAGCAGTGGGTACCCATGGGGATTGATTCAGGGTGTTTATTTCCAGACTTGTGCTTTTGGCCTTTTCTGATTTGTTGTGCTTTATTTGCGTCTTTGTTTACGTATGATGCAAGGACTTTCCACTTTGTTTGTGATGTCATATTATTAGTTTTTTTCATGGTTTTCTTCTTCTTTTATTTTTTTCTTTCCTTTTATGTTTTGAGGGTCTTGGGAATTGTTTTGGAAATAGGAAATTTAATGGAGCTCAAGTACTCTGTATGTGAAATTGCTTGAAGATTATGTAAATTTTTCAAGTGATTAAATTAGGGATTTAAGCCTCTTTTTTAAAATTCATAAATACATAAACATGAAATTAAAACTCATTTTTTGTAGTTAACATAAGACAACATCACCATAATAGTAAACACACAAAAAAAAATGAAGGAGTTCACCCCCCATGGGCTACATCTCCTAGTCCAGCTTCCAATGCTTGGGCCTCTTTCTATATGATAAAAATGGTGCTTACATCAAGTTACAATGCTCATATGGATTTATTAATATATCCAATGGCTTACGAACTATAAAAAACTCCTATCTACCCTCTTTATGCTCCTAAAAAGGCCAAAAACTGAGAAAGTTATCACCCTCCCAAGTTTTTCCAGCAAACCACTCTACAAATTTGATAATTTTGCTAACTATCCTACAATTCCGCTGCTTTTTCTACTACCAGAGAAATAATTTAGCACAATGCAAACAAGATTCCCTCCGACAAGGAGGAAAATTGTTGCCTTCTTAATTACGTTGGTGACCACGTACCCGGCTAATTTTCCGTCACGTTGCAGAATGGTAGTCATTGATTTCGTTTTCCTGCTAGGCTAGCTGACATGGGTTCTAGTGTTATCGACCTGAGGTTAAACATGGGTGGGGTTAGCGATGGGCAGTAACATACATTGTCACCACATGCACATCATTTCTCTTATTAGCCTGACCGTCGGGGTTAATGGTTAGTCTTCAACCAGTTATATACCCCTCCTGCAGTGGCATCAAATGTGACCCTCCTGCAATGTGAACATCACCCAAACTGCCAAAGTAAAATTTGACCTAACCATTGTGTATGGGCCTTGTATTAAGGTTTTCACTTTGGATAATGGGTTTACATATAGTTTGTTTCATATGCCACTGATATATACACCATGGAATTTGTTTTATGTAACATGGTTTGATAAATAAAATGTGGGTCCGGGTTAGCCCCTAACCCTGGTCTGCAAACTAGGGTTGAGGGTTAACCCCGGTCTCAACCCCCACATAAAAATTCAGAAAAGTTTATATAATCATTTTAACATATGAATAATTGGAACTAATCGATGGTGGAATGGTAAGGCACTGGTCTTCCTAGTGGGAGGTTTCGAGTTTGACTCTTGTGGGTATGCTCGATCCTTATAAAAAAATTTAATTGGCCACCAAGAGGCCACGTGACAGCCTTTGATTGGCCCACGTGGCACTCCTTGGTTGGTCCAAAAAAAAATAATAATAAAAGTACACCACCTAAAACCTATCCGGTGATGCCAAGTCTCGAACAACCATTAGCCGAAGCGGCCTAGTCACCATGTCTAGCTAGGTTCCAATCAGCAGTACAAACTACTGACTGGGCGCCCCTATACAACTAAAATCAAAAAATTTTAGTTGTTTCAAAAAATGAACAGATCGTGATTCCAGGAGCATATGGTCTCGACTTTTTGCGAAACAAATTGTGCCAGATTCATAATGATGATATCTACATGGTTGTTTAGGGTCCACAACATTCTGGAAACTTTGAATTTTGAGCATAAATTTGATCCACCGGATCATTCCTCCCCACTGGAATCTCGATGAGGGCTCAGATCTCTCACCCTTCTAATCTCGATCCAATGAAAATTTCTTAAATGTGACAATTTGAGATTTTCATGAAAAGTGATCATTTTCGTTGAATTTGAAGACATTGACTTGTTTTTTGTAGGTACAATCATGCTGAAATTTCCCAGAATATGCATAAAAACAACCTGTCATTGAAATAAAAAACACATTCCCTCTTTGGTTGTCAATCAAAGAAAGCTTAAACAACTTCAAATTCTTCTCACCTTGAACATTGTTGACAAAACAATGCTTAACATGTCTCGCCTTGTGCTTGGTTCAAATCTTGACCAAATGTGATTTCCATCACCATACAATATCCCATTTCAAAGACAATAATTTATGAAACCCATAAGAAAAAAATTTGGACCCAATCCCCTCTTTGTAAAATTGCTTTGGCACTTGCTCTTTGACCTTTTCACTCTCTTGCACTAGCATCTTGTCCACATCATTGTTCAGCAACGATGCATGCTGCTATAATTTTACCTCATTTTGTTTACCTCTTTTAGGAGGAAAAAATTTAGACTCCTGAAACATATTATCAACCATCAGAAACCTCACTTAAATCATATTTTTCATTTTATGCATCTCCTTGAAAGACCTCATTCACAACATCTTCATGCTTGAACATTAACAAAGAAAAATTCAGACTAGCATTAACAATTCTCTTCATTTGTAAAGCATGCATAAGAGACAAATTCATCTTCTCATTATGCACTCTAAATATTTACTCAATCCCATTCTTGAAAAACTGATACTTGTTCTCATGGCGATGAAATATTTCTCTCCTATCATAAATATATGGGCTTCCCAAAACAATACTAGAAATATCAAGCAGAACACCATCAATTTCCAATTCATCAAGAAAGTTTGAGTGATTGGAAATCTAAGTATGAACTCCCTCATCACCTGCAAATTTGAATTCTTACATATCCAACCTAAAGGATAAGGTCTTGGGTGAGGAATGATCTCTAAATTAAATTTCTTGACTAAGTCTTAAGAAATAAGATTTTCTTGTGAACCATTATCAAATAGGGTATCAATATTTATATGCTTTGAAATAAATCTAATATGGAAAAGCTCAATTCTTATTTCATCATATTGAGTAATATTGAGATAACTTGAAGAACTTGTAAGTGTGATGTCCTTACCTTTCAAACCCTTTGTTGTGATCTTTGTTTCATATTTGGAATTAGAACCTAAATCATGTTATATTGTTGTAGTTGTTTTCTCCTTCTCCTTGTTTTTCAACTTTTTGGGTCTCATTTCTGGATGAAGTTTCCAATATTTATCTTCATCATGTCCATCTTTGGAACATCTTTTTCATTTTATTTTTTATTTCTCCATATTTATGGATGCACTTTTCTTACCTTTCCTTTGTACTTACCCTTTCCTTTCTCTCGAGACGCAAAGGAATTCTCACTTGTCTCATCTAAAACATGTTTCCCTCTTGCCTCTAGATGTGTGGCCTAAACAAACATGAGAATAGTATGTCTTAGGTAACTATGCAAACCTCCAATGTATTTCAACAAAGTTTCTTGAGATGTCAAATTTACACCCAATATTAGTGTTCTTCTCCTAAATTCTTGAGTATATCTTTGCACACTTTGTCCTTTACCTTGACTAAAGTTTTTCCAGTCCATTATATGCTTTTTCATATATAATAATGGATAAAATTATCTTCTCAAGGAAGAAAAAAATCATTTCAAGAGGTTAAGAACTTACCACGTTTCTTCATTTCCTCTTGATTTTTGGCCTCCCACCGAATAAATGTTGCACTTTCCAATATTAGTGAAACAAGATGAATCTTGGTGTCATCATCCTTGATTATTTGTATCATGAAATACGCTACAAGATGATGTACCCAATTATCTAATCTTTCAGAATTTACCTCTCCATCATACATAGGAAAATTAAACTTTATGTCAAGCTTTAAAAATGGAGTTTTACAATGACATTTTGGAGGATGTGGAGGTGTTTGTGAAGGGCTTGTTGTGGAAGAATATGATGGTGAATATGGTGGTTTCAAAGGTGTTTTTTCACCATTCCCTTTACCTTCTTTATTCTTTTCTCCATCTATTGCATCTCCTTTTGAATACTTATCTCCCTTTGGAGGATTGGAGCTCTCACCTAGGAACCTTGTGTTTCTCTCCACATAGATAAATTTCACCATTTTTTTCATATCAAATAATTCTTTTCGAAAGGAATTTTCATCCTTAGACATATTCTCAGGCTCTCCTTCATGTAACATAATTGTTGAAGATTTAGCTAAAACTTGAGTTAGAATTTATGGTGGAGATTGTGGAAAACTTGCTCTCCTTGTCCTTGACCTAACTTGACGACTTGCAACCACAAAATTTCATTCTCCTCTCTTGAGCTTCAATATTTTAAGAATCGCATACAATTGCAAACAATTAAACCCCCATGACAAAAAAGAAAACGTAAGCTCTGAAACCAAACTACTCTTTATGTCAAATTTCTTGAAGATTATGTAAATTTTGCAAGTGATTAAATTAGGGTTTTAAGCCTCTTTTATCAAATCCATAAACACATAAACATAAAATTAAAACTCTTTTTTTTCATTAAACATAAGACAACATCACCATAACAGTAAACACAACAAAAACAAATGATGAAGGAGTTCACCCCTCTTGGGCTACATATCCTGGTTCAGCTTCCAATGGTTGAGTCTCTTTCATTATGCCGAAACAATGGTGTTTACATCAAGTTACAATTCTCAAATGGATATAATCATAGCTCCACTAGCTTTGAAATTTTCAAAAACCTCTATCTAGCCTCTTTCGGCTCCCAAACAGGCCAAAATTTGAGAAAGTTATCATCCTCCCAATTTTCTGCTAACCGCTCTACAAATTCCACAGGGGCTTCACTCAATGAACCTCTAACATATCCTATGTGATCAAAGCATATTAAACAATACCCTTAATTTGAGTACATATTGGAAAATCACATTATTTAGCCCCCTACCAATATAAAACCAATAAACCTTCTCAATTTAAAAAGCCCCTACTTTCACTATCTATTGTAGGTATCCATTTTTTCATTAACATTTTTTATACCCCTTTATATTTTTTCATTAACTTTGAGCTCCATTTTTTATACATGCCAATATAAAAACCCTTTAACCCCATATATATCCCCCAATATATTATATCATTTTTTATTCATTATATATCCCCCAATATGAACCCACATGCTATAGTATTTCTCCCGTAGCAAAGCCCTCGCGAAAAATTCGACAATTATGCTAACTTTCCTACAATTCTGCCCCTTTTTCTGCTAATGAAGGGAAAATTTAGCCCAACACAAATGGGATTCTCACCGAAAATGAGGCAAATTATCGCCTCCTTAATCATGTCGGTGACCCCATACCCAGCTATTTTTCTGCCACGTTGAACAATGGTAGTCACTGATTTCATTTTACCACCAAGCTCGCTGATTTGGGTTGCGGTGTTGGAAATTTGAGGTTAAACATGGGTTAGATTAGCAGTGAATGGTAACATAAGCCATCACTGCATGCATGCGACTTCTTCGATTACCCTGGATTTCAGGGTTAACGTTTAGCCTTCCTCCTGTTATATACCCCTCCTGTGGTGGGATCAAATGTCACCATGCTACAATGTTAACATCGCCCAAACCACCAGAGTAACCATTTACCTAACCATTATGTATGGGCCTTGTATTAAGGTTTACACTTTGGATAATAGGTTTACATATAGTTTGTTTGATATGGCACCAATATATACAACATGGAATTTGGTTTGTGTAACATGGTTTAATTAATATAATGCGTGCCGAGGTTAGCCCCTAACCCTGGTCTATGGATCAGGGTTGGGGATTAACCCTGGTCCCAACCGCCACATAAAAATTCAATAAATTTCATATAGTGTTTTAACTTATTAATAATAAGAAATAATCAATGGTGGAATGGTAAGGTGTCAATCTTGTTGGTGGGAGGTTCCATGTTTGACTCTTGTGGGTGTGATTGACCTTTATCAAAAAAATTAATTGGCCACTAAGAGACCACGTGACACTTCTTGGTTGGTCCAACAAAAAAAAATCAATCAAAATACACCACCTCAAACCAACCCGGTGATGCCAAGTGTCAACCAACCATTAGCCAAAGGAGCCCAATCACCATGTCCATTAATTTTCCAATTAGTAGTATAGACTGCTAACTGGGTAGCCCTGTACAATCAAAATCATTTTTTTTAGTTATTTCCCAAAACAAGCATATCACGATTCTAGGAGCAAACAATGTCAGTTTTGAGTGAAACAAGTTGTGTCATATTCAAAACAACAATATCTATGTGATCATTTAGGTTCCACACCATTTTGAAAACTTTGAATTTTGAGCATAAATTTGATCCACCAGATCATCAAGGAGAGATGAATGAAACCTAGCATGTAATGTAATACTCGAATGAAGCTTGGTGCATGAGTAAGTATCGTTGAAGGCAAGAGTATGATAGTGAATTGGATTGGTTGGGTGCATTGGTGTAAATGGATGGTACCAAGACAATCATGAGAAAGGTAATCAAGCAAGGTAAAGTGAATATACTTATGGCGTCATGTGCCTTGGATATGTTGGGAATAATTGTTCTCAATGTTGTGCATATTATGCACACATAAAGGGATTTCTCTTAACCTTGACATTATGATATCTGGTAATTATGGTGTGATTATGATTATGATAATGTCTCTATGCATGTATATATATCATTATCTAATGGGATAATGATTGCTTTATGTTGATTTTTATATATGCATATATGTATGTATGTCGTTGTTTTACAGGGTAGTTAGGATTGTTTTGTACTAGTTTTCACATGTGTATATATATATATGCGTGTGTGTGTGTGTGTGTGTGTGTTTGTGTGTAGTTGTTTGAATGGGTGGTGAGGGATCATGATTGCTTCAAGCCAATGTTTATATGTATATATGGAAGTTGCTGTCTCATAGATTTATAAGGTTGATATCATGTGGATATGAATTGATATTATATGTTTGTACTATGCCTATATTTATGTTATGAACATATAATGTTGAGGGATGAATGAACATAATGGGAGGAGTGTGATTGGTGGCATGGTGGAACATGCATGAATAGTGAAAGGACCCTAGAAGCAAGGTTGCTTGGTAGAGTAAGTGTATAGTCTATGGATGTGCAATACTACTATTGTACACATGTTGTACATGTTGTACTTGCGATGTTGTATACATGTGTTTTTTTGTATATATGATATTGTGTACACTTTTTTTATGTAATGATATGTATGGATGACATTGTGTACATGTTTTTTATGCAATGCTATGTATAGATGATGTTGTGTACATTATGTTTATTTAGTGCTGGGTATAGATAGTGCTATATACATGTTGGATACACAGTGTTGTGTACATATTGTACTGAGCACATGTTGGATATGCGGTGTTGTGTGCATATGGTGTTATGTACATTTTGGATATGCAATGTTATGTACATATGGTGTTGCATGCATGTTTTATATGTGGTTCTAGGTACATATGCTATTGTGCACATGATTGTACATGTGGTGTTGTGTGCATGTTGTGTTGTGTACATGTTGTACATGTGGTGCTATGTGCAGGGGTGTCATGTACATGTGATTTTTTGCACATGTTGTGCAGGTGGTGTTGTGTCATTAGGGGAATTTTGAGGTCTAAAATGGGCCTCCTAAGAAAATAATAAAATAATAACTAAACCAATAAAATAATATTTATGAATTTGAAATTCACATTTTGCACCAAAATCCATGTAACCATGGTTAAATTGAATGCAAAGTTATACTAAAATAAAATTAATAAAAAAATTGTATTGATGTGACTATAAATAAGAATTAGCTTTTCAAGAAAAAACCATTATCATTGCACAACTAATGCATTTGACCTTTGTACTTAAATAACTTAAAATAAAACAAAAACATAAATTCATAAATTCTTAATTATAGAATATACTATTAATTAAAATTTATATTATTTAAATTATATAATAACATGTAATTAATATACTATATAAAAATAATATAATATATGTGATATATTATTTTATGTATGAATTTTATGTTGCATATTGATTTGTTTTGATTTATAACATAAGAAGAAATAATATATAATATATATTCTATAACATTTAGATTATTTTTCATAATATTATATATATTATTACATAGTACTAATATAATCACAATGAAATGAATTGATTTTTATTTAAAATTAAAGAAAAAAAAAGTATCGAAATAAATTTATTTTATATTTATAAGTATAATATAAGATTTATATACATCGAAATTTAGTATTTTTTTGCCCCAAACTATGTTGAACCTAATATTTTCTTTTTCAACATACAAAACTATTATACATTTTTTCATCCTACAAAAATAAAATGTCTTTTTTCTTTTTTTCTTTTTTCTTTTTTCTTTTTAAATTTTAATATGTTTGTATTGCTATTAATATTATAATGATATTATTTATAGATTTGATTTATCCTAAAATTACAAGGTTACATTTTTATTTATTTTGATTTTATATGTATAATATATATGTATAGATATTGACTTATAATAAATTTGAAATTGTAATATTAAATAAAATGAGATGAATATATAATTTAAAAATACATATAGGAAAATATGCAAATATAATATTTATTGAAAAGTATGTAAATACATGAAGATTGTGTAGGGATATGCATAGTTTATTTCAAAATATAGAGAATGAAAATAACATTATTTTATTCAAAAAGTGTGAAATGGCATTTATTATGAGTACTTTACTTTATGACTTTAAAAGTAATTAGAGCAATACCATGGTTAACCATAAGTTTTTATCCGCCATTGAGAATGTGACAAGTAAATACCTTTAACTCAATAAATGCCACCTCAACCATTAGGGATGATGACATCTCCTAAAATGTGCTTGGTTCTCATAAAGTGAATTTCAATTGTACATTTTCCTTAGGAGACCCATTTTAGACCTCAAATTCCCCTAATGATAGGTGGTACGGTATACATGTTGTAATATGGTACTGGTGTACATGTGGTATTGTGTGCATGTTGTACATCTTGTGTTGTTTAAATGAAGTAATATGTATGTGCATTATGTAGTTGTGGTAGTGTGACATTTGTATTTGGAGTGTTGTACTATGTGTACGTATGTGTATTATGTTGTACACCGAATGTAGAATTATGTATTGTGTTATGTTGTACACTGGATGTAGGTGTTTGTGTCATGATATATATAAGGTGTAGGTATATGTATTGTGTGGTGTCGTACATTGTGTTAGTCATCAATATTTTTCACTATATTTTGATGACTATAGATTGATGGCAGCCTTTTGAAAACAAAATTTATTGAAATATTATGTGTTTTCAGAAATATCATTGCCTTCATTATCTTAGATAAAACCTATTTTCACTATTCTTCATTTGGTCTTCTCAAAGTTAACCTGTAGCTCCTAAAAGACTCATCATAGGCTTATACCTCTCATTTTCAATCTCCTTCCCTGCCTATGAGCTCATTGCCCTATTTTCCCTTGTCGTTGAACTCCATCCTCCCTCTAAGGTTTCTTGTTGCCAAATCATCTTCATATCCCTTTGGTCACAATAACCTATGACAATAGTATGTTTTCACTTGAAGATCTCCAAGTCTAATGTCAGTAAAAATCAGCTCAAAGGATACTCCCACTAGGTCATTGGGGTTTTACATTGTTTAAGGTCATCCTTGGATGTTTCAATCACTACTTTTCCTTTGCTAGAATCTGACTTAGATGTAATAGAATGTCAAGGCATGGTTATTCAAGAACGACCTAAAAGTTTCCAAAGAGGATTATCTTCTCAGTTCAAAGTATGCAAATGAGGAAAATGGACAAAGTTTAGCACTTCTGCAGGAGTGTTGGGAGAGTTATCAGTAGTAAGTACTAATGAGGTGGACTGCCTACTCCTAAATGGAAACAACTTACAGCAAAGGAAAGAGGAAACACTTGGTCTTGTAGATTACTAGGGTTATGAATTGGTTAGTCCATTTGAGGCCAAACATAAAGAAAGTCTACAAAAAAATGTTGATGGAACATGGAAAAAGGTGAGGTAAATTGGAAAGAAATGAATGATCTTGAAAGGGCTATAGAGAACTTAGAAGACAACATTGGTGATTGTTGTGAAGAACTACAACTCATTAGGGTTTTAAAGAAGGTGGCCAAAGGAGGTGGAAGAGACGAGTTGAACTTTATGGTGGAAACTACATAATACTTTGAAGATTATACTATGTGATTAAAATCCCAAATTTTTCAAAATAAATTTATCATGCCTCCATCATTTTCCGAGAATTCATTCAAAGAACCTAGCCATTTGTCACTCATAGGGTCAGTTTCGCTTCAAATTTTGTTTTTGGATAAAAAAAGGTGAATTTTACAAACTTAAGAGATGCTTTTGTCAATCATACGTCAAGGAAGAAAAACCTCCTTCCGTTTTCATACATGTATCATGGTTTGGGAGAAATGTCAAATTTACAGGTGCTACAAGAGGTTTGCTACACTTCTAGAGTGACCTTGGGAAAATAACGTTTTCTCACAGCTGGAGTGTCCAAATGACTTGCTTGATGAGCCAAATGAAAACTAGATTGGAAGAAATTTCCAATGCACTATCATGAGCTCAATTTGGAGTTGAGGAAGGCCTCCAAAAGTTGCCTGCACCAGCACTATGCATTTTTTCACCATCATTCATCTCTTTTTGACCAATCTTGGCAGAATCAACTTTTGATAGGTCAAACCAACTCCACTCAGCAAAAAAAAATGCATATTGGGAAAGTAGACTTCAATATCTTTCAAACGAGCTAGCCTGGGCCCACATTGGACACCGAGAAGATGTCCAATTATGGTCTCCAAAAAGGCGTTGCGCACTCAAAAACTGGCATTGTGCCCTCAGCCCTTGGCACCGTGCCCTCAACATTGGCGATGCGTGCTCAGCACTGGCACTGCACCCTTGACAAGAAGGGTTTTTAAGTCTTCCAAGGGCCCAAATCACTTCAAATCACCTTGAAGCCTTTTACAAATTCCTCCAAGCTCTCTTAAGAGGTAAATACATGACATGAACCCACTTTGAAGCTATTTTGATCATCATTTAATTAATGGAAATGAAACCCTAAGAGAAACCCTAAATTCTAGCTCGAGATCACTATTTTTCACCTTTTCGATTCCCCCAAAAAGAGATATTAGTAAAAAACCAAGGTAATTACTTTGATTTAGGGTTTAAATTCATCAATTTTTCCCCTTCACTCATTCCCCTCATTTTATCAAACTTCCATTTCATTCCCTTCCCCTCTTTTCATTTCAATTCCATCCTAGGATTTCCAAATCAGAATTTTAAGATACGAGAAGAAGAAGCCGTTGAAAGTGGTGTTGAGGAAAAAATTCCAAAGATACATGATCATAAGGGAGACGATGGTGGTGTTTAGGCATAAAGGCCAAGAAGAAATGATCACAAAAGAGGAAATGGTATCTAGGATTAACAAAACTAGACTAATTGATCAACCAGTGAAACTTTTAGCTTCAGGATCCCCTCTAGCTTTCATAGATAGCTTAAGGCATGGTTTACCTCATGAAAATGACATGGAAGAATACCTTCATCATGAGAAAGAGAGAGGGTTTTACTTGATGGACTTGGATGACCAAGATAACCATGACAACTCAAAACTAATCATCGAAGAGAGAGATTCCAAGATCAGGTAGTTGAAGAACAAATTGAAGGAAACCCTAGCCAATAAAAAGGAGAAGGGGGAGTTAGAAATTCTTACTAAGTTATCTCACCATGCCTCCCAACCTTGATCAACAAAGAAAATTCCAAATTTTGGCGCCTTGTGCACATTTTTTATTTTTAACAGTTTGGCCAGTAGAAAAAAGGGTCAAACGCGCAGTGCCACTGGCACTACGCTCTTTTTGGGGGAATTAAAATGTAGAATGGTTTAAATATTCATGATCTTCATTGCATGTACATCATCCACAAAACATTTCAGGTCATTTTCCCTCTTTTCATCACTGGTGCTCTTCCCTTAGCAGTCTTGGGAGAATGGATTTTTGACTAGGAAAATGCACACCAATATGAATCATAAATGAAAATTTGGAAACTAGATAGTATAGGCTTTCCAAAGAGCTATCATGGAGCTCATTTTGACACCGAGAAGGCCTCCAAAAGTCAGTTGTAAAACAAGAAATTTTCCTAGTCTTGGCGCGGTGCCCTCATCCAGTGGCATTGTGCCCTTGCCAGAAATTCAAAAAAAGACACAAGAAGTTATTGAAAATTTTATTTTGAAGGCTTTAAGGACAAATATTTCTAAAATTAGCTGAGGAGTTATGTTTGAAGTTATTTTTGTCATGAATGAGTTTGGATATTTTTGCCTTGGGCCTTGCATGGTCTCAAAGGTCATAATGCCTTAAATTTGTAATAAATGACATTTTTAAACCCTATCTAGGGTTTACCTCCTCACTTGGCAGTTAAATACTGCATGTAAGCTTCATTATGTTGTTGGTTTATTGTTGAGTTCAATACACATAGAATTGGAGTTGTGAAGAAATTGGTTTTGGAGCTTTGTGTTTGTCTTGGATTGAGCATCAATGGAGCAAGCATATTCATAGGATTCATGAACATGGTTAATGGTGATGCTGTTCTAATTTATTAATTTTTTCCTTCTTTTTTCATCTTGTTTCATCTTTTCTCATGTAATAGAGTAGGAAATTTAGGAAATTTTCCCAGTCTTGGCACTGCACCCTCAACCAGTGGTTCTGCGCCCTTGCCAGAAAGACACAAGAAGTTATTGAAAAAGATATTTTGAAGGCTTTAAGGAAAAATATCTCTAAAATTATCTTAGGAGTTATGTTTGAATTTATTTTTGTCATGAATGAGTTTTGATATTTTTACCTTGGTCCTTGCATGGTCTCAAAGGTGGAAATGCCTTAAATGTGTAATAAATGACATTTTTGAAACCCTAGCTAGGGTTTACCTCCTCACCTGGTAGTTAAATACTGGATGTAAGCTTCATTATGTTGTTGGTTGATTGTTGAGTTCAATACGAATAGACTTGGAGTGTGAAGAAATTGGTTTTTGAGCTTTGTGTTTGTCTTGGATTGAGCATCAATGGAGCAAGCATATTCATAGGATTCATGAACATGGTTAATGGTGATCTTGTTCCAATTTAGTAATTTTTTCCTTCTGTTTTCATCTTGTTTCATATTTTCTCATGCAATAGAGCAGAAAATTTAGGTTAAGATATGTTGTTAGAGGCACCTTTAGATTTTTTTCCTTCTATTGCTTAGATGTTTTCCTCTGCTAGGTATGATTGGAGAACTCTTGATTGCTCTCTAGTTCCACTTAGATTGTAGTCTTAAGAATGGTTCAATGGAGTCAAGCCAAAGAGATTTATGGCATGCATTTTCCTTTGGTGTCGCTTAAACATTGTTTTTAAGTCCTTTTCTTTGATGTTTACTAATTAGGGTTTGGCTGAAGAATTTTAAGGTTTGCCCTGTCCTTTAGTCCATCTTGAATAATTTCTTTCGAGGAATTTTTTAGTTTGATTAAGAAATTTAGGAGTTCCCTGCTCTTTAATCACTACTAATGTGTTATCTTACATGTTTTCTTTCTTTAAAGGTGAATAACTAGAGAATTTAGGAGTTCCTTACTCTCTAGGGTTTACTTGATTGTTGTTTTTATAGTTTACTTGGTGAAGTTTGACTAGAGAATTTTATGGTGTGCAATGTCCTTTGGTTATTTCTTAAGCATAGTGATCTTGAAGGCCCTTCTTGTTATAGTATTTGTTAAAGGATTCTTAATTTCCCTTTAAAACTACTATGTTCTCAATTTAATGTTCATTTTATATCCACGTAAGCTGCTAAGATCAATTTGGCTTTGTTAACTTGTCCTATAAAACACCCTTGATTCATTATTTTCCTTTTTAAGCCTTTCACAGACCCCATAGCCCAATGGTTTAAACCTCTCTTACTCTATCTGTTCTACTTGACAACCTACCCAACCAAACAAAACAAACAAACAAATCCTATCCTTATAACTATTCTAAAATCAACATCCTAAAAACAAACAAGTCATACCTTTTGCACAAATATAGAGAGGACCCTCTTTGAGTCTAGGAAGGCCAGGTCCTAGGAATCCAAAGTTGGTTTGAGGTTACCCTTGTTTGTTTGGTCATTGCCAATCTGCCAAATTACAGGGACCTAACATAATGGAGATCATGGTGGGACATGAGTAAGTAACATCTTAAATATTCCTTCAAAACTCAAAACTCCCCTGTGAAACTTAGATAAATCAAGTGTTAGCCAAGAATGATATCTGGTTGATTTGACATATAGCATAATGGAAAACATACTAGGGAACACTCATTAAAAATATTATTGTTACATAAATAACTCAGGAAACCCAAAAATATCTCTATATTGGTATCCAAATATTGATGGTGGACCAAAAAAAAATCCTCAAAACCATTAGCATCATCCACCTCGTGACTCCAATAGTTTCCAGTAGACATGGTGACAACACTGTTTCTATAGACTCCAGTGGGAAAATTACTTTACCATCAAAACGCAATGGATCCAAATCCTCCTGCAATAGTTGACAATCCTCAAAGCATCCTTAGGAAGTCTCCTAGCTCTAAAAGCCCGACTATTAGCAGACCTACCTACATAGCAAGTTTGCTACCTGAAAACGTTAAAAACTTGCAAAATACTTGGTTGCTGATGGTGGACAACAAAGTTAAAAGCTTCCACCTGGCGACTCCTCAACTCTGAATAAACCTAAAAGACTCCACTGGTAGAAGACTCAAGACTGGTTATACAGATGCAATATCCCTTTCCTCTGACTGATTGACAAAGATGAATCCAAGGGTACAACACAGGTATGCTCCAATGAACAGAGATCACATTCCTGGATTCCCCCACAAAATGCCTCAAATAAATTGGAACAAAAACTACCTATGTTTCAAGATGAAAATTTTGATGACCCCTTTTTACATCTCATCAAATTTGATATACATACATGGAGGTTAAAAGTTGAATGGCATGAGGACTGCCTCATGAAAATGTTCATGGGGACATTAGAAGGTAACGCAAGGGAATGGTATGAAGGCCTAGTCCCTAATATTTTGTTTTCTTTAAAGGATTTCCACAAGCTATTTTATGAGCATTATAAAGGAAATTGTCCACCTTTATCATTAGTTGAAAATTGTTGTGATCAATATGAAGATCTCATACAATACCTTTTAAACATAGATGAATATTTTGGAAATTGGCATCCTAAGGATCTATTAGAGGAAATTCATGCATTTCATACTCAGGTTAACTATCATAACAAACAAGAGAAGTTGGTTGAGGATTAAATCAATCAGGGAATATTGAAAGAAAATCCACAAGATCTATCTGAAGGGACAAGTGATGATTCACCATCTCTTCTATGTGAGGCTCAAGAGGACATTCAGTCATATGATCAGTCTTCACAAGAGAAAGAGAGCAGTTGTGGTTCTATCCAAAGAAAATATAAAATTCCTCCTCCTTTAACAGAAGAAGAAATCAATCAGATTTTGAACAAGAAGCCAGCCTCCAAATTTTTATGTAAAGAAAATATTTCTATTTTTTCTACTACTGACCTATCCAATGATGTATTCTCTCATACAGATACTATAGAACATATTGATATTGATGATGTACAACTTTCTCAAGAAGACATATTGTCAGAGAATGATTTTGATAAGGACCTTCACACAGAATTCAATCCATTCAATCAAAGCATATCAGGTTTGTTTAAAGACAGCACAGTAGTATGTGATGAGGCTGCCAAGTTAGATGATCATGTGGAAGAGGTGGGGTGTCTTTCTTGAAAGCATCCCAGGCACAACCAAATGGAACAAGAAGTAGTCCTAGATGAAGCCCATGGTTTAAATCCTCATAGCCAGGTATTCTTTAGAGATCCTTTTGCTGGTTTCTTAGAGACATTTAAAGGAGTAAACTATGCCAGAAATAGTTTGTTGCAGAGTATAAATAATATTTTGAGCATTGTTGTTCAAAAGAAGATGAGATGGGAGTGGCCTTTTCACCTTTTCAAAATACCTAAAAGGATGAATGAAAATCAATCATGTGGTCACTTACTTGATTGGTTATATTGGAAAATAGATTTCACCTAATGTAGATATCCTATACAAGTTAGATTAGGATAGATAGGTATGAAAATAAGGTCAGAACTATGAGCATATTTTAGTTGTAGATTTTTTTGACAAAAAAGAGAGAAAAAGAACAAAAAGAGAAACGAGGGCAGATAAAAGAAAAGGTGAAGTCCCATACCAAAAAATAATGTTTCTGAAAGTGTGCAAGTCCAAA
The DNA here is from genome assembly GCA_034641835.2 of Pinus albicaulis. NCBI lineage: Eukaryota > Viridiplantae > Streptophyta > Pinopsida > Pinales > Pinaceae > Pinus > Pinus albicaulis. Next base: position 198,320,701 of record CM076581.1, on the reverse strand, counting down.
TTCCACTACTTTTGAGAAAGGAAAGTCTTGTTCAGTCATATAGCCTAACCATGATTGAACATGTTTTAAATTTCTACTAATAAGTTAGAAATGAAGATTTTCTAGACTATGAAAACTTGGCTTATTAGTAGACTAGGTTAGGAAAATACATTTGGTTCCCAAAGCTTAAATTTGAACCAAAGAGAGAAGAGAGGGATAAATGAAAAATTCCAAATGATAGCCCTCAATTTTTTATTTACTTTGTACAAAAATAAAATCTCTGTGCAACTTGTCTAGAAATGCCACAGCTCATGACAAACCAAACTGCTTAACCTTGGTTTGATCATGTTTTGATGACTATAGATTGATGGCGGCCTTCTAAAAACAAAATGTATTGAAACATTATGTGTTTTTAGAAATCTCATTGCCTTCATTATCTTAGATAAAACCTATTTTCACTATTCTTCAGTTGGTCTTATCAAAGTCACCCTGTTTCTCCTAAAAGACTCATCATAGGCTTATACCTCTCATTTTCATTCTCCTTCCTTGCCTATGAGCTCATTGCCCTATTTTACCTTATCACTGAACTCTATCCTCATTCTAGGGTTTCTTGTTGCCAAATCATCCTCATATCCCTTTGGGCACAATAACCTATGATAATACTCTATTTTCACTTGAAAACCTCCAAGTCTAATGTCAGTCAAAATCAGGTCAAAGGATAATCCCACGAGGTCTTTATGGTTTTACATTATTTAAGGTCATCCTTCGATGTTTCAAGCACTACTTTTCCTTTGCTAGAATCTGGCTTATATGTAATATAATGTCAAGGCATGGTTATTCAAGAAGGACCTAAAAGTTTCCAAAGAGGATTATCTTCTCAATTCAAAATTTTCAAATGAGGAAAATGGACAAAGTCTAGCACTTCTATAGGAGTATTGGGAGAGTTATCAGCAGTAAGTACTGATGAGGTGGACTGCCTACTCCTAAATGGAAACAACTTATAGGAAAGGAAAGATGAAACACCTGGTCTTGTAGATTACTAGGGTTATGAACTGGTTAGTCCATTTGAGGCCAAACATAAAGAAATTATACCACAACATGTTGATGAAATATGGAAAAAGGTGAGGTAAAATGGAAAGAAATTAATGAACTTGAAAGGGTTATAGAGAACTTAGAAGACAACATTGATGATTGCTGTGAAAGACTGCAAACCATTAGGGTTTTAAAGAAGGTGGCTAGAGGAGGTGGAAGAGATGAGTTGAAATTTATGGTGGAAACTACAGAATATTTTGAATATGCTACTATGTGATTAAAATCCCAAAGTTGTCAAAATAAACTTATCATGCCTCCATCATTTTCCAAGAATTCATTCCAAGAATCTATCCATTTGTCACTCATAGGGCCAATTTCGCTTCAAATCGTGTTTTTATACAAACAAAGGTGACTTTGACAAATGTAAGAGGGGTTTTTTTCAATCATAGGTCAAGGAATAAAAACCTCCTTCTGTTTTCATACAGGTATCATGGTTTGGGAGAAATGTCAAATTTACAGGTGCTACAAGAGGTTTGCTACACTTCTGGAGTGACCTTGGGAAAATCACATTTTCTCATAACTGGATTGTCCAAATGACTTTCTTGATGATCCAAATGACAACTAGACTTGAATATATTTCCAATGAGATATCATGCGCTCAATTTTGATTTGGGGAAGGCCTCCAAACATTTCCTGCACCAACACTCTGCATTTTTGCACCATCATTCAACACTTTTTGACCAATCTTGGGATAATCACCTTTTCATGGGTCAAATTAACTCCAATCAGCAAAAAAAAGGCATATTTGGAAAGTATACTTCAAGAGATTTCCAAAGAGCTAGCCTGGGGAAAATTTAGACACAGCGAAGGCCTCTAATTACGGTCTGCAAAAGGGAGATGCATGCTCAGAATTTGGCACAACGCCCTCAACACTGGCACTGCACCCTTGATAGGAATGGTTTTTGAGTCTTACAAGGGCCCAAATCACTTCAAGTCACCTTAAATCCTTTGAAAAATTCATCCAAGCTCTCTTAAGAGGTAAATACATGACATGAACCCACTTTGAAGCTATTTTGATCATCATTTAATCAATGGAAATGAAGCCCTAAGAGAAACCCTAAATTCTAACTTGAGATCACTATTTTTAACCTTGTCTATTCCCCTAAAAAAAGATATCAGTCAAAAACCAAGGTAATTACTTTGATTTAGGGTTTACATTCATCAATTTTTCCCCTTCACTCATTCCCCTCATTTTCTCAAACTGTCATTTCATTCCCTTCCCCTCTTTTCATTTCAATTCCATCCTAGGGTTTCCAAAGCAGGATTTTAAGATATCAGAAGAAGATGTCATTGGCAGTGGTTTTGAGGCACACATTCCAAAGAAACATGATAATAAGGGAGAATATGGTGGTGTTGAGGCACAAAAGCCAAGAAGAAATGATCACAAAAGAGGAAATGGTATCTAGGATTAACAGAACTGGACTAATTGGTCAACCAGTGAAACTTTTAGCTTCAGGATCCCCTCTAGCCTTCAGAGATAGCTCAAGGCATGTTTTACCTTAGGAAAATGACATGGAAGAATACCTTCATCATGAGAAATAGAGATAGTTTGACTTCGTGGACTTGGATGACCTAGATAACCATGACAACTCAAAACTGATCATCCAAGAGAGAGATGCCAAGATTAGACAATTGAAGAACAAATTGAAGGAAACCCTAGCCAAGAAAATGGAGAAAGGGGAGTTAAAAATTATTGCTAAGGCATCTCACCATACCTCCCAACCTTGATCAGCAAATAAAATTCCAAATTTTTGCACCTTGTGTACATTTTTTATTTTTAACAGTTTGGTCAGCAAAAAAAAGGGCCAAACACGCAACGCCACTGGCGTTGTGCTCTTTTTTGGGGAATTCAAATGGAAAATGGCTTACATATTCATGATTCTCATGGAAATTACATCATCCAGAGAACATTTCAGGTCATGTGGAGCAAAAATTGTCCCTCAAAAGGGCCAAAAACCACCCAAAAAACACCTTTCTGCCCTCTTTTCAGCACTGGCGCTGCGCCCTTAGAAGTCTTGGTAGAATGGATTTTTGACTAGGAAAATTTGCACCAATTGGTAAAATAAAGGCATATTTGGAAACTAGACAGGACATGCTTTTCATTGAGCTATCATGGAGCTCATTTGGACACCGAGAAGGCCTCCAAACGTCAGCTGTAAAACAGGAAATTTTACTAGTCTTAGCGCTGCACCCTCAGCCAGTGGTGTTGTGCCCTTGCCAAAAAGTCAACAAAAGGCACAGGAAGTTATTTAAAAATATATTTTGAAGGATTTAAGGACAAATATCTCTAAAATTAGCTTAGGAGTTATGTTTGAAGTTATTTTCGTCATGAATGAGTTTGGATATTTTTGCCTTGGTCCTTGCATGGTCTCAGAGGTCAAAATGCCTTAAGTGTGTAATGAATGACATTTTTGAAACCCTGTATAGGATTTAACTCCTCAATTGGTAGTTAAATACTCGATGTAAGCTTCATTATGTTTTTGGTTGATTTTTGAGTTCAATACACATAGACTTGGAGTGTGAAGAAATTGGTTTTGGAGCTTTGTGGTTGTCTTGGATTGATTATCAATGGAGAAAGCATATTCATAGGATTCATGAATATGGATAATGGTGATGTTTTTCTAATTTAGTAATTGTTCCCTTCTTTTTTCATCTTGTTTCATATTTTCTCATGCAATAGAGCAGAAAATTTAGGTTAAGATATGTTGTTAGAGGCACCTTAAGATTGTTTTCCTTCTATTGCTTGGATGTTTTCCTCTGCTAGGTTTGATTAGATAATTCTTGATTGCTCTCTAGTTCCACTTAGCTTTTTGTCTTAAGAATCATTCAATGGATTCAAGCCAAGACATTTATGGTATGCCTTGTCCTTTGGTGTGTCTTAAAAAAAAATTTTAAGGCCTTTTCTTTGAAGTTTACTAATTATGGTTTGGCTGAAGAAGTTTATGGTTTGCCCTGTCCTTCAGTCAATATTGAATAGTCTCTTTGAAGAAATTTTATAGTTTGATTAAATAATTTAGGATTTCCCTGCTCTTTAATCATTACTAATGTGTTATCTTACATGTTTTCTTTCTCTGAAGGTGAATAACTAGAGAATTTAGGAGTTCCTTGCTCTCTAGGGTTTACTTGATTGTTGTTTTTAAAGTTTACTTGGTGAATTTTGACCAGAGAAGTTTATGGTGTTCCCTGTCCTTTGGTTATTTCTTAAGCATAGTGATCTTGAAGGCCCTTCTTGTTATAGTATTTTTTAAAGGATTCTTAATTTCCCTTTAAACCTACTATGCTCACAATTTAATGTTCATTTTACATCCACATAAACTTCTAAGATCCATTTGGATTTGTTAACTTGCCCTATCAGACACCCTTGATTCATTGTTTCCCTTTTTAAGCCTTACACAAACCCCATAGCCCAATGGTTTAAACCTATCTTACTCTATCTGTTCTACTTGAAAACCTACCCAACCAAATAAAACAAACAAACAAACCCTATCCTTATAACTAGCCTAAAATCAACATCCTAAAAAAAAACAAGTCATACCTTTTGCACAAATATAGAGAGAGCCTTCTTTGAGTCCAGGAAGGCTAGGTCCTAGGACTCCAAATTTGGTTTGACGTTACCCTTGTCTATTTGGTCATTACTAATATGCCAAATTATAGGGACCTAACACATTATGTGTGGATGTATGTGTGCATGATTGAAGAAAAAAAAGGCACTAGATCCTTGGGGGTTGTGGAAACTGATATGGTGTGTGTAAAAAGGGGAAAGATGAACGTAGAAGCAATGGACTGATTAAAATATAAGTATAAGTATTTTATTTCAATTTTTATTATGCTTGTGATATATGATTCTGATTTATGATAGGTTACATGTGATCTATGATTCTAGTTTATGATGATTGCATGTGATATATGATTTTGTCTTATTATGGTTGTGTTTTGAGCGAACCATATGTGTTATGTTTATACATGATAAAACGATCAAGCAACTAATCTTACTTGTTGTGACACGAAGTGAATAGAATTGCAAGTGTACCTTATTGAAGAGCTAGCAATGAGGTATGATTTGAAGTTATTTCAATTTATTTTGAATCTAACGGAAATTATGTTCTTGGTACATCAAAGCATACAATGCCTGGTTTGGGATGGTTGAATCCGAGTACAAGAATTCACAACATCAGTGAAAGGAATTGGAACATGCAACAATATGTTGGTGAAGCATTTCAGGAGAAGGGCCATTGTGGGACATTAGTACTCAATAGCGTCCATTTATTTCTATGAGAATGTTATGATAAATATGATGGTTTTGATGTAGTTATATGCCTTGGTTTTCTTATCTTCGATTGCGAGGAAACTTTTCCAAAGGATGGAACGCTTGTGATAGGGTATGTTGGGGAACTTGGAAGCTGAGTGACTGCACAGAAGGGAGTGATTGGATTTCTCGAGTGAATTTGTAGAAAAAAAGGAAGGGTTAGGGATGCATTTCTTTTGGTTATTAACATTTCCATATGGAATCAGATGCACATTTGGAGTGTGCCCTGGAACAATGAGCTAGTAACTATTCACTTAGAGGACAAGTGGTGCATGATAATAGCATTGGATATTGGTTGCAACTTTTACCTTGGCAGTGGATTCTATACTTTGTGGGAATGAGGTAAATATTGGCATTAATTTTGAGGGTGGAGTTGTGAGCCTATGGATTCCCTTGTTGCGGATGTAGGAATCATATCCTTTTATTTTCTAGTTTAGAAAATATGCATATGTGTATATTATTGTAAACATTGTATCAAGCCAGATTTATAATGCTCAATAAACAATAGGATTAGTTGTTGGTTAAAGAAAATGTGCATGAGTATATGTGGTTGTTATTGTAAATATCGTAATGAGTTGTGTTATAAATCTCTAGTAAATGATATGATTTCCATGTTTTCAGCAGGACGATCATTGCAAGTACTACAACGAGCTAAGTTTTAAATATCCATAGGAAATATGTTCCATTTTCAGTGGTTTTTTTTGTTGTACGTGTCATTGAACACCTAGGACAGTGTTCCCCCAAGGGGGAGGGTTCTGTAACCACCTTAGTGAAAAATCCATGTAATAAATTTAATAAAGGAAAAACAATACCAGGGTCATGGGACACATATTCTGAGTTGAATGTTGGGAAAACATCCTAGTGTGGGTGTTCATTTCGGTTATTATGGTTAAAGGAAAGTGGAAAAAGGCATTGAAAAAGGAATTTGGAAAGAAAAATAGGAATTATTGGCATTTTATTTATGAACAAATGGAAAATAGGAGAAAAGGAAGGTGAAAGGTCAGAGGTTGCATGTGAGGAGGAAAATGAAGGAAAACTAATGCAAAATGAAGAAATTAGAGGCGTTATTGATAAAAAGGCTTCTGAGGACTAGGTCATGGCTTTTTTCAATTCATTTTCGAAGATCTCTCTCTATTCTCTCTCTCTCATACCCTTGGAAACTTAAATTTTTCTTGGAACATTTCATCTTTGGATCAATAAAGGCAAAGAAGGCAAAGAGGAAGAAAATATAAAGCAAGGAAAAGCATAATCAAGTAGATACAATGGGTTTACTTGCAAGTATAAATTTTCATGTGTGATTTCCTTGCTATATTTTGCATGCATGGTTATGTGTGTGTTTTCTTGGTTCTCTTGTTGTCATTGGCATGGGTTTTTCTAGGTGTGACAGTTTTCTTCATCCTTTCTTTTCCATTTCCCGATAGCCATGGTGTGATGGGGTTCTCATGTTTTGGTTGAGCTGGATTGTTGGATGGATTCGAAATTGAGTGAGGTGAATCTATGAATGAAATAATGCATGATCGAATGATCCTTGAGCCATACTATGGATTGTGGTAAATCCATTGACCTAGTAACCCTTGAACTGGACTGTGGGCTGTGGTAAATCCACGTATTGTGTGCCTCGATGGGCCTAGGAATCCTCGATCAATGAATGGTGGGATATATTGTAAATCCTACACACTGTTCCCCTTCATCATGCCTGTTGGGTCATAAAGGTGACTGTTTAAACGTAAACTTAATTTTTTTCATTAATTATAAACCCAGGGCAAGTCTTGTTATTTCAAGAGTGTAAGAAAAATATATGCAAGTGACATCAGAGGTTAACTACTCTAAATCGTCATAAGGAATATTTTCTAATTCTCAAAGTTCAATCAAACCAACCTGGAAGTGAATTATGAAATGTTTATGACTATTCGAGGGAGCTAAATTTGTTCTAAGATTATGCAGAAATAACTACTTAAGATTGAAAAGAATAAATTTCAATTGAACATCACGCTTTGATGAATTGAACAACAACCTTAATGGATTGAAAAAAAATTCTAATAAATTGAACAACAATCAATTATTCTACATTTTGCAATGGAATTCTCTTTTAATAAACTAATAACATCCTTTTGAATTAAACATCAACCAAATGCTCACAATTATGATGAAAAGATCCTAACATTAACTATATGTAGAATTGAACAAAAATTGTGCTGAAACTAATCTAACAATTGTAAAAGCATTGATTCGAGATAAGAGGACATGAATGGTAAACTAGTCTAGTGAAAAGGAAGTGATAACATCTCATGCTCTCAATTAACCAATTAAACGATATATTATGAAACATAATATATAACTGGAAAGCAAATTCTGTAAATAAACGTATAGCACAGAAGTAGTAGGAGAACCCCCAGGGTTGGGCCCAAAGCCACTAGAAGCCTACTGCTAAGGAATACTCAAAGGTTGTTTATTCCAAAAATGCCAAATTCTTCATTAATCCGCAAAACAAGACATTAGTACAACTTGACGATTCTGTCTGAATACATTTATTACAGGAAGATTATGTTACAGTCCTTTCATCTTGTTCACCTTTGGCCTTTTATAGTTTAAAGATGAATTCAAAATTAGTAATGGATATTTATCATTATGGGACCCTGATGCTTCATGGCTATTGATTGAGTACTCAAAGTGTGGGCATGCCTCTCCATCTTCCACTGATTCATAGGAGCCGATATGATTCTTTTTACCTTCCTTTTCGGCTATATTTTGGTCATCCGGTCAGCAGTTTGGCAATTTTGCTTCCCTATCAATATAGACAGTGACAAATAAGTTCTTACGTTATTAAACACTCCTTTTATCATTAGTCCACTCTGCCTTTCTTTTGCATTATTTTCCTTTACTTTATTGCTAAGACGAAGGGAAAATACATAAAAGTACATGAAAAATCGTGATAACTATGGTGTGAAATGTACCTTCTTCTTGGCCCAACATACTCCCCTTCTTACCTTTTTTCAGGTCATTGTGCAAACAAATGGTTGAGTTGTAGTTGGGTTAAATAATATGCAAGGTATACCTCTTCTTTGTAAAGTTTGAAGGCATGTCTCTATTTAATCTTTGCAAATATTGAGTTCGCGTGCCCCTCTGGTAACTCATAATCGTGATGATAGTATTCAGGGGGGTACCAGATGATAGGGCGTCTGTATCTGCACCCTATCCATGTGGGACCCATGTTCAAAATTAGGTTGTTTTACAGAAGGAACCTGGTAGCAACATCTTTGAAGTTCCTGTACCCAAATGGCTCTCTGTTCTTCACATTGTTTGTATAGGTTATCCATATCTATTTGGCTGTTGCCAATGCTTCTTCCTAAATGTCATGGAAGTATGTCCACCCATTTTGCACAATATCCCTGTGAATAGGTCCCAATTTGGCTATTACTCTTTTCTGATGCATGAATTTCTTATTTTGGGTAAACATGTACAGGGGTCTAGTAGGTTCCCCTCTAACCCATTCGTCTAGTCCATGTTCTCTTTTCTGAAAGGTGTTGTAGGCCTTAGCCCACGAAGTTTGGTTCTTGGAAAAAGACAGAAAAGCCTGGAACTGAATGTCCCGTATTAAGGAGTTGGGTTTACTTTCCCTATCCTCCTTTAGAAAGAAATTGTGTAAATATAATTCACACAAAAGATGTTGGACCTACTCATCGTACTCATTGCAACACTGGAAAAATTCCTCAATGGTTTTAAAAGTAGTGGGCTTCCCTACCCTGAAAGCCTTGATTTTCAATATTAAATATCATTCCACTAAGAATAGAGCATAGTTAGTGTTTGGTTCCATATAAGTCAATACATCAGAGTAAAGAGAGAAAACCATACTGGTCTGCTTCTTAGCTTGTTCCACTTGATCCTGTGCTTTCTTTACTTTTGTCCTTTCTTCCCTGAGTTTGGCAAAAGTTTCATCCTTAGCTGCAAGAATGTATTTGAATCGCTTTAGTAGTGTTTGATGTTCCTGTATGGGTACTACTTCCTTTCTACACTGGACCAATTCATGTTGGACTTGAATTAATTCATTGTGCAACTTCTGATTGGCAACCTTTTCTACTAGGGGAGTGTAGGCAGGTGTCACCTATGTTTGAGTCCCTTTATCTTCTGTAAGTTCTAGATTATTCGTCACAGAGGCTTCAACAATGTGTATCAACTCCATTTTTATAGATGTTTCACCCTGATTCATTAACTCAGTCTGTACATAAACTTTAGTGGTATCTGTTAACACTGGAAAATCGTACAAGAAAAGATGACATTATTTAATGTTAGGTAGAATGATTTACAGGGCTGAGAGACATTATAGAATCTGGAAAGTATTTAAAAATATCTAAGGTCTGAGGAAAAATCAAATTTGAACTATTCATAAATGATTTTGCATGAAAAATCCTTCAATAAGAGCACCTTTGTGTGCCTTTTGACCCAAAAAGCACACAATATTGGGAGTGGAAAAATTCACTTTCCAGGACCAAAAAAAGCACACTCCAGGACATTGGTTCCACACTTGAAGTTGTCTAAGGAAAGCCACGCAACCCTCATTAGGACATCAAGGGAGCACACAATGGAATAAATTTCACACACAATGGAATGATCCCCCTCTCATGGGTCACCATCCACAATGTACCAAGAGAGGGAAGGAGGATTTTAATTCTCTTATAAAAGGCCACCAAGAGATGAAAAACTTGAGAGCACATTGTTATGCTAGTCAGAATTTCCCTAAGCAATACCAGTAGTGTGTGATCCAGAGCAGAGATAGAGGGGACTCAATTGTTGGCCATCCAAAAACTTCAGTCCGCCATAGTAGAGAGAGGGAGACTTTGTGCCAAGGCAAGCTTGGAAGTAAAGACATCCTTGCATCGGGACTTATAACCCAAGTTCTAAGGGCCCCTTGGCAAGTGGGTTAAAGTTTCATCCTCATTTCCTACCAACACTCAATAAGAGGGGACGTATTTTCCGTTGTTTTGATTATTGAAGTTGTTTGACTCTATTTAGAGATTTTTTTCTTATTTGTTTTAGTTTTAGTTTAATTTTTATGTTTGAATATGCATGTTATTTCTCTATCTAGTATGTTTATGTTCTAGCATGTTCCATTAACTTGCTTGACTCCATATATTTTCTTCCTGTGACCAATAACTTAAGAGGGTAAACCACACCCCTTAAGTTGGTGTGATTTCATACATGCGTGCACAAAACACACTAACAGAGGATTGGTGACTCCACTAAATTTTATTTCCAAGTTTATGTGGTTGTGCCTTTTTGCAGAGATCTCCATCTTTGCTATGGAGTTGGGCTGAAATTGCCCCCTTTTCCTCCTTCAGTTCCTAGTTCATCTCAAGTGATAGACTGAAGCAGAACAACTCCAAAAAATTACTCTTGCAGGAATTTGCGCACTTTTCGCTCAGACAGGCATGCCTAGGGTGCGTGTTCAGAGATGACCTACACGCAGACATCGCGCCCGTTGCAGCCTTTCACACGCAATAGATAGAATGAGAAATTTCTCCCATATTTATACCTTTTCCTGCTTGTAAAGTGCCTGAAATCCCATAATACATCTGCTAGCACTGGTTGAGGTACCTCGCAGCTTGCTAAAGCTCACTCTTAGCCACTTTTGGTAGGCTTGGTGTTAGTTTTATTTCAAGTTGATTTTTGCAAAGTTCACACATAGTTTAAGTAGGGGGGAAAATTAACTTGCACTCCGAAAAATTTTATGTTTTGAAAATTTAGGTAACAACACACCTAGGTAATTATCCAAAGTAAGTGGCCCAAGACCATGCATGCTTAGCTAGTCCCTTTCTCTAGTGTAAAAGTCATTATTTTAGTTCAATTTTTGCACTAGGATTTCAGGACCAAGATTGAATTATCGATAGAAGAGCAAGTAATGTATGTTTCCTTTGCACCCTTCAGTGATCCTACGCAAGCATATGAACTCTCCATATTCACAACTCACCATCTCCGTATAGTTGATCTCATAGATTAACTAGGAAAAATAGAAAGCAGCCCATATCCGCACATGTTTTTCTTTTGAGCAAGGAACAAAAGAACATAGTTTAATAGGGGATTTTGAAAAGGGTCATCGCATATCCACACGTTCAAACCATGTGCTTGTTCACTTTTTTCTCACACACATCCACACACTAAGAAAAGAAATGACACCTAAAACTAACTTAATAAAACTCACTAAATTGTCCCCATAGGGGCCAAAAAATAATTTATAATCTAAGTTAGGATCAAGGGGGTAGGAATCCAATAAGCTGCCTTGATCATTCTTCATATTGAAACATAGAATTTGACTATTTAGGGTCTTTCAAATCCACCTATCAGCCCATAGAAAAGAAAACCCGAGCGTGGTAGAGATCCGATTCATAGGGGGTTAGGTTTAGGCGTAGTGCATGCGATATCAATTGGGGCTACCTGACCCGAATGATACTCGGTACTATTAGCTAAAATACTAGGAATCCCAAGACACAAACGCTCATGCGGGATGGTGGTACTTAGTGGCCAAATTTAGGGCATCCTTTCCCTATAGGTGACAGTGTAGGCAAGCACTAGATCCTCTACCCTTACCTTGGTGGATTTTTTTCAGTTGACTGGGGGCGACGCGAGCTCTTACGAGACATTGTGCCAGCACTCACAAGATATCTTCCCAAGGCCCAGTTACATTTTAGTGTGTGAGGATGATTAGGTCTTCTGGGATTTGAGTATCATATGAAAGAAAACAAAAACCATATTTTTTTATTGACTGATCACATAGGATTAATTTAAACAGAAAATTTATTTTATTTTTTTGCTTTGTTTTATGTATGTGATCAGAATTTGGCTTTGGTTATAATCTCTATCCTCACAAATATTTCCAAAACCATACCTAGTTGACACTAGAATGGAACCAACGGGACCTCGTCGATCTAGACGTCTTTTGGACCTCCCCCCATTACCTGGAAGGGTTCTAGGTCTTTTGCCATTTAGGCGTAAAAGACGGAACACTACCACCATTATTGGTTCATCCTTTATTAGGGCATCCTTAGTTGGGACCCCTAGTCGGTCTCCCAATGCCAGACCACATACCACTCCTCCCACAACCCCTAGAGGGAAAAGGAGTGCTACCCATTCGTGAAGCTAGTCGAATACACAATAGGTTATGTCACAGATAAACCCTATTCCTAACCATAATATTTTGTTTCCACAAGTCGCAATGGCTACAAACACGAAGTCACATTTTCTAGCTTCATTGAATCTACCAGATTTAACCAAGTTGACGAACGACCCCATTTCACACAACCCCATATGGCCTCCCATGCCCACGAAGCTCCCAGGAGTAGCAGTGAAATGGTATGTGGAGCAACCCTCTGCTACATATGGAACCTTTAGCGCCATCACTACTACATTCCTGACCTATTTTTAGTCAGCCATTCACCATGATTCCAGAATGGAATTACTGACACACTTTAGGGAAACCCCCACCGTCCATATCTCAGATTGTCTCCATGAATGGCGGTGGACTTGTAGTTTGTGTAAATCCAAACTCAACGATCAAGTACTATTAGACCTATTCCTGAAAACTCTCGCCGTAGAGATTTTGAAGGATGTGGTGCAAAAAAAACCCATATCCGAAGAGGATGCCATCAGTAAGGACCAACATCTCAAGCTGATTTATACGCAATCAGGGTATATTTACTATATCCTGTCGAACGACCCGTGCCTACAAACTTACAAAGGATTTCCAGGTTTGTCGAACTTTTCATATGGTTTAATTGGGTCATTGACCCAAATTTACCCAGGCAGTAGCAGTCAAAACCCCGGTTACATGTATGATTCTACCCAGAACGTACCACAACCTAGTTATCAAATTCATAACATGCCTCCACAAAATTTGACCAGTAGGGCATCGTCGTATCACCATGGAGGACCCTATCCTCTGGGTCAGAGGACCTAGTACGTAGATATAAATAATAACGAAAGAGCTCCCCCCCTAACAGCTAGTTGCAAACCAGGGACTGTGTTATGCTCATTCCCTAGCACAAGACCCGCCTATGCCGAATAATGCACAGGTGAAATTTGTGCAGCCTTCCCAAAAGCAACCACGCCAACCATATAACCAGGAGAACTACCCTCCTAATGTGGTTAAGGAAAAAGGAAAAAAAAACCCCAAAGGGAATCTTGGATAAGGGGGCAACATCCAGCAACGCCCTCCATGATCTCAGGCTGGAGGAAAATCCAACCAAAATCAAAACCAGGAGCCAAGAAATGCCCAATGGCAGAGAAAAAGGCCACCTCTTCGATCAAACCACTCTTGTTTGATCTATGGTGAGTACAACCATCACACTCACCACTGTCCCGATCTCCCTGAGCTGAAGAAGCTGTAGAGTAACCGAGGACAAGGAGGATGTTCCCAGCAGACAGTTGTGATGCAAGAATCTTTCCCCCATCAAGGGATAGTTAGCACTCAGCAAAAAAATAAGGATGACTCCTGAAAAAATAGCCACGAAATCTACATGACTGGCGAAGAGATGTTTTTTTAAACGGAATTGAAATTATGATACCCCACCAGACACTAACACGTCAAGGGCTAGTACCAATGCACCAAATGAACCTTTGACCATATCAAAGATTCCTATTGAACCGTACCAAAGATGGCTAAGGGACCAAATAGGCGAAGAGGAAACTATTCTAGAACAACCCATAATTATAGCATCGTGGACAATCTAGCCCAATCTCCAGCTGTTATGTTAGCTTTGGAAGTATTGCAGTCATGCCCAAAACAACGGAAAGCCTTACTTTTCGCGTTAGGTGCTATCAACCATGTCAATACATGCCTAATGGCTTTTGATTTAGAAAAAGCCACCCCTAGGCTTCCTTCGATGGTTGCCTTTCAGATACCCATGTCGGTCCAAAATATCACCATTCACCGATGTTTCATTGACGAGGGTGCATCCACATGCATCATGTCAAAAAATTTTTGGCAAAAGTTAGGGTCTCCCGAACTAAAACCATTAGTCATCATGCTTAGAGCATATGATGGTCATCCTTCAAACCCCATCGGTCTCTACCAAAACGTCCCATTTTTATTAGCCAAAAAGATGGTCCTTATAGACATTGAAGTCTTGGATGCTCACTTGGACTATAATATACTTCTTGGTCAGAGTTATATGTACGCCATGTCAACCATAACCTCCTTCGTCTTCCACACTATGATGTTCCCCCACGATGACCTTATCATTACTGCCGACCAATTGGTGTATAGATTAAAATGACACCTAAAAAACACTGATGTAATTCTACCCTATTTAGATACATCTGCGGACGCACTTTCACGGTACTAAGAATATGGTCAAGTCGTCGTCCATCCTAGGGTCATTCCTAGGAGATCCCCCCATTATACCTGAGTCATCACCTAATGTCACAGGAGATACAGTGTGCATGATTTCCACATCAAGCACTGAAGCTATCTAGGACACGGACACAAGCAGTAATGACACTAAGTCCTCGACCATGATAGCCTCTCTAGCCTACGCGGCTTCCCAAACCCCTTTCCTCTACCCCCAGCTGGTTTCATCTCCCAACAGGTTTTGGAAATAGTGGTGTTACCAAACATATCATTTGCAATACCAGTTTGGTATCTCATTCCCCCTACTAGGATAGGAGAGACACACATTACTACCACAGGGTTAAAGCCCCTCAGTCCTGAGGAGGCTGCAACCGTTTAGGAAATGGTCAAAAACATCCCTGTAAAGGAAATTACCAGTGAAAAATCGATGATTATGGCTAAGAAAACCGAGAAGAGAGGAAAGAAGCTATAAACTCCCACCATATAATGGGAATCACCAATTTGCGCCATATGCAATGTAATAGGTCACCCTACCCATACTTGCCCAGAGTTGGAAGAATTAAAATCACTCCTTGGCTCTGAGACAGACATCGAGATGCCACGTTCCTATAAAAATGAACCTACCACCAAAGGTAAAGGCAAAGCATTGCATACCAATCATGCATGCTCTATCTGCAAAAATTATGGGAACTATACCCATCATTTCCTAGAAATCCCGCGATGCCCAAAAAGATTCCCAGTGATGCCCCCTCCCATCATACGATGTATGTTTTGCGATGAATGTGGTCACTTCCTCAAAGAATGCGCAACCTGGAACTCATCCACAGATGGTATCCGATAGAACAGGTTTACTAAGTTCAGTTGTGAGCAACACAATTCACATGCCCTTTATGCGCCGACAACCACCTTCTGGAAAATTTTCATTATATCCCCCGATTCTGGCTAGCCCTGGCTAGTTTGCACTCAGCCATAGTCTTCCTCTCCCAAGAATATGACATGGACTCGAAATCCATGAACAACTCGAGAACCTAAGAAGAGGTGACGAGCAGATTCATCCTATTCTTGTCAACTGAAAATCAACCAATTAGGGAACCCTTACTTACTCCCAACCACTCTCCACAGAGAATACCAACATGTACATTATGTAAAACGCCCAATCATGTGATCGCCATTTGCCCTGATTTAGCAGCGTTACGATGCTGGTACCCTACCAGACCACAAAATGAACACGACAGGACCCCCATATCTAGGCGATTTTTCCCCGTATGTCAGGAAAATCACTGTGGATAGAGTTGTACATGTATCCCACAAGTTTGTCCCCTCATTGATATGATTAATACAATAGAGAATAAATGAGACGATGAGCTCAAGCGAATATAAAGTACATCACCCCTAGGCTAGCGAACCCCCACCCACACGGCCGTGATGGGCGAACTAGGATGACTCACGAACCAAGCATAACCTAGGCTAAACCTAGGATAACATGTGGACTATGCGACCTGAATGAAAGATGGGTCAATTAATGCAAAGAACTAAAGCACCTGGCAAACATTTTTTTTACAATCTCTTCTCTACCATAGATACTTCTCTCTAACAAGGAGAATATCATGCATACCTATTGTCGGATTTGTTCACAATTCCATCATACAATTAAATGTGAGCATCTCCCTAAGTTAAGAGTGGCAAGATAAACATTAAGTCTACACTCCCCCAAAGATTTAGACACACCGAAGCCAACAACATGGAAGTGGAATCAGAAGACCACCTCTTCTATAACAGATCCTTTCCAAGCATCCACATCAGGGATGATGAGTAGTGTTGATTCCCATAAAATCTACTTAGTTGGCATAGTGGTACCATGCACCATTTGCACTAGCCAAAACCATGAGGCAGAGGTATGCCCGCTAATGGAAACATTCAGGCACCTCTACACCAAGCACAATTTCCACCCATAGGAAACTGACCATCCTAGCGGGGAACCCAAAATTGCGCTTATGCAAACTCCCATCACAAATATTCTTCCCCCACCAAATGCTGACGACATGATACACCATATACAATGCATATCATCATGTATCAGAACTATGACTCGAGTTGTCTGCTCATCTACCATAGGTGTCGAGTCAGCTGCAACTATGAGATTAGTTGTACCTACGATAGTGCAGACCTAGGCGATTTCCACAACCCACTAAACCCTTTTGTTTGAGATTTATCAATTGGCTAAAGAAAGTGTTGCTCTTTGTATCCTCATAATGTGCTATCATTTCCTCCGTAAAAATTGACCAAGTGACAATTTTTTTACGGGAGCAAAGCCATCGATACCATACAAATGTATTTTTTTCTAAATGTAAAGTTGCAATGCGTACCTTTTTTGTGTTTTGCACGTTATGGAGATCAAAATATTGCTCCATCTGTAGTATCCATGTTACAGGATCCTTTCCATCAAACTTCCTCATATCCATCTTTGGAATATGGTGGTTCTTCCCGCCAACATTAGAGTTTATGAAATCACAATTAACATTTTTTTTTTCTCATCATGAGGTTCTTCTACTATCTTTTCACCATTAGGAAACCTTTCTTGTATCAACTTTGTCAAACCTTCCATGTCTACTTTTAGAAAATTCTTCATGTTTTCCATTTTCTCATCGATCTTAGCTTCCATGTCATCCATCTTAGATTCCATGCCAACCTCCATGCCATCCATCTTAGCTTCCATGCCTTTCTTCAAACCGTCCATCTTCACTTCCATGCCATCCATCTTAGCTTCCATGCCTTTCTTCAAACCGTCCATCTTCACTTCCACGCCTTTCTTCAAAACTTCCATTTCATTTTTTGTTGTTCTTTGCGAGAGTGAAATTTGTTGCACTTGCTCTTGTAATTTTGATAGATCATGTTGCAATTCTTCATCTTCATGAGTCATAGTAGAGCCTTCTGAAGGCTTAATGGGTGTTGAATTCTTTTTAGGGGAAATTTTAGAATCCAATATTGATATCTATTCTACAAGATGCCCTTGGAATCAATTCAACTTGATTCTTCAAACAAGACTTATGCAATTCGGAAGAAAAAAATACACACCTTTTACTATCTTTTAGGAGATCGATATTGAAATTGAATTATCTCTGTAATTGAAAATCTTCGATATCTGAAATTCAGCCCTGTAGTATCCCTCTGAAGCTTCTTTCAAATGCCATAGGTCTGACCTGATTTTGATTCTCCAAGACAAAGTTGTGTCCAATCTCCCACAATGACCTAATTCTGGACTGGTTCAGTAGAGCGAACTTGTACGACTTTCCACGTGTCACTGTTTTGTCCTTTGTCTCTGAAATTGATAGAAAATAAACTACAGGCCGTGTAATTGTGACCACTTTTGACGGCACTCCAATCCAATCTTCAGAGAGAGAGTTATTAAACTTTTCCCACGATCACCTCTTTGGGATGAAATTCAGGAGCCTGAAAAATCACTACCTTCCACAGATCATATCTCCAAAAATATTGCGAACCAAGCTCTGAAATTTTTTGACGAATTTCCTCAGGATTTCAGCTTCGCACCATATGAATTTCAGATTCTGAACCTTCGTAGAAAAAATTTTATAGCGAAAATTCCACGATGACCTGTTTAGGAGCTTGAAAAAATACCTAACTTCCACAGATGATATCTCCGAAAATATTGCGAACCAAGCTCTGAAATTTTTAGACAATCTGCCTCAGGATTTCAGCTTCGCACCCTAAAAATTTCAGCTTCTGAAACTTCGTAGAAAAAAATTTATAGCGAAAATGCCACGATGACCTGTTTGGAGCAGCGAAACCCTAGAATCCAAAGCTCTGATACCAAATGTTGTGTAACCAGCTCCAAAAAGAGAAGAAAAGAGATATCAACGCCTTAGAAATGAGCCACTTCGAGGGAGAAACCTCCAATACATTACATAAATGAACAATTCTTGGATGATACAATTCACAAAACCTCCTTTCTATATATAGGAGTCCATGGGGCCATAATGTAATCCTAGTGGGCCACGATGTAATCCTAGCCGACCTAACAATAATAATTTAAGGGCACAATAATAACAAAATGGGGGTTACAAGGGTACAATAATAACAATAATGGGGTTACACTAACAATAATAAGGGACTATACTAGTGATATAGGGACCTAACACACCACCTCAGATTCACCCATGAGTTCGCTTCACCACACTACCCCCAATCCAACGGACAAGTAGAAGCGGCAAAGAAACTACTCAAAACTATGTTACAACACATGGTGAATAACCATAAAATCAACTAGCACCACACACTCTTTTCTGCCCTGTGAGAATACCTCACAACTGTGAAGACGTCCACTGGTTTCACTCCCTTCCACTTGGTATATGGCGTTGAAGTCGTGATTCCCATAGAACGTGAGACCCCAAATTTTCATGTCGATATCAAACTCCTCGATGATACCCGACCTCTAGAACAACGCCTAGTACAACTACAACTTGTCGACGAAAGCCAACAACAGTCACTGCAACACAATGAAGCCCATAAGAAATGGGTAAAAGCATCATTCGACCACCACATCAACCCTCACTCATTCACTGAGGGAGAACTAGTCCAACGCTATGATGTCGCAAAAGAAGCCCTAGGGCCAGGAAAGTTTGAAAACTTTTGGAAAGGACCTTACATCGTAAAAAATTGCCTCCACCAGGGGGCATACATCTTGATGAAACTGGACGAGGCATGCCTCAAAAACCCCATCAATGGCCTTTACCTCAAGAAGTTCTACCCATGAGGGCCAAGCAAGCCCTGCCCCAGAGTTTACATACACACACCCAACCAATTTAAATTTTTGACCAAAATAATTATTACAAAACACACTTGAGTGCCGCAATGGACTACCAACCCGAACCTTACTTCGGATTTGTTGATGGAGCATCAAGATGGTCTCAAAGTTTAGCAATAGCTACCTGGGTCATCTATCACCCTGACCAATCGCCAATCTGCACCAACGGTGTGTCTATTGTTTCAACAACAAACAACCAGGCAGAATATGACGTCGTCATCAGAATTATGTGTGACGCCCTCCATCAGGGCATATGTCATATGCATGTCTACCTCAATTCCTAGTTATTAGTGTCATAGTTAAACCAAACATTTGAGATAAGAGATTCACATATATTTAGAAAATATTTGTGTGAAAAAAGATTAAGCAGAAAATTTGACTACATTACATTTACACATGTACCAAAGAGTCAAAACCAAACAGATGATCACATCGCTAAAAATATTCTAAATTGGAATGCGTATCAGATAAACCATCATACATAAAAAGCCAAAAACATAGATATCCATAAACATAACATCCTCCATAAATAGAAATAGGGGGCACAACATCTAGAGCTGAAAAAAATATCTCTCATATATATATATATATATATCATGGTGTATATGTCTGAGTACAAAAAATAGTGTCGTTGACCCATCAGCCAGCCCAAAGATACACAAAAAGTCGTCAAAAATAGGGGAAGCATCCTCATAATGGGTGCTTTCCCCATGTACAAGTGAACTCTATGGCAGTGCTCCCCTAGGTGGGGCACCTGGACCCACAGCCGCTTCTGGTGCCACTATCGAAGCCGTCATCAAAATTGAGACTGCCACTAGACATAAAATAGGCTGATACTCCCTCTCCCGGGCCATCAACGTCTCCAGCTAGACCTCCTCGAGATCATCCAAAAAGCCTTGAGAAGGAATCCCTTGGTTCAAGAGGTCCACTTGAATCCAGGCATCCTCCAGAATTGACACCAGAGTAGTCAGCTCAACAATGCAATCATCTGCCGCATCAGCACGCGCCGCCTCCAAATCGGCACAAGATCGCTCGATTGCAACCTCGGTAGGAGTCGAGCTACTGCCCTCTCCCGAAGGACCAACACCACCACCAGGTCCACCACCTTGAGTCTGTGCAGCATCTCCTCCTAGCCCCCCACGACTTCCCTGAGCTCTCCAAAAAGGACCGTGGCCAACCAATCGAGCCATGGGGCGACCTACCTTGCCAACATCTGCAAGAGTAACCAAAAATATGTCAGTTTCACCATAAAAGCACAAACACATATATACACAAATAAATGCAGAAAACATAAAAACATACCTGCTAGCCCCCAGGCATAACCAGGAGGGAGACCCATCTTTGGATCCCCCCAGAAGTCCAACCCTGCATATGGGAATGGCAGAAACATCTCAGGGTTTACCTCAAACCAAGCCTCCGCTATCGCGTTCCAGTAACGCCTCACCATACCCCCACCATCTCGCGGCATCACAGGAGCCCACCTTCTCATGCGAGACTCTCATGGCCCCCCAGGAGGCACCGCCACCACTGGTCTCATCAACACCACCCTCTCATACATGATGATGCATAAAATACTAGCGTACAGAAATATATTTGATCCATTTCGGACCTTGTTAAGCTGCGTCTCCATGACATCATAATAGAAGCAAGAAAAATCGAAAAAGTGCCTGGACCTTAGCTGTCACAAGACCCCAACCTGTGGGCCCTATGCCCAATGTGGAGCCGACAACCCTACAAGTTGCACAATAGTTTCCAGAGCGCATCGCTTGGCCAATTCCATCACCGAGGCAATGCTGATGCAACCCTCCGCAAGGGGCACTCTGCGATAATGACACACCCAGAACCTCTCCAAATCCACCCTCCCAGAAGGGAGTTGATACCATAATGCCTCACCATGAGGCAATAGCTCAGTAAAAAAGTATATATCCATCTTAGGACAGATATCAAGGTTAGTCCCACAAAAAAACATTTTGCGCCTCGGGTGCCAATGCTAGATTAAGTAACGTAGCAATCGGTCTTGTGACTGAAGAAGCTCATTCTCCACGAACTTTAGGAGCCCCCATTGCACCAGTTGTCAGCACAACTGACCGTTAGCATCTAGTGTCATACGGAGCTTAGGCCAATCCTGCTCCCTTTACAACAACCTGTCATCCAAACAAAAACCCATCAACAACCAAAAAAAAGAAAAAAACATCAAAAGCAGTCAAAAAATCCAAAAAAAAATTGCCTCAGCCTTTTGTGCGCATGTCCCTCAAACAGGCACGCCTGTATCTGTCACAGGCACACCAAAACAGGCGAAAAGAAAGCATAAGGCACGTAAAACCCCAAAAAACACGCACATAGGGCACTCTCTTACCCTAATCACCCATGTAATCTAAGGTAAAAATTACTCAGAATCTGTACAAACCAATTTTTTACGGACCCCGACTCCCTCAGACTGAAAAAATTAAAATGCAAGACATCATGGAGGTTATCTGGGCATGATATTGCTAATCCCTAGTGCTTAGGTGTTATAGCATCATTTCTCACCTTGACATGATTCATGATTGCTTTGATGGTTTTGGGCACCCATTCCTACAGACTTGGACAAATTCACTAAAAAACAATGTAAAAATCCCCATACGCGACTATGCCCGTGATTTTCCGCGTGTATACGCGAGTCTAGCTAGACTTTTCCATGTATGCCATTAAAATGATTAAAAAATATATAAAAATTCCCTATTTTTGGGCTGGTTTGATGGTTACTCAGGTAGTTCAACCACCCCAGCACGTGGCCAACTGTTTCCAACTGTTGAAACTAATTGGAGGGAGTATAAAAGCCCCTCATGTGTATGGCCTAAGGGAGAGAGAGAGAATTATTGATATTATACTCTGTTGGTATTCCCTATCCAAGTCTGATTCCCCGTGCCTCCTGCACTTTCCCAGTTCATTGTAGGAAACCCTTGTTTCCTTGAAATGCTCATCCCTTTCTATGTCATCTCGTATGCACCAGTTTGGAAGGAGTCTTAACGAGGCAAGGGCTGGATGGATCCGGACGACGGTCTGTGAAGGCCGTGGAAGGATCAGGTGATCTCTCCACTCGTTACTTTTGTACATGCTATTTATAATATAGAAGTACCATGTTGTTCCCGAAATAAACATGTTAGTGTATGCTTTTATGTATGAGAATATTTGTTATACAAGCATTCATTATGATTTATTTAATGTTTTATATGAATCTCACTGACATTTAGAGTAGATATATGCTGTACAACCAGTCCTTTGTGCTTTTTTCTTCTTGTCTTTCAGGTTAAGAAGGAAGGACGGTTGCTAGGGGTTTGAACCCTGCGGGATCTTCTTCAACCGTAGGACCAACGGGTAACTTTCTCATTCTACTCTATTTAGTTTTTCTGAACATGCATGGTGGTGTGAGTCTCTGTTAAGTAGCATGCCCCTGCTCTGTGGAGGTTGTAACCCAACGAACCTCTAGGGTGATAATTCCTCGAAACAAAACTGGCGACTCCGCTGGGGATCACATTCTTGTGATTCTCCTGTTGGGTTGTTTCAGTTGTTTGGTAGGTTGCCGATAGTTTCATCTTTCATTTGCGGTCCAGTTTACTTTCTTGCAGTCAGTCTGAAGTCCTGGTGTCTTTTCCAGGCTTGTTCTTTTTGTTTTTTTATTATTTACCTTGGAATATGCACTTTTTTCTGCACACAGTCGCGTATACATGCAAGTTCGTCTAAAGGAACCCGCGTATACCCGAGTTTCCCTTAGCACAGACGCGTATGCACGCTTGTTGCATAGCTGTGAAGTAGCGTATAACTAGGCAGATTTTGAATTTTTGGGTTTATTGAATTTTTGGTCCTTTCTGGCTGTGGAGGCCTATTTCTACAGTGTCTCTGTACTTACTGGAGTGTGAAGGAAGTAGTTTCATGTCTTTTCTCTCTTTCGTTTGAGTGAAAACTAGTTTTTTTGGCAAAGTGTTGTTTCTGGTGCTGGCACTTCTGGATTGAGTTCCAAGATCGCTTTCTAAGCATTCTTGGCTATTCTGCTTTATCAGAACAGAGAGCTTCTACTCACTGACTCGCTCCTATCTTTGTGTTGTGCTTCACATTGTGATTTTTGCTTCGTTTTTTATTGGTTTTCTTGAGTTCCATAGGCTAGGGTTTTGTTGCAACTTTTGAAGAGCTTTTCTTGCTTCTTTGGAGTTTTTGTTTGCGACGAGTTTGCACTATTTGTCTAGGCTGATTGGCTAAGTTTTTGGTCTTCTCTTTCTCTTATTGATCTTGCTACGAGTTAGCTTTATAAGGTTTGGAAGCATTGTTGAAGTTTGTGCTTAAAATTCGGTCTCGTTTGGTTTGGATTTTGATAGTTGTGCTTAGTCTTTTCGAGCTATTTCTCTATAAAACAAAAAAGCTCAAAAAACATTTGCTTTGCTTTTTGTTTTTGCATTTCAAAGGCTTAAAAAAAATTTTCACTTGTTATTTGCTTTTGTTGTTGCATTTTCATTTTCGTTTGCTACAACTTTGGAAGCTTTTGTGAAGTTTCTTGCTTTAGTTTTAGGCTTGATTTTGAGGAGGAGTTGTCACTTGATTTCTTCTTCTTATTTTTAAGTGTTTTTGGTGTCCTTATTTTAAGAGTTCTTGATCTCAAGAATTAGCTTTCTGGACAACAAAAGAAGAGTTAAAACTGAAGGAGTTTTTGGGAATTTCACTCTGCTTTAAGAGATTTGCATCTTAGGATTTACATGCTTGTAGTGATTTGCATTAGGTACATTGAATCATTTAGTCAATTTCTTAGTTTTTGTGAGTGTGAGTTTGCTATTTGAAAAGAAAAATACAATTTTTAGTCTCGTAGAACCTGTATAGAGATTTCTCTTCATCGAAAGACAAAGAACTGCATTTGCATGTAGTTAAGTTTTTATTAATTTCTTTTGCGTCAAAAACACCATACGTTTCATCTCCATATCCTTGTGACTTAACATAACAGCCCTTAAAATAAGCGTTTTAATCTAAAATCAACTAGAAAGTTTTCTAAGTGTCAATCACCAACTAGCTAGGTTGTAGGGCCTTGGAATAGGTGAGTGGAGAGTTAACTCTCCAAGGCCGCTCAAACAAACATAGAAGCTGATTAATTGAGCGAAATCCAACTCCGTGAGGTGGACTGGGAAAGCTCTCATCCAAGATTCAAGCGCGAGGGGAAGTGAAGGCTGAGAAGAGGGATACCCCCTCTCCGATTAACTGAATCTGACCTCAAGACCGTTCTTCCCAGATTCTGATATGGATTGGTGTCCATAGTTGCCACTCCTAGGTTCCACACAGGTGACTGCGGGGGGGAATACCCGTGGTACCTGAGGCAGACGTCGCATCACTTTCAGCAGTACTTCTGGGGGGTGCCCTTGCGAAGCTTGGGTGCTTGAGCCGGCAAAGGCTATTGTTAGGAGGTCGGCGTAACTGTTTCTGATACCTTCGCTAGCTTTTCTGGGCCCTAATCATCCCAGACTGCTTTTGGGAGGTCCTATACTTCGCTTTCCTGTATTTTGGTGTCCGGTCCTCATCACCCGGAGCAGAAATACTTGGAGGCTGTTTGCTTGACTGTATCTCAGGGATTTTTATTTTTAGTGAGTGCTCTTTGCTCCTAGCTTGCCTAGATTTTCACTTTTTTGAGTCTAATTTAAAAAATCTATAAAAGTGGCTGATCAAGCACCTCGACGTTCGAGGAGAATCCGAGGGTTATCTCCCGAGAGTGCAGAGCCTTCTTCGAGAAGGCGTAGGAGCGATTTAGCAGGTGGTTACCACCCTGTGGCGTCTGACGCTGTGGAGAGAGATCCTCCACCAAGGTCTGAAGGTTTCGTAGTTGATTCTGGTGTCGGTCCCGAGAGGAGCGTTCTGCTCACCTCGCAAGTTTTATTTCCTCAGGAAGAAGATTTTTCAGATTGAGGACATACCTGAGCCTCCTGCTATAGGTCCATCTCCTCTTCCTCCTGATTATCCGTTTGTTGTTCAGTACATCGGACCGGAGTCGGAGAGACCGTCGGATCTTCCATATCATTCTTATCTTTCGATGGCCACAACTGGGAACACGGCTTCTGTCGTGAGTGCTGCGGGCATTCAGACTCCTACTTCTGTTGAAGCAGGGGGCACTATTACTTCATCTTCGATTGCTTCTAGTGCTGCTGTGTTTGGCTCTGGGTTCACCCAAGCACATGCTTCTCATTCTGGTCCCTTTTGTTCAGGGATGTCCATTAGTGGAAATCCCTCTTTTTCCTTTTCCGCTGCTTCAGCTGGATCTACGCCCATGTCTAACATGGCTAGTGGATCAGCTTTGTTTCAGGGTTTCCCCTTTGGGACTGGACACATTCCTAGTTCCAATCCTTCTTTAGGTTCGTTTCCGTTTACATCCCAGACCCAAAGTTTCAACCCTTGGTCTGGGGGGCAAAGTTCGACTACTTTTACGGGATGGAATCCTGTCTTTACTACAGCGGGGCAGGGAATCAGTTTTACGCAGGTCATCAAGGGAATGCTTCTTTCCCTTAATCGAGTGCTTATCAGTCCTTTTCTCCTCTATCTAATGCTTGGAACCCCTATCAGGGGCTCTCCTCTTCATTCAACACTTCAGCGGGGGGAACTGGTCTGGGCTTTGGTAACTCAGCGTGGGGAGGAGGTTCTTCTCCGTTTTCTACGAGTCCTTTCTGGAAGCCTGGTGCCTCATCAAATCCAGGCTATTCTTTTCAGAATGTTGGGAATCCATCCCATCAAGGATGGAATCCTCAGGCTCCGCCTCGCTTACCTTTTCTGGCAACGTTAAACTTGCCAGATTTGTCGAAGTTGACTAATGACCCGATTCGTTATAGTTCGGGGTGGCCTCCGGTCCCGACCAAACTTCCTTCAGACATTCCAAAGTCTGAAGGTAAGAATGGAGAGGATCCGGTGGACCACATCACCACTTTCCACTTATGGTGCTCTTCGAACTCCCTGATCGATGACTCGATTAGGTTCAGATTATTTCAACGCACCCTAACTGGAAATGCTGCCAAATGGTATATCGAGCTCACTGGGGGAAGTTTTGCCACATTTGGAGAACTGGATGTCACATTTCTAAACCATTTTCAGTTGCCTATCAGATATGAGGCTGGGACCGAACTCTTGGCTAATTTTAAGCAGGATGAGGCAACTCACATTTCTAATCACATTCAGGAATGGAGGAGAAGGAATAGGCTTATCAAAGCCCATATTCCAGGTGAATTCCTTCTCGAGTGGTTTTTGAAATCTCTGTAGTCAGATATTTCAAAAGATGTATCCCTATCTGGGCTATTTTCTGAGGAGCAGGCCATTTTTAGGGCCCAGCAATTAGAACTGATCTATTCTCAGTCTGGGGTACTTTATAAGTATTTGCCTAATGCTCCTTGCTCCAAATTGGATTTGTCGAAAACTAAACCTGGTCCGCATGGTGACGGGCTTGTCGGATCGGTCAGTAGTGGTGCATCCAGCCTGCTTTCTCAACTGCAGCGGTTGTCTTTACAATCTGCTCCTTCTGGTCAGGTTGTGCCTGCTGATTCATCACCTTCCCAGTCTTTGTCCATAAATTCTGTCCAAGCTTCTGATCCCAAAGGAAATCAACAATCCGATGGGAAGAAGAAAGGACGAAATAACAAGAAGGGCAAGAACGGGAAGGGAAATGCAAATAAAACCAAGGAGCGTGTTGGTGAGGATCAAAAGGAGAAAAAGAAAGTGAAGTTTCCATGCAAGCTTTGTGCTGGAGACCATCTCACACACCTTTGCCCTAAAATTCAGGATGCTCAGCGCCTGTTATCCCAGCAGGGTTCTTCTAGTTCCCAGGCTGTGTTAACAAACCCTTTTCCCCAAGGGCAGCAATTAGTTGTTGCGCAAACCAAAATCCTGGGGCTTCCTCTGGGGGCACCCAGGAAGGGGAAATTCCATCGAAAATTTTTATGATGAGTGCTCACACGGATATCGCAACGAGATCTCGTGATTATGGCGGAGAGGAATCTTCGAAAGCTAAGGAAGTTCTTGATTCTACTGAGCCGCTTCACATCACGAAGCCTACTGTTGAGTCTATGCCTCGGATGCCCAAAGCATCTTCTAAGCGGTCAACGATTAATCCGAACGCGAGGGCTGCCCAGAACTACTTGATTGTAGAAGATCGGGCGCAAAGTCCTTATGCTATGTCAGCTTTAGAGGTACTCCAGTCTTGTCTGGCTCAGCGCAGTTCTTTGCTCACTGCCATTGGGGCTATTGATCTGAAAAATTCTCTTCTGATTACTTTTGACATGAATAGTTTTAAGAAGAGACTTCCTCATCACATGGCGTTTCACATTAAATCATCGTATCGGAAGTGCAATATCTTTCGAACGGTTGTTGATGAGGGTGCTTCTACATGCGTGATGTCTCTCGCATGCTGGAAGACAATTGGATCTCCAAAATTTGTCCCATCTAGCACTGTTCTTACTGCGTTCGATGGCCATTCTCACAAACCCCATGGTATTGTCCCGGCTTTGCCCATCTGTGTTGGGGGAAAAACTGTCAACATAGACGTTGAGGTAGTGGATGCAGCCTTGGACTACAACCTTCTGTTGGGGAGGAACTGGATATATGAGATGGATGCCATTGCATCCTCATTATTTCGAATTGTATGTTTTCCCCACGAAGGGAGGATTGTCACAGTGGATCAACTGGACTGTCCTCAGGTAGACCTGAATGCACCTTCTGACTCATCCATTCATAAGTTGGATAATACTAAGGCGCCTGTTGAGAATCTAGGAGTTGGAATGTATTCTTCCTTGATGGGTTCTTTCGATCTTCCTCCTCCTACAGTGCATATTAATGCTATTTCATCCTCCAAGGCTCCCGTTCGAAGAGAGTTCTTTCGAACTCATTATTTTTCGGACCCTTGGACCTTACCTTCCCCTACTACCACATTAGCAGAAGGTCAAGTGGGTGGAATGGCATTTCTGATTTCTACAGCTGAGATTTCATATCAGTCTATTGTTGACACTGCAGAATCCATTCCAGCTCCTCTTTCGCCGGAAGAGTTGGATGGTGATGTGGCTCCGGCTTGGACGATTAGTTCTTCTTCAGCCCAGGATTGTCTTGATATCACTCTTCCATCTGAAGAGGCAATCCTGGAAGCCATGACTGGTATAGATAGACCGTGGGATGATTTGCATCATCGGTCTTACTTCTTACCTGACTTGAACGAAGTTGAAACTATTTTTCCAAGTCCTCAGTCTCCTGGACCTGTTCACCCAGTCTTGAGCCCTTTAGCACCAGCACAGGTATATGCTGAAGGGAACATGGCTATGATCTCTCCTACTATCCCGGTGAACATTTCCAGGGATCCCAATATTGTCGAGAATGTCTTCATTGGAGCTAAATGTTCCCGTGAAGAGATTCAAATCTATAGCGAGCTCTTCAAAGAGTATAGGGATGTATTTTCTTGGTCTTATGAGGAAATGCCTGGCATAGACCCATCTATCGTTCAGCATGAGATCAAGACGTATGAAAACGCTAAGCCGGTCAGGCAAAAGCTTCGTCCGGTCAATCCTAGGAAGGCAGCAGCTATCAAAGCTGAAATTGAAAAGCTACTTAAGGCGGGATTCATTTTCCCAGTTCCTCTGACTGAATGGGTTTCAAACCCCGTTCCGGTAGATAAAAAGCAAGGAACGATTCGAGTGTGCATTGATTTCAGAGACCTAAATAAGGCATGTCCTAAAGAAAATTACCCCACACCATTCATCGATCAGATCATTGACGAGTGTGCCGGTAACGAGATTTTCTCCTTCATGGACGGTTTTTCCGGATATAATCAAATTACTATCTGTCCTGAAGATCAACATAAGACTGCATTTATTTGTCCCTGGGGTACATTTGCATACAAGAAAATGCCTTTTGGTCTTAAAAATGCTGGAGCTACCTTTTAGCGGGCCATGTCTTACGCCTTCCACGACATCAAGAAGATTATCGAGGTATACTTAGATGATCTAGTTGCTCATTCTCGAAAGAGGATGGATCATCCTGGTCACCTCCGAAAAATATTTGAAAGATGTCGTTTTTATAAAATTCGATTGAATCCGAACAAGTGCGTTTTCGCGGTTACATCCGGTCGGCTGTTGGGATTTATTGTGTCTAGGGAAGGGATAAGGGTAGATCCCTTCAAGGTTGAGGCAATACTTCGGTTGCCTCCCCCGTCTTCAATCCATCAGCTTCAAAGTCTCTAAGGGAAGTCTAATTTTCTTCGGAGGTTTATCGTCAACTATGCTGAGATTACAAAGGGATATATGAGACTGTTGAAGAAAGGAGTTCCTTTTCTTTGAGACGACTACGCTCAACGCTCATTCGATGCCTTGAAAAAGGCATTGACCTCTGCTCCTTTACTGAGTCCACCTGATTATAGCAGAGATTTTCTTTTGTATCTGGCTACAGCGGAATCTACCATCGGTATGGTTATGGTTCAGGAGGATGATGCTCTTGCTGAGCATGTTATTTACTACCTTAGTCGAGGACTGGTAGGACCTGAACTGCGATACACTCCGATAGAAAAGTTAGCCTTAGCAGCAGTTCATGATGTGCAACGACTCCGGCATTACATTATTCTTCGCAAAAATTATGTCTTGGCAGCTGCCAATCCATTTCAGTTTGTCCTCAGCAAGCGAGTGATTGGGGGAAAATATAATAGATGGATTGTGATATTACAGGAATTTGATCTCGAGTTCATGTCTGCCAAATCAAAGAAGTCATTAGTCTTTGCGGAATTGATCTCCGAGTTGCCTTGTGGAGAGGAGATGATCTATGATGAGTCCTTTCCGGACGAACGCTTGTTTATGATCTCTCCACAAGATCCTTGGTATGGGGATATCATTGTGTATCTCTAGACTGTGAAGTTTCCCTCTTCTTTTTCGAAAGATGAGCGTCGTAAGCTGCGTCACTTAGCCAAGAATTATCTGATTATTGGTGATGCTTTGTACCGTCGAGGGGTTGATTCAATCCTAAGACGCTGCTTAACTTTCGAAGAAGCTGAGGCTGTGCTCAATGATTCTAACGGTGGAGCTTGTGGGGGTCATTTATCAGGGCTTGCTACAGCCCAAAATATTTTGCGTGCTGGATACTTCTGGCCCTCGATTTTCAAAGATTGCATTGAATCGGTCAAGAAGTGTCATCCTTGTCAGGTGTATACTTGAAAAATGCGCGCTCATCCAGCTCCGCTTTTTCCAGTCGTTACTGTCGGACCCTTTACAAAGTGGGGTATGGATTATACTACTTGTAACCCGCCTTCGGCAAAAGGTCACAAGTACATTATCGTAGTAGTAGACTACTTTACGAAGTGGGTCGAAGCTATGCCTACTTTTGGGAACGATGGTGAGACTGCAGCTCTTTTCTTCTTCAACCAAGTTATCGCTCGTTTTGGTATACCTAGAGAGATTGTCACTGACCATGGCAGTCACTTTCAGAATAGTATGATGGCTGAGTTGGCTCTCAAATTGGGTTTCCGGCAAGAGCATTCATCTCCATATTATCCTCAGGCCAATGGGCAAGTGGAAGCCGTGAATAAATCCTTGAAGACAATTCTTCAAAGGACAATTGATAAACATAGATCCAACTGGCATGTTATGCTATATCCTGCACTTTGGGCATACAGGACATCAGTTAAAACTGCAACTGGCTTTACTCCGTTTCACTTAGTCCACGGGGTGGAATCCGTATTTCCCATTGAATGCGAGATTCCTTCCCTTAAATTAGTTGTTGAGCTTCTTCCTGACACTTCCAGTCTGGCAGAACGACTTCTTCATCTGGAACATCTCGATGAGCAGTGTCGGGATGCCGCCACGATGAACGAAGCACATAAAAACCGAGTAAAGGTTCAGTACGATAAGGCGGTTAAGCCTAGGGTCTTTTCGGAAGGTGACCTTGTGTTGGTCTATGCCCAAGAAAAAGATGCCTTGGGGGCAGGAAAGTTTAAATCGATGTGGTATGGCGCCTATATCGTTAAAAAAGTCCTTAAGAAAGGAGCTTATACCTTGGTTGACTTCGAAGGGAACGAGTTGTCGGAGCCCCGAAATGGGCTCTATTTGAAGAAGTATTATGCCTAGGCTTTGGCCTGGCATCTTGCTTTTGTATATAGTAGTTTTTGCTTTGTACATATCTGACTGATTTTCGATTTTTGATGCAGTGGTGATGTTTTTTGATCTGCTATGGCAGGTTGTGTTGGATGTCATGATTCATTTTGGTTTCACCGATGGTGCTAGTAGACACACCCGGAACTTAGCTTCCGCGGCTTGGGTGCTTCATTATCCTTCCGGTCAGTTGTTGGTATCAAGAGGGGTCTGCATTGGTCCTGCTTCCAATAATGTAGCAGAATACACTGTAGTCATTCATCTACTCTCGGAGGAAATATCTTTGGGTGTTGATTCGTTGGTAGTTTTCTTGGACTCTCAGCTGGTGGTGTCGCAGTTGAACAACACTTATCGGGTACGAGATCCATTTTTATTACGATTGTTCTTGAGGGTACGTTTGTTACAAAGGTCATTTCAATTTTTAACATTCATTCATATTCCTCGAGCTGACAGTTGGTTTTTTGACTCATTAGCTAATCAAGCATTAGATTGGCACATTAATCATTCCATACAATAAATTTTTAATCATCAAAAACATCATACATTTGATACATTTATCACATCACATCAAATATCGCTGTATATATATCATCGGAGTGTCAAAAAACTTTACAAAAATTTGGATCCATAATCTTGTACAAAATTTGGGCTTATGCCCCATCATGTTCAGTCTCAAAAAAGAATATACAGTCATTTAATATATAAAATCTGTCTACTCCTGAGGACCCTGCCCAGAAGTCGTGTTCCTATAGAACATAACTGCAGTGGCCACACGACGGAATAATCTAACCCAGTCTCGTGGTACCCCTACCACCCGTCTCTGGATGGCTTCCGGCAAGTCCTCCACGGCAGCCATAGGGATTTGGCGGGTTAATCCCTCCAAGTTTCTCTGCACGGCCTGGAGGGTCCTGTCTGAGTCCACTGTCTTTGCCTCACCTCTGCAGCGCTTATGGCACGGTAGGCCCTCAGGACGAACTGGTCCAACATCTGAAACATGATCATTTTTAATTGTCAATCATTATGAATCCAATCAAAAACATGTTTGTTTTTCATTTTTTCATACATATTTGAAAAAATCCAAAAAATTATATAAGTCAAAATTTTTTGCAAAAACTTACCGATTGCTCCCCTTGCTATGCCAGGTGGAAGAAATAGATTCGGATCTCCATGAAAGTCCATCCCGGCATAGGGATAGTCGTCCACTGTGATGATCTGTTCTCCCCACCACAGGAAGAACTCATCGTCCCATGTGGTCCGGGGTACCTCACTACCCCCCAGTCTCTTCATCATGTCTGCCCAACGGGCAATTCTTGGGTCCCGTGGGCTGCTGATAGTAGAGATGACTCTGGGTCTCAAAGCTGGAATCATCTCAAAGAAGAATGTTGTCAAAATGGTACCATAGCCAAATTGTTTATTTTTTACTTGGCGAATAGAGGTCAGCTGTTGTTTCATGTTCAGTAGCAGGGCTGTGCACCAATCGTAAACATGAGTCAGACACTCTACAGCTATGCTCATTTGCGTCCTGGACGCCTGATGTAGTGAGGCAAATCTTGCCACTCTGCTGATGGTGAAAAGGAGGATCTTCATGTGCAAATCCTTGATATCTCTAATTGCAATCTGCGTTCCAACCTTTTTGGAATTCTCTACGCAATATACGTGGACATAATCTTCCACGGTTAACCCTCCCAGGGGTTTTCCGTGCAGGTCTACTGGTTCTCCCCTCCTGGAGAGTCCAGTGATGAAATATATATCCTCCACTTCAATGCGTAGTGGCATCTAATCAATTATGAAGCAATCCTGATCTGGTTCCCAGTAATTTACGAGCATTTCAAGCAACCGCACATTGCTTTTCATATTGGGCATTTTAAAGAATTTGAACAATTCGCAATTTCGGAGGATATTTTGCGCTGCGCGATCTTGCATGACCTCTTGGTCTATTGCGCTATGCTCACGTTCCCTCCATGAGATCGTCATCTTGAGAAATTTCATCAAATTTTTCATTAGCCACGCTTTTTTGCATTCGGACCTGCGCATACGCGACTTTTCCTGTGCACAGTCGTGTGTATACCCGACTTGCCTTCATTAAACCCGTGTATGCGTAGATACGCATTTTTTAGCAAGGGTTTTAAAGCAAAAAATCACTTAATTTTAATTTCCAAACGGACAAAATGAATAAATAGGATGATTAAGGAGCCTACCTGAAGTTTCGCTGAGTTCCAACGGTCAGTTGTTCCTGATTTGACGAAAGAAGTTTTTTGCTCCAGAGCACTTTTTCCAAATCAGCTATGCAATAATGAACCAAATGAGAGGTAATTTGTCTATTTATGGCTAAAAAATTGAAAATTTTCGCAAAATTTCCTTATGCCTATTTTTTCGATCTATCTTAAGCTGCATAACTCGATTGCTTGGAAGTGCCCAGTTTGGTATGTTTTCAGGTACATTTTGACAATTTTGAGATTTTTCCCGGCTTTTGATCCATGATTTCCGACTCTTCACGGCAGGTATATGATCTTCACTGGCATATAGATTAGGTAAATCACTTTCTGTTGCATCTTGCATTCTAGCCTCCATACTGATCACTTACCTTAGGGTCGATCCCATCAGGTCATGAGTATTACACCCATTTCACTCGCCGATTATTTAATCATGACTTGATGGTAGAGCCTTCATTTACATGGGCTTCCTAGTTAGTTCCTCGCTATCACTTGTTTCCCATGCTGCTTTTTATGTAGGCTCGGAAGTCCTCTTTAGTCCCGCCATGTCTTATGTGTTGAAGCTTCATTCTTCTTCTTCATCACTTATCATTTTTCCAGCTTTTACCCTAGAGGCTCCCTGGTGTCACTTAAGTTGTATTACTGCATTGCATATTGGCTACTTTTTTATCCTGGCCTTTAGCCGACTTCATTTGGACTCGATGTTTAAGCCAACTTTTGACCTTGACTTTCTGTACAAGTTAACCATTGCATGCACTTAGCTATCACGACTTGACACCTTTATACCCATGGATGGAACGTTCCTCTGAGTATCACTGACCAGTTTTCGCCACCTTGTATTGAGCATAGGATTGTTCCAATCCCAGGAACTAGTGCATCTTCTTTCTTGATACTCGTTCTATCCATTGTACCATAGCATTCTTTTATTCTTTTTCAGGCTTATTATATGAAAAAGACAAAAAAAAATCAAATATAACAAAAAGAGCGGGAACGGGATGTATCTTCGTTATTTTAATGGCAGTACAGAGTCAATTTTTTCGCCCTTGAACAAAGCACATATACTTATATATATTTCCTTCATTTGGGATGGTTTTAGTTTTGACCTAGGTTCAGCTTTTACCATGTTTCACTTGTCAGTTCTCCCCCGATTGGTTACCTCTTCCAATCATATGGAGAGTTTTTTCTGCCTCCTGCGTAACAGACTTATACAGTGTCACTTTTTACTGCCATGGTCATCACGAGTCGTGCTTTTGTTCAAAGGAAGTCTAGCCTGAGTCGGCCATTCTGCGGTGTCTCTTGACTCATTATTCAGTCGGCCTTCCCAGTCTTGTCAGTATCATGTTCTATCACATCAGATGTTTTGGTCTTCTGCTCGTGCTGGTTTGAGAAGGTCCCCATTGACTTCTTGCCGGCGGGTTTGTCTCTTATCGACTACGACACATTGCTCTGAGAGCAAGCCTAGAGCCGCACCTTGGGCCTATTTCCATCATTGATAGGTGACCTCGTGCTCAGCATTTGATCATCATCATGGGTCTTTGACTGAGTGGTTTCCCCCGTGTTCGACGTCAGCACACATTATCACACTTGGGATTCGTGCAGTACCTTGATTTCCATTTGACCCTATCGGTGGATTTCTCGCCTCTGTGTCAGCTTTCATTATTGGTTGGTTCAGAGGGTTTCTTCCGTGCGCTAGCTTCATCTTGTGCATGTCGGAAACGTACTTCGGTTTTGGTTCCATCACTCTACTTCGTCCAATTCCTTCCAAATCTTGGCCTGCGGGTTACACTCGCGCTGGACTGATGTGGGATGCCTTAATGCCTTCCTTCCAGCAGATCTTTTCCCATCGACTCCGACTCATTGCTCTGGGAATAAGGTCTAGAGTCTTTTTGTCGGTACCTTAGGGTTTGCAGTCATCAGTGGCAGACTCTTCGCTATCGACAGTGGGGATTCATCATTGCCTCCTGATTGGTAGATTCTTTCAAGTGTTCGACTTCAACTCATTCATTCGCACTTGTCAGATTGTACTGGGGCACCTTGACACTCATTATCATTATCGGTGGGTTGTCTCGCGTTGGTTAACGGGATACATCATCGCCCGGTATGCATCCAACGATTTCTCACATGGTCGACTTCAAATTTCATTTATTCCCATTGTGTAGAATTGTGCCATAGTGACGTGAAGACCTCGTGTTGTATCAAGATTATTTGGTTCACTTTTGACAGTCCATTTAGTTTCTGCCAGTGATTCTGTCCACCCTTATATGTTGCAATGTCAGTACAGCAGCATCCTATATGTTGGCTCTCGAGTTGCGTGATTGTACCATGTGTTCCACCCCTTATGATTTGGTACTTGGAGATTCAGTTACTTTTGTGATCAGACATCTATTTTCAGCATCATTGATCAGTTCTCTATATGTGATACTTGGACATTGGATCCATCAGGATTCGGCCATGCTCGCATGATTCATTATGCACTTTCTTACCACGATATACTTGCATACATGTTGACTTTATCTACTACTTTCCATAAGGATGTTGTTTTTGACCGAGTATATATGATTTCCAAAGATGAGTTGACTCTCTGGTTTCTTTCATTGGTTTTTGGCAGGATGAAATCTGGTGAAGTCCTCTCTTGTCCTTGCGAAGTTCTTTCTATGTGCATAATACATTTTGGCCATCATGTACCCCTTCTGACCTCATATATTAGGGGGCATCTACTATAGCATCATTTCTGACCTTGACATGATTCATGATTGCTTTGATGGTTTTGGGCACCCATTCCTACAGACTTGGACAAATTCACTAAAAAACAGTGTAAAAATCCCCATACGTGACTATGCCCATGATTTTCCGCGTGTATACACGAGTCTAGCTAGACTTTTCCGCGTATGCCATTAAAATGATTAAAATATATATAAAAATTCCCTATTTTCGGGATGGGTTGATGGTTACTCAGGTAGTTCAACCACCCCAGCACGTGGCCAACTGTTTCCAACTGTTGAAACTAATTGGAGGGAGTATAAAAGCCCCTCATGTGTATGGCCTAAGGGAGAGAGAGAGAATTATTGATATTATACTCTGTTGGTATTCCCTATCCAAGTCTGATTCCCCGTGCCTCCTGCACTTTCCCAGTTCATTGTAGGAAACCCTTGTTTCTTTGAGATACACATCCCTTTATATGTTATCTCGTATGCACCAGTTTGGAAGGAGTCTTAGCGAGGCAAGGGCTGGACGGATCCGGACGACGGTCTGCGAAGGCCTTGGAAGGATCAGGTGATCTCTCCACTAGATTACTTTTGTACGTACTATTTATAATACAGAAGTATCATGTTGTTCCCGAAATAAACGTGTTAGTGTATGATTTTATGTATGAGAATATTTGTTATACAAGCATTCATTATGATTTATTTAATGTTTTATATGAATCTCACTAACATTTAGAGTAGATATATGCTGTACAACTAGTCCTTTGTGCTTGTTTCTTCTTGTCTTTCAGGTTAAGAAGGAAGGACGGTTGCTGGGGGTTTGAACCCTGCGGGATCTTCTTCAACCGTAGGACCAACGGGTAACTTTCTCATTCTACTCTATTTAGTTTTTCTGAACGTGCATGGTGGTGTGAGTCTTTGTTAAGTAGCATGCCCCTGCTCTGTGGAGGTTGTAACCCAACGAACCTCTAGGGTGATAATTCCCCGAAACATTAGGCTCACCACAACGGCAAGAACTGCTCCACAGAAGCCTCTAACCTCTCAAAAAATCAACAAGTACAAATGAATTGAATTAGGGCCATATTCACCTATATATCGCTCTTTTCAAAAAATTTGGAGGACCATAATGAGAGATCAAAAGGTCCGGTTTATGAACTGAAAGCAGCACTTTGATCAACACTCCATAACGAATAGAGGTGATGCCACACATTTTCACTCCCGAAAAAATAATTTTTTAGTGCCGACAGGTATGCTCTCTCTCATATTATTTTTTTAAAGCTCATGACTTTCAAAAATATTTGATAAAGAATATGCTTTCACTTGAGGTAGTTTTTTTTTTCAGGAAAGCTCGCAAACCATCCACAAGTCCATCCATTGAAATTTATAGAGTAGGTATCATTCTACCCCTAGCATGATAGAGTCCCAGGAAACTATGCATATCCTGAAATCATTTCTCCATCATAAATCAACCATAGGTTCCACATATCTGAGCGTGTTCATCATCACCTCGCCATGCACATGATAAACATCCTCATTGGCCGGTAGAGCCTCCCCTCCATGGCACTCGTCACCCATAGTAGACCATATATCAAAGCAAAAGTGATGCCATGGCCATACCACTTTATTTTGGGAAGCACCTCATGCCCATTCGTCCACCATGCATAAGGTCAAGTTTTACCATACAAAATAAAA
This sequence comes from Pinus albicaulis, assembly GCA_034641835.2. Classification (NCBI taxonomy): domain Eukaryota; kingdom Viridiplantae; phylum Streptophyta; class Pinopsida; order Pinales; family Pinaceae; genus Pinus; species Pinus albicaulis. Next base: position 198,282,442 of record CM076581.1, on the reverse strand, counting down.
CCCCTTTCCCAGATGGTCAGGTTGTACAAGCAGATCAAAAGCGCACTACCGCGCCTCGCATTTGGCTCACCATACCTCCATCAACGTAATCCCATCTATGATACTTTTTCATCTGCTTCATCAACATCACACATGAGACCAACCAATGGGGCCCCCACCCCCAGAAAAAAACCTTCCTCACGTCATCAGTGAGCAAACACTTTCATGTTTTGGGGCACCTATCTCTGTGTTTTGTACAAACCAAACCCTATTATTTTATTCTTTTGGTAAGTGTACAAAGACTGCAAATGGTGCACTATGTCCCCCACCCACTCATTCATTTTTTCTCCCATGGCAACAGTCCATGAATACCCTTGGTCGGAGTATCACACCCTCACGTAAAAGCCACCATGAGATTCATAACTAGTTTATACCCACCCTGGAAGTCCTACCGACTCTAGTGATTTCCCCATCAGAAATAGATATGACTACTGCCAAGTTGCTTTTCATACTCTGACCTCAGGCCACTAAGCCCCCATCATCAATTTTTCAGTCATCCCTTGCCATCATTCCTATGTTAAATCCATCACACCCAGGATCCTGATCCTTCATATCAGCGACCTCCCTCGTTCGGTTGAGGCTTTCTTTTTGTCGACTCCAACAACTATTTTCCAAAACAGAAGTAGTACTTTGGATCATCCCTCTCCATAAAAGGGGCATCCTCAGGTGGAACTGTGGGAGACATCATTTCCCACAGATGTCATTGATCCTCCTGACATTCGACTACAACACAAGCTTTCATGTCAAGATGGTATCATACCTTACAACCATTGCAATTTAATCAAATTTGTCGAAGACCCATGCCTTCATAAGTGTCTCATTCAACAAAGCTTACATGAGAAGGTCCCAGCCAACACCTATGCCTACAATGCGCAATTATATGCCATACCACTTTTACGCATATGGGTACCACATTCCGCTTTTGACAAAGAAAAAATGCCCCTGAGGGCATCAACAGTCATTGTCATCAACAAACAGATCACTACCATATTAGTGACACAGATAGAACATGTATCTGTCAAATAGATTTGTTTAACTAGCCACAGAATTATGAGCATGGGACATGCCCACCTCGTAGAAAATTTGTATATATTGTATTATATTTTCTTACAAGGGTCCTATGGGAGATGGTCGTTCTTCGAATTGATGCAGGTTTTCTCCAATTCTGAGCTACACGCAGGTCTCTCTCTCTCTCTGCACACAGTATATAGAAAAGAAACTATAATGTATTTCGGCTATATAGCTCTTCCTAGACCTCACACATTAGGGGGCAACTGTTAACACTGGAAAATCGTACAAGAAAAGACGACATTATTTAATGTCAGTCAGAAGGATTTATAAGGCTGAGAGACATTAGAGAATATGGAAAGTATTTAAAAATATCTAAGGTCTGAGGAAAAATCAAATTTTAACTAGTCATAAATTCTTTTGTGCACAAAATCCTTCGATAAGAGCACCTTTATGCGCCTTTTGACCCGAAAATCGTGCAATCCTGGGAGTGGCGGAAGTCACTTTCTGGGACCACAAAAGAAAAAACTAGGACATTCATTCTACACTTGAAGCCACCTAAGGACAACCACCCAAGCCTCCTTAGGACATCAAGGGAGAACACAATGGAATAAATGTGGCACACAATGGAATCATCCCCCTCTCTTGGGTCACCATCCACAATGTACCAAGAGAGGGAAGGAGGATTTTAATTCTCCTATAAAAGGCCACCAAGAGATGAACAACTTGAGAGAAAATTGTTATGCTGGCCAGAATTTCCCCAAGAAATACCAACGCTGTGTGATCCGGAGTAGAGATAGAGGGGACTCAATTGTTGGCCATCCAACAACTTCAGTCCACCATAATAGAGAGAGGGATACTTTGCACCAAGGCAAGATTTGAATTAAAGACATCCTTGCATCGAGACCTAGAACCTGAAGTTCTAAGGGCCCCTTGGCAAATGGGTTAAAGTTTCGTCCTCATTTCCTACCAGCACTCAATAAGAGGGGACATAAGTGTCGTCATTTGTATTATTAAATTTTTTTGACTCTATTTAGATCTTTTGTCTTATTTTTTTTAATTTTTGTTTAATTTTTGTGTTTGAATATGCATGCTATTTCTCTATCTAGTATGTTTATGTTCCAGCATGTTCCATTAACTTGCTTGACTCCATATCTTTCTGCCTATGAACAATAACTTAAGAGGGTAAACCACACCCCTTAAGTTGGTGTGATTTCATACATGCATGCACCAAACACACTAACACAATATCTATTAAATTGGTCTATACAGAGGCTTCAACATTGTCCATTAGATCCGTCTACATAGAAATTTCAACAGTATCTACCATTTGGGTAACAAAATCTGTTTGGGTTCCTATGGTAGCCAATTCCTTCTCAGGCTTTTGAGCCTTTTTTGCTTCTTCCAACTCTTTCCTCGGGTGTTTTATCATTTTTCTCAATTTATTTCACTTCCTGCTCATTTTCCTTAACTTCTTCTCAGCTGATTTTTATTTTAGCAAGGTACTGGTAGGAGAAGGAGGAGCAATGGCATCGGGTTTAGAAATGGTTGTGCTAGTTCTAAGGCTATCAGCAATGGTTTTTTTTTCGTGCGTCCAAGAGTTTATTTCAGCATTAACATCCTTATTGGGTGAGATAATATTTCCTTCAGGCGTCAGGGGAACTATCTTACTGCTTGCATTTTGTTCTAATGGGACAGTGTCTCTTGACTGGTTTTCATATTCAAATATTCCTTCTATCCAATCTTCCCTACTCACCCATTCATTATCAGAGGGAGATAAAACCCTCAAAGCATGCATTTCGTCATGGTGGGGTAGGATTTTAGTGTGGCCAGAGCTACTGGCAGTGACAGACTAGTTCAACAGGTCCCTCTTCTCTTCAAATTGTTCATATGGGCTTCCAATTTCACGAGATGCTCTCATTTGCTTAAGTAATTGAGCCATTTCATCTTCATAGTCCTGTAAGGACATATTTTGAGGGCTTTAAGGTGGTGTATGGGATGGTCCTACCTCATCTATAAATTAAGAGGTGTCTTGCCGTAGTTGCAACCTTTCAGACCATCTCTGTTTCCCTGGTTCTAAGATTGAAACATGGGCCCTCTTCCCTCTTGCTCTCCTAGGTATGGTTATTCTAGGGAGTTCAATCTCTGCTTTGATAGGGTTTTCTTCAGGGTCAAGTAGGGTAGGATTAACAAATTTGTCCCAAGTTATTTGATGTTTTCCTAGCTCATGAATGATGATCAATTTAATCATTCCATGGTGGCTGACAACTTCTTGGGGGTTTTTGAATTTTATAACTCGAACAACAGTATTGTGCAATACAGAATTTAGGGAAAAAGAAAAGTTAACTAAAATTTTTCACTTGAGAACAACTAATAGTTTAAGCTGGCGGGACATTACCACATCCTGGCGTCCATTGCATGTGATATATATTTGAATGAACACTTCCAATTCTTGTGAAGGATGCTGCAAGGATGTAGGGTTAATACCTTTCCCTTTTCGTTCTAATGGTTTTCCTGGGTCCTGAGATTACTTCTTGTAGAAGGGCATGTTTTTCAGTCCATCTTTCTCCTTCTTTTATTAGTCCGGAGACCTCAACAATGATTTCCTCTGCGACCGGTATACCATCTTCGTGTAACTATGGTATGCCCTTCCCGCATGTTTTTCAATAATTCAACAGTTATTTCTGTGTTAAACCTTGTATTCTATGTAGATATGGAATCCAACCAACTTTCTGGAGAATGGTGCGAGCTGATTCTGAGACTTGGAAGGTTGTGGGTTCATTGTGGAGAGAATTCCCCCCCATGGCTAATGTGTTATCCAAACTGGTTTCTTCTTCTGTCTACATTTATTTTGGCTCTGTTGGTTAAAAAAAATCACTGCATGTGTTTTTTAAACATACATTATAAAAAAATGCAACATGATATCATTAATGCAATGATATTTTAGTCCCATCAGCATATCCGAAGGGACTTGCATGGGTAATTTTCATGCTTATTCATTATGGATATTTTTACCCCCTCCATTAGGAGAAGGGCGTCCATGGCCTTAGGCTCAAGAGAAGAGGAAATATTGGAACAATCATGACTGCATATGAGGCAAAGGTCAGAAATTGGTAATCATTGCAAATGTACGAGAGAAGGGAATCCATGGCCTTGGAGCTCAAGAAAAGAGGAAAGATTGCAACAATCATGAATGCATATGAGGCATAGGTTAGAAGTTTATAATCATCACAATTGTACATCAGGTGGAAATGAATGAAGAAGGGGAGAAAATTGGAATATAAATTATTATGACAGGATGTCGTATTTTGACGGTGTTGCATGACGAAAGCATGACAAGTGACAGATTATGATTGGTGTTGCCATCCCTTAATTCAATAATGAAAATATAATTCATTCATAGTTCATTATGTGGGTAGGTAGTGATAACACTTATTCAAGTAGTGCATTTATCTCAGGAATGGATCAATAGGAAATAGGGCATATAAAAGTAATTGGCTATTGTTAGAAAAATACTTCCATACCACAAGCGGAGCCACTACTACCAGCAGGCATTCATAGCCTCGACAAGGTTGCTATTTTAACCTGGAATGAGCCAGAATCATCTATTTAAAAGTAGACATTTTTCTTATTTTATGGAGAGATCATTGTGCTGGTGTGGTGTCCAGATAGTCAAAATGCCATTCACTGGGATTGTAACAGAGTGATCAGGTCGGCTTGTGATGAGGTTTCCTATCTTTCAAGCAGTTTCAACTGTCAAGAAGGTCATTACCCTGGTGTGTTGGCCCTTGTGGGAATGTCACCTATTAAACTCTTATGATCATGGTAGGTTGGCTCATGATGAGACCCCCTATTCTCTCTTAAAAATTTTCAAATAGACATAATATTTTCTTTTTGAAAAGTAGGAATTTTTATTGTTTTATGGGGATACCACTATGCTGGTGTGGTGGCCAGATAGTCATAGTTTCATTTATGAGGATTGTAACAGAGTGATCAAATGGCTTGTGACAAGACCTCCTGTCCTTCAAGAAGTTTGAGTTGTCGAGAAGGTCACTTCCCTGGTGTGTTGGCCATTGTGGGAATGTCACCTGTTAAACCCTTATGATCATGGTAGGCTAGCTCGTGATGAGACCCCCTACTCTCTGTTACAAATTTTCACATAGACATAATATTTTCTTGTTATTTATACATGGAGGGAGGCTCATTAACTTCTTAATAGTTATGGATGGTGTGAGAAGTAAAAAAAATGCCAATACAATTAATACCCTTTATTCCTATATCCTCATGTCAAGGAGAATTACTATTTGAGAGTGTAGAAAGATATACCAGCATAAGGCTATGGAAATGAATTGTGTGATAATATGTTTGAACAGGAGATGTCCATCCCTTAATTGCATAAATAAACCATGTCAACTTCTGGAGTAGAGATTTCCATCAAAGTTTCAAAGGATCACCATATTAGTAATATCACTGCTTTTCTCCTCTTCAGGTGCCAATTCCTTTACAAAAATGGCTTTTATGGCAAGGATGTGTAAAGGGGAAGTGGATATTTGAAAATAGATCATCACAAGTAAGAAAAAAACATGCTTAGAAAAGAAAGTAGTCATTCCATTCGATTGACCAACAGTTTTTCAATTGGATTAGACAGTAGTTGTTCAATTGATTGAACGACAAAAATAAAATCACGCAAAAACACAACCTTTCAATTGAATTGAATAACAGTTGTTTAATTGGATTGAACAACAACTTTTCAATTGGATTGAACAACAGCTATTAAAAGGTTTGAACAACAAAAATAAACACACAAAAATATGGCCATTCAATTGAATTTAACAACAGTTGTTCGATTTCATTGAACAACAACTATTCAATTGGATTGAACAATAGTCATTCAAAGGTTTGAACATTAACAAATAAACACACAAAAACACGACCGTTCAATTGAATTAAACATCAACTTTTTAATTTGATTGAAAAACAATTGTTCAATTGGATTGAACAACAGTCATTAAAAGTTTTTAACAATGACAAATAAACACACAAAAACACGACGATTCAATTGAATTGAACAACAACTATTCAATTTGATTGAACAATGACTGTTAAATTGGATTGAATAGTAGTCGTTCAAAGGTTTGACAGAAAAAATAAACACAAAAGAAAGGATAAGAGAAAAAGAATGCAGCTGTGAGCATGAAGAAGAGATGGAATGTACAACAATGAGAAAAACTATAAATTCCAGGAAACATATATACAATATTTACAAGAGAAATAAAAAAATTTCATGAACTTAAAGCTGCAGGGCCATCACCCCTTACAATTAAAATTTGGATGGTGGGATCGTCATGCACCTTCTATAAAAACGACTCTTTTCTAAGTGGTTTATGATAGAGGCACACCCGATGTCCATTGACTCGGAAGGCAGAGCCAGATCCATCTATGGTAGTCAAGGTAATGGTACCATTACTGTGTACTTCCTCAATTTCGTATGGACCGAGCCACCTTGTTTGTAACTTACCTAGGAAGTCTTGGAATTTGGAGTCGTGGAGGAGTGCCCAATATCCTTTCTAGAATGTCTTCTTTTTTATGAGGTTTTCATGCCACTTAGCTCGTTGTTGTTGAATAATTTCAATGTGTTTTAGAGCAAGTAGTCATGCTTCATCCAATTCATTTATTTGCTGGAATCTTCTAATCTAGGCCTCAGTAAAATCCAACCCCACTTCCTGGGTTGTTCCTAGAGTCTTTATTTAGAATTCAATATGAAAATTTGGTTTCCTTACAAATATGAGATGGTATGGAGAATATCCAGTGGTGTTTCGCCATGTTTTGCGGTAAGCCCACAAGGTCTCTGGTAGTCTAGTAGCCCAATTCCGATGATGTGTTGAGACTGTTTTAGTGAGAATTTCGTCAAGGAATTTTTTGGTGCTTTCAACCAGCCCGTCCACCTGTAGGTGGTAGTGAGAGGTGACTCTATGGGTGACATGGTGGTTCTTCAAAGTGGCCGTAATTATATTTCCCACAAATTGTGCCTCTCCATCAGTTATCACTTCTTGAGGTAAGCCATATCGCACAAATAGCTCAAAAATTTAATGGATCACATATTCTTCTGTAGCTCTTAATAAATCCATTGTTTCTACCCACTTCGTCACATAATCTATGGCAACAAGTATGTAGGTATTCTGATTTGATGGCAAGTTGAACGGTCCAACAAAGTCCAGTTCCCACCATTCGAAAGGTTACACTACTAACTGTGGTTGTAATGGAATTTCGTCACTTGGCCAGGGCGGCCCATTATTTGGCAACTATCGCAAGATTGGACATATTTCTTGGAATATTTAAAAATTGTAGGCCAATAATAACCCATTTAAAGTATTTTGTGCCCCATTCTGCGATCTAAAAAATGGCCACCACATGGTTCATCATGACAGGCCCTTAGGATGTCATAAATCTCGTCTTCTCGGATGCATCTGCGTATATGCATATCTGCTCCTTTATGAAAAATATATCCACCAATCTAGAAGAATCTAGCACCGCGCTGAACAATTAGCTTCCGTTCCTTTGATGTCAAGTGTCTTGGTAGCTTTCCTACTGCTAGGTAATTCGCTACATCTCCATACCATGGTTTTTTTACTGCTACAACGAACAAATTCTCATCAGGGAAATAATCGTCCACCGCTAGTGGGTCATCTGACTTTGGAACTCTAGACAGGGAATTTGCAACTACATTCTCCTTCCCTAGGCAGTCTTTGTTAATTATGTCAAACTCTTGTAAAAGCAACACCCAACGAGTCACTCTTCGATTTGTAATAGGTTTATTGGCTAATTATCTAATGGCAGAGTGATCGGTATATTGGAATACTTGATAGCCAATTATATAATGTCTCAATTTATTAATAGCATAAATGACGGTCAAAAACTCCTTTTTGGTCACTGTATAGTTTAATTTAGCAGGAGTGATATTCTTGTTGATATAGTAAATAGCATAGGGCTTTTTGTCTTCTTCTTGACCGAGAAATTTCCCTATCATTGTGTCAGATGCATCTGAGGAAATGTGAAAGGGCAGCTCTCAATTGGGGCCACGTAAGACTGGTGCAGTCGAGACCAGTTTCTTCAAATCTGAAAAATTAGTGTCACATTTATGACACCAATGGAATTCAACATTTCCAGTTAATGCATACAAGGGCGCAAATATTTGTGAGAAATTCTTTATAAACCTACGATAGTACCCTACATACCCAAGGTAACTACAAATGTTGGGAAATATACTAAGAGGGGGGGGGGGGTGAATCAGTATATTGTGCAGACAATCAAACTTTTACTTTTTCTTTTCTAAAAACCCATACGCTACTTTACTGAAGGAAACTAGCGTATATACGCAGATATCCTTTATAGAACTCGCGTATGTCCAGAGATCTAATTATGTGTTTTGAATCTTAACTCAGATCATTGCATTATTCATTCATCAGATTCAGGAACAGTAAACAGATGCAGACAGAATAGAATAATCATCACACATATGCAACACACATGAACACCGGGATTTTTAGGTGGAAACCCAATTCGGGAGAAAACCACCGCTGTCGTTGTTTCAGCCTTCAAAATTTATTATTAAGAAAACTTCTTACAATAATGTACTGTGCACTAAACCAAGACGTTGTGCACTCCACCCGTAAGGCTACAACCTTCTCTCGCTACCTCTCCCGGAAGGGAGCTACAACCCCCGCACTCGTTTACCAGCCTCTCCTGGAAGGGAGCTACAACCCCCTGCACTCGTTTACCAGCCTTTCCTGGAAGGGAGCTACTACCCCCTGATAACTTCTACTGGCAGAAAGCTTCCACTTTCATACTGAAGGCTTCAACCCTCAGATCCACTGCAGACCACGTTTCATCAATTTTCAAACTGGATCAAACAACTCCAACACAACCCTTTACTTGTCAATAAACAACCTTTGCCCAAAGCATCAAACAGAACAGTGAGACCACTGTAACCATAATATCAGATATAACCCATACTTCAGAATAGATATGCAGAAACACATTCAACCTTCAGCAACCATTAGATCAGAAATCATACGCGCTTTTATTTAATCAGACCCGCGTATATACGCGCTTTTCAGAAGATGAACCCGCATATACTTATGTACATTTTCCAAAAAAAACCCTAACTGCGCATACACGCTTTTCTTTCCACATACCCGCGTATACACGCACTTTTCATGAAACGAACCTGCGTATAGATCTATAAAAGATAAAATTTGCAGTACAAACCAGATCTATAAACTTACCCAGATTTCTTCAATCTCTTCAACAGGATTGCGCCAAGTCTTCTTCTCTTCTTTTCAGATCATCCTTGACATTCACCATTTTTAGATCTAGAGATCTTTGAGCCTTCATCATGTTCATAGGAGCATCATAGATTCAGATCTACCAATTAGGAACAGAGTTCACCCATACAGATATACTTCAGAGTGAAGTATTCATCAAAGCCCAGACTCATGCACACCCCCTGCACAATGATTTTCTTCTCCTTATATAGGTTTACCCTTTTTTAATACCATGAGCCAAAACCACATCTCATCCGATGGTATTCATGGACGGGATCAAATAGACAACCCAACGCTCAATACAATGGGTCAATAACATGGTAGTAACCCTTGGTTTTACAAATTTAGAGCGCAATTGAGCATACACGACTTGTCACGTACTTTTCCGCGTGCATACGCTACTTCTCCTAGACAAACCCGCGTATGCTTTAAGACACACACTTTTCATCATTATTCTTGCACATGCTGAGATTTATTTTTCTGGTACTTCTGCCCTTCTTGTAGAACATCATATTTACATCATTAATGCATCAAGAACAACTTCATTAGGTAGGTTTCCATCATCTTCATCAATTGGGTTGCCATCAAGGACAACACTCTGCATCATATTGCCAACAATCTCCCCCTTTGGACTTGATGGCAACCACGAAGGTGTTTGATCACCACAATGGATAGATACATTGATTATAATCATTACACAATAACCATGTTACTCTCCCCTTATTCAAACACCATGTCACTCTCCCCCTTTGACATCAAGGGAAAAGGGCGGATCAAAACCAACACAATGTTTTTCTCCTCATGTAGAAGGAAGCGCTCTGCAGATCTGAAGTGCACTGAAGTTACCATGCTTCCCCTGAGTTCATGCTAAAAGTTCAAACATATTTTTCAATGAAGTACATGACTCTATGACCTTCCTATCACCAAGGACTCATACAAACATCAAAGATCCAACCAAGTGGATTTACATAAGAGACTCAAATACCCAACCAAAAAGGGTTTACACAATTTGACTCAACTTCCCAACCAAGTGGGTTTACAAATTTGAACAAGTCCTTACATGACTGAATATTACAATTTTACATCATAGGTCTCAACATGACTTTTTTCCATCAAATTACAAATATGCCCTTTTATGACCAATAACAGAAAGACCTCAAGAGAGATCATATTTCAGAATCATAAGCCAACAATGCATAATACCCAGCAAGGCTATTGCTCCCCCTGAACCTGTACATCAGTTTACTCCTTCATCTCCCCCTTAGCTTGTGCATCTTGAACACTTTTCAACAGAAGATCATCAAGGCATATTTACCCAATATCAAAGAATGAGATAGAAATATAAGAGATAAAACTTCTCCAGAGATACCATACAGCATCAGATATATCAAACAGTGCTGCAGATGTGCTGTAAAATGTTGACCCTAACCAAAAATTGTCAGCAACTGACCATACACGGCTTTATGTGGATAAACTTGCATATATACGTGATTGTATTTCAGGAAACACGCGTATCCAATTTGATCTTCTAAATTTAAGCAGTTCTGATTTTCTTCACAGCAGAGACTAATCCCAGCTTCTGTCTAAGATATTCGAACGCTTCCTTGGGCAGAGGTTTGGTGAATATATCAGCAACTTGTTCTTTGGAGGGAACATACTCCAACTTCACCTTTTGTTCAAGCACTTGTTCACGTAAGAAGTGATACTTGATGGGAATGTGATTGGTCTTTGAATGCATAACATGATTCTTTGAGATATTGATGGCACTTGTATTATCACACATAATGGAGATAGGAGGTGTACATTTGATTTGAAAATCTTGCAAGGTTTGCATCATCCAAAGGAGTTGAGTGCAACAAGACGCGGCAGCCACATATTCTGCTTCTGTTGTAGATAAGGCAATAGAATTTTGCTTCTTGCTGAACCAAGATACCAACCGGGGCCCCATATAGAATGCACCACCACTAGTGCTTTTCCGATCATCAACATTTCCAGCCCAATCTGCATCTGTGTAAGCATGAAGAGTAAGATCAGTATTCTTTGGATGCCATAGTCCAAAGTCTTGAGTTCCTTGTAGATATTTGAATATTCTTTTGCCAGCCTGAAGGTGAGACTCTTTTGGATTAGCTTGGAATCGTCCAACAATCCCAACTACATGCATAATGTCTGGTCTAGTCCCAGTGAGATAAAGTAAGTCTTACCACTGAATTATATTCTGTTGATTCAATTTGTAGAGGTAAATCACACTGCCTTCTTTTATAACTGAAAGCTACATGTCATCCTCTCACATGTCATTTCACATATACTGCTTCCTGAGACTTTTCCACATACTTGCCTAAACTTTCTTAAGATATTTTGGTTGTGCAGTAGAGGTAGAATAACACCCATCCTACTTAATGCAAATTTCTGCAACCCAAGAAAGAATGTTACTTCTCCAAGTAAGGACATTTCAAATTCTTGCTGCATGACAGAAGCAAATTTCTTACTCATAGATTCTTCATTACTCCCCAAAATGATGTCATCAAAGGTGGGTAATATATACAACCATGGACCACAGTTTATCATTTTCAACTTTCAGGTATGTTGCTATGTCAGCATCTTCTAAAACTTTCATAGATGTAAAGATATTTGTCAAGACGATAATACCATGCTCCTGGAGCTTGTTTGAGACTATATAGGTGAGCCTTTTTAAGTTTACAAACAATATTTTCATCATTTCCCAAAATGAATCCTTCCGTTGTTATATAATAAACTTCTTCTTCTAGATCACCATTTCGAGAAAGGCAACATTTAACATCCATCTGATAAACTTTGATTTGTTGAAAACTTAAAATATGCATGAAACATTCTTACGGCTTGCATCCCCATACAGAGCTGCAAAAAGCTTTTTCAAAGTATCCTTTCATATATACCCTTTGAAAACGTTATTTGTCTTCTTTATAGAAGATTCCTAATTTCATTTAATAACTTGTTCTTGAATATCCATTTAGTTCCAATGACATTTTTATCATGTGGTCTTGGTACCAATTCCTAAGTGTGATTCTTTTCAATTTGATCAAGCTCTTCATTCATGGCTTGAATCCAACATTCATCTTTGCAAGCTTGATTGACATTGTGTGGTTCAATTGTGGATAGAAATGCCATATAGCTAGAAGATCCCACAAGAGTCCTCCTTGTTTGTACACCTGATTCCTTGTCTCCCAAAATTTGAGATTCAGGATGATTCTTTTGAACATATTTGGATGGAGCCTTTTCAGATAAATCATCTTCAGGTTCTTCATTGGATCCACTGTCTATATTATTTCCATTTGATGTAGAAGGACAAAAATCACCATCATCTTCTTCTGTTGCTTGTTTTTCTTCTTTAGGAGCTGCAGGAGACTCATCAATAACAACATCAATACATTCAACAATCTTTCGAAGCCTTTTATTGTAAAATTTGTATGCTCTGCTTGTAGATGAGTAACCAAGAAGTATCCCTTCATCTGATCTAGGTTCAAACTTTCCAAGCTTTTCATCATTATTTTTGATAAAGAATTTACTTCCAAAAACTCTAAAATGCTTCACAGAGGGAGAATTACCATACCAGAGTTCATATGGAGTTTTGTCACTATTTACCCGAACATGAGCCTTGTTGAGAATGTTAGCTGCTGTATGTGCTGCTTCACCCCAGAACATGTCAAGAGTTCCAGAATCATCAAGCATAGCTCTAGCCATTTGTTGAATTGTTCTATTCATTCTTTCTGCTACGCCATTTTGTTGTGGAGTGCCTGCTACAGAGAACTATATTTTTATGCCATGTTGTTCACAAAATTCAAAGAATTCATTTGATGTATATTCTCCTCCTCGATCAGATCTAAGACACTTGATTTTTAGATCTAATTCATTTTCTACCAATGCTTTGAAGATCTGAAATTTTTCAAATGCTTCATCTTTGTGTTTAATCAACCCGATCCAACACATTGTAGAGTAATCATCAATAAATAAGATATAGTATTCTTCCCCACGTGGTGAGTTTTTCCTCATAGGTCCACATATGTCAGTATGAATGAGTTCAAGAGGCTTACTTGATGATCCTTCTCTGGCATTAAATTGTACTCTGGTCTGCTTACCGAATTGGCAAGATTTTCATATGATACTCTCTGGTAGAGTAATATTGGGAAGACCACGAACAGCTTGAAGTCTGCTTGCTTTGTTGATTTGAGAGAAGCTCAGATGCCCCAGCCTTCTATGCCATAGCCAATTTTCTAAAGATTTTCTCAAGTAACATTGATCTTTGCAGTTCTTCAGTACATACAGGTTGCTTGGAGTTCTTTTCCCTTTTATAATAGTTTTACTTGTATCAAGATCGAACCACACATTATTTTGAACTAAAGACAACTTCTGTTCCTTGATCACACATTTTACTTACACTTAACATGTTATGCCTTAATCCATCCACATACATGACATCATTAGCCTTCACCTTTTCTTTTAGAAACACAGACCCTTTTCCTTTAATTACAGCAGGAGTATCATTTCCAAATGTAACTTTCTTTTCCTTTTCTAGAGCATTATATGCAAGAATTTTGCTTTTGTCACCTGTCATGTGTCTTGAGCACCCACTATCAATGTGCCATTTATTTTCTTCACCTTCTGCAAATAACACTATCCCACAATTTTCAACTTGTAATTCCTTCTTTTTCCATACTTTGGAATTTGAAGGAGAATGTTGTTTTGGCTGGACTTTGCTCCTGCATTTAGATTCTTCATGGCCAAAGTTATTGCAATAAGCACATTCAACTTCAGTTTGAAGAGGAGAAAAGCTATTATAGGTGTTCTTCTTTGGTTTAATATCCATCCTTTTCTTTCTTCCTCTCTTGTCATGATGGTTTTATATGCAACACATTGAACAGCTTTATGACCAAAATTGTGACATGAGAAACATTGTCCATTGAAGTAGAAATTTATGTGATCATGAAATCTTCTATTTGAATTTACCTGTTGATTGTTGCTTCTTTGAGAGATATCCCTTGTATTGTGATGAACATGCTTTACTTGTAAAGATTCTTTATTCCCTTGCTGAGTGGCTAAATGAAGTAAACCAGTTGTAGCTGCTTTTAGATAACTTGGTGCAGAAGCCTGAGAAGATTCTCCGGTATATCCAAGACCTGTCTTAATAAGAGGAGAACGTTGAACCTTGATAATCTCATCTAAGGTTTCAGATCCTTTAGCAAATCTAAGATTCAGAGTCTTTATTTTCTCAAGTTCTTTTCTTAGACTTACTACTTCACATTCTAATTTTTCATTATGTTTCTTTGCTTCTTCATTCTGCCTTTTCAGAGTCTCTATGATTATTTTACTTTCTTCCAAGCATATTTTGAGTTGATTGTTTTGATCAAGAAAATCATTGTCATCTAGAGCATCCACAAAAGCATCCTTGTCGTCTCTAGAATTATTTTCAAATGCCATGAGAAGTCTAAGATCTTGTTCGCATTCTTCCTCACTATCAGATAACCCATCACTGTCTTCATTTGTATAGTAGCTTTTCTTAGAGCTAGATCGGTTCTTATTACTTCTTGCTAGTTCTTTCTCTTTAGCAGATGTTTCTTTATAAGGACATTTTGCAGCATAATGACCAACTCTTCCACAATTGAAACATTTGAAAGGAAGCTTACCTTTGAATCTTCCGGTTCCTAGTTGGAGTCTTCTCACAAAGTTTGCCTCATCTTCTTCTGAGATATATCCCGATCCTTCCAGTTTTTGAACTTCTTTCCCTTTTGTAGAAGCTTTAAAAATAGCTTCTTTGACTTCAGATGGTCCTCCTCTCCTCATTTCATATGCAATCAGTATGCCATGAAGTTGCACCACGGAAAGATTTTGAATATCCTGTTTTTCTTCAAGGGCAGAAACTTTTGATTCAAATTTTTCCGTTAGCGATCGTAAAATTTTCTCAACCAAAGTAGTGTCGGATATTGTTTCACCCAGATTTCTCATACGATTTACAACATCATCAATACGTAGAAAGAAACTGGCAATACTATCATCACCATGCATATTTAAATTTTCATATTCAATTCTGAGAGTTTGGAGTTTTGCACTTTTTACCTTTGCGTCGCCTTCATAACTTAGAATGATTTTGTCCCATATTTCCTTTGTTGTATTCAACTGCATGACTTTGACAAATTTTGATTCAGTTAGACTTCCTGTTATAACATTGACCGCTTCTGCGTTTGATTCATAATTCTTCCTTTCAGTTGGATATGTTGGTGTAGTGGCTGGATATTGATATCCTTTTTCAACAATGGCCCATACATCAGCTCCCATAGACTGAAGATAGGATCTCCTCCTCACTTTCCAGAAGATTAAATTGATTCCATTGAAGATCGGGGGCTTGATAGATGTTGTTCCCTCATGATTGCTCATCTTGCTTGATCTTCCTTCTAGCGGCTAAGCTTCTTCAGAAGGACCTGCTTCGATACCAATTGTTGGGAAATATACTAAGAGGGGGGGGGTGAATCAGTATATTGTGCAGACAATCAAACTTTTACCTTTTCTTTTCTAGAAACCCATACGCTACTTTACTGAAGGAAACTAGCGTATATACGCGGATATCCTTTACAGAACTCGTGTATGTCCAGAGATCTAATTATGTGTTTTGAATCTTAACTCAGATCATTGCATTATTCATTCATCAGATATTTCAGGAACAGTAGACAGGTGCAGACAGAATAGAATAATCATCACACATATGCAACACACATGAACACCAGGATTTTTAGGTGGAAACCCAATTCAGGAGAAAACCACCGCTGTCGTTGTTTCAACCTTCAAAATTTATTATTAAGAAAACTTCTTACAATCATGTACTGGTGCAGACTCAAACCAGCATGCAGACACCCACCTGCAGAAGGCTACAACCTTCTCTCGCTTACCAGCCTCTCCTGGAAGGGAGCTACAACCCCCTGCACTCATTTACCAGCCTCTCCTGGAAGGGAGCTACTACCCCCTGATAACTTCTACTGGCAGAAAGCTTCCACTTTCATACTGAAGGCATCAACCCTCAGATCCACTACAGACCACATTTAATCAATTTTCAAACTGGATCAAACAGCTCCAACACAACCCTTTACTTGTCAATAAACAACCTTTGCCCAAAGCATCAAACAGAACAGTGAGACCACTGTAACCAGAATATCAGATATAACCCAGACTTCAGAATAGATATGCAGAAACACATTCAACCTTCAGCAACCATTAGATCAGGAATCATACGCGCTTTTATTTAATTAGACCCACGTATATACGTGATTTTCAGAAGACGAACCCACGTATACTTCTGTACATTTTCCAAAGAAAACCCTAACTGCGCATACGCGCTTTTCTTTCCACATACCTGCGTATACACGCGCTTTTCATGAAACGAACCTACGTATAGATCTATAAAAGATAAACTTTGCAGTAAAAACCAGATCTGTAAACTTACCCATATTTCTTCAATCTATTCAATAGGATTGCGCCAGGTCTTCTTCACTTCTTTTCAGATCATCCTTGACATTCACCAATTCTAGATCTAGAGATCTTCGAGCCTTCATCATGTTCATAGGAGCATCATAGATTCAGATCTACCAATTAGGAACAGAGTTCACCCATACAGATATACTTCAGAGTGAAGTATTCATCAAAGCCCAGACTCATGCACACCCCCTACACAATGATTTTCTTCTCCTTATATAGGTTTACCCTTTTTCAATACCATGAGCCAAAACCACATCTCATCCGATGGTATTCATGGACGGGATCAAATAGACAACCCAGCGCTCAATACAATGGGTCAATACCATGGTAGTAACCCTTGGTTTTACAAATTTAGAGCGCAATTGAGCATACGTGACTTGTCACATACTTTTCCGCGTGCATACGCTACTTCTCCTAGAAAAACCCGCGTATGCTTTAAGACACACACTTTTCATCATTATTCTTGCACATGCTAAGATTTATTTTTCTGGTACTTCTACCCTTCTTGTAGAACATTAGATTTACATCATTAATGCATCAAGAACAACTTCATTAGGTAGGTTGCCATCATCTTCATCAAGTGGGTTGCCATCAAGGACAACACTCTGCATCATATTGCCAACAAAAAACCTTTGTCTAAGTACAAGGTGTGGCTAATAAAAGGATTACCTCTATCTTTGCCAAATCTACCTGTATTCTAGCTGCAGAGATGTAGTGCCCTAGGATTACTCTGATCAGGAGCTCAAGTCCAAGCAATGGAGAAAGCTAAAAATTTAAAGTGTTCAAAATCTATTGCAACCTGAACTATCGGATAGGCCTCGGCGATACGATCCTAACGCCATGAATGACACTCAAATCCGACACTGTATGTGAAAGTTATTCATGTTTGAAAATTCACAATTTCAGGCAAAAGTCCAATTTGACCAAGTTTGACCTTCAAATTGGAAAAATTAAAGAAAGAATATTCCAAGGAATATTCTTGGGAATATTTCTGGAATATTTCTCGAAATATTCCTAGAGTATTCCTCTAAATATTCCCTAGAATATTCCATTCGGACCAATCCAATTCTGACACTTGGCATACTGTGGTTGGTTGTTGATTTGACCTTGGTAAATTCTGGCCAATCAAAGGGTACCACGTGGAAAGCCCAGAGGCTGCCACTTGGCCCCAGGCCATGGTGAAATATGGCTATGTAAAATTTTATGGTAGTATGGAGTTTTGAACCCGTGACCTGCGGTTTAGAGTGCCCACGACTTACTGTTGGGTCGCATGTTGATTCTTATCATATGGTGCGGAAGAGTTTATTTTAAGGTGTAAACTTGTTTTGGGCGGCAGAAAAAGGGAGCCAGCCCCCTATACATCTGACCCTTCCACCATTAACCATGACCTAAAAGCCCTAACCAGCCAACTAATTTGCGTGGAATCCGAGTCATGTGGCCACATTACATAATATTAAATGTCACGTTTATCAAACAGTGTAGCATGCAATTTTTCTGGTGGGTTTGTTAATGCATGTGACCTCCCATTCCATCCCAATTAATGTGATAGTTAGTGATTCTACTAACTATGGTAGCACGCCACCAAATTTGGGGAATTCCACCATTTCTGGAGCGTTAACTCCAGTTCACCCACTTTTAGTGGGATTTTTACCTAACATTAGGAAAAGACTGTTTTGATCATAAATTTTGATAGGCTCAACCTTTTGGAATTTTTTTTTTTTTTTGCATATATTCTCAGCATTCTAAATCCATTGAGACAGGTTTTAGAGCCATTGGAGCTAATCTTCAGCTTTTTTAGCTTCGGAGAATATTTTTGAGCCACTAGGGCCATTTTGGGTTTGGAGCTGTGTTGAGCTGTGGTTAACCATTTTAGGTGAACCAAAAGTCATTTTTGACTATTTACAGCATTCCAGAGCCATTGGGACATGTTTTCATTTTTTTTTAATACTTTCAGAGGCCGAAAATCTTCAGGACAGTTTTCAGGGCCACTAGGGCCATTTTGGGGTTGGAGCTATGTTGAGCTGTGGTTAAATGTTTGAGGTAGGTGAACCAAAGATCTATTTAAAATAATTTTTACCTTATGAATCCATGGGAAGAGGTTTCAGAGGCATTTGAGGACTCTTATAGCCCAAAAAGTAGCAGAGAAGTTCATAGAACCAGCAGGACATTGATGATGAAATCATTGTTTATGGTAATTCCTCACTGTTTAGTGAATTTGGAAAGGCATTCTTAGCTTTTTCATGTCTTTGAATCATTATTTGTATTCAGATTTGTCCATTGAGACACTTATAATCTTGTATTTCATTTGAAAGCTTTTTAATACAAGAGTACAAGCTCATTTTTGGAGACTTGATCCAGCAGATGTAGCCCAGGAGGGGTGAAATGCTCATCAAACACATGTGTCATGATATGCTGAAGTTATATTGTTGTATATGTCTAATTTACTAAGTTAAACAAAAAATTAAAATAATTTACTTTGGCACATAAACTCTTATACAACTACCAAAAACACTCTAATTCAATTGCAAGACATAAATAACAATTTTCATATATATTTTATGGAAAATGACTATCTTGAACAACAAATATAAGTCATTTCATTTTCATATTATGAGTGTTAACTTCTACAAGTTCTATAGACAGAGTCTGTAAAGGGCTAGGTAGCCTCTGGATCTCATCCTTTCTTTAAAGGTGACATATCCAGTAAATGCCCCTATAGTCAATCTCTGGAATAGTTCTAAGTAGTTGTTTAATCAGCCAGACTTGGAATTTTTGCACACATTTAATTCAAATGGAAATGGATACCTTGCACACATTTTCAAGTACTTCCATTTTCAGATCATACTCCTTCGGTCATCATCATGTGACATTTTTCGTTGCTCAAACACAATCTGGTAGCAAGACATCGTTCCAATACTTTTTCTAGTGTTTGCAGTGCTTGATCAAAATCATCTCCATATGGACTAAAGTCGTCCATGTAAATTTTGAGTCCTTCATTTATTAAATCACAAAAAAAATTGAGTATGGCTCTTTGAAACATTGTTGGGGCATGGCATAACCAGAACGGTAATACCCTATATGAAAATGTACCCCATGGGCAGGTAAAGGTTGTTTTTGTACTGGTCTTTAGGGGCTATATGGATTTGATTGTAACCACTTAACCTATCGAGAAAAGAGAAGAATCGCTTTCCGACTAATGTATCAAGGACTTGATCAATAAAAGGGAGGGGGAAGTGGTCTTCTTGTGTTGCTTTATTCAATTCTCTGTAATCCAGATAGATTCGCCACTTCCCATTCTTATTAGGAACGAATACTAAAGGAGAGACCCATTTGTTGTTTGAAATACGACAAATGAAGTTTACATCAAGTAGCTTTTGCAATTCATATTTTACAATGTCTTTCAAATGCAGGTTTATCCTTTGCTAAGGCTGCCGAATAGGTCAAGCATCCTTGTCAGTATAAATATGATGTGTGCATAGCTGAGGATCTATACCCTTCATGTCTGGGTAGTCCCAAGAAAATTCTCCCTTATATTTCTATAAAACCTTAACGAGATTTTGATGTTGGTTACTATTCAGACTACCATTGATATTTAAAACTGTTCCTAGCTCAATTTCAATTGGTACCTTGTTGCGAACAACAATAGTGGGTATGTGTTGATTATCAATATCTTCCGAGGGGTCTTCCTGTGCTTCAATATCAATAATTTCTCTTAAAATTTGGCATTTTAAAATTTCAGAACCAGATGGATGATTCATGAAGTTATTGATTACATCATCTTCAGTTTGATATTTGAATTCGAGTGCTTCAACAATTTTCATTGGTGAACGTATGTTTTGTTCCTAGTATGTATGTGGTTGTTTGTGAATATTTACAGTGGGAAGACTTGGTTTGGCAGGAAGGAATATGACAATATTTTTTATGGAATCACCTCGAGAAATGGTCATGCTACCTATCCAACAACCTATGTAAGTGTCTGTTGTTGCTAACCAAGGTCATCCCAGTATTAGGGGGTGTTCATCTAACCTACTTTTTGGGTTAGTAACTAAAAAGTCTGGTGGATACTCCCATGAGTCCACAAAACCAAGATGTCCTGTAATATTCCTTCTAGTTTGACAACAAATCTGTCGGCAAGTTCCAGCAAGGTAGATGTGGGTTCTAACATTGTTATACCTAACTTCTCGCAGGTTTCTGTAGTTAATATGTTGATGGCCACCCCCAAATCAACTAATGTGTTCAAAAAGGAGTGGGCAAAGATTTGTATAGTAACTATGGGGTTCCCTAGATCCTCGTATATTACTTGTGTTTCTTTACCCAAGAGTAAGTCAGACACTGCTCCCACTACATGAACAGTTGATACAGTTTTTGCTTTCCTCACATGTTTGTTTCCATGCAGCACTTTAACTGTCTTGGCATAGATAGGAATGTCTTTTATAGCCTGTAATACAGGAATTTTAATGCAAAAGTTTTTTAATTCCCTTAGGAGATCAAAATTCTAAAGAGAATATTGGTTTAGGCAATGTTAATCTCTCACAGAATCGAGGGGAGGAAATAATAAGGTTTTCAGTGTCTTTTTGGTCAACTGTGTCCCTCCCCTGATCTATCACTGTTTCTATCATAGTTGATTGTTTAGGTGTTGTCGTAATTTCAAAATCAAGTTGTGGCAGATTCGTATCTTATTTAGGTGAAATAACATGTCCTCATATCAGCCTAAGTTCATTGCATTTCTTCTGTTCAGTTTTGGGGTTTGGTTTTTCGACAATCTGGATTAGCTGAACCAGTCTATTATTGGGATTAGGATTGGGTTGAGCTCGCAGTTGAGGACACATATAAGCTGAGGATTGTGTTGGACTGGGTATGGAGCTGATAATTTAGGTTGATTCTGAGCCCCTGTCCCCATCGACAGGTTGGTCATTCCTAGGGGTCGCTGCCAGTTTTGAGACCAAATTGTATTCTGTGAAGTGGAGGTAGGCTACTAGGACTGATATTGATTTTTTTGCCAATAAGGGGGAGAACAAGGAAAAATTGACCAATTATTACCTGAAGAGGGTTGTGTTGGCAAAGGAGGCATGGAAAATGATAGGGATGGCCAGGCAGAAAAAGGTGATTGGCTTTGCCATGTTGTTGCAGGGTTCTGTTGATTAAATTGTGGAGAAGAAAATAACTAAGGCAAGTCTTGTGGCATACCTGGTCGTGCTTGCCACTGTCAACGTTGATTCATTAGATAGACTGTTATGTCTCTTCTTCTACCTCTTTAAAAACTACTTTCAACCCCAAAAGTGAAGGGAAATGGTCAATGGCGTGGTCCTTGGTACAAATAGTGCATGTTTGGACCATGTCTAATGGAAATTTCTACTCGTTGTGCTTCTTCTGACAGTGTGGAAAAAAAAAACCAATTTCTGTTCTACTATAGCTTGCTTTTTCTTGCCTTGTAGGACATCTAGCTGCGTTGTCAAGGTGCCCAAGATATTGATTTTAAAATATTCTAAAATATTAATGAATTATGCTCTAGTCACGTTGCCACTGCACTGTTTATAATTCCTTGTAGCTGAGTCTCGCCCGGTTGGACTACTTCGCATACTACATCGAGAACACCTGATGCACAATGCAATAATGTCATCATATTATTCTTGATAGATGTCCCCTTTCGCCATTATATTAAGTGTTTCGACCCAATATTCTTTCATTCCCTTAATCATTGTTGCTTTAAGATATCTTTAGACAGTTTAGTATATGGAGATTTTTTCAAATTATATTTAAATCTTTAAACGTACTATTCTAATGTCTCATTGTCTCTTGCAGACATGTTGAAGGTTTCATCTTTTATTTCTCAAGTCTGACAATAGTCTTTATATTTGTTTAGAAAATAGTTTTTCATCTGATCCCAACTATTAATGGTTCCTCCACCGAGCCCCATAAACTAACGTAATGTTGTCCCCTTCAAAGTAGAGGGAAGTAATTTCAGTTTTTTAGGGTCCATGGTGTAGCCATATCCCCTACAATAGACATCAAATTCAAATAAGAATGCATCTAGGTCTTCTGAGGTCAGCCCATGGAAGGTGGGGATGTTTTGTATTGGATGGCTTTCACCAGGGCATTTGTAGCTAGATCAACAATAGGATACTCCAATGTTGATATCTGACTCTGTTTTTGGTTGTTTTCCATTTGATCAAAGATATGCCAGTAATATTTAGGGATTTCGTGTTCTGGGGTAATAATGTCAGTGGAATTAGGGAGTGGATTTCGAGGAAGCCTTACAGCACTTCCCCGATCTGGGATACTAGGTGTTTGTCTCAACCACTCTCTCAGGGGATCCAGGTTCTGGTGTTTTTACTTGTATTGCACCGCTGGTTTCTCCCTCTCCTTCCTGCAAATTGCAAGAATCTCCCTCTCTCAAAGGGTCAAGACTTACATGTTCAACAGTATGACGGCTTTGTTTAGACCCTTTTTTTTCACTATGAATCTCGACATGGGCTGCAGATGGTGAGGCTACTACTTGAGGGAGTGTAGTAGGACTCTGAGTAGGAATGGTTTTGGGTCCTATGGATGCTTGGGATTCGACCTTCTTAATGATTTCGTCTATATATGTTGCTCTGCCAAGGACCACCAATCTTTCGAGTTTTGCGGATTTAAGTGGGGAAATTTGATCTAATTCTATCTTTTTCTTCCTAGTCATAAAACAATAACACCTATCCTACTATCCTCTACACAATTACTGAGAAGTGGGCTGGAGAGCAAGAATTTTTCTTGTTGGTACGCAGGTTCTTACCTCTCATTTTCAATACTCAATTATTTCACAACAAAAGGAAAATAAATAAAGGACATCACTCTTAAACACTCTCCCCAGAAATAACGCCAAAATGTTGGGTCATAAAGATGATTTTTTAAAGGTAACCTTAATGCTTTTCATTAATTATCAACCCAGGGAAAGTCTTGTTATTTCAAGAGTGTAAGAAAAATATATGCATGTGACATCGGAGGTTAACTACTCTAAATCGTCATAGGGAAGAATGTCTAATTCTTGAAGTTCAATCAAACCAAACTGGGAGTGAATTATGAAATTTTTCTCAGTATTCAAGGGAGCTAACTTTGTTCTAAGCTTATGGAGAAATAACTACTCAAGGCTTAAAAGAATAAATTTCAATTGAGCAACACGCTTTGATGAATTGAACAACAACCTTAATGAATTGAACATCAATTCTAATAAATTAAACAACAATCAATTATTCTAGATTTTGCAGTGGAATTATCTTTTAATCGACTAATTACATCCTTCTTAATCAAACATCAACCAAATGCTCACAATCATGATGACAATATCCAAATGTTAACTATATGCAAAATTGAACAACAACCATGCTGAAACTAATCTAACAATTTTAAAAGCATTTATTCCAAATATGAGGACATGAGTGGTAAACTAGTCTAATGAAAAGGAAGCGATAACATCTCATGCTCCCAATTAACCAATTAAACGATATATTATGAAACGTAATAGATAAGCGGAATGAAAATTCTATAAATAAACGTATAGTACAGAAGTAGCAGGAGAACCCCCAGGGTTGGGTCCAAAGCCACTAGAAGCCTACTGCTAAGGAATACTTAGAGGTTTTTTATTCCAAAAACGCCAAATTATTCATTAATCCACAGAACAAGACATTAGTACAACTTGACGATTCTGTCTGAATGCGTTTATTACAGGAATATTATATTACAGTCCTTTAATCTTGTTCATATTTGGCCTTGTATAGTTTAAAGGTGAATTCAAAAGTAGTAACGAATCTTTCTCATTATGGGACCCTGCTGCTTCGTGGCTATCGATTGAATACTCTAAGCATGGACATGCCTCTTCATCTTCCACTGATTCATAGGAGCCGATATTATTACGTTTCCCTTCCTTGTCGGCTGTCTTTCGATCATCCAATCAACAATTTGGCTATTTTGCTTCCCTATCAATAAAGATAGTGACAAATCCGTTCTTACATTATTAAACACTCCTTTTATCATTAGTCCACTCTGCCTTGCTTTTGCATTATTTTCCTTTACTTTATTGCTAAGATGAAGGGAAAGTACATAAAAGTACATGACAAATCGTGGTAAATATGGGGTGAAACATACCTTCTTCTTGGCCCAACAATTCCTAGGAATATTTGTCGATGAATGGTGGGATATACAATAAAGCCTGGAGGGTGGTGTCTTGACTATGACAAGTAATCCCTGGATCGAACTGTGGATTGCAGTAAAGCCTAGATACTAGGATATGTTAGCTCCCTGTAATCAGCAAGATTGGCAACAGTCCAGTCGCAGGGAGAAACATCGTTTCAACCACTTTAGGATTCTAGGATCTAGCCCTCCTGAATCCGGAGAGGGATCACTCCAAAAAGTTCAAAGATGGATTTGTCTTTGAAGTTTGGGGTAATGATATTAGGCTAGTTATGAAGGCCGAGGGTTGTTTTGTTTTTGGATGGTTGAGCATGATTATTATTTGAGGGGAAAGTTCTAAGTGCAAAGAGTTTCAAAGGTGAGAAGTTGCAAGTGAATAGAACAACTATGTCTAAAAAGATAGATATAACATTGGTTTTTAGTCCATTGGGCTATGGAGTCATAACAGGGCTTTAATTGAGCAACAACATCAAGAGTGTTCCAAGGGGCAAGTCATCTATATCATAATATTATTGAGATTAAAATGATGGAATGGAAACAATAAAGTGTTGGAGGGGTGGAAACTGATAATAATTTCACAAGGGATTTATAGTCAGTCCAAACAAGAAAATCCTCTTAAGTAACTGTTTAAAACCAACCAAGAACAGGGCTAACCATAGAATTCTTAGGCAAGTTTGTATTAAAGAAGCTTATTTGACAAACAATCCAGTAATCTGCATAATTACCTTCAGAAGGTATGAAAACACATAAGAGAAAACAAAGTGTAACCTAAGATCAGATAAGGTACTTTTAAACCTAGTTTGCTTTCAGTCAACACCAAGGGAAACCTTCAGAATCTTCCTTTGGAGAATAGAAACTAGAAATAGGGCAAACCATCACTTTTCTAGTCTAACTTTAATAAGAAAATGATGAAAATAACTTTCAAGAACAATGTTTAAAGAAAATAGTAGGACGAGGGAACGCCAACATTCCTAACTGCTTAAACTGTATTGGATCATTCTTAAATAAACAAATTGGAGGAAAACATTGAGATAAAGCTTATCAGTTAGAGAAGGGTACTAGTAAACAGTAAATCCTAGCTCTATAAATGTCGTTCTTTATTATAGAATAGTGAACACTATGACATACATAGAAGGAAAAACAATAACAAAGAAAGGGGCACTTCACCAGTGATATAGACCAGGATCCCAAGAAACAACTTGTTATTAATGTCAAACTAGTTACAGTCTTCAGGTCCAATGTTTCAGTTCAACAATCATCTTCACTATTCAGCCTAACTAATCTAAACAAAAACAGAGCTTCAGGGGCCAACAAACACTATTTACAATCAGAAGTTTAAGCTCAAATATATTTCAAAGTTCTGCAACCAACAATTTCTCGTCTTCTAAAGAAGTATTTATAGAAGAATGAGGAGGTGAGATCTGATGAAAGATCTCTCAGGAAAATTAATATAGAATGATGACTTCTTGGCCTTTGAGGGGCTTGATGGAGAAGTTTACAAGTGTTTGTCTGTATTAATGTTTCACATTTAATATTTAAGCTCGATGGGAGCTTTTGTTTGACTTTTGAGGCTCTGTGTCATGTTGGAGCAACTCTGCAGATATTTTTGCATTAAGTTCCTTGCAGAAGTAGCTCTCTGGTTGTCCTGAGGAAAATATATTCGTTTGATCAATAACTTCGGCCTCTGTTTGGATGTTGGTGGCTACAGGTGGCACTGTGGGAGCTGAGAGGAATCAATTTTCCTCTGTTTGAGGTAGTGGAGGTGTGTCTATCTGATAACACTTAAGATGTTTCTTTAACTGTGTTTTAATTCTAGGGATTAGGATTTTGATAATCATTCTTAGCCGTAATCCCCAAATTATCTTCAATCGTTCTGTTCTATTGTGTTCTTTCTTTGACACTGATACTCCTTTAATCATGATTTAAAATCACAGTGTCTTGTTGATATGCAGGCCGTGGAGGGCTCTTAAGGCATCAATGCCCATGAATCATTGACGAAATGTGGAAAGCGAACCCCGCGAATGGTCTCCTTTGATGATTCAAAGGCACGAGAAACGTCTTTCCCTTCAGCCTTTCTTTAATTATAATGGATAAACCACTAATCATCTGCAAAAATACACAAACATATTATAAAATCCTGCGTTTTTGGGTTTTACTGTTGCATAGGGTGAGGGGAGGAGCGTGGCGGTTGGATGAAATTCACCCGACGAGATCAATGGTGGAGATTCGCGTTGAAAACCCTTTGGTGGAAGGCGGAGGGCGATGAAACCATGAGGAAGGATCTGGGCCATCCGATCTGGACACATGAATGGTCCAGATCCAATTAGAGGATCGCAATCAGAGGGGAAAAAAAGAGAGGGTGTAACGAAAATCGCCAATGCGATTTCACGATCGGGAGGGCTGATGCGATTAAGTGTTGACCGTCGATCTGCAGATTAGATCGACGGCGGAGAGTGAATCGGTGGGGTTCAAAGGTGGGGGAAAGTTTGAAATCGAAGAAAATGAGGGCCGTCAGATCCGAGGAAAGTGGGGAGAAGATCAATGGCTGAGGATTGGTTGGGGGTAGCTAATCAAAAGGGGGAAGAAATGCACCGAATGAAGCTTGCGATGTGATGTTGCGCAGGCCATTTGATCGGCTTACGATCAACGACAGGGATTGCTTTTAAAGCGAACCGGCGGAAACCCTTTATAATGCATGAAAAACTCAAAGTTTTAATATAAAACAAGGTTTTGGTGGATCAGGGCGGAAAATATATATAACATGGTTAGGCGCCCAAATACGGGGCCTTGGTCTATATGGAATAATAATAGGCCTGTGGCGTATACAATAAAGGGTCAATCGTAATCGGAGCTTCAGGCTTGGGCTTTTCAATCTACCCATTGGAATTTTGCGATGTGATTGGCGCCTCAGGACTTAAACTTTTGGTCCCGAGCATAGGTTATATGGAATGAAAAGCAGCGGGGGATATGTACATGGGCTTAATCGCATCAAAACTTTTTAAACATGGAAAAAAGACTTGCGCACTTGGAATTTTGCGATGCGATAAGCACTATGAGGGGTTAGTGCCTGATTCTAGTACTAGGGCACATGGAGGGGAAGTGTTTTTAAGATTTAGCCCAAGGGGGCTTAAACCTTTATGCAAAAAATATGTATTTTTCATGAAATTTTCAAGTTTTTCAACTGATTTGGGGGTTTCGGTATAGTTTAAAAATGAGTTTTAAACTATGTAAAGAGGATTTTCATGAATGTGAGAAGGGGAGTCATGAAAAATAAAGTAATTTTATGGAGAAAAAGGGGAGAAAATGAAGGTTAGTTTTGAGTGGAGTAAAGGGGAAAAAGATGATTTTGCAGCAGTCTTTTTTCATGAAATCAACAAAATTTTTGAGTATAAAATAGGAACAGTAGTGAAGATTTGGACAGAGGCATGAGGCCTTCAACAGTCTTCAAGAGCCAACACTTTTTAGCAAGAAAATTTGTTCCTTGAAGGCTCCAAAAGTTTTAACCACCTTTTTCTATAACAAATTTTATAGGTGGCTAACAATATACATGAAGATTCCTCATAATGTAGGTGGATAAATCCAGTGGCATCCATGCTTGTTTATGGCCTAGTGATCCGGTGAGGATTGTAGTAAATATTATTTATATTTATGAGGGTAAGTTTGTTTAGCCTCGGGAAGCCCAGGTTGGTTCTTTTGGTTTGAGTCCCACATTCATACTTGGAATATGGCATGCAGGTAATTGGCTAAAGAGAGATTTGGCTCAACCAATCTATGGTTTGGTGGAACACAGTAGTCCCATATAAAGTTTGTGTTGGAAATATTGTCATTGATGGCAATGGAGGCAACAAATACAGAGACAGACAAAGAAGGTAGCAGATGCAAAGATAGGAAAATAACAGCAGCAGGTAATATGTACAGCGAAGGCAGAGGCAGAGGTCGAGCAGCAGTAGAAGCTAAGACAGAGGCAGAGGAAGCGAATATAGAGGTAGAGCTGTTATATCAGAGGCAGAAGTAGAGGCAGAGTCGTTATCACAGCAGGTTATCAGAGGCAGAGGCAGAGGCAGAGCCGTTATCACAAGCAGAGGCAGAGCAGAAAATTCTAGGAATCACTTACCCCCAAGCGGCAAGTATATATATATATATATATATATACAAACCTTATTCCGAGAATCATTACCCCAGGCGGAAGGATACACTAAATATTGGAGTAGCAAAGTAAATGTAATATAAAATCTTATTCCGGGAATCATAACCTAAGCGGCAATGTATGCATATATATAAAATTCCGAGAATTGCCCAAGCCGGCGAATATATATATATGAACCTTAATTCCGAGAATCGCCCAAGCCGGAGGATGTATATATAATTTCGAGAATCGTGACCCAAAGGTCCAAACCATAGATATTTGTAATAAAGCGCTTTAATGGACAAAGAGAAAAAGGTATCAAAGCCTTATATGGTGGGGCCCTTTCCCAATCGCATCAGAGAAAAACTGTGAAGCAGAATATGTAAACAACCGAAAGTTGTGATTGCAATATAAGACCGGACCCGATGGATCAATGAACCATTATTGATATATGATTGAATTCTGGAAGCTTATATATGTATGCAGCACATTACATATATTGTGCCTAATACACAAAGGCTCAAATCATATATTAATATGAAGCGCTTAATAAGTGAAAGAACCAAAGTACCATAAGGTGGGACCCTTTCCAATCGCATGGGAGAAAGGATTGGCAGCGGAACATATCGACAAAAGTTCCGATTGAGTTCTGAACCCGATGGGTGTATGAATTATGGTTCAAACGTATTTGAAGTCTGGCATAATCGCATCGGGACAGTCTAATCGCATCGGAGAATATAAAGGCATCGGAACGTCACAAAAGAAAGTTGCGATTGCGATCAATTGCATCGGAACAATCTCAAAAGTACCAATCACATCAGAGTTAAAGCGGAACATGTTAACAAATATTTGCGATTGCGATTGGCAATACCGGACACGATAGTCATATAAACTCCGCCTTATAAAGCATGGTCGGGTCCGCATATCAATCGCAATCGGAAATTTTTGAAGCGTATCAATCGCATCGGAGCAAGGCAGCTTGCGATTGCGATTGGCAATACCGGATGCGATAGTCATATAAACTCAGCTATATAGAACACGGTCGGGTCCGCATATCAATCCCAATCGGAAATTCATGAAGGCGTTGTTATATATATAGTTGTTGCGATTATATTGAAATGCGCCGCGTGGACTGTGGACCCACGGGCCTCGGCTTAAGGTGGAGGGCGATTATTGATAATTGCGATGTATGTATGTTCCGCTTGCGAAACTCACCACATCAACAAGACACTTGCTGTATAAAAAGCGCTGGAATTTGCCCAAATTTAAAGTCAGCAGTTACATATATATATATACAAAATGCACTGATATAAAAAGCACAGTTACATGTTTGCAGCAGTTACACCATAGCAGAGGATAGAAAAACAAACAGAACTGAAAAGAGATAAAACACAGTCACAGAAAAGACAGACACAGTCAAAGAAAAGACAAATGCGCAGCGAGCCAAAAGACTAAATGAGTTGAGCTAGAATTCTCATTGTAATTTGAATGTAAATATTTTTAATTGATTTATATTGTTGTGATGCATTGGCAAGTCTCCGGAGGAAAAACAAAGCTTCCACTGTAATGCTGAAATTAATGCATGTTGTTATATTTTCTGAATGAGCGAGTGAAAGAAATGAAAAGGCAGAAAGCAAAGAGGCATGGATGTCCATTCCAAATTCATTGAGGAATGCTAACAGTCACAAGAAAATCCTTATAAATAATATCATCTTGATATGCAAAAAGAGGTTAGAGAGAGTAAATCTAGAGAAGGCAGAATATAGAAGTGTGAGGCAGAGAAGATTAAGAAAAGAAGAGCAGAAAGAGAAGCTACAGAACAGAGCTGATATCTGAGGTAAATCAGCAAACATTCAGTTTGATAAATTGAGGAAGTTGGAGCTTCCCTATCAAGTTGCAGCTTGATAGATGTTAGTTGTAGCTGACTGAGGTTGGAGCCTCCTGTAGGTTGGTGCCTGCAGAAAATTGAAGGGAGTTGGTGCTTCCTTGCAAGTTGTAGCTTGCAGAATTGAGGTTGGATCCTCCTGTAGGTTGGTTCCTGAAGAAAAACAGGTGAGAGGGAGTTGGAGCTTGCCTTTGCATCACAACAATAATAAGATGTGGTTTTCTCCCTTTATGGGTTTCCACTTATATCTGGTGTCTCTGTGCATAATGTGTATGTGTTGATCTGATTTATATCATCTGCTTAATACCTGTTGCTCTCATATTAAGTCTACTGTTATATTATATTAACACTTGCTGCTCACATTCTAAGATTTCTCACATATTAAGTTGGACATAAATGAAGGTGTAAATAAGGTTTAATGAAAAGCTTTAAAATATGATGAATGTGTTAAACTGATTCCCCCCCCCCCTCTCAGTTTAACTAAGGGTTCAACAGTTTGCTTTTGCATTTATCCATAATATTTTCCACTCCTTGGTATTTTATGTGCAAATGTGCTAGTTTATATGTGGATTCTATCGCTGTGGTATCCTTATTATTATTTTTGGTTATATGTTGCTTATGAGCATGTTTTATGATAGTGATGATGTATGGCTCTCACCATGTTTTGATTTATAAATGAATTAACAATGAATATATGACCTAATAGATGATAATACAGCTAATGTGATAAGGAACCAATGCTTCTTGGCGATTCTCTAATAATATGAGATCCCTGTGCTCAGATTTGTTGCTTAAACCTATAAATTGCATATTTGTGACATGTTTGACGAAATGCATGTCATGGCTTGTAGGGGTCCAATTAAGTCTTTGTTCAATAATTGCATTGAAATGATTGTCTATATGTTTCATTTCATTTTTATAAATTTCATGAAGTTTTCGGAAGTGACTGAGTCCTAGCCCTGGAATTCAACCTTAAATCTCATAGTTGTTGGCATAACACTGGTAGAAAAAGGTCATTGTTAGACTCAAGCAGGCTCATGGGAGTGACTGGGACCCACAATCACTTAGAGTGTTTGGGAAGGGAGCGTTTGGGGCTCTATGAGATTGAATTTCTTAGTTTCCTTAGGGGTTGGTCACCTTGAAAGGTGGGGTAGCTCCTAGAGGGTCTATTGGTTTTGTGGATGATCAGTTTGGTGGTGTTCTGTGGGTTCCACTTCCTTAGAGTGACCTAGGAGGTTGAATCAGATCATAGTAGCCTCTCTTCACATGTTTACCTCAATGGACTGATTAACTTGGGTAAATGTAGGAAGAGGGTGTTACATCTTGCATAATGAACTCTAAGGCTATCGAGCATATTTTCGACCATTCAAACGCCGAGGGAATCATGTCATGTCAATGGTTCCCAGCGGAGAGATGGTTGAGAAAAGATTGAAAGCATTGGTATTGATCCTGGGGATATACAAGGATTAAAACAGGATTTCCTTGTGTGTTGTTGCAATGGGATTGGTGTCAACGCTAGTGCGCAAGAGGCTAGGGTCATCTATCCCAAGGCGGAAATGAAATAGAGAACCATAATGTCCCCATTCAACAACATGTTGCAAAAATTTCGTGCATAAATTTTCAATTTGCAATCACAAGCACAAAGGAATTTGAAATCCTTGTTGCGGAGTAAGCATTAATTGCATTTAAGTTCACGTTTTATCCACCACTTGCATTGGCTTGTGGGATTCAGAGCTATCAGGGTTCCAGAAATCAAGGGACCTGTGGGGTTCTCGAAATATTACAACTATTAACGAAACAAACAAATAACTGGATGAAGCTCTGTTGACCACGTCAACCAATTTGAGCAACCTAAAATTGAGATAAATGCGATGTCTAAATATTAAATTATTAAAATATTTCCTTATATTAAGAAAGAGAAAACCTTTAACCAAACAAATAAACATACTAATTATAATCGTTAATTTGATCAAAACATTTCCCAAATTACCAAGTCGATATATATGTCATATACATAAACCTATGCGCACGATAACAACAACGCACAAAGGGATAATCAAAGACGTTCTTGTATGTATTTTTGGGAAAAGACAAAAGGCACATTGAGAAATAAAGTTATTACATAGAATGTTGTTATTAATATTATTTTTAAAATTTTAATGATTGTAATTTTTTTTTGTTAAGAGAGCTAAAAATATTTATTTATAATAATATTAAATATTAGTAGAAATTCTTTCGGTAAAAATCACATGTAAAAGAACGTGGTCGATATATTTTATATTTCATTTTTATATAAATTAATTTATTTTTTATTTATTTTTATTTTTATAAATATATGTACAAATTCTAGTTATTATTTCATTTTTCATTTAATTTATATTTCATTTTTCATTTTATTTTAATTTTAATTTTTATAAATGTATATGAAAATTCTAATTCATTATCTCAATTTTCATTTAATCATACCACTAAAATGAATATAATCAAAATATTCATTAAAATTTGAATATAATCACAAATATGATAAAATCAATTAACCAAAAGTGAAGTTTTGCGTTTTTTTTCTTTTATAATAATAGTTTGGATGAAATTGGTTTAAATTTTAATAAAAACTCGTTGCAATCATAAATTTGAGTATCTTAATTTAGGACTTCAAATTTTAATAAAAACTCATTACAGTCATAAGTTTGAATATCCTAATTTAGGACATTATAATACTGGGGTGAATAGTTGAGTGGACAATGAGGCATTTCATTAGTTATTTGGGTTGAGAATAGTAGTAACTAATCCCAAATTAAAGAGTAGACTTAATTTAAGACATCATAAAACTTGATTGAGTATTTGAGTGGACAACCAGATACTGATATTTTTTATCAGTTAGTTTGGTTGTTTATAGTAACTCGCTAATTCCAAATCAGTTAAGGAATCTTTGGTACAATTTGGCTAATCAAAGTGGACATGTCTTTCTAAAGGATGTGTTATGTTCATCCACACATAAAGTGGTCTAATAATGTATTTACACACTATTTTTTCTTGAATTTGTAACTGTTTCATAATGATTTAACATAATATTCTTATCATATATTACTAGATATGTTTATCATGTTAAAAAAAAAAAATTATGATGTAGGAGCATGTATTTATTTTCTAAAAGAAATTAGCAAGAACAAGTTACGGAAGGGGAAAATGAGAAAACCCTGTCAAAAAGTAAGGGATTTGTTAAAAAGTTTGAAAAATCAAATCTCTATGGCATTTTAGGGATTATCTTGAGATTTCTGTGAAAAAAATCATGTTGAGAGCTTTGTGGAGAGGATAATATTGAGAGCTTTGTGGAGAAGATTATGGACCTTGAAATGATCTATAATATTGTAATTTTCTATAAATTGTAACCATTGTGAAAAGAGACGACCATTAGAATGAAGATTTGGCCATAGAAAACACCAATAGATGCTATGTAATAGTTTAGTAAGTATGATTAATGAAATTTGATTTCTACTTTATATAATTTTATGTGTGTGCATGATATCTTATATAATAATTTAGTGAGTTTGATTAATTAAATTTTATTTTTACTTTATGTAATTCTATGTATATACATAGTGATTTAATACATTAATGAATTAATACAATGTTGATTTTATTTAACAAATTAATTTTACATACAGATCACAAAATTCTTCAATTTAGAATAAGTTAAATTTATGCGTTGATAAACCACAAGTCCTACAATCAAAATTAGAAGAAAACTTAAAATGATAAACCCCATAAATCATTTGCTATCATTTATATTCCTATCACATTACTATAGTATTCCTATTATCAAATTACTACTGGACTTAGGGAAATTGCTCATCATTGTTTAGAAATTTTTGGGAGATTGTTCTATACATGTAATGGAAGAGTGTAATTTATTGAAAAGTTGATTTTTATTTTTAATATATAAATTAAAAAATAAATTCTAGTGAAAACTTATAATTCATTATAATTCCAAAACTTTATTTTTAATAAAATACAATAAGCACGTCAAAAACAATTTTATATTAGATTCCAAAATCATAAATTAGTTGCCTTCTATATAAGAAATTCGGTTTTTTTTAATGTTAGTAAAAAACTCAAAACTCGTTAACCTAGTTTTGATATTATTTTAGATGTTTTATGAAGAGTTCCGTGATGATATAAATACAAAACCTAGCCATTTTGTAAATTTTTAAATTTAAATTATAATAAATAAATAAATAACATATAAATAATTTAAATAAACTTTAAAATTAATTAACTCAGAAATATAATATTAACATGTAAATGTTTGTGGGTTTTGAGTATATTTTAAAAGTGTGTTTTTTTTAAAGTTTATATTTTTCAAAACATTGTAATGGTGTAAGACTATTTAGAAGTATTTGGCAAGAATGAAAGTATGTCAACCTTTATTGTTGAGGTTTTCCATTACACCAAAACCCATAGGTATTAGCAAACTTCCAAACTGTTATCATTATCTTTTTAAGGTTGGTCCCAAGGTGGATCCTAGAGTGACAGTTAGTCCACGTGATCGATTCTCAATGAGGTGAGTGTGACAATACAAAATTGGGGAATCGTCCCTACGCTAAGACTCTGGTCCCTTGTTAAGGTTTTCTGTTACATCAAAACCTGCACACTTCTGGCATTCAACATCACTAAGTGTGGAAGAAGGAGAGATTGACACCTTAACATCAATTGTTTCCATCTCAAATTTTTGAAGATGACTAACTTCCATTTCAAGTTCATGCTTAGACTCTTGTAGCTTTTGAATGACCTCATCCTTCTCAATTAGTTGTTGAAAGAAGGCATCATAATATTGTTTCAAAAAATTATATTTCTCCAACATTTTTTTTTTAATTTTTAGTTTCTATAACATGCCGATTATTTTTCTCTTTTAGTTGTTTCTTCAAATTTGAGTGAGAAAAAGACTCAACTTCCTTCTGCAAGTCATCAAGGAGATCAAAATTCTCTTGAAATTGATCTACAAGCATCTCCAAATATTTCTCTATGGTTGAATCTAGATGGTCAACCTTTTGGATTTTCTTAGCTATGGAAGTTGCAACATATTTTTAAGAGTTGCATTCTCTGATTGCAATAAAGCTACAACTGACTAGAATTGAATGACTTCTTTGTGAAATTCATTTTCTTCATTTTTCTCACCAAGCTCCTACAATCTTTTACTCATCTTTAAAATACCAAATTGGAAAATTTATTTCCACCGCTATGAAAGCAAAAGACTGCTACAAAACATTAAAGTTGATGACGACAACAAAAGTTGTTTTACACTTCCAAGCATGTCACAAATTAGATCAATTCAACAACTTTGCACCACTATCCAACAAGAAAGGATTTCATAACTAAAAGTTAGGTAGTATGTAGATTTTCATCTACTCTTCAGTGACAGTCAGATCTGTTGCAAATTGTAGCGGAATTCTACAGCTTGCTTCTTGAGCGAAGTTGTCGGTAGCTGAGATGGATCATGGTTTCAATCTCAAGATCGTGCTCCACGGATACGTGCTCTATTTTTTCTGGCATGGTGACAGATTTTTATTATGTTTTCTCGTGTTTTCTCTGCCATAGTTTACATGCTGAAGTGATGTCCACTGTAATTTGAACTTTTCCCTTTAGATTATGGGAAAGCTAGAGTCGTACCCCTCCATCTTCTCCATTGTCATTGATATATAAGAGTTATTTCATCCGCACAAAGGATTGATTGGATTGAGTAATCTTGAATACTAAATCGTCTAGGAGACATATTTTTAATTCTTAATGTGTAAATGCCATGACTCGATCATAGAGAACTCCTATATAGATCTAGGCACGAGTGAAGTTCTTTTTGCAAGGAAGGTTGCAGTGGGAGAGAAATTGATGCCGCAAGGTGACATTGGGAAAAAAAAGAAGATAATGTGGCTGATGTGGCTGCAAACGTCATTGGTGCTGGTAGCCTAGACTCGTTTTCTTCAGGCTCCGAATTAGCCTTATTCCCAACTTATTTATTCACAAAAACACAATATGTAATGTCATTGGTAGATATCGTCGCATTCTTTGAAGATTTAGCTAGTTGTTACAATGTTGTTGTAGCGGAGGGTTGGGGTAATGTGGACTCATGATCGGGGGTGTGATATTTTAACAACGATAAGAACTATTTAAACTCCCTTTTATCTTTCTTATCTAGTTCTGAGGACGATAGTTGTGAAACCTCAATGAGGTGAGTCGATCTGTGAAGTAGGATTGTTGCAGTGACACACAAGTGGAAAACATTGTTAACTTCTCCAAAAAAATCCTTCAAAGAAACTAGGCATTGGTAAAGAACCGAGGTACATGGTTCAAATAGAAGCAACACCAACAACCAACAAACAAACAATGGGGCCTATAAGTATGGGAAATGTCGTACAACAACACTCCTTAAGTTTTCTGAACACTGTCACCATCACAGTGATCAAACACAAAATGACAGTTGTCAACAAAATAATGACAACAATATTTGTCACCATCTAACTACCCCCCGTAAAACCCAACAGCCAAAGGAGCAAGAATCAATAGTCTTCATTGTCAACGAATTTCCCTCCATGAAACACAATTGAGGGTTCGAACAATGGCAATAAAAAAAACAACTCATGCAACACAGTGATATGAATTCTTCAAGCATTGGTTCAAATGATGCCATGACCATTTATCAATCCATCCACAAACGATCTTGATGGTAGACATTGGTCCACGATTCATTCTCTCACATATTTTCCGTAATGATATGAATGAAATACTAGTAATTGACCAAGAACGCTAATGTTTGGGTAATTTTTCTGGCGAGGATGTCCATGTCATAAATATGTTTATCACAATTGACAGGAGCATTTTATTCAAGGACCTCACAATTGGATGTGGGTGATGATGCAGTAGCATGATCATATCCAAGACCTACTCTATGTCTACATTATACCATTAATACGAGAAACAATAACCTACCCATTCTTCCCAAGTCCTCTTTCAGTATATCCCATTTTACTTAGCAATTGAGATCCAATACCAATAATATATTTTTCAAAATCAAATGTGACAAAGGCATACGATGAGTCATGATCATCAACATCAAGTGGCATACTTAGTTTTGACTCTGCGTTTCCCTTAACATTTGAAAGTAAGCGGTGGACGAAATGACAGAGTGAAAGTAGCTTTACCACTTCGTGATGACCTTGGTGTAATGGCTTATGGGGATAATATTTTTGTATGTGTCTCAGTATTTTGTGAAATCACAATTCCAGGGATCTCGCGCTACTCCATCTGTTGGTTTACATGCACCTATATTAGCTTTAGTTCAACTCTAGAGATTGCATGCAATGTGCACATGTCTTTACCTAGTTAACTTGAGTGATTTACATGCACATAGATATCCTTAATTAGCTTTAGTTCAACTCTAGATATTGCATGCAATGTGCACTTGTTTTTAGCTAGTTAACTCGAGTGCTTACATGTGATGTTTACTTGGCTTAGTTAGTTAACTCTAGTTCTTGCATGTGGTGCATTTGCACATTAGCAGAACATAAAGCACATTTAGCTTCATTTATCTATAACTATCCATAGTTATTGCATGTACAACTAAGCTTAACTCAGTTCCTTTTATGTATTGATTCTAGAACTAATATTGATGAATTAATTTCATTCTTTTCTCCATTCTTTCTCACTCCTTCATTCTTTCACAACTTTGTTCATTGTTTTGAAAATATAGATCTTTGTGTCTCAAAATATCACATAGTATCAGAGCACAGGGATTTGTAATCAGCGCACAAGCAATTTTTATTTGCAGGTTCAAAAGATTGAAGCAACAATAAAGAATGGAGTCTAAATTGGAGTTTCCACAATCGCCAACTCTTACTCCATATAATTACTTATAATGGAAGCCAAAGATTCTACTTCATCTCATAAGTAGAGACTTATTTCGAGTAACCATGGAAACAAAAGTTGACCAACATCGGCATGGAGAAAACAAGATATTTCAACTGCATGGACGAGGCCTTCGACATCCTATGTTTATCTATCTCTCTATAACTGCTATTTCATGTTTAATCATGTTCAACTCCAAATGAAGTATGGAAAACTTTGGAAGGATTGTTTGGAAAACAGGATGAAATGTAGGGTAACATTCTCGAAAATGAGTTAAACTCATTAGATCCGAGAAATTTTGAGAACATTCAAGATTTCTTCACAAGGTATAAAGCCTTGTTGCTTTAGCTGAAAGGATGTGAGATCGACAAATCCAAGCAAGAAAGTCAGTTGATTCTTTCCATTTTATCAAAACTTGGTCCAGAGTATGCAGTATTTGTCTCTACATTCCACACAATAAGATATGCAACCGATGCAACTTGGAAGATTCCCTCACTGTATTCTTTTATTTATCCTTTGATGGATGAGCAAGATAAGCTTATCAAAATGGGTACACTTAAAAATTCCAAAGTGCATGCACTTACCATGCATGCAAAAGGAAAGGCAAATTCCAAATACCATCAGAAAGGAAAAGGGAAGAAGGATCCTGATCCAAGAAAGGGAGGAAATCCTAAACCCCCTGATGGATCATCCGGCTCAAAGGAAAGGAAAGGAATGAAAGGGAAATCAATGTGAAATTATTGCCACCATGGTTTTCACCCTGGATCTTCATGCATGAAGAAGACTATTGATCTTATGGTGCAGACACTCTAGCAGCACAATCTTGGAGACCACATTCCTGAGAATGCCAAGAAGAAGTCTGGAGAAAAAGCACCAGAACCAAGAGGTAATGGGCATGCTTTGATTGCTCTTCATTCCACATCGCAAGAATGGATCATCAATTGAGGAGCCTCACATCATATGGCTTCTTCAAAGCAATCCTTTTCTTCTCTACATGCATACTTAGGACCTCCTATTCTCATGGGGGACAATTCTGCAATTGCAACAACTAGACAAGGAAGAGTGCAATTCAAAGATGGAAGTTTTGAGAATTTCTTGCATATTCAAAGGCTTCTGTGAAGATTCTCTCAGTGTATCAGATGACACACACAGGTAGCAGAAGGAAAGTGGAATTTACCCCTTGTTGAGGAGGTAAATCCCCTCTGCGAACAGAGGCGATCCCTACTAGCCCAGATCGGGTCTAGCAACAATCAAACATGCTACAGTGCAGGTTCCTAATTATAAATAAACCAACTTGCGAGGACGGCTTACCTGGAATCCAACGTTGTCATTTGTAGAAGAGGTGGTGCTCCCATTCCTTCGCCCTGGCATATCACAGCCCTCACGATCTCCATGATCGGACACCTGCACATGCAAGAAACAACACAAATGCAAGCATAAAATCCAGTACATACAACTATATATCAGTCGAAGAGGATATAACTCATGAACATGATCAAGAACAAGAGTGGAACCATAACCGATAGTCGCTTATCATTAAAGAGTCAAAAGAAGAATACAACCATAGCTTCGACGCAACACTCTCCTTTAGCGGGTCGTCAGCACAACATGTCACGATAAAGCATGTCAGGGATGGGACAAGCCTCTCTCTCTGGATACTTGGAAATAGTCTCCTTGCTTGGATTTGGCCTTAGGGAATCAAGAAGGCTTTTGCAGCATGAAAGCTCTTGGGAACTTGGAAATTCTGCCACTCTTTGGAACTAGCTTACAAATGGAAATGGGCAAGCTTTTATAGAAGGAGGAAGGGGAGTTGGGATCCCTATAATTATGGGATTGGCCTTATTATCAAGGAAGCTTCCATGAGAGGTGGCAAACCACTTCCTCTCCATGGAAATCCGTAGCCAAACCACCCAACTCAAGATAGATATCAGTCCAGGAATTTGTTAGGATGAAACTTCTGCCTTTTATTTTTTAAAAACACCTCTAAATATGGTTGGCGCAGGTGTAGCTCTATGACAGAGCGCTAATTGGCGTGCCCTCTTTGGAGGATTTCCCTCTTGGCGCGAGGGCTGAACCATGGAACCGCGCCAATGGAAAAAGAGCTATTTTTAGGGTTTTTTGCAGGGAGATGTCTTCTGGAAAATTAAAGCTCATCTTCAGAGGGATGCAATGAAAGTATTTTCAAGCCTTAACTCTGTCCACAGGTCACGGAATGCACCCTCCAATGTGCGGGATGGGGATTGTAGGGATGGTGACAAATTGTTGTGTAACAGATGCCCCCTAAAGCATGAGGCCTGAAAGAGAGAGAGAGGGGTGAAATGCTTTACGAGAACATGCCGACCGAAAACACCACCATCGGAAAACCTACAGAGCAAAGTACAACTGATGTCTCAGATACATGATATATATGCGTGGTATGGGCGCAGCCATCCATAACATAATGTACAATAATCTAGATCCAAGGCATGGACGCAGCCATCCAATGAAGATCGATAAATAGACTCAGGTATGGTCGCAGCCATCCAATCAGTGAGTCATGTAAATAATCATAATAATCCACAATATCGCAGCCTGGATTACAACAGACACAATCCAGGGTATTGCGCTCCATCTCAACCCGAACAAAGTACAAGTTCAAGCATGCGAATATGTGAGCTAAAATCGAACATGCAAGAACATCGCTTGATTACCAGCCAATGATGAAAGTTGTTAACAGACGCGAGAGGAACCACCAATAATGACAATGGCCCTCAAGGTACTCTAGGTACAATCTACGGCATGTGAATCAATGAGCTGGTGTCGAACACCCGTAGAATCACTCGATCGGAGGCCAATGATGAAAACCTCACGTCGAATGCGACGAACCTTCCATTGAGGCATGCAGGCTCCAAGGTACCATGAAAGAGTCTCTAAACCATCTTCCTGGATAATGAGCTGAAGTCGACAAGAAGCGGCCTTGATCGAAGGTGGGCCATAACGTTTCCCACATCATCGACATGAGACAGAGGAACATAATGTTTTTGTGAATCAGGA
The DNA here is from genome assembly GCA_034641835.2 of Pinus albicaulis. Taxonomy (NCBI): domain Eukaryota; kingdom Viridiplantae; phylum Streptophyta; class Pinopsida; order Pinales; family Pinaceae; genus Pinus; species Pinus albicaulis. The sequence continues at coordinate 198,240,471 of CM076581.1, read as the reverse complement.
TCATATGAGAATCAGAGGAAGGTTGATACTTGCAGAGGTCAACTTCTCTTGAACATGTAAATGGCACAACAGTGGACTTGGCAGTATTTGACATCAACGGATCAGAGGTCATGGTGACGAGGAAATGAGCAGATGAGAGGTTAAAAGGGATTATCCAAACCCATGGAGGCAAAGTGGAGAACGAGATGAGATGTCCCCAACCCGACACGAATGCAGACAAGTGCCATGTTCAAGAGCGACATACTGCTGACATGACAACGATGCTGGTTCCATTTTCCCCCACCATTTCTGGCAAGTACCCCAAATATTTTTGATAACAAGCTTGAAGGGGATAGCATATGCTTGTAATATAAGTCCGCCCTTCGGGTGAATCCATCCTAGTACATTTAACGAGCCCTAGGAAGGAGCGACTCGAAAAACGTCATTTTGACTGAATCTGATGTCATCAGGGTTTAACGAGTCTGAAAAAGGAAGAACTCGGCGTCTTTTCATATTTAGAGAGTTTGAAAAGACAGCAGAAAAGTAAACTCAAGCGGTCCCTTTTCGTAGATAGTTCCTTGGACCCGAAAAGGTAGAAAACAATATCCGAGAAAACCTCCTAGTTGCGATAGGCTAGGGTATTCCTTTTTCGTAAATAATCCATCCCAGCCCGAAAAAGGGGTAAACGTATATTGGGTAGATGTCGATTTGTGTCCACTTTAACGAGATCGAAATGACAAGGGCCTCGGAAATATTTTCATGTTTAGAGAGTCAGAAAAGAGCTGAAAGATGACTCCAGAGTGACTTTTTCGTGTATTTACTGAGTCCAAAAAAGTATAAAATACAACTCGTTTCACCGTTTCAGTTGCGTGAAAGACCTGTTGCTGCACAAAAAGGCAAGTGTAAAACCCATTTTCGACACAAATATGTTAAAATATTCAGAAAAATAACTTTCAAAACCTACTTTGAGTTCAAAAAGTTATAAATATGTCAAATGGTAAAAAGAGAATTACTTTTTACTATTTACCTCACCGAAGAGCAGCAGTGGTCCAGTTTGGTGTGCAAACTTCTGACAGTGATTACGATCGATCCAGGCTACCATTCAGAGTTCCGTTAGTTCCAGGTAAGAGGCGCTTCTTTGTACTCCGTTTCAATCCAGTTTTTAATAGTTTTCCATCATGCATTAGACTTCTGAGGAAAATTTTTAAATTTTTAGGGCTCCGCTCATTGGCACAGGTATCGGGCACGGACCTGCGCCAATGGGCTTTTATATGCAAAGGGCTCGCGCCACCGGCAGAACCTCAATTTTCGCCTAAAAATTCAAGATTTTAATCAATTTGAATGAAATTTGAAGCTCATCAGAGATCTAATTAAGGGTTTTGACCATGTTGATGCAGTGAACCGAGAAAAATGGTGATTGAGTGGAAAGAAAGGGAGCACGGTGAAGAGGATGAACAAGCCATGGAAAATGAAGTTTGCATGAATGCCCTCAGGAACTGTGGGCTAAAAAAGTTCTTCCTAACACCTTGTTTACGAGCTCAGCCCGAGCTTCTACAGTACTTGATCAATATGTGGGACGCAGATGAACAAGTATTCAAACTGCAAGACCAAGTGTTAGAACGGGAGGTTGCTGACGTGTACTTCATAACCGGATTATCGCGTAGAGGTCCGGTGCCCATATTGACAGGGAGCAGACCATCTAGCGAGAAAATGTAGCAAGTGATGGCACGAGTGTGTCGCGGAGCACGACTGGGATCCAGAAGTGGAAAGGTGGACATCCATACCATTCCTGATCTGGAATTGAGAGTGGTGCTGCATACCATCACGCGGGCTGCGGGGTCGCAGGCACTACACGAGGCCATAAAGGCCCAAATTTTGTTAGCCTCAGAGTGTATGACTCCTCTATTGTTCTACTGGGACACAGCAGTGACAATAAACATAAAGAGGCAACTGACCAAATGCAAACAAGCCAAGTTGAAACAGTTCGGCTATGGTTCTATCCTGGTATCGTTCATTCTAGAACGATTACCAATCTTCCAGGGCCAAGGGGCCATAGTAGCTGAGCCGATTCCATGAGAGCCAAGAATGACTCGCTGGGCAGAACTGATGCCCAGAGTTGGAGGGGGCCAACAGATGTCCTGAAGGCCGGAGTTTTTTGGGTGGTTGCGGCGTCATTTGATCGTAGTGGAAGACTGGCCATATGCCGATACCGATTTCACTGGTGATCCAGATCTCCCACTGTCGGAGGGAGATGATTGGGACAAGGAGTTGGGTATGAACCCTTCTCTTTTTGATTTTTCTGTTTTATGTTTTTTTGTTAATACATGTTCTTCCTGACACATTTCATATGTATGCAGACGTGGGTCCAGAGAGACCAGCCGGTATGTCTCCTATCGCACGGAGGACTCTTCTCGCACCTAATCCTCAGGCAGAGGGTGCAGAGGGGGGGGAGTTAATCCAGAATCTTGAGGGCATCGCCCAAGGGATCCGAGACTACGCCCGGCTGGCGGATATACTGATGGCGTACCAGAGACACACGGTGGGAGTGCCCAGTTGCCTCCACCGAATTCTGAGATGCTTAGTGCGTGCAGTTACTTGTTATCATGAGCACCATGTGGATTAGACTCCTAGGACTTTTATCATGCATATTTTTTGAGAGACATGTCGTCTCCAGATGTATTAAGACGAACATATATATTTTTTGATTTAATGTGATGCACACTGTGCAAACATTTCGATATATATATACATATCTATTTCTGGATGGATCTTTCTTTTTCATGTGATGTTATTTTACAAATTACGCAAATGTCTATCTAAACCAAATTAGCTACTGCATCAGTTAATGTATTCATATGCCTGGGAATATGTTGGTATGTAAAATAGTCAAAATTTCTTTCCAGTAAACGAATACATAGATACAGGCGTAAGATGGATGGGTTTCTGACCGAATAATGATCGTTCAGTTGTAATACTACAAGTTGCGAGTCTAGATACACAAGTAATTCACTGATACCAAGGTTTACAGCCTCGGTTAATAATTCTAATACAGCACTATATTCCGCGATGTTATTTGTAGTACGTCCCAGACACACACCTTGCAGGTTGACCAACTCACCAGCAGGATCGTAGATTACCCAGGCTGCTAAAGACAGATTCTTGGTACTGCGGGAGGCACCATCCGTGAAACCAACAAACGGATGAATGGACATCTGCACAATCAGGAAGACCCGATCAGCAGAAATATGTTTACATTGCAAACCACACCACACATGCACACAAATGAAAAACACACACTTATGTACACACATCACACCAAAAATCACTTCAGGCATAGTATTTTTTGAGGTACAGCCTATTCCTGGGCTGCGCCAGCGGAACTCCTTCATAATCTATAAGCTCATAAGCCCCATTTTTCAAAACGCGTTTTACTATGTAGGGCCCATGCCACATAGGTTGGAACTTGCCAGCCCCAATCTTGTCATGTGCTTGATTGTACAAGAGGACGAGGTCCCCTTCAAAAAAGGAACGAGGAGAGACCGATTGATCGAAGTGAGCTTTGACCTGCTTCTTTTGTGCTTTAATAACTAAAGAAGCTAAGCGACGGTTTTCATCTAACCGTTCCAGATACAAAAGACGCTCTTCCTCGGCAGAAGTGTCGGGTAGAATTTCCACAGCTAATTTCAATGAAGGAATATCGCATTCAACCGGAAGAGTTACTTCCAGACCATACACCAATTGAAATGGTGTGAATCCAGTTGCACTCTTTGCAAATGTCCGGTATGCCCATAGAGCTGAGAACAGTTGGAGGTGCCAATTGGATTTGTGGATACCAACTTTTCGTTGAAGCATAGTGACCAAAACCTTGTTCACTGCTTCAACCTGGCCATTCGCCTGAGGGTAATACGGCGTTGAGCTATTGTGACGTAAGCCCAACTTTGAAGTCAGCTCGGCCATCATATAATCTCGGAAATGAGTATCGTGATCAGTAACGATGGCTTGCGGGATCCCGAAACATGCAATGATATGGTTGAATATGAATTGGGCAGCTGTCTTACCATCGGCAGCTAGTGTAGGCATCGCTTCAGCCCACTTGGTGAAGTAGTCGACAGCGACAATGATATATGCATGCCCCCTGGCCGAGTGAGGGTTACACGTCATAAAATCCATGCCCCATTTCGAAAAAGGGCCACCGGTAATGACAAGACACAAAGGGAGAGGCGGTGCGCGCATCTTGCGCTGAAACACCTGGCACGCGTGACATTTATGGACTGCAATGATACAGTCTTTGAATATTGACAGCCAGAAATAACCTGCTCGCAGAATTTTCTGGGCAGTAGCATATCCGGACATATGTCCACCACAGGCGCCACTGTGGTAGTCATTTAGGACCCTTTCAGCCTCTACCAAGGTTAGGCACCGACGGAGCACCGAATCTACTCCAACACGGTATAAAGTATCTCCTACGGTGCGATAGGGTTGAGACTGATGCCGAATTCGACGTCGGGCATCTTTAGTCAACTCAGGCCGAAATGTGGAGGTCTAAAGATACATGATTATGTCGCCATACGAAGGGTCGCAAGTACTGACGAGGAAAATAATTTCGTCCGGGATATGATCCTCGGAAAGTGAAGGAGCGGAGTTTGTCAGGAGCGAGCATATAAGATCCGCGAAAACCAGTGATTTCTTTGACTTAGTGGTAGTGAACTCTAAGTCAAACTCCTGCAGGATAACGATCCATTTGGAGTATTTTCCCCCCAGCAATTGTCTAGAGAGAATATATGTCATGGGGTTGCAATCCGAAACCACTGTTATCGTACGCAACAGGATGTAATGTCGAAAACACTGCATAGTGTGTACTACTTCTAATGCCAACTTCTCGACGTGAGCATAACGTGTTTCTGTATCGAGAAGGTTTCACGATAGATAATAAACAACATGTTCATTACCATCATCATCATCCTGCACCAGAACCATAGCAATGGTGCTAAACGCGGCAGTGAGATATAAAGTGAAATTGCGGCGATAATCAGGCGGACGAAGCAAAGGAGCATTAACCAATAACGCCTTTAGCTTCTCAAAGGACTGCTGAGCAATTTCGTCCCAATGGAAGGGAACATTCTGCTTTAATAGGCACGTGAATCCTTTAGCCACCTCTGCATAGTTTGGGATAAAGCGTCGAAGGAAATTTGCTTTTCCCTGCAGACTCTGCAACTGATATAACGAGGAGGGTGATGGGAGGTTGATGATAGCCTCGACTTTTAAAGGGTCAAGGCGAATTCCGTCTTTGGAGACTATGAATCCCAAAAGACGGCCAGAATCCACGCAGAAGACGCACTTATGAGGGTTGAGCCTAATATTGTAGCGCCTACAGCGGAGGAAAATATGGCGGAGGTGTTCAGGGTGATCCTCTCGCCCAGCTGAATGAGCTGGAAAGTCGTCCAAATAAGGCTGAACGATATGGCGAATGTCATGGAAAGAATAAGACATCGCACGCTGAAAAGTGGCTCCAGCATTCTTCAAGCCGAACGGGAGCTTTTTATACACGAAAGTACCCCACAGACAGATGAATGTAGTCTTATGTTGATCCTCAGGTGCAATATTGATCTGATTATACCCTGAGAAACCGTCCATCAAGGAATAAATCTCACTTCCAGCACATTCGTCGATAATCTGGTCTATGAACGGAGTGGGATAGTTATCTTTTGGACAGGCGCGATTGATGTCGCGGTAATCAACACAGACCCTAATAGTACCCTGCTTTTTATCAACAGGAACAATGTTAGAAACCCATTCTATGAGGGGGATGGGATAAATAAAGCCCATGTTCAGAAGTTTTTCAACTTCTGCCTTAATTGCAGCGGCTTTCTGAGGATGCATGGGGCGTAAGAGTTGACGCATGGGTTTCGCACCCGGATAGGTTGGAATCTCATGCACTACGATACTGGGATCAATCCCCGACATTTCCTCGTAGGACCAGGCGAACACATCTCTGAATTCTTTAAAAAGATCAGTATAGACTTGAATCTCATCAGGAGAACAAGTCACTCCCACGTGAATATTCTCAACGATCCCCGGTTTGACGGAGATGTTGATCGGGATGGTTTGAGTGATATTACTTAGGTTTCCCTCCGAAAAAACCTCGTACGTCAAGATGGGCGTTTGGAGAGGGGGAGTAGGAACCTGAGATGCATAACGCTCCAGACAATCTGACATTGCCCCCAAGCTAGGCATAAAAGAGGAGCGATGATGTCCATCGCCCCAAGGCAGATCCTCGAGAGACATAGTTTCAATGATGGCTTCATCGGAAGGAAAAGTCTCTTTGAGAGGATCAGGCAAATCGGCCTGACCAAGCCAGGGGGATTGAGAGTAAACATCTAGAGCCATGCTCAAAGGAGCATGCTGAGGAGGTGGAGGATCAGATGCGGCAACAATTTCACAGTAGCTGATCTCTACTGGAGTCAAGGGCATTGATTCTCCAAACTCAAACACCTGCTCAGGTGTAGGAATAAGCCAGGGGTCATCGGACCTGGAAATCATGTTAACTTGAGCGGTGTGCAGTGGTGGTGCGGGAAAGATACCCATGAGGACGGGGTCCTTGAAGAGACCAGGTCCTACACTGTCAAGGGGATTCGGAATCTGATCCACGTATGGTACGTTGTTCTCAGAAGTGGAGGTGAAGAAGGACAACTGATCCACCGTGACGATTTTGCCCTCGTGAGGGAACTTAAGAAGTCTAAAGATGGTGGATGGCACACATAGCATGGCATGGGTCCAGCTACGGCCAAGAAGTATGTTGTAGTTGAGCCTGGCGTCGAATACTTCTACTTCCACGTTGACAGTCTTCCCTTGTAAAGTGATCGCTAAACTCTCGAGAACACCCAGGGGTTTGGATTCCCGACCATCAAATACCTCAAGGGCATTGGGAGATGACGCAAGGGCTAGAGAGCCAATGGCCTTCCAACAAGCGGATGACATGACGCAGGTAGAAGCACCTTCATCCACAACATCCCTATAGATGTTAAGACCGTTAATCCCGACTTGAATAACAAGAGCTATCTGATGTGGAAGTCAGGGGGAGAAATTCTCTAAATCGAAGGTGAGAAGACTCGAATCGGCGGGATCAATGCCACCGATCGCAGACAATAAAACCTTCCGTTGCGAAGGACAACTTTGAATAACTTCTAGTGCAGACATAGCAGAAGGTGCCTGGGCCAAATCCTCAACAATGTTGTAATGTTGAGCGGCACGAGCATTCGGATTATAAGAAGATCTTCGAAGAACACCTTTAGAAGGTGGCTTCACAACGAGTTCAGGAGTAGGCTTCTTGATTTCCAACGAACTGAAGACAGGTGGGGGAGGCAGTCCATCCGCAACTGCCTTCCCGGGTGCATGCCGCGATTCTTTGTAGTCCTTCGAATGCGTAGCGACAGAAATAGGTGCAGCAACCTTCATCATGAAAACTTGGGACCCAAATGGTGCAGATGGTGACGATTGTTCGACCATCTGGGTTTGCTGAGACGAGAATGGCTCCTTAAGAACTACCGGAGTCCCTTTTGATCCCTTGAGAAGTTGACTAACCTCGGATCGTCGTGGACAATCCTTAGTATAATGGTCTCCTTCACAAATGAGGCAGGGGTACTTTGGTTTACGCTAAGAACCATCCTCCGTACGAGATTTGGATTCTGGCCTCGGGGCATCGGATTTGGATTTACCTTTGCCCTTCTTTTTCCTTTTGGAGTCTTTCTCTGTAGGATTGGCCTGAACGGCGTTCACCCCGCGGTTTTGCCAGAATCTGCTGGGGCGGGATTAGCAGGAGTATTGTTAGAAGAATTAGACTTTGCTTCCCATTCGAAGATTTCTTCGAATTTTGAGATACAGAACCAATGACACCATCCACTGTGGGGGTAGGTGGAGCCTTAGAGGTTCCGGACCGTGGGGCATCAGGCAAGATATCATAAAGTGTGCCAGACTGATAATATACAAGATCCAGATATTGGGCACGCGCAATGGCTTGTTCCTCCGTCACACACGCTCCCATTGCAATATCTTGGGCGATTTTATTCACGAAGGAGGTAGTGAACCAGTGAGTTAGTATCTGATCAGGTATATGAAACTTGATCAGTCTACGACGGCGCCGCCACTCATGAAAGTGATCAGAAATGTGAGTGGCTTTATCCTGCTTCAGAGAAGTCAGGAGGTGTGTCCCGGCTTCATAACGAACCAGTAACTGAAAGTGCGTGAGAAAAGCCATGGCTAAGGAATTGAAATCTTGGAAGATACCACGGGATAACTCGATGTACCACTTAGCAGCAGCTCCAGTTAAAGTGCGCTGGAAGAGGTGCAGACGAATCGAATCGTCAACCTAAGAGTTAGATGAACACCAAAGATGATACGTCATCACATGCGCTTGGGGGTCCTCTCCAGCTTTTCCCTCAAACTTGGGGCAATCACCTGGTATCTTGGTAGGAACGGAGGCCAATACGGATTATGTAAAATCGGATCATTGGTCAATTTTGAAACATCCGGCAACTCCAAGGTGGCCAGGAACGGCAATGGCGGATTAACCGGCATGCCAGGCCTGGGATGAGGACCGGTACCCATACTCCGCAATGGTTGTGAATATCCTTGCCCCCATGGGTTCTGTCCCGTAGGATTCTGATCGTAGGGGGTGCAGGTCGTATAACCAGACTGATTTGGATGCTGGTAACCAGTGTGTGGGGCTTGATAACCAGAGTGTGGGCCCTGGTTAGGATTCGGCCCTGTATAAGCAGAATTTGGATTCGGCTGCTGAGTATAGGTGTAACCGGGTGGAGGAGGATAATATTGAGAGCCTCTGGGATGGTTATAATTCGGTTGAGATTGACCATGAGGATAATAACCGCCCTGAGGATGAGTCAGCTGCTGATAGGTGGAACCCTGCGGAGCCTGATAACTAGGGCGCAGCTCTTGATTTGGCTGCGACATCGAATGAATCGGCTGCTGGGCAGAGTTAATAGAATGAGCGGGTTGCCCTGAGTGAACAGGTTGACCCAACTGAGAGGGCTGCCCTGAATGAACAGGTTGACCCGGATAAACAGGCGGTGCCGGTTGTGCAGGTTGACCTGGCTGTAAAGGAGCCCCAGGTTGTACCAGATGGGTCGGTTGGCCTGAAGGTGGAACACCAGGGTGTACCGAATGGGCCGGTTGGCCTGGTGGAGGAATAGGGCCAGGTGTTTGCTGGTAACCGGTTTGACCTGGGGCAGAACCATAGGATGGTCCTGGCTGATATGCAACATTAGAAACAACAGGATACTGCGGTTTCATTTCTTGAGAAGGCTAGATTTGCCCCCCAGGACCATAGACCGGTCTCGGTTGGTACCCCGGCTGAGGCTGTACAGGTTGACCGGAAGGGATGTAATACTGTCCTTACGGACTGTACGATGGCCCTTGCTGGCTCGCAGGATAGCCCTACACGGGCTGCCCCTGTGGGTCATAAGGATAGCCAGGTTGGCCCAAAGGTTGGCCTTGGAAAGGCTGCCCCTGCGGGTTATAAGCCTGGTTATAAGGTAAACCTTGAGCATGGAGGTAAGCCTCAGGAGTGGGCAAACGTAAAATGTCCCCGTGCTCATCATACTGACCTGGAAAAGCATACACGGGCGTACCATCCTGTGCATAGTGCGAAAAGTAAGAGCGGTTGGGATCTTGGGAGGATGGTCCAACCTCGGGGTTCGGTTGTTGTAGGGACAACCGATACTCCTCCGGAGATATATTCTCCAGTATAGCAGTCGCTAGATAAATGTCTTCAGGAGATGGCATAGCCTTGGCGAAGGGTGCCGTGACAACGGGTGTGGAGGCGGCCACACAAAAAGTGGGCCGAACGGGTACAGAAGTAACGGGCGTATGAGGAGACACCCCCGGTGAAGGAGCAGCTGGCCTTGGAGAAGGAGCTGACACTCCCATAGAGGCAGCAATGGAAATGATCTGACCCAAAGACCTGTACCTCGGTGGTAATGAGGGACTGGCCGTTGACATAACAGCTGATTTAGAGTTGTCTCTCGGAAACAATCTTCGTGGGAAGAGCTGATAGTCTTCACCAGACGTTGGGAGAATCACTCATGGTTGAGCCTGCCACTAGATCTCGCAATAGACGGCGAGGACTAGGAGGAAAAACAACAGCTATAAAAGGTGAACCCGATGTAAGAGAAAGGAAACCGTCTCCTAATCTCAATTCAAACATAGGGTCCGAAAAGGGCCAATCGAACTCAACTGGTCCCCCAAAGGGTTGCTCAGAAAGAACTAGTCCCCCGTCAGGAAACTCGGAAACAATGGGCTGTTGTGGTTCAGCAGAGGATTGGGACACCTCTGATGAATCGTCCGTGTAAGGACTACCAGTAGAAGAAACCGAGAGTTTCGCCACTGTGACAAAAACGACAAGAGAAAAGATCAAACACACACACAGGCTGAAAAAGAGTCAAGACACACGATCAAACGGTCAACAAGAAAAATCTAACAAGGCGTGTAATCGTGGGTGATTAATTTTTTACCACACTGAAAAATAAGAAACTTCATCGTTTCATGTTTTAAGAGTCGAGAAATGGTAAAAAAGGTGATTCTATCTCTTTCAGATTTGACACAAGCGTGAAAGGACAAGCGCTTGGTGATCCTTTCAAATTTAGGGAGTCAGAAAAGATCAAATGACTGCTCAGGAATACTAGGCAAAAGGGTGTACCAAATAACCGTGAATTGCAATATACACCTTGGTTTTAATAATGAAAGAGAAATCAACCAAGGAATTTCCGTACGTACAGGAAATCTCCCCGAATGTTGTGTCCAGTGTATCACAAGTATGGGGCGGCAGACTCGGCTTCCTGTGGATAAAGGATTGAAACCTAGAGGGGTCTCCCTTTATATACGCGACAGTACGGGGAGCAAAAGTTCGTACTAACGTTGTCTAAAGCCAAAAGGCGAACGACAGCCACTCGGTTTAAAGACGCCGGAACACGTCTCTAGCCTAGACCTCTAAATGTGTTTCGTTAGATTTCAATGCTGCCTTAGTGTAAATTGAGTGAATTTTAAAGTTGATCTTCAATTACGTTTCAGTTTTCAGGCCCTAACGAATGTGCTGTCTCAAAAATCTCCTAAATGCAAAACTACATGCCACAGTACATCATTTCGTTCGATGAAAAACTCGCTACAGAAGAGTTGAGAGTTCTTTACACAAACAAAATGATCAGAATATGATCAATGATATCTCTAATGAAACCAATGAAACTAAAAATTTTTCTTTCAAATTCACTAAATACTAGTAAAATCGAAAAGATTTCAATTTGCACTAATCAACCAAAAGCAAAAGAGATTTTTTTTATTTTCAATGTTTGATAGCTAGATGCACTAAACAAACCGAAAACAAATAAGAAGAAATTCGAGAAATGATATTAAGAGAGAAAAACCAACAAATTTCACTCAATGGCAGAAACAATCAGATCTCAAATCGACAAAAAGTCTCTCAAAACCAAGAAAAGTCCCAAAGACACCAATGAGCCGTGTGATCTAGGCCCAAAATGAAGTAAGGATAAATTCGAATGAAAACGAAATCAGTCACTCAAAAAACACAACAATATGATAGACAACTGTCAAACGAATGCAAGGAAGAAATCCCACAGCCGACTGAACGAATGAAAACCAAAAAATCCCAAGGGAGGCTCAACTCACAAAGGCACCTAGATGCCCTAGGGCTCGTATGCAAAATTGAAAGAAATAAGCAAACAACCAAAGGAAGGAGGTTCCAACCAGCCAAACTAGGCTCCAGTGCACTCAAACAGTCGAAAAAACAAGATCAAAATCACAAGTCAGCCACAGAAAGCTTGAAACACAACTAACCCTAATAGCTCACAGGATTGGCGCGACTGTGAGCTTGAAATTAGCGCCAGAAAGGCAATGGCGCGGGTGATACACAGGCAACCTGCACCAATGGGTGCGACTGTTACGCTAAAAAGCGCGCCAGCCAAGTTTACTATGGAAAAAATAAAAAACAAGAAATCTTAGACATAGACAAGTGAAAACAAGGCTAAAACAAAGCCAAACAAACAAGAAAATCCAGTCCAAATATTTGACCAAGCAAGCAAGACTAAGAAGTTAACCGGAAAGAGAAGACAAAACTCCAAGTTGTTCAGTCCATAAACCAAACCAGAAATCGACTGAAGCAGCGTTGATCTACTCTGCTAATACAGAGCAAAAGCGTTTCGAAGGCTATTTGGCTGTGCTTCAGATTCCGTCTATAGTTTACAAATCAAACAACAAGTTGACTCCCCAGCGGAGTCGCCAAATTGTTGCGGAGGTAAATCCCCTCTGCGGACAGAGGCGATCCCTACTAGCCCAGATCGGGTCTAGCAACAATCAAACACGCTACAGTGTAGGTTCCTAATTGTAAATAAACCAACTTGGGAGGAAGGCTTACCTGGAATCCAACGCTGTCGTTTGTAGAAGAGGTGGTGCTCCCGTTCCTTCGCCCTGGCAGATCATAGCCCTCACGATCTCCGTGATCGGACACCTGCACATGCAAGAAACAACACAAACGCAAGCATAAAATCCAGGACATACAACTATATATCAGTCGAAGAGGATATAACTCATGAACATGATCAAGAATAAGAGTGGAACCATAACTGATCGTCGCTTATCATTAAAGAGTCAAAAGAAGAATACAACCATAGCTTCGACGCAGCACTCTCCTTTAGCGGGTTGTCAGCACAACATGTCTCGATAAAGCCTGCCAGGGATGGGACAAGCCTCTCTCTCCGGATACTTGGCAATAGTCTCCTTGCTTGGATTTGGCCTTAGGGAATCAAGAAGGCTTTTGCAGCATGAAAGCTCTTGGGAACTTGGAAATTCTGCCACTCTTTGGAACTAGCTTGCAAATGGAAATGGGCAAGATTTTATAGAAGGAGGAAGGGAGTTGGGATCCCTATAATTATGGGATTGGCCTTATCATCAAGGAAGCTTCCATGAGAGGTGGCAAACCACTTCCTCTCCATGGAAATCCGTAGCCAAACCACCCAACTCAAGATAGATATCAGTCCAGGAATTTGTTAGGATGAAACTTCCGCCTTTTATTTTTTTTAAACACCTCTTAATATGGTTGGCGCAGGTGCGGCTCTATGACAGAGTGCCAATTGGCGTGCCCTCTTTGGAGGATTTCCCTCTTGGCACGAGGGCTGAACTATGGAACCGCGCCAATGGAAAAAGAGCTATTTTTAGGGTTTTTTGCAGGGAGATGTCTTCAGGACAATTAAATCTCATCTTCAGAGGGATGAAATGAAATTATTTTCAAGCCTTAACTCTGTCCACAGGTCACGGAATAAGCCCTCCAATGTGCGGGATGGGGATTGTAGGGACGGTGACAAATTGCTGTGTAACACCCCGGATTCCGTGAGCATTTATGACATGCAAACCAACTTGAATATTGCATCTGGAAAGGTAAATGATCAATCTCGTCTGTATACATTTTCTCATTTTGTTCCTCAATCATATTTTATTTTGCTACTTACGCATGGAAATGAAGAATGTAGGATTTGGCACGAGAGATTTGGGCACTTGAATTTCAGATATATGCAACAACTTAGCAAGAAAGGGATGGTCAAAGGATTACCGATCATTGAATTTTCAAATGGTGTTTGTAATGGATGTGCTCTTGGAAAGCATCCACAAGACAAGTTCAAGAAGGGGCATGCGGGAGAGACTCTTCACCTTTGGAACTTGTACACAGTGATCTCATGGGTCCATTTCCAGTTCTTTCAATGATAAAAGCAAGATATGTGTTGTAATTCATATATGATTACACGAGATTCACTTGGGTTTACTTCTTGAAACTCAAGTCTGAATTTTTTCCACATCTAAATATTTTCAAAGCGCTTGCAGAAAATCAATCTGGAAAATGCATCAAGATACTCTGCACAGATAATGGGATGAAATATGTCAACAAAGATATCAAGAATATTTGTAATGAAGTAGGCATATAGTTGCATCATACAATTCCTTACACTCCACATCAAAATGGGGTGGCTGAAAAGAAGAAACGATCTTTGAAAGAGATGGCCAATTGCATGTTGCATGCAAGATCTTTTTTGTCAAAATTGTGGGCTGAAGCTATCAATTGTGGCTCATTCATCTTGAAAAAATCTCCTCATAAATATGTTATTGGAAAAACACCTTTTGAGGCTTGGAGTGGCATGCAATCAGAAATCAGTCATTTCCGTATTTTCGAATCTCGAGCTTGGGCCCGCATTCCTACAGAGAAGAGAAAGGCTTTGAAGCCTCAAAATAAAGCATGCATGTTTGTTGGATTTTCTGATGAATTCAAAGGGTACATATTGTTTCATATCAACATTGAAGAGCTCTTTATTGCAAGGAGTGTAAAGTTTGACGAAGATATTTTTCATGCACCAGCAGATGAACTTGTTACCAAGTTTCCATCACCACTCATTGATGAGTATGCATATGAAACTTCATATCATAATTTTGATGAAGACGAGTCTCTTCCTGTGACACCTGTTGGACCACCAGTTGTTGAACATCGAGATCATACTTACGCATGTAGTTCGGAAAATTCTCTACCACCTTCAACAAAAAAATGGCATAGCATGAGTGATCTCCTTGATGATCCTACCTCTATACCTCAGTTTGAGGAAGATCTGCAAGCACTCTTAGCTATGGAGCCATGCATGCCCATGAATGCTTATATGATTCATGCATCTAATCCACAGATTTATGTAGAAGAAACTGGGCATCCTGAATGGGAAGTAGCAATGGATGAGGAATATAACTCTCTCATTGAGAACCAGACTTGGGATCTACTACCTTCCAATCGTAAACTTGTGAGGTGCAAGTGGGTTTACTGGACCAAGAAAGTATCAAATGGCCAAGTTAGTCGATATAAGGCATGGTTGGTAGCAAAAGGTTTTCATCAGGTACATGGTGTTGAATATGATGAGACTTTTTCTCCAGTGGAAAAAATGGATTCCATTTGACTAGCTCTCTCCATTAAAATGATAAGAGGATGGGAGGTGCATCATATGGATGTGAAGAATTCCTTTCTTCACGGTGATCTTGAGGAGGAAATCTACATGGAGTAGAGACAAGGATACATGCACAAATTATCTCTGGTATGCAAAATAAAGAAGTCTCTCTATGGCCTCAAGCGACCACCTAAAGCATGGTATGCAAAGATGGATTCTTATTTGTTATCTCAAAATTTTGTACACTGTAAATCTGATTCGAATGTTTATTTTTTGAAGAAAATTGACTCCTTGTTGATCATAATACTCTATGTAGATGATCTTTTGATAACAGGTAGTTCAGATTATATCATTATTGAGATTAAAACTGCATTGCATAAGTGGTTTTCTATGACAGACATGGGCTTTCTAAATTTATTCCTTGGACTAGAGTTCAATTAGAGTGATTTTGGGATTACCATTTCTCAACCAAAGTATGCTAGCGATCTTTTGGCATGATTTCACATGAGTGACTGCAAGCCACAACCACACCGTTCTTATCAGGAATAAAGCTTGAGAATGGAAAAGACACACCATTGGTTGATTGCAAATTGTACCATTAGCTTGTGGGAAGTCTTCTTTATCTCACTCACTCCCGTCCTGATCTCTCATATGCAATAGGAGTAGTTTCCAGATACATGCAGGAGCCACATGAGTTACAATGGAAAGCTGCAAAGCACATCCTTCGATATGTCCAGGGGACAATCACCTATGGGATTCATTATGCAGCGAATTGTTCTTTGAATCTCATTGGGTTCATAGATTCAGATTGGGCTAGTGACAACATTGATTGCAAGTCTACCTCCAGTTATGTATTTAGTTTTGGATCCGGCCCAATTTGTTGGTCAAGCAAGAAGCAAGTTGCCATTGCTTTATCATCAGTAGAGGTCGAGTATAGAGGAGTAGTCAATGCCACTATTCAGGCCATTTGGTTACAACATTTCCTATCTGAGCTTGGGATCAGTTTCCATCATCCAAATGTCATTTGGTGCGATAATCAAAGTACGCTAGAGTTTTGTAGAGATCCAATGCAGCGGCAATAGACCAAACACATCAAGATCCACATGCACTTCATTATAGAACTCATTCATGATGGGATCATCGATCTTCAGTATTGTCCTAGTTTTGAGTAGATGCTCATATCTTCACCAAGAATTTCACTGAGCAGAAGTTTCGATTCGTGCGAGATCGTCTAGGGGTGAAAGACATGACTCCCTAGCAGTTGTCTTTTCTCTACTTTTGAATTATATTTTAAGGGGGGTTTTTGTTCCCACTGGATTTTCCCTCTTTCCTCATTTTCATGCATTGTATATGGGTACCTAAAATGGCCATGTTGTCGGGACTCATTATTTTTGCATCACACTCACCTAAGTTATGCTTAAGGGGGAGTGTTGGTGTACATGCACTTAGATTAGCTTTAGTTCAACTCTAGAGATTGCATGCAATGTGCACTTTTCTTTAGCTAGTTAACTTGAGTGTTTTACATGCACATAGTTAGCCTTAATTAGCTTTACTTCAACTCTAGATATTTCATGCTATTTTCACTTGTTTTTAGCTATTAACGGGAGTGCTTACATGCAATGTGCACTTGGCTTAGTTAGTTAACTCTAGTGCTTACATGTGGTGCATTTGCACATTAGCAGAACATAAAGAACACTTAGGTTCAGTTAGCTTTAACTATGTATAGTTATAGCTTGTAGAACTAAGGTTAACTCAGTTTCTTTTATGTATTGATTCTAAAACTAATATTGATGAATTAATTTCATTCTTTTCTCCATTCTTACTTACTCCTTCGTTCTTTTGCAAGTTTTTTCATTTTTTTGAAAATCTAGATCTTTGTGTCTCAAAAGCTCACACCAGCATAAAAATATTCTAATCTTATCTTAGATAATAAGCCACGCGTTGGTAACTTACTCAGGATCGCTTTGATCCAGCATAAAAAATTTGAATCTTGTCTTTAGATAATAAGCCACTCGTTGCTAACTTGCTTGAGATACCTAGTGGCTCGACTTCCACCTGACACTTGAGACTTATTCCAGAATCTGTGGATTGAAACGACCTGTCCCAGAAATCTTCTCACACAAGATTACTCTAGAAAATTTCCCTTTGCCTTAGAGGGTCGGGTTCCTGCCTCAGGTATGTGCTTCAGCGTTCGATCTTGTTGGTTACAGAGGGCCTTAGGAAATCGTGTACTGCCTCAAGTAGTTTTGTGAGCCTCAGTGTTGAGTCTTTATATCTTCACTGTCTCAAGAAAATAACACTCCCGCCCAGATAAATCAAGGACTAACTCAAGGACCTATTTCAGCTGAGTTCTCACAGGGATTTTATTCCAATGATTTCGGTTGCCACTTTCAGGATAGTTTATCACAACTTTTCCCAGAACTACTTCGTTGCACATTAAGAAAGGAATCCACCCAGAATCACTAGGTAGTTTTAAGTAGCATAGTTTTCTTTAAATAATAGTAATGATTTAACTCGTATCAGCTTATAGTATTCAATAATAACTATCCTCACTGTTAACTTGATAATTAGATTATGGATTACCATATATTTTCTCACTGTAAAAAAAATTATTAACATAACCACTAAACCATGTTGATAAGTAATCTTTCTTAAAATTGTATATTATACAACTTAATATTAAATTATATATGCTTTTTATTTTTTATATTTATTAATATTGAGTGAAATAAAAATTATAGGTTTTGATCATTTAAAATTCATATTTTTAATATATAATTATATTAGAAATTCTAAAAAAACATTTCAAAATTTTTAATTACAAATAAATATAAATTGAATAAAAATTTAAACCGTAATTACAACAACTCTATTGAAACAAATCCCCACCAAATTAAATAAACCATATTCACTGGGATAAAAATTTAAAATAATAATTACAATGTTTCCCAGGAATCCAGACATGTTGCCAAAACTCAGCAAATGCCGTGAATTATGCAGGTTAACTGAGACCCGCAAGTTGCATTTAATATAGCAACATATCTGTTTTATGTTTTAAAGCTTGAAACATTTATATTGATACCCAAAAACTTTACACCACAGATCTCCAGAAAAATTTACATCATAGCGCCATATCAACGTCAGCTTAGACTTCCATTTTTCTCTCAGTTTAATCAACGAGAATAACTAATTATTGTTTTACTTGTAATTACACCCCTCCCAAAAGAAAATCCACTCAAAGAAAATGGAGAAATAGCTCTGCTAGGCGTTGGGATGGCGATGGAATGCTGCTGTAGTGATCTTTTAATTTCAAACCTCCAGAAGCAAAAAAAAACCCCAAGTTATAAAATAACCAGAAAACGGAAATACATAATTTTAATCCAAAAGATTTAAGTGCATTTAGAAGTATTTAGTACACAAATTTATGTTCACAGAATGTTGTTTACCCAAAAGCTTGGACTGCAATTACAAGTATTTCATTTTTGTTGGAACGTAATTTCCAACTGCCAGAACAGCGAGCAGGTTGGCGGAGGATCAACGCACGGTCGGAGATCAACGGAGTGTGGAGGCAGAAACAGCACGACGGTTAACAGAATTGTACCCCCCGTATTTGACTTTGTGATCGGGCTTTGACCCATAATTGACGGCTGTGGTGAATTGCGGGGGGCTCACCCATTTGAAGTGTACGGAAAGACTTGTACCCCCCGTAACCACCATCTTGTGGTGGCTCCGCCCACACGCCGTCAGCGCGCCACCAAATCACCACCACCGCATAAATTTGCCACCGCTGCCAGCAAATTCAAATTTGCCATTAATTTTTTTTAGCGGTGCTGACAGAAATTTAAGGCACCATAAATATTTTTTTAAGCGGTGATATTGTGTTTGTAAAGTCAATGAATGACATTAAAATTTTCAGATATTTTGTTTATATGTAATAGAACAGTATTGTAAATTTTTTTTAGTTGTTGAGAGCACAACAATGCGTCAATTTAAAAAGACAGAGATTGCAGATTTAAATTATACATAGCAGTGTGTATTTTTTTTTAAAAACAGAGAGCAGAATTAAAAATACACAGAGGTGTATGTTTTATAATATAAAAAAACACAGTGAGTTTTTTTTCTGTATTAGACAGAGACAAGAATTTTTTTTTAATTGAGACAGAGGTCTTAAGTGTGCACTGTGACAGCAGCAGTCACAATTGTAAATCCCTCAGCAGAGAGGAAGAATTTGTATTAGTTTTTTTTATGAAATAGAAATTTGATTTTCTGAGTTGAAAATCTGTCACTGTGAATTCAATTTTAGAATTTTCTCCATATGAAGTAGTTTTATTCTTATTATTTTGGAATTTAAATTTCCACACCATATAATGGATAAAATTGTTATTTTGAAGAAGGCTAAATATTTAAGGTGAGTTTGCTAATGCGTGCTTCTCTGTTATGAAGGTTCTGTATAAGAAGAATCTATGTATTTTTTTTATTTTTTGTACACCATTACAAAGATAGTGTTAGTTAATTATATAACAAATGTAATTGCTTAACCATAATAGAAAGTATTCATTGGAGCCACACTGCATGATTTTGAAATATCCAACTCTCACACTGAAGGAAAATTATGACTACTGGTCAATAACTATGAGAGCTTTATTTACCTCACAAGAGTTATGGGAATTAGTTGAGGATGGCTTTGAAGAGACAGCAAATGAAGTAGAATTTCTTCTTTTAACTCAGGCAGAAATGGAGTCACTAAAGAACAATAAGAAGAGAGATGCCAAGGCTCTTTTCTTTTTGTATCAAGCAGTGCGTGAGAGTGTGTTTCCGAGGATAGAAGCAGCTAAGAAATCCCAAGAAGCATGGGAAATCCCCTCATATTTTATCAGAAAATGGAGAAAGTGAAAAGGACAAGAAAACTTGCCTGTCAGAGATATATTTTTTAGCACCTCTCTGTATAAGACAATATTGACTCATCTTTCACTCATGGATTAATGATCAGCACAAACTAGATCCCATGGAGACTTTGGTATGACAGAGGATTGTTGAAAACACAGAGGCCACCTCAAGATTTGATGTGATTGTCACCACCATAGAGGAGACAAGGGATCTCACAAAGTTTTCAGTGGATGAACTTCATGCATCACTGATGACCCATGAACAGAGATTGGGTAGGAGTGAAAACTCATCTCTTGAACATGCTTTTAAGTCCCAGATGTCTTTCGGAAGAGGAAGAGGGCAAGGCAGAAGAGGAAGAGGCAGAAGCCAAAACAGAGGTGGAAGGAATAGTCCAGCAAATGCTCAAGGAAGGGGCAGCAATCCAAATCAGCATCAAGGCCAAGGCAGCAGCCAACAGAATGGTCAGCAGAATGCACAAGGACAAAGGTATGACAAATCCAATGTCCAATGTTACAATTGTAAGAAATATGGTCATTATGCTAATGAATGTAGAAAGAAGAAACAAGATATGAGAAGTGGAACTAGTGCAAATTTCACAAGAGAAAATAGCAGCCAAAACAATTTGTTTTTAGCTTGTAATATGGCTGAAGAAAAGAATGAGGATTTATGGTTTCTAGACTCCGGTTGTAGTAACCATATGACAGGAAACTTAGCAATGTTTTCTATGTTAGATAAGAGTGTGCAGTCACAAGTCACACTAGGAACTGATAGTAAAGTTTTTTTTATGGGAAAATGAGATGTGAATGTTTTAACAAGATTAGGTGCAAAGAAATCCATAGCAGATGTTTATTATGTTCTAGGAATGAAGTGTAACCTCTTAAGTATTGGACAGCTTGTCCATAAGGGGTATAATTTTTTCTTTGATAATGATGTTTGTACCATCATGGATAAACCACCCAGCAAAGCATGTATTTCTGAAGTGAAGATGACAAGGAACAGGATGTTCCCTCTCAGAATGAGAGCAAAATTGAAGAATGGTGAAGAGAAAGTAGCAGTTGCATAGGAGACTTACCAAAGCGAACCAAAGGATGATAATTGGTTATGGCACTTGAGATTTGGACATCTCAACTTTGGAGTTCTTAATTTGTTGAACAGAAAAGGAATGGTAAGTGGTTTACCATTGATAGAGAAACCGGACAGCCTTTGTGAAGGTTGTATTCTTGGGAAACAACACAGAGAAAGTTTTCCTTCCGGGAAAAGCATAAGGGCAAAATCACCCTTAGAGATTGTCCACTCAGATGTATGTGGACCGATGCAAACTCCATCACTTGCGAGCAGCCACTATGTGCTAACATTCATAGATGATTTTACAAGAAAAACTTGGGTTTACTTTTTGAAAAATAAAAGTGAAGTGTTTGAAAAATTTTGCAATTTCAAAGCACTTGTTGAGAAACAAAGTGGGCTGCATATCAAAGTCTTAAGGACTGATAGAGGAGGTGAGTATATATCTAAATATTTTCTACGTTTTTGTAGAGAAAATGGTATTCAAAAACAGTTTACAACTAGATATACTCCGCAGCAAAATGGAGTAGCCGAAAGGAAGAACCGAACCATAATGGACATGGCGAGGAGTATGTTAAAGGCAAAGCATTTGCCTAATGATTATTGGGCTGAAGCTGTACATTGTGCAGCGTACATCTTGAATAGATGTCCTACAAAAGCAGTCATGAACAAAGTGCCAGAAGAGGCATGGAGTGGCACAAAGCAAAGTGTCACACACATGAAGGTTTTTGGATGTGTAGCTTATGCACACATTCCGGATCAGCTAAGGAAGAAGTTGGACAGCAAGGGGGAGAAATGTATTTTCATTGGATACAGTGAGGAATCCAAGGCCTACAGGTTATATAACCCATCCAACAAGAAGTTTCTTGTGAGCAGGGACGTTCAGTTCATTGAAGAGGAAGCTTGGGATGGAAGCATAGAGAAAACAGTGAATGTTAAACACTGTTTATCTCATGATGAAAATGATGATGAGGTGGCTGAAATACATCCCCAAACAGCAACACCAACACCGCAAAGTACACCCTTGAGGAGAAATGACAGTGCTTCTCCAAGCACACCACAAGGAGGAAATTCAAGTGCTTCTTCAAGTACTTGTACACCTACTGAAAGAGGTAAGAAATTCAAAAGTTTGAGAGAAATTTATGAACAAGATATAGCTAATGAAGGTATCAATTCTTTGTTTGCTTTATATTGTCATGTTGATGATCCTGTTCATTTCGAAGAAGCCATCAAGGATGAGAAATGGATAGAAGCTATGGATGATGAAATAAATGCCATAGAGAGGAATAAAACTTGGGATTTGGTTGAACTCCCAAAAGGTAAAGATGTCATTGGTGTTAAATGGGTCTACAAGACCAAGAGTAATGCTGAAGGCAAGATAGAGAGACACAAGGCAAGGCTTGTTGTCAAAGGCTATAAGCAGAAGCATGGCATTGATTATGAGGAAACTTTCACACCGGTTGCCAGGATAGAAACCGTGAGAGCAGTGTTGTCCATAGCAGCACAAAACAAGTGGAAAGTTTACCAAATGGACGTGAAGTCGGCATTCCTAAATGGAGTGTTAATGGAAGAGGTTTACATTGATCAACCTCTCGGTTATGAGAAGAAAGGCCAAGAGCACAAAGTATGCAAACTGAAGAAAGCTCTTTATGGGCTGAAGCAAGCGCCAAGAGCGTGGTACAGTAGGATAGATTCATATCTACTGGAAAATGGTTTTGAGAAGTGTGAGGGAGAACCCACCCTCTACATCAAAGAAAAAGACGGTAAAATCTTGATTGTAGTCTTGTATGTTGATGATGTTATTTTTACAGGTAATGATGATTGTCTTATTGAACATTTTAAAACAGTCATGAAGGAAGAATTTGAAATGACTGATATGGGTTTGTTGAGATACTTCTTGGGAATAGAAGTACAACAAGATGAAAATTGGATTTTTATCTCACACGCAAAGCATGTTAATGAGGTGCTTGAAATATTTAACATGCAGGAGAGCAAAGCAGCAATCACTCCCACAGTGATGGGATTAAAACTCAGCAGAGAGGACAGCAGCAAGGATTTTGATCCTAGTCTATACAAAAGCATAGTTGACAGCCTTATGTATTTGACTGCAACTAGGCCAGACATAATGCATGCTGTTAGTTTGATTTCCAGGTTCATGGAAAAGCCAAAGGATGCACATTGGCAAGCAGCAAAAAGAATTTTGAGGTATGTTAAAGGTACTAAAAGGTTTGGTATTTTTTATACTACTTTAGAATGTTCAGATTTAGTTGGATACACAGACAGTGATTGGGCTGGAAGTGTTGATGATCGGAAGAGCACTTCCAGTTACGTTTTTCACATGGGTTCAGGAGCCATTTCATGGGCTTCTAAGAAACAACCCATTGTAGCATTGTCTACAGCAGAGGCGGAATATGTGGTAGCTACGGCAGCAGCGTGTCAAGCAGTTTGGATGCGGAAAATGTTGAGAAGCTTATGTCAAGAACAAGTAAAAGGGATAGTGATATTTTGTGACAATAGCTCAGCTATTGCATTGTCTAAAAATTTTGTTTTTCATAAGAGGACTAAACACATTGACACCAAGTTTCACTTCATACGTGAATTGGTTAACAATGGCGAGATAGTTTTGCAACATTGCAGAACGGAGGATCAATTTGCTGATATCCTCACAAAGCCACTTGCGCAGAAAAGCTTTGAACATTTCAGGAAATGCATGGGTATGCGGGAAAACCCAGCAGTTGAAATTAAGGGGGAGTGTTGGAACGTAATTTCCAACTGCCGGAACAACGAGCAGGTTGGCGGAGGATCAGCGCACGGTCGGAGATCAACGGAGTGCGGGGGCAGAAACAGCACGACAGTTAACAGAATTGTACCCCCCGTAGTTGACTTTGTGATCGGGCTTTGACCCATAATCGACAGCTGTGGTGAATTGTGGGGGGCTCACCCATTTGAAGTGTACGGGAAGACTTGTACCCCCCATAACCACCAGCTTGTGGTGGCTTCGCCCACACACCGTCAGCGCGCCACCAAATCACCACCACCGCGTAAATTTGCCACCACTGCCAGCAAATTCAAATTTTCCATTAATTTTTTTTAGCGGTGTTGACAGAAATTTAAGGCACCATAAATATTTTTTTAAGCGGTGATATTGTGTTTGTAAAGTCAATGAATGACATTAAAATTTTCAGATATTTTGTTTATATGTAATAGAACAATATTGTAAAATTTTTTTAGTTGTTGAGAGCACAGTAGTGCGTCAATTTAAAAAGACAGAAAGTGCAGATTTAAATTATACACAGCAGTGTGTATTTTTTTTTTAAAACAAAGAGAAGAATTAAAAATACACAGAGGTGTATGTTTTATATAAAAAAAAACACAATGAGATTTTTTTCTGTATTAGACAGAGACAAGAATTTTTTTTTAATTGAGAAAGAGGTCTTAAGTGTGCACTGTGACAACAGCAGTCACAATTGTAAATCCCTCAGCAGAGAGGAAGAATTTGTATCAGTTTTTTTTATGAAATAGAAATTTGATTTTCTGAGTTGAAAATCTGTCACTGTGAATTCAATTTTAGAATTTTCTCTGTGTTAAGGAAGGTAGTTTTATTCTCCTTCTATTATTTTAGAATTTTCAAATTTCCAACAATTTTATTACAGAAATATATGTATATATAATGAATTTGATGACACATATATACATACCGACCTTCAATCCGCACTCTTTTTCCAAATGAATAATGAATATCACAGAGACTCCTGCTAAAATTCGTCCCACGTTCTTAACCTTGACACCACTGTAAAATCTTGAAACCGCTCTGCAACAAAATACCCCGGAAAGGTTTTTGCGAATGCAAAATCGATATTAGACAATGTTGTCCTTCCCGCTACTAATCTTCTCCTGTGACGGAGTCATGGAGGTCACTGAACCCTCACCACTATTTATTGAATTG
The DNA here is from genome assembly GCA_034641835.2 of Pinus albicaulis. Classification (NCBI taxonomy): domain Eukaryota; kingdom Viridiplantae; phylum Streptophyta; class Pinopsida; order Pinales; family Pinaceae; genus Pinus; species Pinus albicaulis. The sequence goes on along the minus strand of CM076581.1, from coordinate 198,215,601 downwards.
GAGGTGTAATTGTTGGTAAAACTAATATCAGAGGGTAGATGGGACCAGACGAACGCCGACCTGAAGAGATGTACGTATGGTGGTGGCATGGTTCAAGCCAATCCCTCACTAACCTCCCTCATTGTTGGACGCCCCACCGGATTTGTGTTGGAGCACGCCAAACCCAAAATCAGCAAACGCTTGATGTCGTTCTCCTCTACGCTGCCGCTTCCAACCGTAGGCAGGCAACTTTCAACAACTTCCAAGATACTGTTCTAGCGATACAGTTCCCAAACCCAACCCACTAGATCTGGGGCTTCTGCAGTGCTAAATGTGGGACGCTTTCCGCAAGTAACCTCAAGGGCAATGGCCCCAAAACTAAACACATCCGACTCTGCCGTGGCTTGCCCGTTGTGAAAGTACTCGGGTGCGATGGACCCCAGTGTTCCCTTTACACGAGTCACCGTGAAGGATCTCCGGTTGTGTTCAACCAGACGGACAAGGCCGAAGTTCCCGAGTCGGACATTGTATTCAGAATCGAGCATGATGTTGCTGGCTTTCTGTTGGAGTAATCACCGCACCTTTATGGAATTATAATTTTTACTGGGGATTATGGTTACCAGTTTGGAAATTTACCAACACTTGCAAGTTTTGGTGTAACGGCAAACCTCTACATGGTATCAATGCCTGGACCCAGGTTTGATTCACCTCTATGGAATCCATAATTTCCACCCTGGGGATCCTAGTTACGGGTTTGAGGGGGGGTGTTGAAGTAATCACCGCACCTCTATGGAATCCATAATTTCCACTCTGAGGATCCTAGTTACCGGTTTGGAAGTTTACCAACACTTGCGAATTTTGGTATAACGACAAACCTCTACACTTTCACGTCCCGATGGATCACCTGCCACTCACATTCCTTGTGGAGATACAACAGAGCCATCGCCCCGCCTGAAACAAGTTATATCTCTGCTCCCATTTCAGAAATCCTCCTGCAATATCCACTTTAAAAATATGTTTGTACAGGCTGGAGTCTTTAAAAATTATGTTATTTAATATATTTATTTGGTGATTTTGAGCAGATTTATTGTCATTCTTTTTAAAGAATGAATATTATTTTGAATAATTATTTATGAAATATAATTTTGTATTGTTATTTGAAGAGTATTTTGATGGATCTGTCATCTTGAGGAGGAATGATTTATTATTATTAATTAAGTAAATGTAAAATCTTTAACTTAATTAAATAAATAAAGTTATACGTTATATTAATTAATATAAGTGTGGAGTTTTGAAGTGTAGTTTAATTATTGAATTTGGTTATTAAAACATTTTTGCTATTGAAAAAATATATATTCAATTTTCTAAACACTATTGGGTTTAGGCTAGTTAGTTGAGCTCATACTAAGTAATTGCTTCAAATGAATCTACTAACTACTAAAAAAACATAAACATATGTTCACTTTTTTAAACATTATTGGGGTTAGGCTGGTTAGTTGAGCTCATACTAAGTGATGGAGTTGTCTTTCTAGGCAACAGAATAGCATGGATGGCAGGTTTTTGCCGGAATCCGATTCAGTAAAATTCAAAAAATGAGGTAGTTGCAGTGTTTGGAATCCATTTTTGAGAGTAGAAATGGATTCAGCACTATCAAAAACCTCTAAGACATCCGAAATACTAAAGTTTAACAACTGTAAACAAGATTCTGATAAAATCTTTGCCGAATTTTTTCAAAATCTCTGCCAAATTCCAAGCCATTCTGTTACTTTTTTTAGACTACGGCCTAAGTAATTGCTTCAAATAATTCTGCTAACCATCACCAATCTCAAATTCCATATATCACAAAAAAATATTCAATTAATTAATTAAATAAATTAATATAAACATAATTTTACACATGCATTTCTCAAAATTATATTGTCAATAGCGATAACTTATGGCATTCTGCTATATCTTTTGGGAGTCTTTTGGAAAAGTGGAGGGGCATACTAATAATAGAGAGCATAGAACATTGTTTATTAATAATATATTTTATAATTATAAAAATAATTATTTATGATAATATTTTAATATTACTTTTATTTAATTAAAAAAATTTAATTTTTATTTAAATAATTATTATATTTTAATTTTAAAATAATATTGTTCACTTAAATTTTTTTATAATAATTTTGAAATAAACTCACCACCTAAATTGATATGTTCCCAAGAGAATTTTCAATGAACAGCACACTTTATTATTGAATGTATTTCAAATATATTAACCAAGAAAAATATTTTATGTATCAGTTTAGTTTAATTATATAAAGCTTTATTTTATTTTAGTTTATTTAATATATTAACCCAGAAAAATAGTTTAGGTACCAGTTTTGTTTAATTATATGAAGTTTTAGTTTTTTTTTTAAATAATGAGAATATTTTTTAATTAATTTTATTGAATATAATATATGTTTCAATTATTTAAAAAAAAATAAAAATATATATATATATATATATTAAAACAATTATTTTAAATATATATATATATATATATATATATATATATATATATATATATTAAAAAATACACTTTTAATAAAAAAAAAAAAAAAAAAAAACCATCGAATAATTAAACATTTATCCCTAAAATACCATCGTCGTATTTTGTGAATGTCAGGTAGTGCATGACAAAGAATTCCATTCCGAGTGTATAAAACCTTGTCTATATTTTTATTCATCTTTAATTTGATTTATAATTATATGCGTTTTATAATCCTCACCTTTGGTCCGATATCATTAATATTTAAATGCTCACACATGTCATTTTCTCATCCCTCAATTGTTTGTCGATTGGTCACCTCTTATGGTATCGTTCGATCTGGATGATGATGTAACTAGGAAACACCCCTCACCCCAACAATATTCTAATTTCATTGTTTGGCGTCATTCGCTTATTTGGTATTTTATTTTTTATAATGCCAAATTTTAATGTGGATTTCTTCCAAAAGGATTTGGAAGTAGGGTTCTTAGTCCACATTCTTATCTGATTTTAATATATTTAGAATCTTTATAGTTTTTAGTAAGATATTAAGGATGTCTATTTCTTGCAAGCCTCTTAGCACCGTTAGTTTGCATCTCTTCATTTATTGCAAAGATATTTTCATTTGGATTTTGTAACACCATCGAAAAAAGTAAAAAAATTAAAAAAAAAAAAAACTTAAAAATTTAAAACTTTTAACTACACACCATCATGAAATGGCTGCGTATTACTTATAACACAAAATCTGAGCATAAAACTCCATCTTTAAAAATAAAATCATAAAAATGACCCTTACACGATAATATTATAACATTTGCAAAGTGAATCCACGCTCTTATGTCTACAGGGTTCATTACATTAATCAACAATTGTTACTAAGTTATACATTTAAATTTTTCCGTTATTCAATACATTGCACAACTGTTAGTCATTTAAGTCATGATTGTACTTGCATTTAATACGCATCAACTACTCGGTGATAACAATTAAATCTCATGGCATGGTGGCACGACTTGGTTTACGACATATGTCAGCTTAATGAAAATATCTACCCGCATAATGTATCTCATTAATGAATTTGTCAAATCTACCGTTGTAGATCCATCTAGACTTGATCCGACGGTGATTGAGGTTTAGGGTTTTGGGCTAGTAACCATACCCGGTAACTGATTTCTTTTGTCATTTCGGCATTTATCCAAAGATCTCTTATGCATGCGCCTCCGACCTCCGCTTCGGTTCTCTGCAAGAGAGGTAGCCATAGATTTTTCTGTCTAGCCTTCCACCGATGGTGTCAATGGCAACGACAATAAAATCTGTTGAGTTCTTCTTCCAGTTCATGACGTTTTTGCGCTTCTCTGAGGTATGTGGCTATCCAGCGGCGTGGTTTTTCCTCTTTTAATGATTCTGGCTTACAGTTGAACTTAAAGGTTTTCCTTAATCTTCCTCGCTGTGTCTTTATTCTTTTCTTTGTTATCTCTTAGATTTAATACCTAAACCTCTTGTTTATGTTATGGTGCAGAGATCACATTATTGTAGTCACGGTCTCTATGGAATAAAATTTGGTGAATCCATTTCACTTCCACCCACAACACAAAGAAAGAAGAAAGGTGGTTACACACACACACACACACACACACACATATACGAACGAGGAGGTTCTTCGCTTTCAATCTTTTCCATTATTACTTACCCATAAACTTATAATGATTCCATTATAGGTTTTGCACTCCTTCCCATTCTCGACAGGAATTAAATAGGCAAGCTGTGAATTGTTTCCAAATGACCTATGGTTCTCCTTTCCAAAAACTCTTTGTTAAAAATAACAATGTTTTTTTTTACTCATGTATTTTTCTTTTGTTTTCACAGGTAAATGTTTTGATAATACTTTTTGGGAAAATGAGTACTCGAGGTCCATCGGAATCCCCTTAAGAACACCTTCTCTTTGCATTGATACAGGTACCATTTCTTGTGTTTTGAGTCAGTTGTCTGAACTTCTCTCTGGTCTTAGTCCTTGGCAGAAATTCCCATTGTAATGGAAATGTAATAAACACGTCTTGCTACAGAAATGCAAGCTTTTCCTACATTTAATAGTACTGTTGAACTAAATAATATTTTCATTTTCTTGGAAGAACTTCAATATGTAACTTTTATAGATCTTGGAGGTTCACTTCTCTCTATATTAAGACTCGGTTTCTAGTTTTGAGTTAAACTATGTAGTTCGTTACCATTTACGGGATATTGATATAAGTTCTGCAATTCTCAGTAACAATGAATGTATTCTCCGAATTACTTCTATAGTATTCACAGAGAATCTATTCTAATTTCCTGTTTTTACAAGTTAATTTTCTTTTACTCTCTCAAAGTATAGATCTGCAAAATGTATCTAATGTTTCTTGAAAATTACTTAATGTCAGCCTTTATGCTTGTCATTCTAGCAGAAATGATCCTTCTTAATATTACTCAATGTATACTTTACATGTTTTTTATCTTGGTCTGCAGTGTATAATTTACAACGTTTATTGGCTAATTTTCCATTTACAGTTTTATTTTCCTTACTATCTTTATATAACTTTAGAAGTTGACCAGACCAACTGAATTTAGTCTGTGTATAGTCCATGGAATTGCAACAAGCACTCCAAAATTCCAGAACACCAGAGTTCCGAGATTCAGTAAAGCTTCTTATAATTTTCGGTGTTTTCCAGTTTTTCGTCTGAATAGTTACTTACGGTGAACTTAGTTACCGAAATATTCTTACAATGTTTAAGTAAATCATTATACAACATGCTATCCTACTTCCTCTATCACACAGTAACAATGTATTATATATATATATATATATATATATATATATATATATATATATATATATTAAAGAAAACAAACCTTAACAGTTACGGAGTAACATTTATTTTCCAAGACGAATATCTTTTCTTTAATTCTTTCTTAAAAAAAAGTATTCAGCCCGAATCTACTTTACTGAAATAACAGTATAACTCTATTTTTCTGAGATATTAATTAACCAGAGCTTTCTTCTCGAAAATAACAACATAACCTTAATTATTCATAACAACATCTAACCAAAGTCTACTTCTCTGAAATGATAGTATAATTTTACTTATATGTGATTGACTGTGGTTGTCCTCCTTACCATGGATGAGGAAATTACATCATCACCCCCTCTTGTGCTCTAATCTCAGGCCAAGTAGAAAGAAAAATAGTGCACAGAAGTGATCTCGAGACTCTGGTCCAATCCACGTTCCAGAAAGTGCAGGATAGCTAAGAGTTTTTCAACTGGTTCTATCAGTTTGGGAAAAATACAACTCTCTTTCCTTCTTCACTTCCTAACACATCAGTCAGAACCCCTATTCCTCACAAGGATGTTTCTTTTATCCACAGAGGAAGAGTAACTGACAAAAATGTTTTCATTCAAATACTTCTCAGTTGGAATAAATATTTTACCATCATTCTTTCACTCTTTGGAACCAATTTCATAATCAGTTTAATTAATCAAATTTAAGTTATGCTCATAATGTATTATTTTCAAAATAATAACAAGAAGTGTTTTAAAGTCTTAACAAATAACTTAACTAATAGTTAACATTTAAACTAGTGGTTACAACTTCCCCCCCTGGAAGTGAACACCGTCCTTGGTGTTCTCATTCTGCTCCAGCAAAAAGTTCAAGGTAGGCTTCCCGAACAAAACCTTCATCTTCCCAGATAGCTTCATCTGGGCAAAAGTGCTTCCATTGCACTTTAACCTGGGTGATGGCTCGTTTTCGGATCATGATTTCTCTCTGATCAATTATACATCGAGGCTTGACCAGAAACACTCTATCCAGCTCGACTTGCAAACAATGAGCTTGAATTAGTTTTACTCATAAATCTTAACATATTTAATCAATCTTGTATTCATATTCTACCTGAATATTTTTCCAATCGATTATTTGTCTTGGATCGTGAATGTATCATTTCAATAACGATACATGAAAGAAGTTGTGTACATGGATATGACTAGGTAGTGCCAATAGGTAAGCTACAGGTCCTACCCTTTCCAATATTTGGAAAGAGCCACAAAACTTGGGAGCTAACTCGGCACAAGATGCCCATATTAAAGTGATTTTCTTTGGCTTGATTCTTACATACACATGGCCCCCCACCTCAAACTCACGATAAGTCCTTTTCTTATATGCATACACCTTTTGTCTATCTTGAGTTGCCTTCAAATTTTGTCGGATATTTTTTACTTCTGTCTCCATTTCAGCTAACATGTCCGGTCCAAGCATTAACTTGGTTTTTGAGCTGCTCCAATTAATAGGAGTTCTATATTGTCATCCGTACAAGGCTTCAAACTGACTCATCTTAAGAGATTCCTGATAGTTTTTGTTGTACACAAACTCCACTAGGTGCAGATATTATTCCCACCTAGTTGGTTGTTGCATTACATACAAATGTAGCATATCTTGCAGGATCTGATTCACTCGTTCTGTTTGTCCGTCTGTCTGTGGATGGTAGAAAATACTGAAATTAATTTGAGTCCCCAGTCCTATAAACATCGTTTTCTAGAATGCAAAAGTAGACTTCACATCCCTGTCATATATGACAGTCTTTAGGATGCCATGCAGTCTAAATATCTCTTGCATGAATATGTCTGCTATTTTCACTGCCTTATAAGTGGACTGCACTGGTATAAAGTGTTGATTTACTTAATCAATCCACCACTACCATTATAGAGTCATTATGCTTCTTCGACCTTGGTAGTCCAGTTATAAAGTCTAACGATATCACTTCCCACTTCCACTCAGGTATTGGTATAGGCTGCATCAATGTGGCTGGGTGCCGATGCTCCGCTTTCACTTGCTAGCATTCTAAACACTTTTTTAGATATTCTGCAATATCTCTCCTCATACCTAGCCAAAAATAATTCTTCCTTATTGCTGTTAACATCTTCTGATATCTAGGATGTCCATAGTAATTACTTCGATGATGCTCATTCAAAATTAATTCCTTCAACTCCACTCTGTTTGGAACACAAATTCTCTTTTTGAAAATTAGCAACCCATCCTTATCAATTTCATAATCATAAGATTTTCCTTGGTCTTTGAACTCCTTTGCTTGTTGCCACATAAACGTATACTCGGGATCTTTCTCAGCTTCTGTTTTTATCTTCTTCAAAAATATGCACTCAACCTTATTATAATACAACCCATAAACACCATGAAATATTCTGCTTAACGCATCAACTACTCTATTTTTCTTACCTTTTACATGAAGCATTATTAATGTCAAATCCGCTCAAGAAGGCATTCCACCTTGCCTGGCAAGAATTGAGATAAGATTGCTTAAAATAGTTGGTTAAGCTGTTATGCTCGATTTTGAGTACAAATATTTTTCCAAGAAAGTAGTGCCTCCATACCCGGAGTGTATGCACTACTGCTGTCAGCTCCAAATCATAAGTGGAATAACACTGCTCATGCTATTTTAACTTTCATGACTCATAGGAAATCACTTTACCCTCTTGTGAAAGAATCGCCCCAACTCCTTCTTTGCATGCATCTGTGCAAACCTCAAACTCTTTATTAGGATCAGCTACCCTTAATACCATAGTTGTAGTCAATAACTGCTTTAGTCTTTCAAAACTGTCCTGGCATTCATTTGTCCATTTAAATATTTTTTCTTTCCTTTGAAAGGAAGTAATTGAGAAAGAATTTTTTGAAAAGCATTCAATAAACCGCCGATAATAACTAGCCAATCCCATAAAGGATTAGATGTTTGTCAAGTTTTGAGGTACTTTCCATTCCATAATCGTCCTAATTTTCTCAGGGTCAACTGCAATATCTTCAGTAGTAATAACGTGACCAAGGTATTGTATTTCTTCCTTGAAGAAATCACACTTGTTGAAATTAGCGTACAACTAGTGCTTTCTTAAAATTTCCAGCACCATCTGCAGGTGTTCTTTTTGTTCCTCTGCATTCTTAGAATAAACTAAAATGTCATCAATAAAAATTAACACAAAATTATCTAGATAGGGGTGAAATAGACCATGCATTAACCTCATAAATGTTGTTGGTGCATTAGTCAACCCGAAAGGAAACACTAGAAATTCAGTGTCTGCACCTTGTATGAAAATAATTTTTATGTATGTCTTCGTCCTTTACCCAGATTTTATGGTATCCTAACCTTAGATCTATATTTGAAAATACTATCGCTCCCTTTACCTTATCAAACAAATCATCGATTCACGGTAGAGGATATCTATTTTTAATAGTCAGTTTATTAAGCTGGTAGTAATTCATGCACATTCACATCATTCCGTCTTTCTTCTTCACAAAAAACACAAGTGCTCCCCAAGGGGATACACTTGGTCGGATGTACCCTTTATCTAATAATTCCTATAACTACATCTTTAATTCAGTTAATTCAGGTACACTCATTTGATAGGGTGCCCTTGAAATTGGTGATGCTCCAGGTATCAATTCAATGGTAAAATATATGTCCCTTCTAGGTGGTAAGCCTGGTATTTCCTCTGGAAATACATCCATAAACTCATACACTACTGGTATATTTTCCAGCATTGAAGCCTTTTCTTTATAATTGGTAAGGCCCACTTGTATGGCATATCACTGGCATCCCTTTCTCATGCACTTGCCCATTCGAGATGCTGTGATTGGACATAGTTGTAAAGGTTTATTTATACCTTGAATTTCTTGGCGGGTTCCATCCTGCATTCTGTATTAGATGTTGTTTTCTTTACAATCTACTAACGTCCAGTGCTTCTCCAACCAGTCCATGCCAAGTAGCACATCATAAGAACCTAGAGGTAATATATTCATATCCACAGTTAGTTGTTGATTTTTAGTGCATAGTTCAGTATTTTTGCACTAACTTTCCTCTTAGCTCCAGTGGCTAACTGTACCAGCCATGGGTTTCTGAATTTCTGACTCCAATTTACAAATTTCTACTAATTTATGACTTACATAGTTTAAACTTGCACCTGGTTCTAGCAAAATAGAAATAGGTTGAGATAGCAATTTACCTTCCAGTTCTATCATGGTTAGATGGTATTCCTCTTGCTGATCTTCCAGTGCTGCATTAATTCTGGGTATGTTTCTGCTGACATCACCCGCCATTGAGGCTTCCTGTAAATTGGTAACTGCCTCACTCCTACCTCACTGTGGACAGTTTTTGTAGTAGTGTGCCTCACCACACCCCTAACATTGTAAAGGTGGCTTCTGGTTCTAGGCTTGTTTTGGTTTGCTGGAGGCTTCTGTGGGTTTATCTTCTGTAGGCCATATTATTCTTTGATTATTCCTTCCAAACTGTTTGCTAACTGAGCTTCTGGCAACACTTTTGAAATTGTTGGTTCTGTTTCTCTTAAAACCAGAACTTCCCTTACGCTCTTTCTTTGCCTGCCAGCTTTTACCTTGTTCACCTTTTTCTTTAGCTTGCTGGTAACACATTCTGGCCTTTGTGATTGCCTTGTCCATAGTATTAGGATTCATAAACTCAATACTTTCTTTCATATGAGTCAGAAAACTACTCAGGAATCACTGTACTTTAGACTTTTCATCTCTTAAATAGGGAACATAACGAAGTAAGGAAGTAAACTTAGTGATGTACTCATCCATCGTCATTTGTCCCAGCTTCAAGTCATGGAAATCTCTATATTTTTCATCATAGAAGCGTTCAGTTAAGTAATTATCTCTAAAATGATGTTTGAACGAGCCCCAAGTCACATCCTGGTCTTATATACTGTAGACGTTTTTAACCTCCTCCCACCATAATGTGGCTTTTTCCCTTAAATGGTAAATATCCAATCTAGCTTTAAGATTACTGTTGTATTCATATACTTGAAAATACTTGTTCATGTTTATCAACCATGCCTCAAACACTTCCTATTCTACTCCATCAAACGTAGGAGGCTTTATTTTTCGAAATTCACCTTGTAGCTCCACTTTCTGTCTCTTAACTTCTTTCTGATATGATACATTATCTGACTCAGCTTCATTATAGTTTTTATTTATGTTACTACGTTGAGACTGACTTCTTTCCATTCTGTCAGTGTCATGGTCTCTTGTCTGTTGCTCATTTCCTTCCTAAAACGCTCTATCAATACTTGGCTTCTCATTTCCTTGATTTTTTTTGTCTGAGAGGCTTTTTAATATCCTCTCTTGTTCTTGCATCAAACACACATTATCATTTCACACCCTCTCCATTTCCTCTTGTAACTTCTGTACTGTAGTTAGCAGAATGTGGGTTTGGTGTTGTTGCTCCTCCAACAATCTGCTTCTTTGTTGGTGCTAATCCACACTCAGCTTTACCCACATCTCTGGATTCACTTCTGGTCGAGGTTGTTGTTCGTTGGGGTTCTAAGGTGGTTGCTACGTTTGACCCCGTCTCATATTTTCTCTTGTTATAATTCTCTTCTTTCTTTCTCTGTGCATCAGTTATACACAGTTTGAAAATGTTAGTTGACCCATTTGGTCCCAACGTGACAATGTTGCTCTAATATCACTTGTAACACCCATCGAAAACAGTCATAATTTTTTTTTATCTTTTAACTATAAACCATTATGAAATGGTTGCATATTATAACACAAAATCTGAGCATAAAACTCTAGCTTTAAAAATAAAATCATAAAACATGACCATTACACAATAATAACATAAAATTTTCAAAGTGAATCCATGCTCTTATGTCTACAGGTTTCGTTACATTAATCAACAACTGTAACTAAGTTATACATTTAGATTTTTCTGTTATTCGATACATTTCATAAATGTTAGTTATTTAATTCATGGTTGTACTTGCATTTAATATGCATCAACTACTCGACGTTAACCATTAAATCTCATGGCACGGTGGAACTACTTGGTTTATGACATATGTTAGCTTAGTGAAAATATCTACCCGCATAATGTATCTCATTTATGAATTGCACTTGTCAAATCTACCGTCGTAGATCCATATAGACTTGATCCGAAGGTGATTGAGGTTTAGGATTTTGGGCTACTGACCATACCCAATAACTAATTTCTTTTGTAATTTTGACATTTCTGCAAAGCTCTCCGATGCATGCGCCTCCAACCTCTGCTTCGATTCTCTGCAAGAGAGGTAGCCATAAATTTTTCTGTCTAGCCTTCCACCGATGGTGTCGATGGTAGCGGCAATAAACTCTGTTGATTTCTTCTTCCAGATCATGACTTTTTTCTACTTCTCTGAGGTATGTGGCTATCCAGTGCCATGGTTTTTCCTCTTTTAATGATTCTGGCTTACAGTTGAACTTAAAGTTTTCCCTTAATCTTCCTCGCTTTGTCTTTATTCTTTGCTTCTTGGTTATCTCTTATATTTAATACCTAAACCTATTGTTTATGTTATGGTGCAAAGATCATAGTATGGCAGTGACGGTCTCTATGGAATCAAATTCGATGAATCCATTTTGCTTCCACCCACAACATGAAGAAAGAAGAAAGGTGGTTACACACACACACACACACACATATACGAATGAGGGTTTTAAGGTGATTCGCTTTCAATATTTTCCATTATTACTTACCCATAAACTTATAATGATGCCATTATAGGTTTTGCACTCCTTCCTATTCTCAGCAGGAATTAAACAGGTAGGTTGTGAATTGTTTCCAAATGACCTATGGTTCTCCTTTCTAGAAACTCTTAGTTGAAAATAACAATGTTTTTTTTTTTACTCATGCATTTTTCTTTTGTTTTCATAGGTAAATGTTTTGATAATACTTTTGGGCAAAATGAGTACTCGAGGTCCTCCATTGAAATCCCCTTAAGAACACCTTCTCTTTGCATTGATACAGGTACCATTTCCCATGTTTTGAGTTGGGTTTCTGAACTTCTCTCGTGTCTTAGTTCTTGGCATAAATTCCCATTGTAATGGAACTTTAATAAACATGAATTGCTACAGAAATGCAAGCTTTTCCTACATTTAATAGTATTGTTGAAGTAAACAATATTTTCGTTTTGTTGAAAGAACTTCAATATGTAACTTTTATAGATCTTGGAGGTTCATTTCTCTCTATATTTAGACTCGGTTTCTGGTTTTGAGTTAAACTATGTAGTTAGTTACCATTTACGGGATATTGATATAATTTTTGTAATTCTCAGTAGCAGTGAATGTATTCTCCAAATTAATTCTATAGTATTCATAGAGAATTTGTCCTAATTTTATGTTTTTACAAGTTAATTTTTTTTACTCTCTCAAAGTACAGATCTGCAAAATGTATATACTATTTCTTGAAAATTACATAATGTCAGCCTTTATGTTTTTCATTCTAGCAGAAATTATCTTTCTCAGTATTACTCAATGTATACTTTACATATTTTTGATCTTGGTCTGCAGTGTATAAGTTACAACGTTTATTAGCTAATTTTCCATTTACAGTTTTCTTTTCCTTGTTATATTTATACAACTTTAGAGGTCAACCAGAATGACTGAATTTAGTTCGTGTATAGTCCATGGAATTGGAACAAGCACTCTAAAATTCCGGAACACCAGAGTTCTGGGATTCAGTAAAGGTTATTATAATTTTTGGTGTTTCCATTTTTCCGTCTGAATAGTTACTTACGGTGAACTTAGTTACCGAAAGATTCATGCCATGTTTAAGTAAATCATTATACAACATGCTATCCTACTTCCTCTATCACATAGTAACTCTGTAATTTATATATATACATATTTTAAAGAAAAGAAACCTTAAAATTTATGCAGTAACACTTCTTTTCCAAGTTGAATATCTTTTCTTTAATTCTTTCTTAAAAAAGTATTCATCCTGAATCTACTTTACTGAAATAAAAATATAACTCTACTTTTCTGGGATATTAATTAACCATAGTTTTCTTCTCTAAAATAATAGCATAACCTTAATTATTCATAAACAATTCTACTTCTATGAAATGATAGTATAATTTTACTTATCTCGTGATTGACTATGGTTTTTCCTCCCCGCAGGTGGATGAGGAAATTACGTCCTCACCGCCCCATGCTCCAATCTTGAGCAAGTAGAAAGAAAAATAGTGCACGGAAGAGATCTCGAGACTCCAATCCAATCCTCCTTCCAGAAAGTGCGGGGATAGCTAAGATTTTTTTCCACTCGGTTCTACTAGCTCGGGAATATACAACTCTCTTTCCTTCTTCACTTCCTAAGACATAAGTCGAACCCTTTTTTCGTCACACTGGGATGTTGCTTTTTATCCACAAGTGGAAGAGTAACTAACCAAACTATTTTCATTCAACTACTTCTTAGTTGGAATAAATATTTTACCATCATTCTTTCACTCTATGGAACCAATTCCATAACCAATTTAATTAATCAAATTTAATCTATGTTCATAATGTATTATTTTCAAAATAATAACAAGAAATATTTTAAAGTCTTAACAAATAACTTAACCAACAAAGTTGAAATTTAAACCAATGGTTACACTATAATTTTCACAACCAAATATAATAATATTGAATTCATAAAAAACTATCTCATAATTAAACTGCAAATTCCAAATTTTAAATCCACAAAATTTAAAAAAAATAAAGAAACTACTAAATTAAAAATTATATATCCACTAACTTTAAACCAAAATAATTAACTCTTACAATTAAATTTAAATGTAAAAATTGATCAAACCAACTAATTAAAATAAAATAAACATAAAATAAAAAAGACTTAACAACACAAGGGAGACTTATTATTTTCCTCTTTCTAAACACTATCACCATTTTTAAAGTGTATTTAAATTTAAAAATAAATAAATTAAGTGTTTTTTTTGGCAAACCATTAATCTTTTTTTACATGGAAATAAGTTAATTTTCTCAAGACCTAGGCAAGGGCTAAAGATCGCCCCCTTAGGACCACTAACAGTAATTCTCGGGGCGTGTATTTCCTTTAATAACTACGATGAGTCAACTTCACTAATAGTAGGAGTGAAGGTTGTCCTCGAAAAATAAAATTTAATCAAGTGAATTATATATTATATTAATACAAATATATAAGCCCCAATGGTTAGTTCAAGTGGTCTATAGTTCCCCTCATAATATGAGTGATGGTTGTCTTCATTCATTTGGGTTCACAATCGAATTAGGAAATATTTTCCCACAAGAAATTATAGAAAATAAAATTAAATCAAGTGAATTATATATTATATTATTATAAATATAAATAAAAAATATATAAGCTCCAATGGTTAGTTCAAGTGGTCTAGAGTTAGATATGAATAGAAAATAAATTAAATCAAGTGAATTATATATTATATTATTATAATTATCAATAAAAAATATATAAGTCCCAATGGTTAGTTCAAGTGGTCTAGAGTTATATATGAAGTTCGTTGATATTGTTGCTAGTTGTTGCTAATCATGTGTTCTACTATTCCCTTGGGGTGAAGCCCCATAATCAAGGCTCATCGTTTATCGGATTTAGGATCCACAATTAATTCCCATGCTTTCATTTCAAGTTAAAAAAAATAAAAAAAAATAATGGTATATAAATAATCTTTGATATTGTTGGGAGTTGTTATATAAATAGATTGTCAATTAAGATTATTTGGAATAATTGGGGTAGAATGATTGCTATCCCCGCATGTAGAAAATATATACATTAAGCATGCATATGTCCTATATTCCCCTAATCTCACAATATTTTAACTTCTTGCAAAATACTTGAATCATTCCCACCGTTAATATTTTGCGAAAAATTAATTGCACACACATGTGAAGCATAAATAAAAAC
This sequence comes from Pinus albicaulis, assembly GCA_034641835.2. NCBI lineage: Eukaryota > Viridiplantae > Streptophyta > Pinopsida > Pinales > Pinaceae > Pinus > Pinus albicaulis. The sequence goes on along the minus strand of CM076581.1, from coordinate 198,200,354 downwards.
AATCACACATAACTACAGCTTGTTTTAACGGGAAAAGCCCTAAGCTTCGAAAACCCCAACTATTATATATTATGTATCATGGAGATCATATGAAAATCTCATACAAAGCTTAGTACATCAAGCTCTCAATACAATACAATCGTCACACACTCAATTAGGAAAAATCGGCAAATCCATGCACCGATCTTTTCCTCCTCGCTAGCTTAGCCTCCACCGCGCAATCCCCGTCGAAGAATATGTTTGAATGAATTCGAATTAACCCCTTGCATTGACTGCGCAATCCTCATTGGCAACTCTAATGTGTGTGTGATGCAATCAATGCATCACTATAGTCACGAATAGATAGTCCATCTTGCCCTTTCACCTATCTCTCCATTGGGTCTCCCATCGAAATCGCCATGCATTGTAGTTAACTCATCGTATTGTTCACTTGATTAATGAGTTATTATTTGTGAATTAATTAACTAATTAATTCACTCCACTCTCACTAGTGTATCATTCAGTTAGACTATATACAACTAGCTCAACTGAGTCTAACTGAGTTAAACTGAATACAACTCCATAAAATACTCTTCCAACTATGTTATAACGTTGCCACTTCAGTTCTAGCTGAGTCCTCCATGCACGAACCACCAATTTCCCTTGGGAATTGCGTAATTCCCTCAGTCCGCTGATTTGCGAAATATATGCATTGAACTTAAGTGCTCCAAGAGAATAAGTTGTTGTTTAGAGTCTATTTATTATTAAGAGCTAATAATAATCGACATGCATCTATTTTTAGATCGACGATATATAAATAGACTTTGCCCAATATTCTAAAAATATAATTTCATCTATTTTTCCAACTTGATCAACCATCCAAAAATAACATCCTGCAACTTCTGAAATATGATCACCATGTATAAAAATAGTCTTGCACAAAAAATAGCCTGCGGGCCCACTTAGTGAAGGTGACTCTTTTCACTAAGCTCATCATCTTGTTGAATCTCAACACTCCCTCTCAACAAGATAGGGATTGTCTTTCTCACCCCCGATCATGCCTCTATGGTATTCGAATTTTCTCCTCGGTGAGCACCTTCGTCAAAAATATCCGCATCCCGATCTTCCGTAGGAATGTACTCGAAAGCAACTATGATCTTCTGCATGCACACAATATTTGATATGATGATACTCGGATATCAATATGTTTAGATCTATCATGAAACACAGGATTAACCGAGAGTTTAATGCAACTCGATTATCACAATGTATCACCGTGGGATCTAAATGTGAACCGAACAAACCAACTAGGATATTCCTCATCCGTATAGCCTCACATGCACTTGAATTGCTGCCATGTATTCTGCTTCCACTGAATTGAGTGCCATAGATCTTTGTTTCCTGCTGTACCAATAAACTGTTTTAGATCTGATCCTGAAAATCCCTCCTGATGTGCTCTTTCTGTCTGTTGGGCTTCCTTCCCAATCTACATCCATGAAGCCATACAAATTCACCTCATTCGTCTGTCTGTACCATAAACCATACTTAGATGTGCCCCTGAGATATCTCAGCACATGCTTGCTTGCCTTCCAAAAGAGCTTGGTAGGGTTAACCATCACTTGTGAAAGCTGGTTGATCGCATAGCATATGTTCGGTCTTGTATTAACTAAATACATGAGCGAACCAACCAACTGTCAATAAACAGTGGCATCCACCACCTCTGCCAATGTAGCATCCTCTTTCTTCCAATTTCCTCGAAGAGGAGTGTCGATAGGCTTGCAAAATTGCATGTGAAACTTCTCCAGTATCTCCCGGGCATACTTTCCTTGAGACACAAATAGTTCACCTTCCCATTGCCATATTTCCAATCCAAGGAAATAATGAAGAAGGCCCAAATCCTTCATCTCAAACTCCTTTGCAAGATCTGCCTTGCATGAGTGTATCAACTGCTCATCACCTGTTAGTATTAAATCATCAACATAAAGAACAATGATTAAAAAGCTTACCCTCCACCACAATTTGGTATAGGTTTGCATCCGCCTCACTCTTGGTGAAGCCAAGTCCGATGAAATAGCTATCGATCCGAGTGTACCAAGCACATGGTGCTTGTTTCGAAATTTCCATACGATGCTCTTTTGAGCCTACACACATGCGACCCATATGTTGAAGATCTCAAATACTTCGAGGTTTCTCAATGTACACCTCTTCCTCAATGATCCAATTAAGGAACACAATATTCACATCCATCCGATGAATGTGCCAAACCCATCCGTGTCCGAGAGAGCAAGGATGGTCCAGCATGGAAGAATACCATGTGACAGTGCAAAGGTTTCTTCATAGTCAATCCCCCTCAATCTGTGAGAAGCGTTGGGCAACAAATATTGCCTTATACTTCTTTGACGCTCCCATCGAAGCTTTCTTTAACTTGTAGATCCATCTTGATCCTACAACTTATTTTCCCACCGGTCTTGGAACAATCTCCCCAAGAATCGTTTCGACAATGGAGTCATACTCCTCCACCATCGCATCTACCCATGTTGACTCCCGCACCGCTTCCTCAAAAGAAGATAGCTCGTCATGATACACTTGCTCATAAGAGTCATGTATCCAAGAATTGGTCGTGTGACTACCTCTGTCTACTGCCCTGTGATGTAGGAACTCCTACATTCTATGTCGCATCAAGCTTCGCCCTCTCTGACTCTCGTCGTACGCTTTTTGCCTTGTCTCGATGTTTGGTTTCGCATGAGTGGAATCCTCCACTCCATGAATCTCCTCTTGTGGCTGATCCCCATCTAGAGGCTCATCTTTGGGAACAAGAAGTTCCTCCTCCACATGCAAGTGTAGCTCCCTCTCAAGCGACAACTTCATGGCTTTCACCTCATTTATTTTTTATATCCCATCGCACCACAAATCATCCGACCTGTCTGGAAAATACACACGATAATTATGGGGGTGTTTTTGTGTACCCTACAAATATCCCAACTTCTACAAATCGGATCCGATTTCTTTCAGTGTCATTTGTCACATGAATGTAAACGGATGAGCCAAAAATATTCAAATGAGAAATATCGGGCTTCTTACCAATAAAAGCTTCTTCGGTGTACTCATGCCAAGTACTCTATGAGGACAACGGGTTTGCAAATAAACCGTAGTGTTGCATGATTTCGCCCATAAGTGCACTCGGTAGGCCTTGGTCATGCAGACATCGCTCGTGCAACACCCACGATCATTCTATTCTTCCTCTCCGCGACCCCATTCTCGCTATGGGTTATGAGGCACTATGAGTTCTCTTCGAATTCCTTCTTTGCTACGTAGTCTTTGAATTCGCCCGAGATGTATTCACCACCATTATCACTTTGTAGAGCTTTCACTTGCTTCCTCGACTCTCCTCCACCAATTCGTTGAACTCATAGAACTTTGAGAATGTTTCACTCTTCTTATGCATGAAGAAGATCCAACATCTCGCGAGAATAGTCATCAACAAATATAACATAATACCTATGTTTCTTTGCTGAAGAAACCGAGAAAGGTCCACACATGTCCGTGTGAATTCTCTCCCGGGATCACCGAAGCACGATTCTCCTTCTCATGAAAGGTGGTCTTCAAAAAATTACCCTTAGTACATCCCTTGCACTAATCTCGATCGTGCAAGAGTACCCTTGGGAAGTCCAAGAGAAATCGCCGCAAAATCTTCAAAGTGCCATGGTGAAGATGACCCAATCTCTCGTGCCATAAATCGTCCTCATCCAAGCTCACCACTTCTTTTCTTTGCCCACCATTGCACAGATAGCACATCTACCTCTAGCTTGTAAATATTATTAATTTTAACCCCTATCTTCTTGGTTTGACCCGTTGTTTAGTGTCGAAGGAAGCTGCTTTTCCCTTATTGAAAACAACATCATAACCTTTGTCTTCCGACATCGCGACCGAGACCAAGCTATTTTTCGACTGGGAACATGCATAACATTCTTCAACAAGAATCAATTACCGGGACTCCTCTCAAAGGTAATGGTCCCAATGCTAGTCTGCACTGTATCGACTCATCGTCGCCCATCTATATGCATCTCGGGAGGTCGTCTCTCCAAGTCACCGAACACCTCCTTCTCTCGTCATATGGAAAGACACACCTCTATCAAGATACCACCGATCCCATCGCGCTTTAAACCAAGCATGAAATCAAAGAGAAATCAATTTCAATTTTTGATGCTAAGGCCTTCGCAGATCATAGATCAAGTCTTCTTGTTCTTCTTCTTTTTGTGGAGAGTTAGTGGCGAAATGCCCATGTATCGTGATTGATGAAAACACTTCACTTTGGAAAAATCCTCGCTTTCGCCTTTAGAATCGGATTTTGAAGGAAATTTATTCCCTCTTTCCCTTTCCTTGCTTTGCGCAGCCCAAATCGCAATTCTCTTCATCTTCATTCTTCGATGAAGATCCATCCCCGGTACTCGCCTTTGTATGTCCCTCTCGCACAAGATCCGACTCAAAGTCGTCCCATCCCGATAGTTTCTCTCGTCCATTCATAGAGTCTGCAGCAGTAGTGACAACCTTCGGAAGCCCAAGGAGATCCAAGCTCACAAGCTATTTATCATCAACCGCACACACACCCAGCTCATCATCTGCGGTGAACCAAACTTCGTGAGGTATTTTGGAATATCGTTGCTCTTTCTCCATTTTTATTTTTTCGAGCTTGTCTTTAAGCGCTACTTCTCTGTTGCTTTTGCTTTGGAACAAATCTATCAAAGCCTTCCACATTAAGAATGGAGTGGCTTTCCCATGAAGGCTGGGACATAATATGGTCCTTCACACCTTCCAACAGAATTCTTCTTGTCTTTTCTATCTTCGTTTTCCATGCGTCAAGTAATGCAAAGACGCTAGATCCTACTTAGGAACATCGCTGATTGATGAACTCCTTTAATCCATTATCCTCCGGAAGTCTGCTCCATCTTGTCCTTCCAAAGCTATGTAATTCGAGCCGCCATCAAGGGGCATACTCCCAATCGCAAACCCGTTGAAAGACATTTCAATGTATACTCAACTCTCGCACTAAGAATCTTCGTAGAAAATTAGAATTGTCCACAAAGACAAACTCAAAATTCTTCACAATTTCAATCTTCAAGAATTAACAATGCTCTAATACCATGTATAAAATATATACATTGGGCATGCATATGTCCTAGATTCAGATCTCACAACATTTTAACTTCTTGCAAAAATGCTTTAATCATTCCACCTGTTAATCTTTGTGGAAAATTAATCTGTACACACATGAAGCATAAATAAAAACAATCGCATAACACACGTGTTTAATAGGAAAGCCCGAGTCGAAAAACCCCAACTATCATATATTATGTATCATGGAGATCATATGACAATCTCATACAAAGCTTAGTACATCAAGCTCTCGAGACAATACAATCGCCACACACTAATCAGAGAAAAATCGCAAATCCATGCACCGATCTTTGCCCCCTCTTGCTAGCCTACCTCCACCGTGCAATCCTTGCTGAAGAATAGCTTTGAAACGAATTCGAATTACCCTTTCCTTAATCGAGTGAAATCCTCCTGGCAACTACACGGTGTGTGTGATGCAATCAATGCATCACTATAGTCACAACAGATCGTCCATATTGCCCTCTCACCTGTCTTCTCCATCTCTGAGTCTCCACCGAAACTACCATGCACCGTAGTTAACTACTATATTTTTCCAGTTTATTAATGAGTTATTATTTTTGAATTAATGCTAACTAATTCAACTCCACTCTCACTAGTGTATCATTACGATTAGACTAGATACAACTAGCTCAACCGAGTCTAATCGATTTAAACTGAATACAACCCATAAACTAATCTTCCAATCTCGTCATAACTTTGCCACTTCAAATTTAACCCGAGTCGTCCATGCATCAACCACCAATTTCCCTTGGGAATTACGTAATTAACTAATTAATTCACCCTAATCTCACTCAGGTATCATTCAGCTGGACTAGATACAACTAGCTCAACCGATTCTAACTGATTTAAACCGAATACAACTCCATAAACCACTCTTCCAACTCGTCATAACTTTGCCACTTGGCCTAATCGAGTCCTCCATGCATGAACCACCAGCTTCATCAATTGCGTAATTCCACACTCCATTGATTTGCCAAATCGTGCACCTAACTTAAGTGCTCCAAGAGAATAAGTTGTTATTTAGAGTTTGTTTATTATTAAGAGCTAATAATAATCGACATGCATCTATTTTTAGATCAATGATCTATAAATAGACTTTACCCAATATTCTAAAAATAGAATTTTATCTATTTTTCCAAATTGATCAACCATCCACAAATAGCATCCCCGCAACTTCCGAAATATGATCACCATGTCTAAAAATAGTCTTGCGCCAAAAATACTCCCTATGGACCCACTTAGTGAAGGCGATTTTTCACTAAGCTCATCATCTTGTTGAATCTCAACACTGCATGTATTGGATATATGACTCTTAAAAAAAATTAAATTAATTTAGCATCGCTTTAATAACCATGACTAATTGTATGAGGAAATGCCCAAAGAAATGAGAAATAAGTCAATGGTCTAAGACCACTAACAAGTTGTATTATGAAATGGGCCCAAAGAAATGAGATATAAGCTAATGGCCTAAGACCACTAATTGGTAATTCCAGTGTGATGTTGTATTCTTTTTAATAACAATGATGAGTCAACTTGAAAGCTCTTTGAGGACCACTCAAAGGGTAAAGGTGGTGTGCTTTTCTTTTAATAAAGATGACGAGTCAACTTAGATGATAATAGCTAGTGATGAGCTGTTCTCATTACGTGACTATGAAATATTTTCCACAAGAAAATTATAGAAAATAAAATAAAATAAAGTGAATTATATATTATATTATTATAAATATCAATAAAGATATATAAGCTCCAAGAGTTACTTCAAAGTGGTCTAGAGCTAGATATGGATTTTTTTGATATTGTTGCAAGTTGTTGTTCATGTATTGGACTATTCTCGTTGGGAGCTAAGAAAAAAGATAAGCATTAATGCAAAAACTAAACCCCACACACACACTTAAATAAAAACATAGGAAAAATAGATACTTTAAAATTCCTACTCACAAGCATTATAGTAACTCTATAATTTACACAACCAAATATAATAATATTGAATTCACCAAAAAGCCATCTCATAATTAAACCGCAAATTCCAAACAATAAAACATTGCAAGTTTTAAATCCACAAAAATTTAAATAAAAATAACTACATCTATATACTTAGTAATAAAGGAAAACTTGTACATCTTATATACTTTTGTAATAAAGGAAAATTTGTACCTACTCATTTTCAAACACAAACTTTCCAAAAACTACTAAATTCAAAATTATATATCCACTAACTTTAAACCAAAATAATTAAGTCTTACAATTAAATTTAAATGCTAAAATTTATCAAGCCAACTATTTAAAATAAAATAAACATAAGATAAAAAGGACTTAATAACACATGGGATACTTATGTTTAATAAAGATGGCATCCTTTCTCTTTCCAAGCACTATCACCATTTTTAAAGTGTATTTAAATTTTAAAATAAATAAATTAAGTGTTTTGTTGGGCTAACAACTAGTGTTTTTTCACACATAAGGAAATAAATTAATTTCCAAAGACCTAGATACATATGGAAGGGGGTGAAAGACTACCCCCTTAGGACCACTAACAAGTAATTCCAGGGGGTTAATAATGATGATGAGTCAATTTAGCTAATAATAGAGTGAGTGGTTGTCCTCATTGTTGGTTTGACTGAACTCGAATTATGAAATATTTTCCTACAAGAAATTATAGAATAAAAGTAAATCAATTGAATTATATATTATATTATTATAAATATCAATAAATATATATAAGCCCCAATGGTTAGTTCAAGTGGTTCTAGAGTTGGATATGAATTTTGTTGATATTGTTCCTAGTTTTTTCTAATCAAGTGTTTGACTATTCCCTACGAGTCTCATGCTTTCATGCTTTCATTTCAAGGATAAAAATAAAAAAGAAACCAACTAGGGTATATAAATAAACTTTGATATTGTTGGGAGTTGTTGTTGATCACGTGCTTTTTTTGGGACAATAATACTCTTTTTGGGGACAAAACCTCATAGCTAATTTTTCCACTAGTTTTCTAGCCCACCCACATTTCCTTTTTTACTAGTTTACCATCCACCCACATTTTAGGTGCTTTCATTTCAAGCGCAAAAGAAAAGAAAAAACAACATAAAAATATATAAATAGATTGTCAATTAAGATTATTTGGTTTTCTTTTAATAACTATGATGAGTCAATTTCAATGATAATAGTGAGTGATGGATGTCCTCATTGCTGGTTTGGAAATTGAATTGAGAAAGATTTTCCCACAATAAATTATAGAAAATAAAATTAAATCAAGTGAATCATATATTATATTATTATAAATATCAATATATATATAAGCCCCAAGAGTTAGTTCAAAGTGGTCGTAGTAAAAATATTCCCGTTGTAGTAAAGCCCCATAATTAACGCCGACAGTTTACCCAATTTACTCACCCACAATTCCCATGATTTCATTTCGCACTAGACAATAGGGATATATAAATAAACTTTGATATTGTTACCACTTATTACCAATCATGTGTTTCACAACTCTCTTTTGGGACAAACCCCCAAACAATAAGAATATATAAATAATCTTTGATATTTAACGAGTTGTTGTTGATCAAGACTTTTTTGGGACAAGGCCTCATAATTAATGTTGATAGTTTACTAATTTACCATCCACCCTATATTTGCTATGCTTTCATTTCAAAGTAGCACTCAATCTATAAATAGATAGATTGTCAATCAAGATTATTTGGAGTAATTAAGGGTGAAATGACTATTATCACTGCCTGTATTAGACATATGCTCTAAACCATGACGAAGTTGTTATGGCGAATGAGAAACTGTGTCCAAAAATGTGATAGATCTATGCCTGAAAAGCATGTTTAAGAGGCATTAACCATATGGATATCACAGACATCCTCTGCTGGGACAGTTGGGGGTACTAGTAATGATCAATCTACAAATGGGGCAGGTGCATCATATATTTGGATCTATAGAAAACCTGTTTGGTGCTTTATATTTAGAACAACAGAATGAGCAAGCCGAGACAATTTTCTGCTTTTATGGAAAAGTATTATCATGGACCTAAAGAGAAAGATGGGGGTGTATTTCAACTGGTCCTCTTAAACTTCCCTCTGGTTTGGAGGTCTATGGTTTAAAAATATGCGCAAGGTGCGCTCGAAAAGGATGAAGAGGTTCCTTCGTGGAATATGATGAGGGAGAATTTTATTTCATATGGGATTGATGGTTGCCAGCAAGATAATGCTAAATTTGGTTGGGTTGTTTGTATACACATCTGGAACAATCAAAGGAAGTATAGGACGCAGTCTCCACAACTACTTTGGAACAATCGAAGGAAGTAGAGGACGCAGCCCACACAACTAGTTTGGTGCTCCATAGCACCTTAATGCTGGAATGCATGCTTTCCCATATATCGTCAACTGCTAGAGCCAAAAGAAAAGGTATCATGACCCACATGTTGCTTGTTTTCAGTCAATGCATTTCGAAAATACTCCAGAAATAATCGAAGCTTTAAAAAATATTTATTTTCATAAAAGTTTTCTCTAAATTTACAACCTAATTCTAACTCATTATTAAATATGCAGGTACTTATTATTCATATCCATCCTCAAACACCGAGACAGGGAAGAAAGTTCAGAGGCAGCTGAAGAATTATTCGCTTAGGATCTGATACCTGAAAGATGGATAAAACCCAATGGACACGCATAAATGATAAACCCTATTAGGGCTGGAGCCCAAAGGTCCACTAAAACTGTGGCAGGACCTCAGATGGCATTTACCAAGAGCGAGATTTGGTGGTGGATCTTACTGCAAGCACTGCATTAGCTCTTGAGGAGGAAGTGATATAATATTATCGTCCTAGTATATCTGTTAATAGAGCAACACTTAGGCAGTGTTTTAAGATCTCGTTAAAAGCCTCCCATGTTCCTTGGTCTGTTTCCTATGTTGCAGTCAACTAGTCTTTGGCTCTCCTCTTCTCGAGGCCAGGTTTTATTAGACGGAAAAGAAATTTCTGATTATGTTGGATGAGATTGAGTGATCTAGGAGAACTTGAATAAAGGAGTAGGCGGTATTAAGTGTCTTCTAGGTCCCCCAAATGTTGGGTGCTCTCTTAGTAGTTGCAAAGAACCTATAGCAATGGAAGTTTAATTGATGAGTTTCACTCATTTCGGTTGGGTTTCAATAATTTTAGTCAATTTTTTAAGTCCGAGAATAGGACCATAAATCAAACCATCCATCTTTTATGGGTATTTTTTTAATGAATTTACAAAGACATTGTATGGATTTTGAAAATGTTGTGGGATTGTCATTGGTATGGTTTTTCAAGTTGTAGAGTGTGTTGATAAAAAAATATGGTATGATATATTTTTTTAAGGTATAAATAAAATTTCTTTAGTTTATTACAAAGACAATATGTATGCATTTTGAAAATGTTGTGGTATTGTTACTGGTATGGTTTTCCAAGTTGTAGGAGTGTGTCGATATATGGCACGATATTTCTCTTTAAAGCATAAATAAATTTTTTTAGCTTGCAAATAAAACTTACAAAGACTAAATATGTATGGATTGTGAAAATGTTGTGTTATAGTCACTAGTATGGTTTTTCCAAGTTGTAGAGTGTGTTAGATAAAAAATATAAAGTGATATTTCTCTTTAGGAAATAAATAAATTTTTTACGCCTTAAGGCATTCTTATTTGAAAACAACTTTTCTACCCGCAACATCATTTAATATTTAAAGCCATTGGATCAAAAGTGGATCAAATGTTAGACGATTGAAATGTTTTAGGCCATTAGATCCACAAGTAAACATTTTTATATATGTTTTTTATAATATTACCTACCACCGTGTTAATGTATGAGCCATTGGATCAAATGTAGAAATGTTTACGACAGTGCTTCACAAATAGTTTATATATGTTTTTTATAATGTTATGCTTTTTATAATAAGTTAGATTGAATCAAGAACATGGCAGACAATTCGTGGAAATCGCGTGGTAGAACAATGTGACCTTTTGAAATAGTTTCAAAGATCATGAAGGAAATAATAATTGCTGACTCAAAAAGGAGGTGATCAAGATTAAATATGGAGGAACCGCACTCAAACAACCTTTGATTTTGAAAGTAGAAAAATTAGGATCTATTTGTTTATTAATGAGGCTTTCATGTTGGCATGATCAACAAAGTCTTTGACTTTAACTTCAACATAGGCCTCATGAGTTATAAGGCTCTGATATTTTTGCTTTTAAAAATATATTTAAGATTATGCTTGTGCTATGATAGATATACCTTTGAAAAAAATTGATCAACTAATTTAATATATCTGAAATCTTCATTCATGAATTAGTGGCTTCATTTCTTCAAACTTTTATTTGATTTTATATTATCCGTAAAATTATCATCAAAGCTACATTCTCTTTGCAACTTCATATTAATGTCCAGTGTTTTTCTACATGTGGTATGATCTGTTGTAGGTAAGATATTGTCTCTACATACATAATAATATTAAAAAATTACATATATAGATACTTTTGACACTTGCGCATGCTACATTAAAAAAATTAAAATATTAAAATGGTGACTTCATTTATGTTGTAAATATTACATCTCTCATTTCCTCATCACTTTCAATGTATATCCATCATCTCTTTCAAGCTCTTTGTTTGTGCTATCCCACATCTCTCAGGTTCTCTCTATTATGTTGGTTTACATATATGTTTTCACCCTCCACTTTCGCCTATTTCAAATCTGTAAGAAAAGTTCCTTTCATTCCTTCATGGTGGCTCCTGGTTTGCAACAACTTATTTCTAGGCTACTCTTTCTATGCTATTGCTTTATTATGTTTCTTTTGCAACATGTGGTCAATTGCTATAGAATTACAAATAAAACTTTATTTATTGTTTTCTCTTTCAAAGTTTAAAGTATGTAGGTGATGGAATAATATAATTGAGTGAGATGTGCTACAAGTGAGCAATGGGGAGATGTAGATCCATCTTAACCTCAATCTACATTTGGATTCTCTTAGACACTTGGTAGATTAAGTTAAGATCGAAAGATGAGAGATAGATCCATCTTAACTCGATCTAGATTTGCAACTCTAGATTTGATTCCTCTAGACACTTTGCAGATTAAGTTAAGATGGAAGATGGGAGATGTGAGATCCATCTTAACTCGATCTAGATTTGCAACTCTAGATTTGATTCCTCTGAGACACTTTGGTAGATTTAAGTTAAGATCAAACTATGTTGGTTAATAAATTATTATATTTATGTAAATTTCACATCTTTATATATATATATATATATATATATATATATATATATATATATATAGAGAGAGAGAGAGAGAGAGAGAGAGAGAGAGAGAAATTTTCCTTTATTTTTATTTTTATTAAAACCCTAATAATACATATAGTGAAATATACATATGATATTTTTCTTTGATGCCAAATCAATTAAAACAGAATAGTAATAAATAAAACATAATACAAAACCAATTAAAAAAAGTATTAAACATAATAAAATTGATTCAATAAAAGAAACATATAGCGTAATCCAATTAAAAAAGTAATAAAAACATAGCAAATTTATTCAATTAATTTTTTTATATTGTAATATTATTATTGTTAGAGTAAAATCACACAATCTTTTACATACAAAAAATCATAATATACCTATCACAATAAAAGAAATTTAAAATATAATGATTCATATTCATAACCACTATAGATCATAATATATAATTAAACACATAAAAATCTTGATAAATTCAATTAATAAACATATAATTAAAACAAGAATATTTGTATATATATAAATGTGAAATAATATAAAATACAAATAATTTATAAACTAAAATCTATTTCAACATTAATTAAAAAAAGACAATTTATATTAATAATCATTATATTTTAGAATTTTATATTTTTCATTTTACTTAATCAAAAATATAAAAATTAATACTTAAATTACATTATTTTTCTAACCTATAGATAATTCTAAACCTATACATAATAATAATCATATGCACATTACATTAAAAAATATTACATTAAAACCATGTAAAAAATTTGGCAATCATGCAAAATTATCCAAATATATGTATTAGTGTTTTAATAAAATAAAAAAATAAAATATTTGTATATACTAAATATGAATTTGTTGTTCTTTGAAAACGATAGTACTGCTCGGTTGAGGCGATCACTATAGGTTTCTTTGTCTGCGCATGCGGTGATTTGTAGTGAACTCATGGGACGTGGTGCAGTTGCATGGTCAGGGATTCCACCGAACTTACTATTTGAGAATGTGGATCACTTTCTTTCTTTTCCCGATTGGATTAGTTTTTATGGAAGCACTACAAGGAAAAAGACCCTCATGACGAGTTTATAAAGGAGGTTTTTAATATTTATAAAATTGGCCAAAATTATCAAAAAATATATGCTATCACATCCGTTTATGGTTATGGAGGTTTTGGCAGTAGGCTTTTATCGGAAATTCAACATGATAGTGGGTGGCCTACGAGGTTATTTACGGATGTTTTTTTCATCGTGGCGCTAATCGGGATTTAAGGTACAGAGTATTCACTGGAAGGCATCCTCGCGTCTAAGGAGAATGCACTAGGCCGTCTAAGGCATAAGAAACAACATCGGATGTAGTTTTGGTGATGCAACGCACTCGGACCGTTATAATTGGTCTTGAATTGAGCGGCCCATAGCGTATCAGATCGCTATCCTAGTATAGACTAATAGAAACGCATCGATGCATCCTTTCACACAAATGCACCAGCTTTATAATTGTATCGTATTCGTGTGATGCAAATATACTATACAAATACACCGAGTGTATAGACTCTTAAATGCAAACGGTGCATCATCACACAAATGCACAGAGATTTATAATTGGTATTGGTATTCGCGTGTTGCCCTATAGGTCATCTAAATGCATCGTGCATATAGACACAAAAGCATGTCGTGCAGTATCAGATTATACAAATGCACAAGATTTATAATTGGTATCTCGTATTCATGCGGTGCTAATAGGTCGTAAAAGAGGCACCGGGTGCGTAGATAGACATAATGCACCTGGAGACAGCACCGCATAAACGCTGATATTTTTAACCGCTTTGGTATTTTGTGCGATGCCCATAGGTCGTAGAAACGCATCGTAGTGCTTAAGAATACAAGCGCACGGTAAGTATACACACACCGGTTTTCATGTTGTATTTTTTAGAAACATCGACTCGTACATGATGCAATTATTGTGATTGTTTTAAATTAATTATTCATCAAAAAGGTCACACATCTTATAAAAATATTCATATTAATTAAATTTTTATTAATGCATTTGAATGTGATGTTTGGATTAATTTGTTATATCATATCAAAATTATTGTGGTTTTTAAAAATTCATTATTCATCGAAAGTCGACACATATATATTTTTTAACAATATTCATATGAATTAAATTTTTATTAGTGCATTTGAGAACGACAACGGAGAATGCAATAGCGATAATAGAGAACGCAATAGAATAAATTAAAACATTTTTTATTATATATATATATATATATATATATATATATATATGAATAAGACATTCTTTGTCATAAAAAATGGGACCAAACTTTATTGGCATCCCTTATCTTTCATTGGGACACTATGTCCATTACATTAAAGAAAATGTTCCATTTCACGGACATTTTTCAAAAAATACAATGCCTTTACTTTATATCCAAACATAGTGATCATCATTCTCTTGAACTGTCATTGCTAGAGCTATTCATGATGGGTTATTTTCAGAAATGTTTTAGTTTCACGCGTGTTGATTGTTTTATTCTTCTTCACCTTCCATCTAAAAACATAAAAATAAAGCTGTAATGAGTGTATATACATTGGTGAGAATAATGAAAAATTGTAATATTAAATAATATACATCAATGTAAATTGAAAAGAGATAGACATGCCCAATGCAAAATTGACTCATAAACTATACAAATTCTTTCAAAACCATAAGATGCCATCTTTCAAGATTTGATCTGTTGGTATGATCAGCATACTTTGTTTCGTAAATTATATACCCCATAACGAATCATATATTTAATATAAAGGTTTATTTTTTTCTATTAATTATAGATGGAGCTAAGTAAACACAAGATCGATAGATGCTTACAAATTCTACACTAAGTTATGATATTCCAACATACATGTACAACCCTATATTTAACTAATTTCAATCAATTCCTCTGATGTTTCTTCTTTGTATGTTAGCACTTGTTTGAAGAGATTCAATGATGATTTTTGTAGAACAACTTAAAAAATACAAAAATGAAATCTAGTTAAGTTGTTATAAGGAAGTAACAATTACTCACAAACTTAGATATCAATTTTTTTCTTCCTTGTCATCCTATTTTATATGCTAAATGGGTTCCATTTTCTTTTCTTTTTTGCAAGAAAATACTTGAAAATTAATATTTAATGCTAAATTGTTTATTTATTTTACCTAATGATCGAAAAAATCAATGATTACATGTTACATTTGAAGCAAGTTGTTGTTGAGATGGCTCCTCCCAATGATGCAATTTTTTCCATTTATTTGACCATCTCCTCAGACACCTTTTTGGACATTCCTACTGCATATTTCTAATATCAACTTGTTCATCTTTTGAGGATTTTCATAATCTTCCGAAAATGTAATATGACAAACTATTTTAATTTTTATATTGATATATGAAAGTAAGTATAACAAAAAGTGATATTTATAAATAATTCTAGACAAACATCTAAAAGAATATTACTTTTTTCAAAGTCCTTCTGGCACATTTTTGCTATTAAAAGTCCGACATGTCCGATCGACGATTCTATGGAAAAATGTCTCGTAGTTTACATAAAATTTGGTTCTTGAATCGTTGATTAGTTTTTTGTATCGTAAGTGGGAAAGAACGCCTATACATTCGTTCCACTGCGTACCTCAAATTTTTGTAAAATTTTTTTCTTTTCGTTTAACCCTCTAGCACCACTCCGATGAGCTAAAGATCAATTCATTTTCATTTGCATTTTCTTATTTTCTTTTTCTTAGAACAACATTCCTTTTCTGAGTTGTTGGTCTCGTAGAACATTAAACTGATGTGAATTAATAGATTTTTTCACACATGTTATCTAATAATTTTAGTTATATTATTAATGAAAACTAAAAAAGAAACTCATATTGGATCGATAGTATTTTTTCATTCACCCGATTCATCCTTTTGCAATTTTTCCATCAAGATTTTACGCTTTTTCTTCGTCCTAGATCATAAATACTCTTATCGAGCTTCGTCATTTTGTGGCTTTGCATGATACACATAGACAACACATATCATTTAAACTTATATATAGTTCAAAAAATATTTTTTCTGTAAAAAATTACAAAGAACTCGCCTTTTTTGTTTTTCTTGATGTGTTATCAAGATATTTTTGTTACTTTGATCTTTTTCACTCATTCCTTTATCAATCTCAAACACGTACTTATATCATTCAATAATATATTTATAGATACTTTCAACTTTTCAAGTAAAAAAAAATCTCAAAAAAGCGGTGTGCCATTCATGGTTAACGCACCGACGTCGGTGCGTGTATGTCTTTAACATGCACCGCAAAAATAGTATAATACACTGTATGGTGCTCTATGTCAACAAGAAGCCCCTTGTGCGTTACATGTCAATGACCGCACCGGTTAACCATCATAAAAATAATAAAAATCGTCTAGTGTTAGTTTTTTTAGCATAAATCAGCGCTATATTTTACATATGGCGCACCGTTAAAAAAATATTATTTTTTCACATCACGTATCCAGTGCTCTTGTAAACAATAAAGCACCGGTGCCCCACCTTACATAGGGCGCACTGGTAAAAAATATTTTTTTTTTAAATCATTCCAAGGCCGACATGGATTAGGATATGACTATACTAATCGTCCCGTCGGTTGCATGTCTTAGGTATATATTTAGCAATACAAACCCTATAAATCTAAATTGAAAAGTCCTAATCCTGAATCATAGAAAGAAGAAGAAGAAAGAGGAGAAACAAAAAGAAAGTAAGGTTTGTATTTTTTGAAAGTTTTTTTTTTCGAAACTGAACGTTCGCGGTGCATCATAATGAAATAGCGCACCAGCTGTATATTTTTCTAATTTTTTATGACAGTACTTTCGCAGTGCGATGTGATAACAGAGCACCCCGCTGCACTCTTTCAGACAGGGCGTACCGATTTTTTTTATATTATTTATTTATGCAAGGGCCGACATGGATTGGGATCTGACTATGTAGGTCAACCCGTTCGTTGGATGTCTTAGGTTTATATTTAGCAATATAAACCCTATAAATATAAATTGAAAAGCCCTAATTATGAAATCACAACAAGTGGGAGAAGACAGGGCAGAAACAAAAATAATGTAGGGTATGTTTGTAAAATGGTTTTTTTTTCAAAACAGCACATTGTACGGTGCACCATAATGTAATAGTGCACCGATGCCATATGTTACATATGGCACACTGATAAAAACATAATTTGTTTTTTAAATTTTTTATCACTGTATTTGCGCGGTGCGCTGGTATAAACAAGCGCACCGGTGCACAACGTTATGCAGGGCGCACCGACGAAAAAAATCTGTATTTTTTTTAAGATTGACGCAAGGGCCAACATGGATCGGGATCCGACTATGCAATTCGTCCCGTGGGTTGGATTTATTATGAGTACAAAAACCCTATAAATCTAAGTTGAAAAGAAAGAGGGAGAAAAAATGGCAGAAACAAAAAGAATCTAGGGTTTTGTTTCTAAAAATTGATTTCTTTTTTTATTTTTGTTTCTGAAAACTACAGAAAATGTAAAAAACTCCAAAAAAAAAAGGAAGAAAAAAGAAGAAGAAGAAGAAGAAGTTAAAAAAACAATAAGATTTGATTTTGTATTTTACTTCATAAAAAACTAGAGAAAAAATAAAATAAAACAATAGACTTTGATTTCTTATTTCACTGCATAAAAAAAACTGCAGAAAAAAGTACAAAAAAACAATAAACTTTACTCACGTCGTTTAAAATTCTATGGTACAGAGTATGAATTACCAGAGGTTTGGAATTCGGATTGTATGAATACTTCTGTTCAAACGTATTTCCCTGCTCCACAGTGCTCTTGTGCTCTGTTTGCTCCAGGTATGTATCCTGCAAATCTCTAGCTAATTTTTTTTGCAAAAATAGTGAAATAATGAAAAGTGTTTAGTATTTAAAAAAAAAGTTTTATGAAATTAGATTTTCGAAAATATTTTTCCGCCCAATTTTCAATTTACTGTTTTTTTTTTCACTTAAAGAAAATAGGGTTGCACCTTTTTTATTGCGGTTATTCGTTTACCAGTGTGTCATTTAATTAAACCGCACCAGTGCGCAAAATAAAGAACTGATTGGTGCGGTTATCTCAACAGTACGCACCGGAATTACATTTAGGTTTGTGTACCAAAGTTTATTGTTGTTTTGCTCAAATGTAGGGAGAAAATATCATATATTATATGAAATGGACAATTCTTCAAAATCTAGCTCGTTCCATAATATTTCTCAAAGTCCATCGTGGAGTTCTCCCTATCCATGTGGAGACGTAATATTTACTTCAGATTTGTTTTATTTTTCACTATCTAATTGAATTTATGTATGTTTTTTATCCATGTAGTCAATCATGCACAACTTAATTAAATTTATAATGTATACAAATTTCCAGGTTCATGCAGATTCATCATCGAGTTCATATGCACAAAATTATATTCAAAGTACTGCTCCAAAACATCGAAAGTTCTTATCAGGAGCTGCATACCGCAAGACACATTTGGTAAATGAAAATGGACAGCCGCTTCACCCTGCCAATTGTAACAATATTGCATCTTCTAGCCACAATCCCGAGACAATGATGGTAATTATAATTATAATTGTTTGGTATATATATTGATTAATATGTAATTATTTCAACGTCAAACCAATTTATAATCATGCAATATTGTCAACGTGGTTACAAATTGATATCATAATATTTTGTACTAATCATGTTCAATTTTTTTTTAATTATTAGGATTCTAGTGATGATGAATGACCTACCTACCATCTTCCATTGCACCCCACTACAATGTCAAATCGAGAGAAGATTGAATTAAGAGAAAAAATCAGAGAGGAATGATACCAAGAATGGTTGAATCAACCACAGATTCAATTCCCGCTACGTCCAGATTCACCAATTAGGAATGACTACAACAATAGTAGTTCTTCACAAGCTGGCAATGGAGACAATCAAATACAGGTTGGTATGGATGATTACTTAAGGGATACGACTGCCATGGAGACAATGTTGTTAGATGCATTCCAAAATGATGATCAGCTAGGGGATGATGCTCATATCGCTGACACCTTTTTCGAAAGCCTTAAATTTGCTTCCACCACCCCTCTCTTTGGACCCGACGGTCAGTCAAAGTCTACCCAGTTGGGGACAACGATGTTACTGTACAACTTGAAAGCAAAGTTTGGCTTGTCGAATGCATGTTTCTCGGAACTTTTGAGGTAAGTTACCATAAAGTACTTCCCTTATATATAAATTTGAAATATAATCAGTACACTGCAATGAACATTACAAATGTTAAATTTTATGAACGTTAATAATTATATCGACATTAATGTACATTTATTAATATATTTTTCCATGATCACCAACTACAAGTTATTCAAAGATAAGGTTCTTCCGAGTGATAATGTCTTGCCTGGTAGCTGCGAAGAGGCAAAAAAATTGTTGAAAATGTTGGGTGTTGAGTACATATCATATCATGCATGTCCAAATGATTGTATTATATATAGAGGAGAATATGCAGACAAAGAGATGTGTCTGAAATGTGGGCATGACAGGTATGATAAATAAAAAAAGAAGGGTAAATCACGTATTGGTCTTCTTTTTAAGAGATTGAGGCACATGCCTATAATCCCAAGGATTCAAAGGCTCTTTCATTGCAAAGAATTAGCTATGTTGCAGGGATGGCATGCCTCACACAGAAGTGAGTTGGGAGTTATGTGAATCCCAACTGATTCAATAGCCATGAAGCATATAGAGGATACATGGCCCGAAAAATTCAAGAATGAAGTACAAAGTCTACGACTCAGCATAGCCATGGATGGCGTCAACCCATATTCCCTCCAGAACACCAACTATTCTGTTTGGCCTGTAGTAGTGATCAATAACAATATCCCCCCATGGTTTTCCGTGAAGAATGAACATCTTATGTTGGCTCTCATAGTCCCTAGTAGAAGACAAGTGAAGAATATGGATGTCTACTTACAACCACTGGTAGATGAATTGAAGGAATTATGGGATGGGATAAATGTATATGATGTATCAAGACCCATCGCAGCAGAGAGGAGTTTTACGTTGTATGGCATATGTTCTTACACGACACATGATTATCCAGGCTTAGGAGTTTGCTCTAGTAAATTACATGTTTAATTTATTGATTTGTTTATATATAATGTAACAATATTCTTTCACATATTAGTTATTTAATTCGTTG
Organism: Pinus albicaulis; assembly: GCA_034641835.2. NCBI lineage: Eukaryota > Viridiplantae > Streptophyta > Pinopsida > Pinales > Pinaceae > Pinus > Pinus albicaulis. Next base: position 198,179,680 of record CM076581.1, on the reverse strand, counting down.
TAATATTATTTGTTCTGATCTTCATGATATTCTTTAATGTGCCATGCATATTAATTAATGTATACAAATATAATCTCACAGGTCTTGTAACAAAAGGGTATTTTGGATGTAAATGTTGTGGACCTTCTCTGAAAGCTAGATGGTCCAAGGACCTACGAAAGCCAGTGTATGATTGCTCCAGGATATTCCTACCAGAACAACACCCTTACAGAAGAGCAACATCCGCTTTCAATGGTAAATGAGAAAGAACCCAAAGGCCTCCAATAATGACACCAACTGAATGGCTTAGAGCATATGAGAGAGAGAAGGAGAAGGAGTTCACAGAAATGTTCGATTCAAATGGGGAGCCTAAGTTCGATGATCCAGATTTCTTCAACACCTATGTTGAGAAATTGCCCATTGGGATGAAAAGGAAATATATCTTTTATGACCTCCCATATTGGGAGCATCTTAAGATTGCCCACTTATTAGATCCCATGCATATATTTAAAAATGTTTCATCTTCTTTATGGAGGCACATATCATCGAAACAAAGTGACACATTGGCGGTTAGGAAAGATCTTATTACTTCAAAAACTAAAAATAAATATTGGCCAAGACGATTAGAAAGTATGGGATCAGAGGCAGGCACTAGTCCCTCTAATTCATGGTTTTTCAAAGAAGGTGATGTCCCATGGATTTAAAAAAAATGATATATCTTTGGCAAAGGAAGTTATAATGGATGTGAGGGTGCCAACTTCATATGGGTCTTCACTACGGCGCTGCTTCACCGTGGATGACCATTTGTCAGGGTTGAAATCACATGACCATTTGAATCTTCTAAGAGTACGTATAATGTCAAAAGCATGATTTTATTATTTTTTATATTAATAAATTTTATCCCATGCGGTGATCATAAAACATAACTAATTTTGTATATTATTGCACGTTTTTATAACTTTGCAATGTCATTATCCTTTGTTTGTGCGTGGGTGTGTGAAACATGAATTCCCTCAAGACCTAGGATGTGCCATATCTAAATTATCTGCATTTGTACATTGGATCACGTCAAAGGAGATTCATGTGGCTAGCATTCCACGGTGGTGTCAAGAGATAGTTGAGATTGTTTGTATGTTTGAGAAGGAACTGCCGACGAGTTTCATGGACTTACAGGTTCATCTTCTAATCCACCTGGTAGATGAGGTTGAATTAGTTGGGGTTGTTTCTTGTCGTTGGATGTTCTTCTTAGAGAGGTACATGAAGAAATTGAAAGGTTTTGTTCGACAAAGGGAAAAACCCGAGGGGTCTATGGCAGAGGGGTACATATCGTATGAGTATTTCTATTATGCCAGTGAGTACATCAAGCAGATCGACAATAGACCAGGTGTGGTGATTTGGGGTGATGAATTGGATGAAGACAAAATAGAAGGAGAGTTTCTCCAAACAAGTGGAAAAAAGCGCTTGATAAAGAGTAAGTGACTTATAATTTTTCAAATTTACAAAAAGTAATTAATATTCATGTTGAACTTCGATATAATGTATATTTTGATCTCTAAGTACTATATAATGTTGGTTTGATTTCACCAGCGAAAGCATAACTCGAAGCAATCAATAAATTCATAAATTAAAGCCGTGGGTCGCATTGTATGAACAAAAAAGAATGAAATGGGATAGTGACAGGAAAGAATTTAGACGGTTGAATGGTAGAAGTGTGCCTTATCCCGATCATTTAAAAGAAAATATGCCAAAAATATGCCCCAATAGTTGGGTTGCTGACCAAGTCAGAGAGAAATACGGTGCTACCGGTCGTTACCCGCGTGCTGAAGAGGATGCGCTAAACATAGGGATTGGGTGCAGCAACTCGGTAATAATTTATATGTAAATTTGAAACTTATATTAAGACATCTACATTTCATATTTTAACTGTTGGATTATTATTTATAAGACACATGACACTATGATTTTTTTAACTTTTTTATAATAGGTGCATTTGTTCCCATCTATGTGGGCATATGGACACCATTTTCGCATAGAAAATGTCGATGCTGGAAACATCACACAAGACTGTGGAGTGGAAGTCGAGTTCGATCAATCTAGTCGATCTAGCCACCATGATCAACAACTAGTAAGAGGGACGTTAGGTTACGTCAGAAAGATACAAGAGATCATTGAAGTGGATTTTTCTTCTTTCCAATGTGTTATTTTTAGGTGCAAGTGGTGGGACACCTTTGATCAGAATAATGTAAAGGAAGATCGCGATAGTAGGCTGATATGTATCAACTATAGAAAGATGTGGGATGAAGCTAAGGAGCCCTATGTTTTCCCTAAACACTGCAACCAGGTGTTTTTCTACCCAGATGTGTTGGATAGGGATTGGTGGTTCGTATTGACACATGACCCTAGATCAAAACATATTTTTGAGAACAATAATGTTACATGCCATGCGAGCTAGAAGATAATGAGGGTGATCATGAGAACCAAGAGTGATATGGTACAATATGTGTTATTTCATCAATATTTATACTTTTTAAGATGATTTTTTCGAAATATTAATGTAATATGTATTTTGAATTAATTGGTAATTTGCATTGTGTTAATGTTAAAATCAATAATTCACTTGATAATTTGGTATTATGTACTTGATCTCAAAAACAATGGCGTACTGTATAAATTAATTCTTTTTTTGTATCTAAAATCATAATAAAATAACGATAATTCTAATTAAGTACAGGAATTTATTTGCATTGTTTTCTAAATTTCCTCATGTTACAATAAATCATATTATTCTATATTTATTATTTTACAATGATTTAAAATTTACAAATTTAAAAATTTTAATAAATTCATTTCACATTAAAACAATTAAAATTTTACAAATATTTTACATTAAATTACAATTAAAATTTTACAATTTCACGTACAATAACAATTTTAGAATTTTACATATATACAATTACAATTACAATTTTAGAAATTTACATATATATCATTACAATTACAATTTTAGAATTTTAAATACAATTAAAAATACAAATATTACAAATTTACAATATCATGATCATTTGGTATTTATAAATTAATTAATAAACATCACGTTCATGATAAGCATCGTACAAACATCATATTTGACTAAAAAACACATTCAAAATCGCTAACTGCATCATCGTGATCATAATCATCTAACAAAACACAATTAACATTATATATTAACATCATCAGTACAACACAAACATCAAATATACATTTCATGCTATCACATACACATCTATCTGCAAGCTGCACATAATTAAATGAACATATCTAACATGACCTAACAACATACACATTATAATGATGATCACCAACATGTAAATTAAGTACAACTGCAAAATGAACATAAAATACATGGACCATATATATATATATATATATATATAACTGAATAATGTTAAAAATATACAACTGTAATATAAATGTCATGGATCAACCGATGATCGAGCCTCATCTCCATGATGACTACTGGTAGATGCTACTAGAGGCTCATGCAAATCTAGAGCGGTGTGAGGCCGTGAAAGATCATGAGATGTCAATGGTACACTGCGCCTCGCAGACTGTCCATCATGTGCTGCGGCTCGCTCGTAACGTGCGACAATCCTCTTCAGTCGCGTACAAGCTGTCGTAACTCCTACGACATGCTGCATCAGGCTGTACATGTCACGGGACATGTCTCTCCACATCTGTAAGAGCCTATCAACGGCCTCTATATCTCTGAAATTAGCGGGGCAGATGCCTGCCTCAACAAACAATGCCTCAACAAACAATGCAATGAGTTGGTCGCCCAACTCCATCCTATATCTAGCATCACTCACACGTCGACCATGGGCCAACGCACCAGCAGGAGTGGGTCTCTAATCTGCACCGGCCTCTTGCTGATCCTCAGAAATATATGGCATCATGCCCTCTACATCATCATCAAGATCCATAACTGGATCAGGTGGTGGTGGCGGCATCTGATCCTCGCCATCATAAGAGCCAATGTCTGCAAAATATATACAAGTACACAATAATAATTACACAATTTCATTACACAATTTAATAAAAAAAAGTTAAAGAAAATGTTAGAATAAATTTAAATAAAACAGTAATTTTACCTCTATCATTTGGCGGCTCATCATCTATGAAGAGGATGTTGGCACACCTTCGCCAATCCAACCCTGCATAAGGATAGGGGACTATAATGAAGGGATTCTCATCAACACTGGCTAACAACTCCAGTGCATCATCTGATATCCTCGCTGGAAAAAGAGTCTCCTCCCTCTTGGGCATCATCTGCCCCCACATATGCATACGTGCCTTAGTAATTGGCCTACAAGGCTGCTAAAGAAAATAAGGTCTCGTCTCTGGAAACCTCTCAAAAAATAAACAAAAAATCTCTAAAGAAAAAGGGAAGTTGACCCTCCCTTGTGAACGAGCACGAAATCTATCTAATGTTGTATAGAACTGCCGTAAAAAAATGGCAGACCACCTGACAAGTTGTGGCTGTTGTAGTAAAGAATCAACATAATATAAAAGTTGGAAACTAATGTGTTTCCCATCACTGGTGTTGTGAGAAATGGTCGAAATGATAAGTGAGAGACACTGGACCTCCTCACGACCAAACACACCAATACATAACTGTCCTCCGAAGACTTGAAAATCTGAAGGAGACAATATATATGGTCTAATGTATCTCTGGGAGTAAACTAACTGACTCCCTGCCACACAGCCAACTAGAACCTCGGGGAACGAGGGAAAATCCACCCCTCTCCTCGAAAGCCCTGTAATAAAATATACATCCTCCTCAGTGGGCATGTACCACTGGTCGATACCAACTCGGAAAGCCTGTCATTGGGCATTCCACCTTCGGATAAGATGTCTCAAAAAACCACTATGAGACTTTAGGGAAGTAGCCTCCTCATAGAACTTGAGGAGGCCTACCTGCCTTAGGAGCCCCTACGTTGCTACTGTAATAGGGTGAGGGTACGCATCTCTCTCCCTCTCTCTTGCCTCCCACAGGCGATCCATGTTATATTGTTCTACCTGTTGTTGTTTTTGTTTCTCCTCTTCTCTCCTTTCATGTCTCTGAATGATTGACATACTAAACACAATTTTTTAATTAAATGACACATGTATTTAAAAATATATGCATATAAATATTTTTTGAAAAATAAATAAAACAAGAGTCGGTGCTCCACAAACACAGTCACGCACCGGTAACGGTGCGTCCCTCCACAGAGACGTACTGGCGACGGTGCACATAATGATATAAAAAGCACCGGGAGCGGTGCTCCAGAAAATATTTTTAGCGCACCGTTCACTAAGTGCGGTGTCAGGAGGTCGATGCGATGACTTCACTATACGCCCCGGGGCTTATAGCTAACTCAACACACCACCCTCTTGCCACCGTACATAGTCGTACGGTGTGGCCAGGTATCCGAGCGCACCGCTCTTTGTCGTAAAATTTAAAATTACATGGTGCGCCTTTGGAATCCACCCCAGAACCGGTGTGGATGCATTTAGCACCGGTTTACCAACCCGAACCGTTGACAATGTCGATTTGTGGTTCTGGTGCACCGAAAAACTTACGTGCCCTGGGGCGGATAATTTCATCAACGCACCGGGTGGCCGCGATTCAACATTGTCAACGGTGCGGCCTGGTAAATGACCGCACCACACTTTTAAATTTTTTTAAAATAACACCTTGTGCCTCATGGTACTGCACCAGAATTGGTGCAGACTCCTTCAGCACTGCACTGCAATCGGTGCGAGCCGAACGGCTCAAGCGCACTGCGCAACATTTTTTTTTTTTTTAATGGTTAATTTTAAGGTTTTTTCAAATTCTAATCCACTAAAAGGTTTAATTATGGAAAAACAAGAAAAATACTTATACATTTACCCATCGAGGAGGCATATTGGCTGTATAATTAAAAAAAGAAAATTTGTCCATTATTTTATAAAATTCAAGTTGGAGATTAGTGGCAATTTACAACAGCAATGCG